>CP139509.1:513016307-513725977 GCA_021014915.2 Artemisia tridentata subsp. tridentata | reverse complement strand
AGCATCATTGAGAACAACATTTGCACTAGGAGGAACTTCAATCAGAATATCAGACTTCTCACCCGTCGTAGCGGTCACGAGTCCAGCATTCCTTTCCACCCTGTAAGTCAATTCTTCCCCGTTCACATGTGATTTTTTACTAGTTTTTGTTATAATAAATAATCAATGCATAATCACATGTGATATAAAAATTATTACCGGACACATGATATATCACATGTGATTTAAGAAGGTAGTAAGAAGCTACCACATGTGATTTAAAAATTACTACGAGACACATGTTATATCATATGTCATTTTCAGAAAAATCACATAGTGATTTATTACTAGTTTTTGTTATAATAAATAATCAATGCATGATCACATGTGATATAAAAATTATTGCGAGACACATGTGATTTTCAACAAGCACTAACATTGAACAACATTAAAGCCAACTACCAGTACTAACCAATGTGTGATTTTGTATGTATCACAGGTGATACCTAATAAGTTATTTTGTATCACAGGTGATACCTAATAAATTATTTTGTATCACAGGTGATACCTAATATGTTATTTTTTATCACAGGTGATACCTAAAGTGCATTTATCAAGCCCACAAAGTACCGCACACGTCCAACCTCCAGATGTCCAAACTCAAGTTCCGGAACCCGATGTTCCGAAGACCAATCCTAAGCCTTCAATTCCATATCCTTCGAGGTTTAATGATCAGAAGCTTAAAGACAAAACAAATCAACAGATGGAGAAATTCTTTAAAATCTTCAGTGATTTGCACTTTGACATAAGCTTCGCAGATGCTCTCATTCTCATGCCCAAATTTGCATCTACACTCAAAAGTTTGCTAAGCAATAAGGATAAGTTGTCTGAGATGGCAAAGACCCCACTAAATGAACAATGCTCGGCGGTGCTCCTTAAAAAGCTTCCCGAAAAGCTCGGAGACCCCGGCAAGTTTTTAATCCCATGTGATTTCTTGGGGATGGTTCAGTGCTCAGCCTTGGCCGATCTTGGCGCAAGCATTAACCTTATGCCACTCTCGGTATGGGAGAAATTATCTCTTCCAAAGCTTACATCTACTTGCATGACACTCGAGCTAGCGGACCGTACTGTAACTCATCCGCTGGGAATAGCTGAGGATGTCGTTGTAAAAGTGGGAAAGTTCCATTTTCCCACTGATTTCGTTGTGGTAAACTTTGATGCCGATCCTCGAGTTCCACTCATTCTGGGGAGGGCTTTCTTAAGAACGAGTCGTGCTATCATCGATGTATATGCATAAGAATTATCCATACGAGTTGATAATGAAGAGGTCACGTTTAACATTAATCAGGACTCTAAATCTCTAACCACCAAATGCAACATTGCTACGGTTAATCAAAAATCTGATTTCGTAATTGCTTCCAAAAGAAGTGATTCGATGCTCTCAAGATTCACGGTTAAGAGTCCTTCACAAAACGTGCTGAGATCAAAACAAGGGGAATTACCCCTGGTTCAAACAAATGGTTTGAAAGTTGTACCACAGAAGTTAAGAGTGTTTTTTACTACGATGAACAAGAATCGGAGATCACATCGGAAGTGGTGAAAACTGCTAGCTCTAAGAGCACACCACTTGTCCCACCTCCGGAAACGGTTTATCGTGTTGAAATTGTTGATTCTGTGGATGATCCTACCATTGCTCTCTCTTCCCCCTCTCTCACTCCGTGATGCGCGTGATGTGTCGTTGCGGTTTAGCAGTATTAATGCCTACTCAAGTTTTAAATTTATATTTAGCCGACTTATCAATAACACACACACTTAACGAGCAGTGTACCCGGTCAGTATGAATATAATGGTAAGTAGAGTGTCGATCACTAAGAGTGGAACGTATTATCTAGTTATTCTAATCAGTATTTTAATATCCTAAGTTAGCTATACAACCTAATCTAACGCAAGGGGGTTCAGCCTGAGAGACTGGCACAGTTTGGTTATAATTAAATAGAAAACTAAACTAATGAGCACGAATCAGCGATTAGCACACACGTACACAGATAGATACTCGAGACAATAAGAAGACCTGTCCTGATAATTAAATAGCTTGTCACTTTTTTTATTGCTAGTTTTATATGAAGTGTATATAATTAAACCTTTCTCGTTGGCTCTAATCTTATCGGCGAGTAAACCCTTAATGATTACTTATGTCTATCCTATTTATTCAAGAGACGCTAGAATAAATAGGCGAGGAAGGGGCATGGCGACCCAAGCAAGACTCAGCTAGACACAGAGGTTATCAATGCACTAATAAAAGTCACCAAAGACATCAACATATAAACTTTAATTAATGGGAAAGCAATATTAAGGGGAGTGCATGATCTTCCGTAGTCACATGACACAAGCCCATCAATCATGATGAATTAAAGCGTACTAAAACAATAAAACAAAACTACTTAATGAATTGAATACATGCAGGACCTTCTTACAGCTCTTGTATCTTTGTTGGAGGTGTATCTTGTGCTGCTTGGTCGTCTAAATTCGGCTCTAGGGTTATACAAAAGGTCTCTATATATCTGTATGTCTTTCAAATTCGTCTGACCTTGGGGTATTTATAGTTTCTGTCTGAGGGATCGATGCGGCGCATTGAGTTGATAGATGCGGCGCATTGACTTAACTTCGCGTGGGGTCCAAGATTAATATATTCTGGAATATTCGTACACCGTCTTCAGATGCGGCGTAACTTGATCTTTGTATGCGGCGCATGTACTTTAGCTGTCTTGGATTGTAACTGGTGAAATCTTGATAGTGATACGCCGTATGTTAGAAGTATATTGCGGCGTATCTGGAGTAGAACGAGCTTGATCTTCTTCTTTGACCAAAGTTTCATATGCGGCGCATGACAGAATTGCATGCGGCGCATTCTTCAAAGTCAGGCAATGGTCTTCGAATTCATCTAAGTATGATATTGCGTCGTATCTGTTGAGTGAGATACGGCGCATCTTCTGGATTTCAGTAGACTTTTGACATCTCGCTTGTTTTGCTCCATAATTAGTCCAAAATCGCCAAGTTTCACATAATGCTTGTTTTTACCTGAGAATTACTAAAGTAAACAATAATGTATCGATTCTCATATATAATATAATAAAACAAGTCAAATAAATAGGATAAATGATGATAATAAAATGTACTTATTTGAGTTCATCAAATATCCCCCCACTTGAACTTTACTTGTCCCCAAGTAAACCTTAGAATTAATCATATGAAAATGTATCCCAAAAGATATTAGGATTTATTTTTATATTTAAGCACGTATTCGTTTTGTCATAATCACACAACCAAACACTTAACGAAGTAGAAACCAAAATAATTTTTTTTTGTAAAACAATTCTAAATCGTTTAGTTGCTTAGTCGTGACGAATATTCTATCATAGGCTTGGCAAGTATAGGCATCTCCCCCACTAAAGCCAAGGAGTAACAAGTCTAAAGCGGTAAAAAGGGTTTGTTGGTTAAGGGTTGATCATCCTTTTTAATCTCTATCGATCTCATATTCCAGAAAAGGCGACAAAATTACAAATACATGATCGAATCCACGACCACGATACTTGCAATTGCTCAAATCCTTAACTCGAATAGGCTAAAGATAAGACCAAGTAATCTTCACCAATAATATTATATCAAAAAGGGCGACAAAATCATAAATACATAGCCGAATCCACGACTACGATACTTAAGATTGCTCAAATCCCTAATCTCAATAAATCAAAGGTTTGGATGAAGAATGATATAGGGTATGGATAATATTTGGGATACAAATTGGTGTAAAAATGAAAAATAAACAAAACAGATAAATTAAAATCCTAACTGTGGTTAATCACTTTCCCAACCATCCCATGAATAAGACTCATATCATTGAATAACTCACGCTTTAACACTTGAAACACACGCTTTAGGTAGACACGAATTATACTCAACAAAATCTCAATCAAAGAATAACCTTAGTTGGCGTTCCATAACGGCCAACTCCCATTCAATCCATAAATATAATATACAACAACAAATAGTGGAGATATCACCCACTTAATACAAAACTTTACATAAGTTGGTTAAAACAAACTTCCAACTTTTCCTTTTTCTTTTTTTTTTTTTTTTTTTTTTTTTTGATTTTTTTTTTTTTTTTTTTTTTTTTTTGACATCAACATATATGTGTAAAATTTCACAACTTTTCTATCACTATTTTTCCGGATAATTTTTCCATACTCTTCATACTTTCAGAAATAACTGTAATAGTCAAAGTAGCAAACACACGAAAAATAAACTAAAAGTTATACAATATTTACTTTCATACCAATTGCATTGTGCAATTTCCCGACCTAACCAAAGATAAAGAATTACGCACGCGAACACAGGTAATGTAAGGAAACACACTTTGCCTAAAGCAATTAACCACGGATTTAATCTACAGGGTAGGCTAAGGTGTAAGGGTGTATCGAAACATTATAACAAAGGTGTAAGAAACGAAAGGAATGGCTCTGAGGGTTTTTCTAGGGGTATCTTACTCTAAAAGTGAGAGTAAACAAAGGGTTTATACGTGTAACACCCCAACCCGACAAGGGCAAAGATGTCACAAGTATATGGTTTCATATTAGAACAAACATAGCATTCAATAATAAAACAGCGGAAGTCTTAACATTAAATCCAAAATAAGTCAACATGACTTATATCAAATGCAAGACATAATAACTGAAGTACAAAATCCAATATTCAAATGCCTAAACAATGGCATATCAAAATAAATAGAAGTCCAAATGGTAAAGCTAAATAACTAAGGTCAAAACTCCAAGTCAGATTGCTCTCATCCCAAAGCTAAAACCCAGCTTCCTAGCTTAAATACCTGCCGCAGGAAAAGAAATGCGGCTGAGCTACAAGAGCTCAGTGAACAGATATATAGATAACAGAAATAATAACAGATAGCAGTACAGAACAAATCAGGAATACAGATCATACAGATACAGAATCAAAGTGAAAGAATAGGAAAGGAAATAGGGTAAAAGAAAAGAATGAGAAAGGGATAATGAAACAAATCAGGTTTAGGGAAAACAGAAATCCATCACGAGCCCAGATAACAGATAATACCATAGCATAACCATATAATGCAACAAACCTGTGTAGAGTGGCCAACTCTCAGATAATGTGAAAGACGTGTATCGCACACACCATCAGTCACCAGATATAATAATAAACATATAACATAAACAGATAACAGATAACAGATAACAGATCAGATCTAGGATGCATCCATACGCCCCAGGTGGCCAAAACCTCCTCAACACACCAAATCAAATAAAGTCAGGGACGGGATAGGTCATCACTCTCCTACCCTAGAGTCATGCCATCGGTGCATCAATGACATGGACATGAAACCCCCATGCCTAGTGATTGGCTTGGATATCAAACTATAGGTCAAAGGTCAGATGTACTATCAAAATCAGAAAGTCATGTCTTAAGGGTACATGGCAAAAGGTTCATGTAAAAATCCAGAAATAAACGTCAAAGGTTCAGATCAATGTTTAAACAAAGGTTCAGAATAGAGAATCATAGCAGAAGGTTCAAATCAAAGGTTCAAGACAAACAGATCACAACAAAGTTTCACAACAGAAGGGAACATAGCAATGGCATAGGGAATCCTAATAAGGAAAATGAAATACTGAGAGAAAAGGGAATGAAACACCCTTACTGAAAAAGGGCAGAATATCTGTACCTTATTAGCACAGCAGACAGGCAAAACAAACACAGAAATAGGATCAGGACTTCTCCTTCTTCACACCTAAGGAAGTAGAAGACAGAATTACTAAAGATTCTAATTCAGATTATTACTTTTAGTTTACCTTTCCATTTTAAGTACTTTCTATTTTTAGTAACTTTCCAGATTTAGTAAGTTTCCATAATTAGCAGGTTTCCATATTTAGCAAGACATTAATGTTACAGATTAGGTTAAGTCCTTATTTTAAGATTATTATGGAATTTTAGTATATTTTATCAAGTTACAAAAGCCTAGGGTTAATTATGACAAGTTCACATAGTTTAGGGTTTTAATTGTAATTTCATCAATTTCAAAGGTACAAAATGAAAATACTTCAAGTTACTGATTTAAATACACATTTTATTCAGAATGACATCATAATCCCTTTAGTTTCATAATTTACAGTTTACACCCCTCTAGTTACAATATTTACAAAACAAACCCTATATTTACATAATTCATGATTTAATCCCTCTAATATTCATATTTACCAAACAAGCATCTTATTTTACCAAATTACAGAATGTCACATCATAATTTACATATAGTACAAATCAGCCCCTCAGATTTCGGAATTTACACAATTAGTCCCTTAAGTTTACAAAACTTATAAATTAAATCATAATTCCATAATAATTACACATTAAGCCCACAAATACTCAAAATTACACAAAATACTCTTAATATCATTATTTACTCAAAATGACTTCAAGTTTCCAGAATTTACATTTTTAGTCCCTCTACTTTAATTAATTCCAATTCGAAA
The DNA here is from genome assembly GCA_021014915.2 of Artemisia tridentata subsp. tridentata. Taxonomy (NCBI): domain Eukaryota; kingdom Viridiplantae; phylum Streptophyta; class Magnoliopsida; order Asterales; family Asteraceae; genus Artemisia; species Artemisia tridentata. The sequence continues at coordinate 513,719,444 of CP139509.1, read as the reverse complement.
ACCATATTTACAATTAAATTCATATCTTGCAAATTTTACACACAAGACCCTCATTTTATATTTTTTACACATTCTCCCAGATTTATATAACCTTACAAAAATATCCCATAAGTTTCATAATTTACAAAACAACCCCTACATATTTTATTTTCAATTCGGTACACTTTTAATTAACACAAACCAAACCCTAATTTTTCCCATCATTAATTAATCATTCCAACAACCTTAAACAAGCATTAAATGTCTAGATCTTGTCCCAAAAACCTTAACCCTAGTTAGGTCGATTTGTTTTTATTTATTTTCTTTTATTTCCTTTAAATCCGAAACACAAATAATTAACCACGACTTATATTAGCTTCCAAAATTCGAATCCATATTTTTCCCAGGTTATATGATGCATAAGGAACTCAAAAAAATTAAAGAACAAGCCCAGAAAAATTGCATAGCCTATTTTAGATTTTATATACATTTTTTATATCAATAATTACCACGACTTATTTAGGCCTCTATAAATTGTTCTATCATTTTTCCCAGATCATATACATTATATGAGGTCCAAATAAAATAAATATATCACCCAGAAAATTCGTATCACATATTATAGATTTTACGTACGTTTTAATCATTAAAATTTAGAACGACCCATAAACCTTGTATGATTCGATTTGAACATTTTATATGAGTCTTATAGGATGTAAAGGACATGAGAAAAATACCAAACCGAATTTATAACGTGTAGATTAAGCGTGGTGATTTTGTCCCTTGATTAAGCAATTCGACACCAAAGAATTCACCACGAGCACACGTGCGATCTTAAAACCTTGGAGCCATTTTTCACAGATCATATACAATATAAGGGACATGAGAAAAATGATAAACGAATTTTAGGATGATCAGAATAATTATTTGGGATTTATACCTTTCGGATGAAACTAGCGACAAAGAAAATACACCAAGGTCGAACCAGGCCAAACACGAACCAAACCTTATTTTTCTTAGCTTCCTTTGATGCCAAAGAACACCATAAAATTACTCCAAAGGTTCCAGAAATTCGGGTGAATGAATGGTGAATTTATTTGTGTGTTTTTGGTTTCTCGGTATATATTTAAAAGAAGGAAATAATAGGGAGAAAATAAATAGGAGATTGGCCGATCATGGGGGGGGGGGGGGGTGGGAAATTTTGGCTGTAGAATCGGTTAGTATCTGGACTAAATCAATTAGTTTGAATGATTTGATCTTTTCCTATTTTAAATTGTGTTTATCTACACTTTTAATACATTTAAATCAAATTAAAATGAATATACATATATAATTCGGTATATATAAATGTATATGTTGTGTCATAATTATTTTTGGTACATGTACAAATGTTAAGGGTGTCTTGAATTTATTTTATGTCATATATGGTTTATTTACAAAGGATTGAAATTAATTTGGCACTTATATAAGCTTTAATTAAATAATTAAAGTAGTAGGGGCATTTTGGTCTTTTTACATGTTATCTGAATTTCAGGTATTACAACTTCTTCCCCACTAACAAAAAAATTTCATCCTCAAAATTTGCAGAAAGCAGAAAGAAAAGAAAGCAGAAAACGTAACAGAGACATACCAGACTAAAACGAGAATTGCGGATAACTAGCTCGTATCGATTCCTCGGTTTCCCAGGTAGCCTCACGCTCTGGGTGGTTCTTCCAAAAGATCTTTACGAACGGAATAACTTTGTTTTGCATGACTCGTTCCTGACGATCCAGAACCGCTTCCGGCTCTTCAGACAAAGACATATCAGGTCGGATCTGATCAAGCGGATAAGATACTACATGCAACGGATGATAGTTGTATTCCCGCAGAAGAGATACATGAAAAACGTTATGCACATGATATAGCTGAGGAGGTAAAGCTAAACGGTAAAAAACCTCTCCAATACGCTCCAGAATTTCAAACGGACCAATAAATCGAGGACTCAACTTGCCCTTGATTCCAAAACGCTTAACACCGCGGAAAGGAGATACTTTCAGAAATACCCGATCACCCACATTAAATTCCAGATCCCGGCGATGCTTATCAGCATAACTCTTCTGACGAGCACGCGCCTCTTTCAATTTCTCCCTAGCAACAGCTACCTTTTCATTAGTGATCTCGATCATTTCAGGACCCTCAATCAGACGTTCACCTACCTCATTCCAACAAACAGGAGCCCTGCATTTCCTACCATACAACATCTCAAAGGGAGCCATTCGGATACTCGCGTGCCAACTGTTATTATACGCAAACTCTACTAAACACAAGTACTCATCCCAACTACCTGTCCATTCCAAAGCACATGCCCGTAGCATATCTTCCAAGGTCTGAATGGTCCTCTCAGACTGACCATCAGTTTGGGGATGAAAAGCAGTACTGAACTTAAGGCGAGCGCCCCAAGCTTTATGAAGTCCCTTCCAGAAACGCGAAGTGAAATGAGGATCACGGTCAGAAATAATAGACGAAGGAGTACCATGCAATCTAACATTTTCCCGCTGAAAAATCTCCGCTAACTGACTGATACTATAGGTCATACGGATGGGTAAGAAATGAGCAGATTTAGTTAGCCGATCAACGACCACCCAAATCGCATCATGTCTTTTACGAGTCAGAGGCAAACCGGACACAAAATCCATGGAAATCTCATCCCATTTCCAAACTGGAATCTCCAAGGGCTGTAACAAACCACTAGCCCGCTGGTGCTCAATCTTGACCTGCTGACAGGTCATACATCTAGCCATGAATGAAGCCACATCCTGCTTTATGCCATTCCACCAGAAATGCTGCTTAAGATCTCGATACATCTTGGTAAAACCAGGATGAATAGTGAAAGGAGAACTGTGAGCCTCAGTCAACACAGCCTCACGCAGATCAGAATCATTAGGCACGCATAAACGATCCTCATACCAGACAACTCCGTTATCATCAACTCTGAACTCAGTTTGCTTACCTTCTTCTATATTCTGAACAATGGCCCAAAGCTCACCATCATCTTTCTGAGCTTCTTTAATACGCAACATCAGATTCGACTCAATTTTCAAACTAGCCCAGTAACCAACATCACGCCGAACACACAACTCGACATCCAAACGCTCCAAATCCTTAAGAACATGCGGATCAATCTCCAAACTAGCAATCATTCCAGATTTACGACTAAGTGCATCAGCAACCACATTAGCCTTGCCTGGATGATACTGGATGTTCGTGTCATAATCCTTAAGAAGCTCTAACCATCTACGCTGCCTCATATTAAGCTCCTTCTGAGTAAAGATGTATTTGAGACTCTTGTGATCGGTGAAGATATCACACGATTCGCCATATAAGTAATGTCTCCAGATTTTCAAAGCAAAAACGACAGCCGCTAATTCAAGATCGTGAGTCGGATAATTTTCTTCATAGGGTTTCAATTGCCTGGAAGCATAGGCAATCACCTTACCGTGTTGCATAAGCACACAGCCTAAACCCTTCTTGGAAGCATCACTATAAATCTGAAATCCTCCAGAACCCGTTGGTAAAGTCAGAATAGGTGCAGACACCAAATGCCGTTTCAACTCCTCAAAACTCTGCTCACGCTCATCAGTCCACACAAACTTTTCACCTTTCCGCATCAACTGAGTCAACGGTAAAGCCAACTTCGAGAATCCTTCGACAAAACGCCTGTAGTAACCAGCTAATCCCAGAAAACTCCTAACTTCAGTCACCGTGGTAGGTCTCGGCCACTTGGTGATAGCCTCAACCTTAGCTGGATCCATGGTGATACCATCTGCAGACACAATGTGACCAAGGAATGCGACTTGGTTTAGCCAGAACTCACACTTCGAAAACTTAGCGTACAATTTCTGCTGCCTCAGAATACCCAAAACAATACGTAAATGCTGCTTGTGCTCTTCCTCCGATTTAGAATACACCAGAATATCATCGATGAAAACGATGACGAATTTATCAAGAAATTCATGGAAGACCCGGTTCATCAAATCCATAAACACCGCAGGAGCATTTGTTAAACCAAAAGGCATAACCAGAAACTCATAATGTCCATATCGGGTACGGAAAGCAGTCTTAGAAACATCCTGCTCTTTGACCCGCAATTGGTGATAACCAGATCGTAAGTCGATTTTAGAGAACACCTTAGCTCCTTGCAGCTGATCAAACAAGTCATCAATGCGAGGAAGCGGATAACGGTTACGAATGGTAATGCGATTAAGCTCACGGTAATCAATACACAACCGCATAGACCCGTCCTTCTTCTTCACGAAAAGCACCGGAGCACCCCATGGCGAAACACTAGGGCGAATAAAACCACAGTCCAACAACTCTTCCAGTTGCTCCTTTAACTCTTTCAGTTCGACAGGTGCCATCTGGTACGGAGCCTTAGAGATAGGTTCGGCACCGGGAATCAGATCAATAGCAAATTCAACTTCTCTAGCCGGAGGAAGACCAGGAAGTTTCTCAGGAAAAACATCGGCAAAATCCCGAACAATGGGAACATTAGAAATATCAGGAGTCTCAACAGATGAATCTTTAACAGAAGCCAAATAACCTTGGCAACCATGAGATATCAAGGTCCGTGCCTTCATAGCAGAGATGATTTTAACAGATTTCAGAGGGCGGGATCCATGATAAATAAATTCAGGATGGTTCAGATCTCCAAAAATCACATTCCTAGCATGACAGTCAATGGTAGCTCTATGGGAAGCCAACCAATCCATGCCCAGGATGACATCGAAATCAATCATATCCAGGGGGAGTAAGTTAGCCGGACGAATCCGGTCATCAAAGCGCAGAGGACAGTTAACATATTCATGATCGAGAAGGACACTGTGTTTCATTGGGGTGGAAATAGATAGTTGGTTTATTAATGGTGTTGGAGTCGTTTTAAGTTTCTTAGCTAGTTTCACGGATATAAAAGAGTGTGTTGCGCCAGTATCAAATAATACGAATACAGTATGATCACCAATATACAGAATGCCAGTAATGGTACCTGACGCCTTAGCTGCCTGGTCCCGAGTAGTCGAAAACACACGGCCTGTATTCGGAGGAGGAGGAGGAAGATACTGCATAGCTGGTGTCGGATTATGCTTAGGGCAATCCTTCACCCGATGTTCAGAAGACCCACATCGGAAACATGCACCAGAAGCCCTACGACACGGTCCGGGATGACTCTTCCCACAAGTAGTACAGATAGGAGGAGGAGGTAAAGTCTGAGAACCCGATCCAGAACCTCGAGACTGCTGCTGATAACCCTTGGAAGGCTGATCCTTCCACTGTCTCTGACTGTCACTGCGTCCATGACGATCACTCCCCTGCCTAGAAACCGACCTCGAATCCTGACCCCTCGAGTCGTGTCTCCTCTGATCATAACTCCTGCCTGACTGACCCTGATAGTCACGTCCACGATCTGACTGACCTCGCTGTTCAAAGTTCCTACCAGAATACCCCTTGTTGTCCCGACTCTGACTCTGATGCTGAACCCTGTCGCCATCACGGTTCCGCTTGTAACCAACGCCCTCATGAAAAATCTCGATGTTGCGAGCTGCATCGCAACATGCTGACGGATCCAGAAACTCATCATTAAGCATACGATCGAGCACCCACCTAATACAGTAGCAAATTGAAAAGTGCATTAGGGTCTATTGGTACCAAACATCAACTTTATACAGGTCACTAACCTTTTGAGTCCCCATTTGAATTGCTTAGCTTGACGCCTAGCATCTCCAGCAGTGGGACCCACAAAGCTAACCAATCTCTGAAACCGCTCCAGATATTCCCCTGCGTTCTCAGAATCTAGCTGGGAAATAGTGTTGTACTCCCGAATAAACCTCTGCTGCTCAGAGTCAGGGAAGTACCGATTATAGAATGTAGTGCGGAAATCAGCCCAAATACAACCAAGAACATACGGATCACCTCCTTTAGCTGCCTTGTGCGCCTTCCACCAGTTAAGCGCATCACCCTCAAGCTTAAACGCAGCTAGACGAGTCTTAAACTCGTCCTCACAACCTAGCACCTCAAACAGTTTCTCCATGTGGGTAATCCAGTCCTCTGCCGCATGAGGAGTAGCAGCAGAACTGAAAGACAACGGCTTGAGTTTATTGAAACTCTCAAGCCACCCATTAATGGTAGTGGGTCGGCCCCCACCACCAGAAGAACTGCCAGCACCTCCAGATGAACCTGCTCCATTACTGATAAGTCGGTTGATCACCGCATCAGTGTTAAGGCCCGGTAGCAGGTTGGCTATAGCATTAGCCACCATAGCCTCCAAATTGGGGATTTCAGCATCCCCTCCAGCATTATACTCCTGGTGACGAGTGTTAACCATCTATAGGATTATGAAGACGATTAGCAAGATCAAGCAAAATATGACAGAGCAAAATAAGGAAAAAGAGTACGCGAAAGGAAACCTAATGTCTACCCAATCCTCACAGGTCAATGGCCTAAGCCTACGGGTTTCGGATACCTGTAGCTCTGATACCACAAATTGTAACACCCCAACCCGACAAGGGCAAAGATGTCACAAGTATATGGTTTCATGTCAGAACAAACATAGCATTCAATAATAAAACAGCGGAAGTCTTAACATTAAATCCAAAATAAGTCAACATGACTTATATCAAATGCAAGACAAAATAACTGAAGTACAAAATCCAATATTCAAATGCCTAAACAATGGCATATCAAAATAAATAGAAGTCCAAATGGTAAAGCTAAATAACTAAGGTCAAAACTCCAAGTCAGATTGCTCTCATCCCAAAGCTAAAACCCAGCTTCCTAGCTTAAGTACCTGCCGCAGGAAAAGAAATGCGGCTGAGCTACAAGAGCTCAGTGAACAGATATATAGATAACATAAATAATAACAGATAGCAGTACAGAACAAATCAGGAATACAGATCATACAGATACAGAATCAAAGTGAAAGAATAGGAAAGGAAATAGGGTAAAAGAAAAGAATGAGAAAGGGATAATGAAACAAATCAGGTTTAGGGAAAACAGAAATCCATCACGAGCCCAGATAACAGATAATACCATAGCATAACCATATAATGCAACAAACCTGTGTAGAGTGGCCAACTCTCAGATAATGTGAAAGACGTGTATCGCACACACCATCAGTCACCAGATATAATAATAAACATATAACATAAACAGATAACAGATAATAGATAACAGATCAAATCTAGGATGCATCCATACGCCCCAGGTGGCCAAAACCTCCTCAACACACCAAATCAAATAAAGTCAGGGACGGGATAGGTCATCACTCTCCTACCCTAGAGTCATGCCATCGGTGCATCAATGACATGGACATGAAACCCCCATGCCTAGTGATTGGCTCGGATATCAAACTGTAGGTCAAAGGTCAGATGTACTATCAAAATCAGAAAGTCATGTCTTAAGGGTACATGGCAAAAGGTTCATATAAAAATCCAGAAATAAACGTCAAAGGTTCAGATCAATGTTTAAACAAAGGTTCAGAATAGAGAATCATAGCAGAAGGTTCAAATCAAAGGTTCAAGACAAACAGATCACAACAAAGTTTCACAACAGAAGGGAACATAGCAATGGCATAGGGAATCCTAATAAGGAAAATGAAATACTGAGAGAAAAGGGAATGAAACACCCTTACTGAAAAAGGGCAGAATATCTGTACCTTATTAGCACAGCAGACAGGCAAAACAAACACAGAAATAGGATCAGGACTTCTCCTTCTTCACACCTAAGGAAGTAGAAGACAGAATTACTAAAGATTCTAATTCAGATTATTACTTTTAGTTTACCTTTCCATTTTAAGTACTTTCTATTTTTAGTAACTTTTCAGATTTTGTAAGTTTCCATAATTAGCAGGTTTCCATATTTAGCAAGACATTAATGTTACAGATTAGGTTAAGTCCTTATTTTAAGATTATTATGGAATTTAAGTATATTTTATCAAGTTACAAAAGCCTAGGGTTAATTATGACAAGTTCACATAGTTTAGGGTTTTAATTGTAATTTCATCAATTTCAAAGGTACAAAATGAAAATATTTCAAGTTACTGATTTAAATACACATTTTATTCAGAATGAAATCATAATCCCTTTAGTTTCATAATTTACAGTTTACACCCCTCTAGTTACAATATTTACAAAACAAACCCTATATTTACATAATTCATGATTTAATCCCTATAATATCCATATTTACCAAACAAGCATCTTATTTTACCAAATTACAGAATGTCACATCATAATTTACATATAGTACGAATCAGCCACTCAGATTTCAAAATTTACACAATTAGTCCCTTAAGTTTACAAAACTTATAAATTAAATCATAATTCCATAATAATTACACATTAAGCCCATAAATACTCAAAATTACACAAAATACTCTTAATATCATTATTTACTCAAAATGACTTCAAGTTTCCAGAATTTACATTTTTAGTCCCTCTACTTTAATTAATTCCAATTCGAAAACCATATTTACAATTAAATTCATATCTTGCAAATTTTACACACAAGACCCTCATTTTATATTTTTTACACATTCTAACAGATTTATATAACTTTACAAAAATATCCCATAAGTTTCATAATTTACAAAACAACCCCTACATTTTTTATTTTCAATTCGGTACACTTTTAATTAACACAAACCAAACCCTAATTTTTCCCATCATTAATTAATCATTCCAACAACCTTAAACAAGCATTAAATGTCCAGATCTTGTCCCAAAAACCCTAACCCTAGTTAGGTCGATTTGTTTTTATTTATTTTCTTTTATTTCCTTTAAATCCGAAACACAAATAATTAACCACGACTTATATTAGCTTCCAAAATTCAAATCCATATTTTTCCCAGGTTATATGATGCATAAGGAACTCATAAAAATTATAGAACAAGCCCAGAAAAATGGCATAGCCTATTTTAGATTTTATATACATTTTTGATATCAATAATTACCACGACTTATTTAGGCCTCTATAAATCGTTCTATCATTTTTCCCAGATCATATACATTATATGAGGTCCAAATAAAATAAATATATCTCCCAGAAAATTCGTATCACATATTATAGATTTTACGTACGTTTTAATCATTAAAATTTAGAACGACCCATAAACCTTGCATGATTCGATTTGAACATTTTATATGAGTCTTATAGGATGTAAAGGACATGAGAAAAATACCAAACCAAATTTATAACGTGTAGATTAAGCGTGGTGATTTTGTCCCTTGATTAAGCAATTCGACACCAAAGAATTCTCCACGAGCACACGAGCGATCTTAAAACCTTGGAGCCATTTTTCACAGATCATATACAATATAAGGGACATGAGAAAAATGATAAACGAATTTTAGGATGATCAGAATAATTATTTGGGATTTATACCTTTCGGATGAAACTAGCGACAAAGAAAATACACCAAGGTCGAACCAGGCCAAACACGAATCAAACCTTATTTTTCTTAGCTTCCTTTGATGCCAAAGAACACCAAAAAATTACTCCAAATGTTCCAGAAATTCGGATGAATGAATGGTGAATTTATTTGTGTGTTTTTGGTTTCTCGGTATATATTTAAAAGAAGGAAATAATAGGGAGAAAATAAATAGGAGATTGGCCGATCATGGGGGGGGGGAATTTTGGCTGTAGAATCGGTTAGTAGCTGGACTAAATCAATTAGTTTGAATGATTTGATCTTTTCCTATTTTAAATTGTGTTTATCTACACTTTTAATACATTTAAATCAAATTAAAATGAATATACATATATAATTCGGTATATATAAATGTATATGTTGTGTCATAATTATTTTTGGTACATGTACAAATGTTAAGGGTGTCTTGAATTTATTTTATGTCATATATGGTTTATTTACAAAGGATTGAAATTAATTTGGCACTTATATAAGCTTTAATTAAATAATTAAAGTAGTAGGGGCATTTTGGTCTTTTTACATGTTATCTGAATTTCAGGTATTACAATACGGGGGTTAACTAACCAGTGTAGTTAGTTAATATCAAGGTTGCAAAAATCGCGAATCGGTAGTCGGGCGGTCGACCACCTTGTAGCTTGTAATCGGTCTAGGCGGGATTAATCGGTGATTAATCGGATTGGCATTACTGACAAATTTTAGTTATTTCCGGCAAGTTTTGTGTATTTTCGGTGAGTTTTAGGTATTTCCGGCAAGGTATTTTCTAAAAAACAACTTGTAATAGACTTAAACAGTTACTATAAGTGATCAAAATAAGTTTATAGTGAGTTTTGGGTGCTTCCGGCAAGATTTATTGGTTTCCGAAAAGTTTGGCCACCATTGACCGCCGTTGACCACGGTTGACCTATTTGTTTGACCCAGTTACATAAATCGGCAAGGTCGGTGGCCTTGTAGCACCTAATCGGCGATTAATCGGCCTTGTAGACCTTTTTTTGCAACACTGGTTAATATCACATAACATATAAAGGCTATTTGGGTGTAATCCTAGAAATTTACCAATTTAGACAAGTCACTCCAATTATATAGATAATACTCATTATGGTGGTCTCGAATAGTATACAAACCAAGTTCTAAAGTTTACACGTCACCGGCACACTAAAGTTTTAATATTTTTGAAAGAATAGAGTTATGTGTGCGGTTATGTAATTTAGACTTTAAACAAAAACATGCTAAAAAAAATTTTAAATTTTGATATATTAAGCGCATTTTAAGCATATTTTGAAAAAGTTTAGGACAAGTAAGTGTTCTAATTCTCCATCCCCCCACTTAAGTTAAACAACGTCCTTGTTGTTTGTGTCAAAGGTTAAAAACTGAAAAATAAAAGAATTAGAACAGAAAAACTCCCCTGAGATTTGCTCGGTATGATCCTCCATTATTCGTATAAGAGCAAAAATCAACTTTCTTGTGGATGAGAACGTTTAAGCTTCATAAATGATGTATCCACAATAATGCAGGAATCTATAATACCATTTAGACTTTAACACACCTGAGTTAAGAAGGTTCAAACTTGCATAATACATTAGTAGTTAGTAAAAATAAAACCTAAAAAATTAAACTGTAAAGCATCAGGTCAGTCGATACGCCGTATCTTATGGAAGAAGATACGCCGTATCGAGCCTGGAATAAATACGAATCAGAATAAAAGATGCGTCGCATCCTTAACCAGGGATGCGCCGCATTAAATAAACTGACAAAAAGTTTTAAAGTCAAAAATAAAAATGCAGAAAATGAAATAAGATATGACCAGTGCAGGTGATGCGTCGCATCTTATGATGGAGATGCGCCGCATCGTTTGCAGGTCTGACAGACTCGACACAGAACAGAAAAGTAAAAATTTTTCCTTCAGGTTGTCTCCCGGTCAGCACTTGTCTTTATTCCAGAGTCTTCAAGTTAGACTCACGTTCAGCTCCTTAATACTGATCACTGAAAGAGTCGGAAGCATCGCGCTCCCTCATCGCCAGTCCAGTAATATTGCACACTCCTTGCTCGTCCTTAATATCCACGCCATTCTTCTTTAATATCTGGATAAACAAAGTTCTGTCCCTTTCGGGCAGAGATGACAAAATGATAGACGGGAAATTCTTATTATTATATAGGCATAAATATGCAAGGTGGGGTGGTAGTTCAATAAACATATCATTATTCAAATTTGTATTCTCAACTATTCTCCTACGTTTGTTAATCACTTCGCAATCATACCACTCATCATCAGAATCATTAACAATATCGCGCCTAAGTTCGGTAGGTACATTAAGGTCAATAAATTCCTCGAGGTTCTTATGATTAGGATTAGTTGAGTTGTTTTGAATCAATGTTTCTCCCATAAGCCTAGCTACTAGATCGAGGTCCATACGTTCTCTTAATCCTTGCACATAGACCGCTCTAATTATGCTCTTAGCAGGATTTTGGCACTTATAGACTAGTTTATTGTTCCCTACCTTTAATGAGATTTTTCTTTTAAACACATTAATCTTAGCATGGGCGGTAGACAAGAAAGGTCTTCCAAGGATTAAAGGAATCTTAACATCCTCGGGCATATCTAATATAACAAAGTCTACGGGGAAAACAAACTTCTCAATCTTAACTAGCACATTTTCAGCAACCCCTTCAGGTCGTTTTACCGTTTTATCAACCAATTCAATAAGCAGCTTAGTTGGTGCTAATTTTCCTAGTCCTAGGGTAGTGAATGTCTTAAGGGGCATAACACTAACGCTAGCTCCTAAGTCAGCTAATGCATTATTGAAAGATATGTCATTAATTGAACAAGGTAAAGTAAAACTTCCTGGGTCCTTTTCTTTATGAGGCAAGGCACGTAAGTCGGTTGCAGAGCTCTCTTCTTTAATTGTAGCCTTGATCTCCTCTTCAATCTTTGCCTTCTCGTTGAGTAACCTCCTTAAACTGATTGAAGAATTAAAGAAAAATTCGGGCTTTGCAGCATCATTACCATTCATCAATCTTCTAGGAAAAGGTATGTTAGGCGTGACTTCTTCAGTAGTGCATATGGCCTTGACCTGATCTCTTGGGTTAGTTTCAGTTGAGCTAGGTAAACTTCCGTATCCCCTTTCTTGAAGAACCTTGCTCATTTGTCCGATTTGTTGTTCCAATGCTTTGATCGAAGCTCCTTGATTTCTTGTTATAGTATCCGTTGAGGCTCGGATTTCTTTGATCATAGCGGTGTTCTCTTCATGTCTTTTAGCAGCATCGGCCATAATTTGCTTTAGAGTGTCATCCAAAGTATGCCTCCTTTCTTGATAAGTGGGATTATAGTTGTTCTTTTGATAGTATCCCGGAGCAGCTTCCCTTAATCTTCCTAAAGGTTGGAATGGTTGTCCAAATTGTGTGTAGTATGCTTCTTCAAAAGTCTCACTTTCATTCTTTTTAGGGAAATCTTTAGTGTAGTGAGGTCCTTCGCATTTTTCACATCCAACTTGGGCAGCATAAACTTTCTCATCACGCTTCTTCATCTCTCTACTAATTTTATCCAATTGAGCTTGAATTGCAGCAAACCCGTCAAAATTAGTGATGCTCTTAGATCTAGTAGAGGTTCCGTCGTGCCATTTTTGAGAGTGATCAGCAGCTTCTTGGATAGCTTTTCTAGCATCGGCCGCACTCATTTGAGGCACAGCTCCCTTAGCATCCAAGATTTGTCTAGTAGGCACGTCCAATCCTTAATAGAACAATATTATCTCCTGCATCGGACTTAGATAATGTTGAGGGCATTTCATCAATAAGTCTTTAAATCGTTCCCAAGCTTGATAAAGAGTTTCATCAGGCTCTTGCTTGAAATTGTTGATAGCCTCCATCTTTTTAGCAGTTTTAGCAGGTGGACAATATCTTTTCAGGAATTTGCTCTTCAAATCTTCCCATGTTGTGATTGAACTAGCAGGTTCATTCCTTAGCCACTTATTAGCAGCTCCTTTAAGCGAAATTGGAAAGATTCTTAGCATAAGTTGATCGTCAGAGACTCCTTCTGTAGTAAACAAATCTGCAATCTCGAGGACTTTTTCAACATGTTCATTAGCATCTTCATGTTCTGTTCCACTGAAAGCATTTTCTCTTAGCTCCTTGAGAAACTGACCCTTCAACTCAAACTTTGACTTTTCATCAAACTTCGGTCTAGCAACTCCTGAACTATAATCAGCACGGGTTTTGTTCATGTATTCCTCCATAGTAGTGTTTTCCGTCATTGTTTCTGTTTCTTCTTTCTCCTTCTCTTCAGAAAAGTAATCAAGCTCGAACGAACTTGAAATTTCAAAGCTTTTTGTGTTGAAAAGCCTTTTAAGCGAATGTAAGGCTCGTTCAGGATCTTCGAATGGTTTAATCAAGTTCTTAGTTGAACTCCTGGTCATGCACTTCCTGAAATCATCACAAAAGCATCAGTAGGGCATGTTCAAGAAAGTATGATATCAGAAAATTAACAACGAAAACGGAATACGAAAAATAAAAGTTGCTGATATCTGTAGACGATGCGCCGTATCCAGAAAGTTGGATACGCCGTATCTTATTACGTTAAAATTTAATCAGACTTTTATTCAGAAAACAGATACACCGCTTATGAATTAGAATGCGCCGTATCAAGTTTAAATTATCAAAAATCGATTATATTTATTAAATTAAATGCGTCGTATTAACAAAAGCTAATGCGCCGTATTTTCGTTACGTTTCAAAATACAAGATTTTTGATTTAGTAGATGCGCCGTATCGATAAAGATCGATGCGTCGCTTCTGTTTAATAATTCGAAAAACTGTTTTTAATTTAAATAGAAAATACGCCGTATCTGTTAAAACAGATGCGTAGTATGGCGTTAGGGTTTAGAAAAATTTCTTATTAAAAACAGAATACGCCGTATCTTGGGGAAAGATGCGTCGTACTCGAATTTATTAAACGCGTTGTATTTTATAAAAATTAAATGCAATGCGCCGTATCTGTGAAAACAGATGCGCCGTATCGTTTGTATCAGCACAATACAACGACAGTAGAATGCAGAAAAATAAAAAAAAAAATAAAAACAAAAATAAAAACAAACAAAAATTACAGAAAACAAAAACACACAAAACAGCAAATATGCAAATTATACAATGAATGCAATCTATCTAATACACAACAGGGTTAGTGGTTAGAATCTAAAAAAAACTAAAAAGAAAAACCTAATTAAAATACTAAATCAAAATAACAGATAATAACAATTCACTCCCCGGCAACGGCGCCAAAAACTTGATGCGCGTGATGTGTCGTTGTGGTTTAGCAGTATTAATGCCTACTCAAGTTTTAAATTTATATTTAGCCAACTTATCAATAACACACACACTTAACGAGCAATGTACCCGGTCAGTATGAATATAATGGTAAGTAGAGTGTCGATCACTAAGAGTGGAATGTATTATCTAGTTATTCTAATCAGTATTTTAATATCCTAAGTTAGCTATACAACCTAATCTAACGCAAGGGGGGTTCAGCCTGAGAGACTGGCACGGTTTGGTTATAATTAAATAGAAAACTAAACTAATGAGCACGAATCAGCGATTAGTACACACGTACACAGATAGATACTCGAGACAATAAGAAGACCTGTCCTGATAATTAAATAGCTTGTCACTTGTTTTATTGCTAGTTTTATATGAAGTGTATATAATTAAACCTTTCTCGTTGGCTCTAATCTTATCGGCGAGTAAACCCTTAATGATTACTTATGTCTATCCTATTTATTCAAGAGACGCTAGAATAAATAGGCGAGGAAGGGGCATGGCGACCCAAGCAAGACTCAGCTAGACACAGAGGTTATCAATGCACTAATAAAAGTCACCAAAGACATCAACATATAAACTTTAATTAATGGGAAAGCAATATTAAGGGGAGTGCATGATCTTCCGTAGTCACATGACACAAGCCCATCAATCATGATGAATTAAAGCGTACTAAAACAATAAAACAAAACTACTTAATGAATTGAATATATGCAGGACCTTCTTACAGCTCTTGTATCTTTGTTTGAGGTGTGTCTTGTGCTGCTTGGTCGTCTGAATTCGGCTGTAGGGTTATACAAAAGGTCTCTATATATCTGTATGTCTTTCAAATTCGTCTGACCTTGGGGTATTTATAGTTTCTGTCTGAGGGATCGATGCGGCGCATTGAATTGATAGATGCGGCGCATTGACTTAACTTCGCGTGGGGTCCAAGATTAATATATTCTGGAATATTCGTACACCGTCTTCAGATGCGGCGTAACTTGATCTTTGTATGCGGCGCATGTACTTTAGCTGTCTTGGATTGTAACTGGTGAAATCTTGATAGTGATACGCCGTATGTTAGAAGTATATTGCGGCGTATCTGGAGTAGAACGAGCTTGATCTTCTTCTTTGACCAAAGTTTCATATGCGGCGCATGACAGAATTGCATGCGGCGCATTCTTCAAAGTCAGGCAATGGTCTTCGAATTCATCTAAGTATGATATTGCGTCGTATCTGTTGAGTGAGATACGGCGCATCTTCTGGATTTCAGTAGACTTTTGACATCTCGCTTGTTTTGCTCCATAATTAGTCCAAAATCGCCAAGTTTCACATAATGCTTGTTTTTACCTGAGAATTACTAAAGTAAACATTAATGTATCGATTCTCATATATAATATAATAAAACAAGTCAAATAAATAGGATAAATGATGATAATAAAATGTACTTATTTGAGTTCATCACTCCGTTTGAGGGAGGTGACTTCATCTTGGAAGAGATTGAGGCTTGTTTATCTTATGATTCAATTTATTCTGGAATTGATGATGGTGTATTTGACATGGAGGGGGATATTCTTCTCATTGAGAAGTTGCTTAATGATGATCCATCATCTTTCCCTCCGAAAGAACTTCATAATGAGGAAATCAAATCTGTTGATGATCCTCCTGAGGTCGAACTTAAGGACTTGCCACCTCATCTCGAATATGCATTTTTGGAGGGTACCGATAAATTACCCGTCATAATTGCTAAAGATTTAAATGATGAGGAGAAAACCGCTCTCATAAAGGTTTTAAAGTCACACAAGCGAGCCATCGCTTGGAAACTTTCCGACATTAAGGGTGTTAACCCGGAATTTTGTACACACAAGATTTTAATGGAAAATGACTTTAAACTAGCGGTTCAACATCAAAGAAGGGTTAATCCCAAAATTCAAGAGGTTATCAAAAAGGAGGTTCTTAAACTCCTTGATGCCGGATTGATTTACCCTATCTCGGATAGTCCTTGGGTGAGCCCCGTTCATTGCGTACCTAAAAAAGGTGGCATTACCGTTATTGAAAATGATGTAAACGAGTTGATTCCTACTCGATTGGTAACGGGATGGCGTGTATGCATTGACTACCGAAAGTTAAATGACGCCACCCGTAAAGACCACTTTCCTTTACCCTTCATAGACCAAATGCTCGAAAGACTAGCGGGAAACGAATACTATTGTTTCCTTGACGGTTTCTCGGGTTACTTCCAAATTCCCATTGATCCGCAAGATCAAGAAAAGACCACTTTCACGTGCCCTTATGGAACGTTTGCCTACCGACGCATGCCTTTTGGCTTATGTAATGCTCCGGGCACGTTCCAAAGGTGTATGATGGCCATTTTTCATGACATGATCGAAAAGACTATGGAGGTCTTTATGGATGATTTCTCGGTCTTTGGGGATTCTTTCACCACATGTCTCTCCCATTTGGACAATATGCTTAAGCGGTGTGAAGACACGAATCTTTGTCTAAATTGGGAGAAAAGTCATTTCATGGTCAAAGAGGGCATTGTCCTCGGCCATAAGATTTCAAAGAACGGGATTGAGGTGGATAGAGCTAAAGTTGATGTTATTGCTAAGCTACCTCATCCCACAACCGTTAAAGGCATTCGGAGTTTTCTTGGTCATGCCGGTTTCTATCGTAGATTCATTCAAGATTTTTCAAAAATCGCCCGGCCGATGACCCGTCTCCTTGAAAAGGAAACTCCGTTTATTTTCTCCAAAGAGTGCATTGAAGCTTTTCAAACTCTTAAGAAAAAGCTTACTGAAGCACCAATCTTGGTTGCCCCCGATTGGGACCTACCTTTTGAACTTATGTGCGATGCAAGTGATTTTGCCATAGGTGCGGTCTTGGGGCAACGGAAAACAAAACACTTTCAGCCTATACACTATGCTAGCAAAACTATGACCGAGGCTCAAGCTCATTACACCACAACGGAAAAAGAATTATTAGCCGTGGTGTATGCTTTCGAAAAGTTTTGGCCATACTTAATCTTGTCAAAAAGCATAGTGTATACGGATCACTCGGCTCTCAAATATCTCTTTGCAAAACAAGATGCAAAGCCGAGATTGCTCCGTTGGGTTCTCCTCCTGCAAGAATTTGATATCATCATCCGTGATAAAAAAAAGGAGCGGAGAACCTTGCTGCTGATCATTTGTCCCGATTAGAGAATCCTCACCAAAGTGTGCTCGAGAAAAAGGAAATAAATGAAACATTTCCTCTCGAGACACTTAACGTGGTATCTTTTCGTGGTGATTCTAGTACCCCATGGTTTGCCGATTTTGCAAATTACCATGTGGGGAACTTTGTTGTGAAAGGGATGTCGTCCCAACAAAAGAACAAATTCTTCAAAGATGTGAAGCATTACTTTTGGGACGACCCCTACTTGTTTAAAGTATGTGCGGATCAAGTCATCCAGCGGTGTGTTCACGGCCAAGAAGCCGATGATATTCTTAAGGCTTGCCACAATGGACCCACAGGGGGACATCATGGTGCCAATTACACCGCCAAGAAGGTGTTTGATTCCGGTTTCTATTGGCCCACAATCTACCGTGATGCCCATGACTTAGTCAAATCTTGTGACTCTTGTCAACGTCACGGGAAGATCTCTCAAAAAGATGAAATGCCACAAAACGTCGTTCAAGTTTGTGAAATCTTTGACGTTTGGGGCATTGACTTTATGGGCCCGTTCCCGTCTTCACGAGGGAACAAGTATATACACGTGGCTGTTGATTATTTGTCTAAATGGGTCGAAGCGAAAGCTCTCCCCACCAACGACGCCCGAGTAGTGTGTAAATTTTTGAAATCACTCTTTTCTCGGTTTGGAACTCCCCGTGCTATCATTAGTGATCGTGGTACGCACTTTTACAATGAACAATTTGCAAAAGTCATGCTTAAATACGGTATTACTCTCCGTCTTTCTACCGCGTATCACCCACAAACAAGTGGACAAGTGGAGGTTTCAAACCGTGGTATTAAAAGAATCTTGGAAAGGACCGTAGGTGAAAACCGTGCATCTTGGTCGGATAAACTAGATGATGCACTTTGGGCCTTTCGTACAGCTTACAAAACACCCATCGGGTGTACTCCTTACAAGCTCGTGTACGGAAAGGCATGCCATCTGCCGATCGAGCTCGAGCACAAAGCTTATTGGGCCTTAAAACATGCCAACTTTGACCTAAACTCCGTGGGTGATCACCGCAAAGTTCAACTCAATGAATTAAATGAACTTCGTGATCAAGCCTACGAGAACTCTTTGATCTACAAAGAAAAGACAAAGAAGATCCATGACTCAAAAATCAAGAACCGCGTTTTTAACGTTGGTGATCGAGTCCTTCTTTTTAACTCTAGATTGAAGATATTCTCGGGTAAACTTAAAACCCGTTGGACTGGACCATTCACCGTTGCCAAAGTTTTTCCTTATGGCACCATCGAGTTATCTCAAACCGATGGACCAAACTTCAAGGTGAACGGTCATAGGTTGAAGCATTACTTTGGAGGGGACATACCACCCATGGTTGTCCCGGATCTCCAAACTTTCCCCATGAACCAATGAATTCGGGGTCGAGTCAAGCTAGTGACTCGGTTAACAAAAACATTAGCATTGCATGGGTGACAACCCATGTTTCTGTCTTCTCTCTTATTTCTAACACTAAGTGTGGGGGAATCCCACTGTGCTGTGCTCTTTTGTGTTGTTTGCTCTGATTTTCAGGTTTCCCTTGGATTGTGATGATTGTCGCGCCTGTTTTCAATCCAGCCGCCCAATATCCTATCCTTTTGCTAACGATTATCTAGGGATATCTTTTTAATCCTGTTTGTGAAAAATAAGAATTTTGTTCCACACTTGGCTATTAGTATTACCTTTTTACGTTCTAAGTGACGGCTTAGCAACCGGTACTTTGAATATTGAGGGCAATATTCAATTCTAAGTGTGGGGGGAATTCTCGCGAATTTTGTCACATATGTGCCTTCTAGTGCCCTAGTGCCCCCGTTTTGCCCAAAATTTTAAAATTTTTTCGTTTTTAAATAAGAAATTGCAATAAAAAAGAAGAAATGTTTAATCTTGATTAGGTTAGAACTAAGGGAATCCCGACTCTGCCAGAGTATTGATCTGGCTGCTTCCTTAACTATTAGACTAAGGTTTTACGATATGTGCAAATGAAAATGCTAAGCGTAGAATAATTGGTTTTCTTTAGAGCTTATATAAGTAATCTATGGCTTTTCCTCCCAGGAGATAACTAATTTGACTTAATTAGTGCTTATTTTTCAAACTTTTGAACACACAAAATCATTTTTCTTTACGATTTTGAAAAATACTAGTTCAAAGCTTTATTTAAACTTCGGAACAAGCATATGTCATAATAAATGTAAAAGTTAAGTAATAAATGTATGTGCTAAAAAGCTAAGGTTCAAGATCGGCCCTTGGATCCTTATTTCCGGAAGGCGTTTAGGTCTTGGCTACCCTCTTACACCGGCCCTTGGACCCTTAATTCTGAAAGGCGTTAAGGTCTTGGAACTCTCCGTTGTAACGGCCCTTGGATCCTTTATTCCAGGAAGGTTTAAGGTCTTGGTTCCCGTGAAACTCCGTTAGTTTATATTGCACAAAGTTAAGTATCAAAAAAAAAACAAAAAAAAAAACAAAAAAAAAAAACAAAAAAAACAAAAAAAAACAAAAATGAAAAAAATGAAAAAATGAAAAAAAAAAAAAAAAAAAAAAAAGGAAATAAAATGGAATGATATTGCAAAATGCAATAAATTTTGAAGCTTGCTTGTTGTGAATTTTAAATCTATCTTTCAACTGGTATTAGTCAAAGTTTTATAAAAACGTCGATTTTTGTTATCAAGATTTTGAAAATCAAGCACTGTCACCTAAACTTGAATATATGCGGGAGTGAAAAGTTAAGTTTCGACTTACATAGATTATTGATATAAGTAGTGTTAGCATTTTACAAAAGTATTTGCGCATTGAGTTTAAGCTTAGTTGGGAGTAAAAAAAGAGGATGACGATTACAATTCCCTGGAGACACCCAGTTTGTGTGAATCCTGTTCCGTGATACCATTTTTGGAAATCAAGCATGTTATATATTTTGTTCTAAGTTTAAATTTCGTGCATTGTATAAAAAATCAAAACAGGGTATGCTTGGTATTCTTTTGATCTTGTCATTACTTTATATGATCGGATTGCTAGGGACTAGCAATAGCTTAGTGTGGGGGATTGATGAGTGTGTAAATACTCATCATTTTATACCCATAATAGACACTAAAATGACCTAAAACACTGAATTATACTGCAGATATCCTTGGTTTGTGTTTTATGTGTTTCAAGTACTGAAGGATTGAAAACAGAACGAAAACGAATATTTTTGGATCGACTTGACAACAATTGATCAAGTAAAGACAAAAGTCAAACACAAAGTCAAGTCAACCCCCAAAAATACCAAAATGACACAACTGGCCCTTGAAGATAATTTTCAGAATTGGCACAAATGGTCCTTGGATTTTGAGAATTGTACAACTTTAGTCCTTAAAATTAAATCCAAATCCAAAGTTAATCCCATTTCTAACTAAATCCAACCCAATCCCAAAACAGATAAACCCAGCCCACTCACTAAATTACCCAAACCTCAAACGATTGTCCATTCACTCCTCGTTGAGACACGACCCGGGTAATCACTTACCTGGTATCACACATATCACAAATGTGAGTTTTTGCAAGTTAACCTTTTTCCTAAAGGGTTAATTTGTCTTTATTCACGCGTATCCGTCTGATATTATTTATATATACACTTTAGCACGGATCAAAAGTGAAAATGAGATTTTAAACTTACACTAACTATCAAACTGACTTAAATCAACTTAAATAACATCCATGAGTACTTAGAAACAAAGAAATACACAAATAAGCACTTGTACAGTGATATAGAAAATAATGCAAAAATCTAGAAAATTGCTTACAACTTGTGAGGCTATGTAAAATGGAACTATGAACAGAACACAACTAGCTTGTCAATGACAAGCTAGAAAACCCAATTCAGCTTTTCTTGATGGCTTATCTCACCAGAACTGCTTATTTGGTCCTTCTTTGACTTTCATTGACTTTCTTCATTTTTTTTGAAACTTGAACAGCTTAATACTAATATAAACTTACACAAAGCTATGAAAAGCTTTTATAAGATTATAGGAAGGGTAATTGTGGCTTTTGTGTGATCCTCAATAGGTGAATTTTAAGTGGAATCAGTTTTTGTGGTGATTAGTAATCATTTAAGTGCTTAAATATAAGCTTGAAATTGCCTAGTAATCCAAAAAGTGCCCTGTGCATCAGTTCACTTTTTGGCTTATTTGTGATTAATCAGTGCTTATTTCTGAGTTCTTGTGCTTATTCAGTGTTCATTTTAGCTTATTATTGGTTGCTTAGTTTGTTTCAAGTTTCCTTTAGCTTATTAAATAGCTTATCAGCTATTTTGATCAAACCTTGGGCTTAATCCTTTTTAGCCTACTGATCAGCAAACTTGAGCTTATTTCTGGGCTTATTATAAGTTTTCATAAAAAGTGTTAGTAGTGAAAATTGCTTATCTTCCTGTGCTTGTTGAGTTTCAATAATAAAAATCAAGAAAATAAAATAAAAGCAAAAAGGCCATTGCTGGGATTCGAACCCTGGCCACCCAGCTCACCACACAACACACCAACCATCTGCCCTAGGGACTTATTTCAGTAAAACCATACACACCCTTTTATTTAACCACTTTTCTTTTTTTTATAGCTTATTTCCACAGTTTGCTTATTAACTGCTTATTCAGAAAAGCAGTTAACCCACTTTTATTTTTCATAGGTTCTAATTATCATTAAGTAATTTCCTGGAATTTTTCATAATTTTCCAAGTTCATTTAGTATTTTTAATTAATTTTTCTTTTACGTTTAGTTTTTAAATCATAATAAAAAGAGTAAAATGCAAGAATCGTCCCTGTGGTTTGCCCAAATTGCAGATTTAGTCACCGAGTTTTCGAAAGTGCAGGCCCCTGTGGGGAAACTTTGGTTCCGTTTTGGTCCCTGGCCGTGCAATTTTTGAGCAAACCACAGGGACCATTTTTGCAATTTGAGCAAACCACAGGGACCATTTTTGCAATTTTGAGCAAACCACAGGGACCAAAACGGAACCAAAGTTTCTCCACAGGGAGGCCGCCCGCACTTTCGAAAACTCGGGGACTAAATCTGCAATTTGGGCAAACCACAGGGACAATTCTTGCATTTTACTCTAATAAAAAATATAAAACTCAGAAAAATATAAATCTTTTTTCTAAAATTTTCTTTTGTTATTTATAACTTAGGAAAAATAATTTGGTACTTGTAGGATTTATTTTTATAGATTTCACTTTTTAATCCTGTTTTTAGACTTTCCGTTTCGCGTTTTTTATATAAATTGTGTTAATCTTAATTTTCTAGTGAGAATTTGTTTCTCATTATTTAATTAAAATTAAAATAAAAAACCAAGCAAAATTCCATATTCCAAATATCAATCACTCTAATTCCAAACCTCAAACGATTGTCCATTCACTCCTCGTTGGGACACGACCCGGGTAATCACTTACCTGGTATCACACATATCACAAACGTGAGTTTTTGCAAGTTAACCTTTTTCCTAAAGGGCTAATTTGTCTTTATTCACGCGTATCCGTCTGATATTATTTATATATACACTTTAGCACGGATCAAATTTTAGATTGAAGGGGTGGGTATTTGTGTGTGTGAGACAGAGTGAAAGTGAGAGACTTACTGGAGAACATGAGAAGCCATGAGCAATTCAGGTTCTCCTCCCCATACATGCGTCTTCCTCATTTGTGACACATATGAATCAAAGTCGCCTTCAATGAACCTGAATGATGTGTAAATACAATCAGTAAGTTTACTTTTATATGAGCACATACAGCATGCACAAAGAACATTTAACAATAATAGGAGGTAGTTCAGAAGATCTATTTAACTCTAGACAAATAAACAGTACCTATACTAATGCTGATCGTTCATATTAATTCTGCAGATGCAAAATGATATACAAAACAATATAAAATTACCGGCACTACACCTTAAACTTAATCGACACGAGAGAAAAAGCTGAACATGATTAAAAAAAAATCCTACATAACTCACCATTCTGTTTCTTTCTGTCTTTTGACAAATTCATCAGCCACCTACAGAATATCTAGATTCATAATTTATTAATATAGATCAAGAAACATAACGCTTTATTTATTCAATCATTAGATGTACTGCCATTTTACATTTTCCAGTGTATGGGTATGTGAAACACTAACAAAGATGAAAGAAGGTAAAATTCTAGGGCCTGATAGTATTCCTAGAAGAGATGGCCATACTTGCTAGCAACAACATAATGGAAACTATCAATTGATGTAGATTAATCTGCAATTTGACTCAAATCCAACGCAACACCCTAGATAAATAAGAAATCTCTAAAATATATACTAGTTCACGAGCAGAACAATGGCGCTATGGAAGGAGAGTTACTGAGGACTAAAATATCTGACGGTAGACTTGGTTTATGTCAAGGAGGTTTGAGAAAAAGGTACTTTAACTTATAATTTAAAGAATTTACGAAAGAAGAAACTCAGAAGCATACGATATGTGCCAAGAGAAGTAGCTTAGTGGGCTAGTAATAAGGAGGTTTGAGAAAGGAAAGACGACGCTTACCGTACTTTCCAACTATACAAGCCTTCTTCGTCCTCTTTGTCTGCAATTCACATTTTAAGAGGTAACCATTAAACCATAAGCATAAGCTAAAGAATGTTTTTTTAAGCTTATAGTTTATGTGGTTTTCGGCTTATGTGACATGTGATATGTGATATTCTGAATATCACTTGTGATATTCTGAATATCACAGAATATCACTTGTGATATTCAGAAAATCACAGAATGATATTCAGAATATCACAAGTGATATTCAGAATAACTACTGCAGTCTTCTTGAAACAAACTAAATGTAAATGCATACAATAATTAGACCTAATTAGGGGTCATAAGCAGACATTTAATACAACTAGTAATATTGATAAACTAACAGAAATTTCATATCCAGACAGATCAGATATTTGAAACTTTGGTTCCATATCCACAATCGGATCTGTGTGATGTCTCTTACTTTTAGGCTACGTTTGGCGAAACTAGCGGTAGCACTTGTTAGCGGTAGCAGTTAGGAGTAATAATAATGTGTAAAATGCCGTAAAAGTAGCGTTAGAATTTAAATGCTTATTTTAGTAGCATTTAAAAAAATCTGCAAGTTTTATTTCCTAAATGCTAAACGCTTTAAAACACTCTAGAATGCTATGCGCCAAACACACCCTTACTCAACAAACTATTATTATTCGTACACGGGAACTTATTAACAAACGCCTTTCCATCTCTCATGTACTAACCCTAAATCAACTATTAACAAAGTCACTAGCAGGTAACTGAGCCAGGTACATATCAAGTGACTCGTGCTATCCAATAACTAATGCAATCTGCATACAGTAAACTAAACGCATACAAAACTGAGATCATCGTCACCATATTCTCATCAAAATTACAAACTGAATAAATTCAAAACAGAACATATAAATTTCACTCTATTACCACAATCCATATAGTAACACGCAAAAACGACTGAAAATCATGGTTACCAAAAAAAAAAAAAAATGCGACTCAAAATCATCCTAACATCAAGTATCACAATCAAGCTTAAAACTAGTGATAATAACATCATACGTAATTAAGTGACGTCATCGTGTTCATGAACTCAACAACAAATTCACGAAACGCGTTACAACATAAACTAATTCAATACGTTTATCACAGAAATGGTCATCGGGTGGAATTGGGATTGGGATCGGGGATGTGCGGCCGGAAGTTATGATGATTTTGAGTCGGAAGTTTTGGCCGGAATTTATGGGATCGGGGTCGGAATTGAGTAGTGTGTGTTTTTAGTTTGTGTTTGGTGAGAGGAATAATGAGAGAAATCAGGGATCCATGTATTTTGGGTGTGTTATAAATGTACCAAATTGCCCCTCCGTGTTTATTTTTTTTTTTTAGTTAGTAAATGTCTTTTTAATCTCGGTCGTTGATCAGATTTAGATGAAGGGTGGGGATGTGTCCCTTAGTATGTGAGCATTATTTGGTTTGAAAAATAACTCCACCTCTATTTTTATTTGAATGAATAAAAATTTGTTTTTATTTTTTATTTTTGTAGTTTTATTTTCATTATCATATCGTAGTTTGTTAATCTTTAATATATGTAATATTTTTATTTTTAATGAATTTTAAGTTTTTTGTTTAAAATGTTTGAATTAAAAAAAGAAAAGAAAAACTGACGTCACTGTGACTAGCCTAATGAATATAAATGGTTGATTAACTACTTAAATGCTTTACATAAACCGATTTGATAAAGCGAATCCCCAACCGCCTTTTACGAGTAGTCAAATTCCTTTGTTTAAAATCACACCCTGAATATGAATATGAAGGTTAGCCTTTTCTCTCTATCCTCTAACTAATCTCCCGCCCCAATTAATACATAATTTCTAAATCTAATCCTCCGATCATTTGATTCAGTTTTTCATTCTACACATACATACTGATATACTTTTCCCCAATTTTAACCAAGTAATTGAATAGTTGCGCCAAATTACAAAATGATTGAATCCTCAATTACTAGTGGTTAGGTGGTTACTTGTATTTGTAAGTTTTTATCAAATGATTGAAACGATCTCAAAGGCAGACTAAAGTCCCAACGAGATATCAAGTTTTTATCATGTGGTGGCAGGTCTAAAAGTCAGAAACGTCAGGAAAGTGATAAGGCAGGAGGGAGTGGATGCGGGGTTTGGATCGGCGACGCTCGGTGCCGATCGGGCACACCGCCGCCGGTGATCGGCGCCGAGCAAATCTTGGTTATTTCGGTGAAGTTCACCGATGAGAAGAGGAGTGTTTGCAACGGTCATATTTGACCAACTCAGCCAAAAGTAGCCGTTGGCTAAAAAAAAATAAAAAAATATTGAAGATGGATTAAAGTGGAGATGGAACCTTTGCCGATGGAAACTCTATTAAACCTCCCTGAAAGAAACTTTATATGTAAAACAGCACAGTAACACACTATAGTGAAATGGGAGATGATGTTGGTCAATGTTTTGGTGTTTTAGTTTTTGAGTTTGACTTTTTAGTCAAAGTTTATGAGAATGAGAGTGAGCAGATGGTTTTTAATTTGAAGAAGAAGGTATGTGTTTTTTTTAGAGTGAGCAGATGGTTTTTAATTTGAGAGTGAGCAGATGGTTTTAGACAAAGAGTGAAACGGATACTCTTTTTAATTTTTTTTTAGGTTGTGTTTTTTTTTTTTAAGTACTGTAACATGTACTCTTTTTAATTTTAAGTTGTGTTTTTTTTAAGTTGTGTTTTTTTTTTTAAGTATTATAGGATTTTTTTTTTATTTTTAATGAAATGGTATGTGTTTTATTTTTAAATAGTTTATGTATTAAAAATAAATGGGAAAAAAAAATGTGATGTGGAAAATGTGGGATTTGGGGTTGTTTGGGGACCATTGCCACCATTTTGGGGAAGTTTGGGGAAGGATTGGGGTGAAATGAGTTGGAGGGTTTTTATTGGATGATGATGAGGTGGCAATTTGGGGAAGTTTGGGGAAGGAGTGACCACTCCCTCCCCCCTAAGAATTCTAATGAAGAAGAGGCATCATCTGTAAGTGTTTCTATGCCGCCTACTCATGTGGAGAATGTTGTTATTGCTACTACTCTTAATAATTAGACGACTGAGAATACTGATATACTTTTCCCCAATTTTAACCAATTAGTAATTGAATAGTTGACTATTTACTAAGGTTACTTGTATTTGTAAGTTTTTTTTATCAGTGATAGTACCTCTTATGCAAATGTTGTGAAGAAGAATGAATTTCCTCATGTTCATTCCAACTGTATTGTGGTAATGAAGTTGTAGTGTTTGATGAATTGCTTGTGAAGAATGGACAGTTTATTGGTTATAATATGAGTATTCATGAACTAAGGTACGTACAATATAAGAAGAATGTGGAACAAGTTTGGTATAGATGATATAAGTGCTAGTAAGAATGGGCAGTATTTGTTTAAGTTTAGGGATGAGGAAGGTTTCAATGCTGTAATTCAGAAAGGGCCTTGGATGGTCCAAAACAAACCTCTCTTTGTTCAGAAATGGAGCCCTGCCCTGAGATTGGAATGCAGATAATAGAGCCTAAGAAGTTGCCTCTTTGGGTTAAAATGACAAATATTCCCCTTGAAAGAAGCTTGGAGTATGAAAGGGGTAAGTGCTCTTGCTAGTAGCTTAGGGAAACCTATGGTAATGGATTCTATGACTGCATCTATGTGTTATAGTGGAGTTGCCAATATTGACTATGCAAGGGTGCTAGTAGAGATTGATGCTGACAAGGAAATTAGGAATGAGATTGAGGTGCAATACAGAGATAAAGAGAATAAAGTCAAAGGTACTAAGAAGGTAAGTGTGATGTATGACTGGAAACCTTCCAGGTGTACTGAGTGCAAGGTTTTTGGTCATGATTTTGTTCATTGCAAGCTTAACAAGGCTACTGAGGTTGGTATGGTAACATTAGCTGAGAATGTAAATTTGGAAAAGAATGACAAGGAGCAGAGTAGTATGAGAAGCAAGTTACAGGTAATGTTCATAAGCAAACTGGTGTTAACAGAAGTTTCACACAGCTTACTCATAAGCAACAAGAATATAGGAAGAAGCAAAATATTGGGGAAGTTAGAAAAAATGGAAAAGCTGGTCCATCTGGTAGTAATGGGACTAATAAAAAGGAGAACAAATCTGCAGATGTTGGGTCTTTTGAGAGACAGGAAAAAGATACTGATGATGTTAATGGTAAAAAATATGAAGAGGAGATCCCTGCTCTAGGATCTAAAGAAGGAAGGAGCAAATCACAAAGCATAACACAAAAAGTGAACAAGAACAGATTTGATGTATTGGGAAGTGGAGGCAACAATGAAACTCTGGACTCTATTGATAATCAAAAGTGCCATGATGAAGGAGATTTATGCAGGGATAAGAATGGAAAGTCCGTAAGTATGGAAGGGAATATAGTCAAAGAAAATGAGGAGGTTGATATTTTAATTAGGTGGGAGAAGGAGGAGGAAATGATTGATATGTTTGTGAATAATAACAGGAATCCCACTAATGAAGAATTGGGATGCAAAATGGAAATGTAAATGCCCCATTGTAGGAAGAAGTATATGGATTATTGATTGATTGAAGTTGTTTGACACTGATGTTGTCCTTGTAATCTAATACCCCATACTTTCTTTATAACCAGTCGGAGAAACAAAATTCAGATATATTGTCTCCGTTGCCTGACCAAGGATGGAAACCTTGTACAGACTCGGCTACCGTTCCATGTGAGATCCTTAACCTGCGTTTTTTTTATATTTTGTACCATGTTGTGAGTTATATAACTGTTCCTGTTTCATCTCTCATCATACTGTAATCGAATCCCGATTTTATTTTTCAAGCCATTCCAGAGAAATCATGGGGATAAATTCAGGTGTTTTTGGATGGAGGATTGAACCAACAGAGAATGGGGGTACGCGCTATTTTATCTCTTAAACAAACATAAGGAGGTGTTTGGCGTATGGGCTTATTCAACTTTTGAAAAGCTAATAAGCTCAGATTTCAAGGCTTATGAACTTACCAACTTGAGCTTGTGGCTTATCTAAGTTCATAAGCTCATAAGCCTAAAAGGTTGAGCTTATTAGCTTTTCAAAAGTTGAATAAGCCCATACGCCGAAAATATAAGCTAAAACAAACACCCCCTAAGAAAAAAAGTAAGTAAATAATAATAATTTTTTCCTAAATTTCTTGCCTGTGTTAAAGATTTGTGATGCAGTAGCTGTTGCTAAAATCTTAAACGCGACGCTAGTAATACCACACCTTGAAGTTAATCCGGTCTGGCAAGATACAAGGTATTTTTACGGCCGCTATTTGACTTTATATCGTGTTTTAAGTTAACTCGCAGACTGGTGGTAAGATGTTACATTTACCGTGCAGTTCCTTCACCGATATATTTGATGTCGACCACTTTATTGAGGTCTTGCAAGATGAAATCTCCATAGTTATAGAGCTGCCGAGCATGTACTCTTGGAGCACAAGGGATTACTATGGTACTGGCATAAGACCTACTAGAATCAAAATGGCGCCTGTTCATGCTTCTGCTAATTGGTATCTCAAAAATGTGCTGCCAATGCTAAATAGGTTCGTTATAATCTTTTCTTTGACATTGTAATTCAATTCGAGCATAAACAATTTCAAATTACAATGTTTCAGTCATGGAATTGCTGCGATTGCCCCGTTCTCGCACCGTTTAGGTTTTGATAACCTACCAAAGGAGATTCAGCTTCTTCGATGTAAGGTTAACTTTCAAGCATTAGTTTTTGTTCCTCACATCAGAAGACTAGGAGACACCCTCGTTCAACGCCTTCGAAACTCTCCTACTACAAACAAAGGAACAACGAACGATAAATTGGAGGATGAAAGGGGAAGTGGAAAGTTTATCGTTTTACATCTCCGCTTTCACAAAGTATGTATCCTTCCATGTCTCATGTACTGCTTGATTGTATATATCTTATTGTGATTCGAGAGTGGCACCAAGTGGGTCAAAATGGGTCGGGTTGACCCACCAACACTTGCCATCTCAATTACTTTTGCATAAGTTAAAAATAGGTGATTGTGGGACTATGAAGGACATGTTGTTTACAATATTTTTATCGAACAGGATATGGCTGCCCATTCAGCTTGTGATTTTCGTGGTGGAAAAGCTGAAAAGTTGGCACTTGCAAAATACCGCCAAGTCATATGGCAGGGAAGAGTGATGAAAACTCAGTTCACTAACGAGGAGTTGAGGCATCAGGGACGATGTCCACTCACTCCTGAAGAAATTGGACTGCTTTTGAAAGCTTTGGGTTTTAACAATGACACACACCTCTATCTTGCATCCCACAAGGTATCATCTAATCCACCCCATGGAAAATTTCAACTTTTAGATTCATACACGATTTGAAGGAATTATTTGACTATTTTTTTCATTTGAACATAATTTGGAGAAATTTTTTAACTGTCTGATAAAATCTGCACAATTTGAAGAAATAGTGTTAACTTATCCATCAAATGTCGAATCACCCTTTAAAAAGACGACACGCGGAATTTTCTTAGACCTAAATCAATATCATCAAATTTTTTGGTCTGCTGATAATGGGCAAATTAGTATTGACTATATATAAACTTATATCTTTTTTGTGGGTGTAAATAGATTAATGACCACTTTGTCTCAAAAAACTCGGTATAAACAGCAACTATTTGAACTTATAATGTTTGTTACTTTCACTCATCAACCATATCAAGCTGTTATTTTAGCAATTCAAACAGTGAAACCAGCAAATTTTACATAATCTGCTTGCTTTATCTCTGAAACATAGGTATATGGTGGAGAGGCAAGAATTTCTGCACTGCGTAAACTGTTTCCACTTATGGATGACAAAAAAAGCCTTGCATCTGACAAAGAACGGGCAGAAGTTGAAGGAAAAGCGTCGTTATTAGCGGCTGTTGATTATTATGTCAGTATGCATACCGACATCTTCATATCAGCTTCACCAGGCAATATGCACAATGCAATGGTATGTAACTATGTATGGTTGACCTTACTTATCTCTGTTAAAAACTAACAGTAGTCTTTTGCTTAGCATGTAAAAGAGAAACCTTACACTATGTAAAAAGGAATTTTAGATAATGTTTGAGAGAGTTTACAGAAAATTAACTAAATGAGCTGTGGGATATATTATAAACTCTTACAAATGACCCTATAATCGCAAAATTAACTTTTAGGAAACAGCAAAACAGTAAAAAGTGCATAATATAATGTAAAATTGCTTTGAATTAATACAATTTTTTTTTTTGATAATATACGATTTCTTTTTATATGTGCAAAAATATTGGAAGTTTTTTACTTTGAGAATTTTAGGTGTTTTGGAAAATTTAATTTTGCTAATTATAAGGTTATTTCTGGATGTGGATGAATCAAATGTAGAATTCATCCATTTAGGTGATTTCGAAAATATGCAAATATGGCCATTGTACATCACATGTTCATAGAAAATTGCTCAATTTGCATAATCTTTTTTGCATTTTCAAAAAGAATGATGTGTTGCTTTAGAGGCTGCTATTTCTACCCATTTAAGTAAAAAACGATAAAGTCCAGTTGACTTATATTAATGAAGAATCAAATGGGTCAAATATTTAGTTTAATGAAAAAAGTAAACTGGTTGAATGTGGTCCGAAGTGTATTCGAATTCAAAAAGACTTGACATAACTGTGTTGGTGGGTTCAAACCCAACCCATTTCGTTCCAACCCATCTAACGGACCTTTTTGACCCTTTTGCTTCGCTGACTATAAAAATGAAGTATGATGCTTTAACAACTTGGAATTATCCATGACCCTTACTTATAAAATGAATCATTGTTGCTTGTTTTTCAGCTAGGGTATCGAGCATACAAAAACTTGAACACTATCAGACCAAATATGGTGCTCTCGAGCCAGCTCTTTCTTAACGAAACTATGGAATGGCCCAAATTTCAGTGGGCTATACAAAACGCGCATAAGAATAAACAAGGTCAAGTTAGGTTGAGAAAGGAGACACAATCCATATATACCTATCCGATACCAGATTGTATGTGTCAACAACATTAGTTGGTTCTTTTTTTAGTTTTGTAGAGTTAGAGAAACTATACTGTTCTAAACTGTTATTCACTCGATCATGCGTGTAAATGAGCATGGATAACAGTAAAAAACAAATTCAATATATATTTTTGCTTGTCTCTGAGGGCGTTATGTATAGGCCATTGAAACTCGGGCCACTCCATAGTTTCGTTAAGAAAGATGCAACATCTGGTTTGGTTTTATGTTTTGAATGTGTTTTTTATCGTTGTTAATTAGTCGTTATATCTGATTTTGGTGTACTAGATTTGTTATTATGTGTTTTATGGGAGGGTGTTTTAGGCGACTTTCAAATAGATTGAACTATGGACGTCACGTTATCAAGTAGTGAGATTATACAACACACCCATACTGCGAACAGTTATAGGGGATCTGATTTGGGTATTCACAAGGATTGCCGCACGTCAACCATGGTTCCTATCGATGCCATGGTTCCTAGCCATCGGATTTTGCAAAATGTAAATGTTTAATTGGGACATGTATTTCATTTTGCTCAATAAACATGACTTGGGGGCTAGCATTGTTTGGTTTTGCTCGTTTTTTGCGTAAAAGTGAAACCAATCCATCAATATTCGGTTTCAGTTTTTATCACAACATGGTTATCGTTTTTTTCCTCTCCTCCATCTCTATGGCCTTGGAGATTGTCTCCAAGGCTGTGGTTTCAACTACTTGTGGAGGAAATGGTACTGATATGATGAGGGTTTTCACTCATTAAATATACTGTTGCTAGAGTTTCCGCATGAATTCGAAGAAGATGAATGACAGGGTGACAGTTAGATAAAAACATAGTAGTAAAGCACATACAGATCATTTCACATTTACATATAAGTTCACACATAATTAGTTTACCAATAAACATTCTACCATATTATCATAAATTGATTCGACGAAAGTACAAAAAACAAATTAGCTAAATACGTTATAAATAGAAATAGTAAAATGATCAAACAGTACAAGTGAAGATGGGCAGCTTCTATGGAGAGCAACGAGTAAGTTTGAACACACATTGAGACCATTCACCAAGTAAACTTAACGAAGAGCTTGTTAGCGTTTCCCATTCTCCTTCAAGACCATTTCTTATTTCACAACATTTGAGGTCAGGCCGATTTCCAGATTTGTTTTCCGTCACCCCCATGTCAATTAGCTTCAAAAAGTAATCAGCGACCTTGAGCCTCATCTAAAGATGTGCCTCTACGTACAGGGGTTGGCAAATAGAAAACAATGCATCAAAGAGGAGTACCGAGTAGTTAATAAACGAGCCTAGCTCGTTTAGGCCTATACTCGACTCGGCTCGGATCATTATTTAGATCCGCCACTGCTTGATTTGCCGTCTATGCCAGAGTGTCACCTTAAAAACCAAGAAACTACTTTAATTTAGCTTATATGGAATTGCGCCATTAGTATGAAATTAAAATGCAATCGACAATAGAGAATCTTTGAAAACAGGTACAATAGTTGCATTTTATCCATGGACCGTCTACCAATCTACCATCTTTTTGAAACTTTAACATCTTTAACACAATA
The DNA here is from genome assembly GCA_021014915.2 of Artemisia tridentata subsp. tridentata. NCBI lineage: Eukaryota > Viridiplantae > Streptophyta > Magnoliopsida > Asterales > Asteraceae > Artemisia > Artemisia tridentata. The sequence goes on along the minus strand of CP139509.1, from coordinate 513,685,368 downwards.
AGGGACCAAAAGTGTAACAAGTTTTATAATGGATACCGTTTATGTAAATTTTGGTATTTAGAGACCAAAAATGTAACTTGGTATAAACTATAAGGACCACCGTGTATTCTTTTTTCTTTCTACAAAACTACTAGTATTATTTTGTTCCAATAATTTTTGTTGGCCAATATCAAATTCAATATTAAAATAAGAGAAAAATGAATTTAGAAAACAAGGAAAGTGTGTTATTTACTCACCGACGGTGACAGGTTGTATTCTTTATCTCCGAAGACGAAGCTTGGGAGATGCAGCGATATCTTCAGGTAGCTTCTCAAGAAGAGCACAACCACGAAGGTTGAGATACGTCAGATGTTTTAACATACAGATGCTATTTGGAAGATGTTTAATCTTTGTAGCCGACAAATCCAGTCTCTCAAGAGATTCCAGCTGGCCAATGTCCTTAGGCAACTTCCAAAGACAAGAACAGTCACTAACATCGAGCGACTTCAGACGTTTTAGCATGCAGATGCTATCTGGAAGATATTCAATCTTCTTACTCCACACATATAGCTGTTCTAAACATTCTAATTTTCCAAGATCCTCTGGTAGCTTCTCAAGAAGAGCACAACCACGAAGGTAGAGAAACTTCAGATGTTTTAACATACAAATGCTATCAGGAAGATGTTTAATCTTTGTAGCTGATAAATCTAGACTCTCCAGAGATTCTAACTGGCCAATGTCCTCAGGCAACTTCCCAAGACAAGAACAGTCACTAACATCGAGCGACTTCAGACGTTTTAGCATGCAAATGCTATCTGGAAGATATTCAATCTTCTTACTCCACACATGTAGCGTCTCTAAACATTCTAATTGGCCAAGATTCTCTGGTAACTTCTCAAGAAGATCACCTGTATCAACTAAGAGAAATTTGAGACATTTCAACATACAAATGCTATCCGGAAGATGTTTTATCTTCTTACTCCTCACATATAGCTTTTCTAAACATTCTAATTGGCCAAGATTCTCTGGTAACTTCTCAAGAAGATCCTCTGTTAGCTCCTCCAAAGGATCATCATAATTGACTTTGAGAGATTTGAGACATTTCAACATACAAATGCTATCCGGAAGATGTTTTATCTTTGTAGATGACAAACAGAGCTCCTCTAGACATTCTAACTTGCCAAGATCTTCGGGAAACTCTGGAATACCGCATTTGAGTTCAAGCTTTCTTAGGCATCGTAAACTACAAATCATGTCTGAAAATTTCTTAAAGTCTGTGCAAGCACATAGACCAAAAGAAATAAGCTTCTCAATATTTCCAACTGATGATGGTAGATTTTCTTCATAAATGCAATAAAACCCAAACTTTGGGAGATTATTGTCGGGATGCAACGGGCATAAATCTAGGGACTTGCCAACCAGACGTAAACTAGCTGAAGAACGACTAACCTTTGGTTCCGATCCACCAAAGGGAACCAGAAAAAAGGAAAACCTCAAACATGAGTTTAAGTTTAAGTAGACAAGTTTTCTTAGACATCCATCGGGAGCATTAATTTCTACCAACTTATCACAACCTTCAAGATCTAACCTCTCAAGATTTGGAAACAGCTCAAGGTCAAGGCTCCTCAACCTTGATTTACGAAGTTCAAGGAATTTGAGATTCGGACATGCACTAGACACGTGAAGTTCTTCAAAATCAGCACAAGCATTAATAGATAATTTCTCGAGATTCAGAGTTAACCCAAGGTCAAACGTTCTTAACTTTGAGCAACTGATATGAAGGTAGTTGAGCTTTTGACAGCTAACAGGCATGAAAAGTTTTACTAAATTAGGAGAATACTCTAGAGATAACGTCTCGAGATTCGGAGTAATAATCCTAAAGTCAAAGGTCGTCAAGTTTGACCAAATGAGAGAAAGGAATTTGAGTTTTGGAAGAACCTGCCAGCAAAAATAAGCCAAAAGATTAATATTAGTGTAGTAACAAACCAATAAATTAATAGCATTATTAGGAATTATGCAAAACAACGAATCAACAATTATTCTACCTTTTTTTCTCCCTCTTCCCAAAGTTGTACCATTCTGCTCCACTTCATCTCAAGTCCAACAAGATTGTTTGCTTGAAATGTTTTGGGTAAATACAAGAAAGGGTAATTGTAACATTTTAGATATTTTAAAGAGTTTGAAAAGTATTGGGCGGTATTATCAAGATCTTCGGCATGTCTTTCATAATAATCTTGAAATCGAAAATCCACTTTAAGATATCTAAGTTGCTTCATTTTTCCAAGACCTTTCATAACAATTCCCGCATTTGTGTTCGAATTACGAAGTTCTAAACATATTGTTTTTTTAGTACCCTGCAATACAAAAACAATGTCCAGAAAACTGGAAAGTCAGAACAAATGCAAAGTTTTAGTTTTCTCTACATTACAAGTAAACTGATCTTTACCTCGTCATTAGCCAATATATCTTCAATTTCCTCTTTAATCCACAGTCGGCTATGTTTGTTAGGTTCATTCGGGTGCTCACGACGAACAATGTTCTTTCCCATTTCTTCTATATGGTCATGCATGCCCAAAAACCCATTTTTATCAACAGTTATGAGAGATCTCTGCTCAAGAACTTTTAAACCAATTCTAGCATGAAATCCACAGCTTACAAGAATTCTGATTGCTTCTTCTTTCTGCTCGCCTTTCAATATGCATGCAATGTCTAGAAATATTTCCTTATAATCATCCTCGAGACTGATGTAGCTTAATTCCAGCTTTTCCTGAGTCTCCTTTAAGGGAATTTTTTTTAGTCTTTCTATGGCATCTACCCATTCATCCTTATCTTTACCACATAGAAATGAACCCAAAACTTTGACTGTTAAGGGAAGACCAGCAGCATATAGTACAACTCTTCGTGATAGCTCTTCATATCCTTGAGATGGAATCTCCCTTCCAAATGCATATCTACTGAAGAGACAAATTGCTTCCTTATCTGATAAGAGATCAATAACACGAATGAAGTTCACTCTGTGAGCTACCAACACTTGCTCATCTCTCGTTGTAATGATAATTCTACTTCCTGGCTTAAACCAGTTAGGCTTAGCTAACGCCTCAAGTTGGTCTATGTGATCCACATCATCTAGAACAAGAAGAACCTTTATACCACACATCCTCTTTTTGATCATGTATTTCCCATCCTCAACACTATTTAGAGTAACTTGTTCATTTAGCACATTTAAAAGGACTTGTTCTTGTAAATTTTTCAAACCAGACACTGAGCCATTTGAAACTTCCCTCACATTCCCAACAAAGCTTTTAGCTTCAAAATCGTTAGATAGATGATCAAAAACAGCTCTCGTTGTAGTTGTCTTCCCAGCCCCTCCCATGCCCTTGATCCCTATCATGCGAACTTCATCAGTACCAACTTCTAAAGATGAAACAACATCCTTTACTCGAGTCTCCATGCCGACTAACTTTTCATCGAAGCCGAAACTGATGGAGCGTAACTCTAGTGAAATCTCTCCAACAATTTTTTTGATAAATTCAGCTTCGTGCCTGTATGCATGGTAAAAGAAGGTTCTGTTTAGCATAGTCTAAATACATAAACAATGTTTTAGATCTATATATAACATATATACAAAGTAATACTATGTAACATAATACTAGCAAGGATGAAGAAACAAAAGTAACGAATATCGCAAGTAGAGATATGTGGAGTAATTACCCATTAGCAGTCGCCTGCAACTCCCTCCCAACCAGATTTGATGCTCCTTTCAAAGCCTCTATCCATTTCCCAGCAGCGTCTTTGTTTTTGTTTTGCAAAAAGGCTTCACCAAATGTCCCATTTTGTTTGCGGATTTGGTGGGTTCCACATCCAAAAAGACGGGATAGGCAGTCTGTTCGCCAGTCTTTTGACACTCCATGATCTCAACAAGCTCATCCAAGCACCAAGACGAAGAAGCATAGTTCTTTGAGAAAACAATGATGAAGAATCTTGAGTCTTTAATAGCTTGGATAAGCTGGTTGTCGATGGTTTTCCCTTGCTTCATTTCCTCATCATCTTTGAAAGTTTCAAGGCCTTTTTGCTTAAGAGCTTGATAAAGATGGCCGACAAAGGTTTTGCGAGTGTCTTCACCCCTAAAGCTTATAAACACATCATACTTAAACCTCTTTTGAATGGAAGAGCTTGAAGCGGACGCCCCAGGAGTTATGGATGAAGGATCGGATAAACGTAATCTCTTTGGAATGGCCGATGAGCTTGAAGCGGACGCCCCAGGAGTTATGAATGAAGCATTGAGAAAACGTAACCTTTTGTTGAAGGACATTTCTACAAACTTGATAATATGAAGAAAAGTGAATGAAATGGAAAAAATAAGCTAAAAGTGAAACTTGATTCAAAGGCACTAGAAGCTAAAAGTGAAAACTTGAATCTGACTCAGAAAAGTGTAGGGAAGCTTCACTCGCCGGAGGTGATATCCAATTCGCCGGAAAAAATAAGAAAGAAAATTTGTAGCCGGAAATTAACGCAGGCGCGTGAAGGCGAGTGGACGGGCTTCAAATGAGTCGGTTTGAGGTGTTTTGGTCGAGAGAAAAGTAGCTATCCGGTGGTGGTGTTTAAACTCGCCGGAAAAATGCAGGGTGGTGTTATATTTTTTTTTGGGTACCGGAAAATTAGAGAGAGAGCGTATTAGGTAAAAATGAAATAAAGAAGACCACTTTTCTCATGGAAATTTCATAAAGGGATAATCACTTTTGTCATGGAAATTTCATGGAATTTTAAAAAAGACCACTTTTAACAATTCCTACCCCAACACTGAAATTTCTTTGACATCTTTTATATAAAAATAATAAAGGTATACCTAGCAAAATGAAATAATTAGACGGAGCTTTAATTATATTATTTTCGTAAAGAAATAATGACTTTTACCAATGGAAATTTCCTTGTCTTTTAATCGAGACTACTTTTTAACATTCAATTCTTACACCAATAATTCGAAAAACGAAATTTCCTTGTCTTTTACAATAAAGAAACATCATAATAATTCCTAGCTATAGTTAAGTAAGAAATTTGTAATAGCAAAAGAAACATCATAGAAACTCCTAGATAAACATATATGTCATGATAAAAGAAATATCTTGACATAGTTAACTAAAATTATATCTCGAGTTCAAAAAAAAGAAAAAAAAGTCATATCATGTCTTAATATCAACATAAAGCAATGAACTAGCCAATTCCATGAGGTTTCAACTAAAAACGCTAGAAACTTCTTATCCCATGCCATTACAAGAATGGAACTCTCATGGATATTTGCAGCGTAGCGTTAATTTTTGTAAAAGACCTTTCTATTTTCCCTAAATGTACATGGTCCAAAAAAATTATGTTTTTATTCATTTCTTATTTTTTTTTCTTCTTTAATGCGCATGGTTCCGTCCCTAGTGTTACCAATGTGAGTTGGACAATCTTTTCTTTCGTTAAACAAGGTCCACCACAACCAACTAGTACAATACATGTGCGTTGCTCAGGTATAACGATTCAATAATTTATAAGAAAAAAAAAAAGATTATACACTTGTTGTTAGTATATTAAAAATAAAAAATAAAAAAAAAAAAAAAAAAAAAAAAAAAAAAAAAAAAAAGTGCACAATCATTCTTATTTAATGATAAATATTAAATCTAAAACACACCAAAGTACTAAAAAAATGATTTAATGCAGTAGCCGAATTTGCAGATTTGTTATTGTGACTTGAGTGAGAATATGTCACATTACATTACAAATTTTAGCTTATCTATGAGCATTAGCATAAAGCTGCACTTCAGCTCAAAATCACTAATTGGTGGTTAGTTGAAAATGTAATTTTCGCTTGAGTTGGATAATATTAAAAATTTACTATCCTATTATTGATTCAAGTCTTAGTTATGTTTTTTTTTTTTCCCTTCCATATACACAATCTGAAAACATTTACAGCTTACTTATAAGTCACTTTAGTAGGATTTATATTATTGCATACTTGTCATTTACAGCTCTTGATCTTTTTTATCAATTCATTAAATTGTATCATATACACAATCTGAAATCATTTACAGCTTACTTCACACATGCTTGACTTTTCAAGTTTCTATTCATTAAATTCCTCTTGATATTGGACATTGACAAAACATCATCAAGAGCATAGTTGTCAGGATCGTGATACTGATCTTAGGATTTTACGATTTTACGATACTGCAAAGCAAAAACGATCTGGATCCTACATAGGATCTTTGCAAGTTTAAGATCTTATAGGATCCCGATCTTGACCATACGCTTTTAAGATCTAATCCGGTCCGATCTTACTTTTCTCGTATTACAAACTAAAAAACTATAAATTTACGGGTTGTTTTTTTGTAGAATTCAAAAAACAACATGTTAACCTTTTTAAACATTTCATAATCATAATTTAGGATAATATTCCTATTAAACATTCATAACATTTTGTGTTTATAATGTATAATAATTTATATATTTGTATAATATTACAAAAACTATTAAGAAATAACATTAGAGTAGGATCTTAAGATCCCGATCCGAGTTACGATAACGATCTTGGAATGACGAAAACGATCCTGGGTAGGATCCCGATCTTGAAAACCCTGATCAAGAGTACCATCATCCCCATCGAAAATGCACTCAGCGAATCACCTCATCAACCAACGGTTAGGTATCAACTTTCGCATGGTCATCAAGTTATTGTTTAAAGTCGGAAAACAACATTACGCCTTTATACGAATAAATGAATATCAGAAATGATCCGTGCTAAATAGATATATATAAATATTATGCAACGACGGATACGCGTGAATAAATACAAATCACCCTTTTGTGAAAAAGGATACTTGCAAAAACTCACGTTCGTGTGTAGTGTGAAACTAGGTAAGTGATTACCCGGATCGTTTCCCAACGAGGTGCGAATGGGCAAATTGTTTAAGGTTCGGATTAGAGTGACTGATGATGAGATATTTTGGATTTTTTTTTTTTTTTTTTTTTTTTGCTTTTTTAATTCTAATTGATATATGAAAAACAATTATACAAAAGAAAATTAAACGCGAGTTAATTAAACTAAAAACGCGAAACGGGAAATCTAAAACCGGCTAATAACTGAAATTTATGGAAATCTAATATTACAAGTATAAAATTATTTTTCTTAAATCCTAAATAATAAAAGAAAATTTTAGAAATTAAAATTATATTTTTTGATTTTTATTTTATTTATTATGAATTAATTACTATTAGAAACTAATTAAAAAGATTAAAAATAGTAAATGACTTAGGAAAAATCTGAAAAATTCAGGATAAGTCTAAAATAATATTCTTAATATAGGAAAATTAAAATCAAAAGTTTAATAAACCCTAATAAGCAGTTGGGCAAATAAGCTAAAAATAAGCTAATAAGCTCAAAAATTTACCAAAGGCTCAGAACAAGTTTAATATACTATATAAGTACAAAACAACTTAAATCAAACAGCTTAACCCACAAAATAAGCCAATTAAGCACTTGAGCAGTTGCAAAACTTATGCAGAAAACTCAGGAAAATAGCCAACTTGCAGAGCAGATTAAGCACTTAAAATAAGCAGAAAACCAGGAAATTATGGGGGCAAAAGCTAGCTAGTAATACTGGCTATCCTAAAAACCAAAAAGCCCCAAATCTAACTGACCAATTGAACTCCAATTGACCACTAGTTCAGACTCATGAAATCAGCAAATCTGGTTCAGCAGAATCAGTGAAAATTGGGGGAAATTGCAGAACTAATTTAAGCAACTAATAAGGTGAAAAGTGGAATACCAGATACTAACCTCAAAGCTTGCTAGGTGAACTACTTGGAAACCAAAAATCAGCCAGTGAGCTTAAAAGAATAAGCAGATATGCAGCTAAGAAAAAGCTCAAATCTGCTTATGTGTTCTGTGTTATGCAGTAGTTGTGCAGAAGTGCACACACCCAATTGATTCTAACTGGTCTTATGGATTATCACTATATGGACTCTAATGAACTCAGAAAAGGCAAAAATAAGGGTCCAATAAGCTTGTGGCTTAATATGGCTTATTTGGCCTTTTTGAGGGCTGAAATTCCCATAGGGTATATAAAACTAGCTTAACTATCTATATGGCCTATTAGGACTTGGAAATAACTTATTATGGCCAAATTAAGCTAGTACAAAGTTGGGCTTTTGGTAAATGCACAGTAAACAGCAGAAATAGCTTAGAGCCAAACACCCCTTTCAAAGGGACTGTGTTGGTTTTTGAACTAGCACAGGCTCATTTAACTTAAAATTTCTTGATATTACTGATTAGATAACTTATTTTAACTATATTAAACAACTTTTAAAGGGACTGTGTTGGTTTTTGAACTAGCACAGGCTCATTTAACTTAAAATTTCTTGATATTACTGATAAGATAACTTATTTTAACTATATTAAACAACTTTTAAATATAAATAAGCAGAATAATAAGCTATACTATTTTTAGCTATTTTTGGCTTTTTAAGTGATTATTAAGCAAACTTAAGAAATGACTAATTAGGACAAGTATAACTGATGAAATACAACTAGAAACTATTAATAAGCATAAATATATGACAATAAGCTAATATTAAGCAGTGTAACAGTAACTTAGAAAAATAATGCAAAAACTGAAAATTGCTTACAACTGAATGGTTAAGAAACATGATAGAGCTAGATCAGAACTGAGCTTGGTTTGTCACTTACCAAGTTTAGACCCCATTCCAGCTTAATCACAACTGCTTATCCCACCAAATTGCTTATTATGAGCTACTTTGACTTTGTTTGACTTTTCTCATTTTTCTTGAATTAGAACAGATTATCACTATATAAACTTACAAAAAGCTATGAAAAGCTTTCATAAGCTTATAGCAAGGGTGTTTAAAGCTTTTGATTGGTTCTTAATAACTGAACAATTTTAATACGAATTACAGGAAACATGAAAACTTTGAAATATCATAACACTTGGAATAATTACAATACAGAAGTAAAAGATTACTTGAAACAACTTGAATTAACAATAACAACTTAACTTGAAACTAGATTTAAGTACTAACTACTTTCTACACTACTAGTGGTCTTAAACTACTGACAATTTATTCTTTGTAGCTTCTTCTCTTTAAATAGGCTTCCCAAAAGCTTCTGTGATCAAAACCGACTAAATCCCACCATTGGATAAGCTTTGATTCAATCCCATTCGTTCAATCCAATTTTGGCGGGAAAACAGGACAAGTGGTTTTTTAACGTTTCTGAGCACATGGGGGGGGGGTAGAAGGTGAATGTTTCTCATTGGAGGAGGGGGGTGGTGGATTGTCAGGGTTTAGAGGTGGTTTAGCAGAGAAAAACTGTGGGTTGAGGTGGTATGGTATTGGCGGGTCAGTGGTAATGAAGAAGAAAAGTTTGACTTTTCTGGGTGTGTTTGTTTGACCCCGTTATTAGTTAAGGGATAAGGGTTGGGTTATATTGGGCTTTGGTGAATTGGGCTTGTAGCTGTGTTATTATTAGGGGTTGGGTATTTAGTTTGGGTTTAGGGTATTAGTTTGATCCGGTTATAAGATTTAATCACAAGGACTAAATTTGTAATTTAGGAAACTTCAAGGACCAAACTTGCCAAGTCTTGAAAACTTTCATCCAGGGACTAATAGTGAACATATTTGATTTCCCAAGGACTCATGTTGACTTATCTTCCAAATTAAACCTTCAGGGACTAATTCTGCCAATTTATGAAACTTCAGGGACTGAAACTGTCAATTATGTAAACTTTGCTTGTTTTTCACCTGTTTTCAATCTTTTTGTTCCTGAATCATATAAAAACACATTTTATGATATTTTCTGTATTATAAAGCATATCTGCATGTTTTTAAATATTTTTGCAGATAAAATGTGACAGAAATGATGAGTATTTAGACACTCATCAATCCCCCACACTAAACTATTGCCAGTCCCTAGCAATCTTTTATGAAAATTTAATGGATTTTATCTCTTTACCAAAAGCCATTACTTCTGGAGTAGCCAATGTTTTAGTATGTGATACTTTGGTACAATGATAACCAAATGATTTTGAGCAAACCATAAGCTGTCAACGGATTTGATTTGTCTTTACCAAAAGCCGTTTGCTTCTGGACTAGCCAACTCTTAGATAAATTACAGTTATTATCTTTGGTGAGCTGATTACCAATCATGGTTTTCCAATGCCTTTACCACAAGCCATAACCTTGCGGGCTAGCCAACTCTTCACTTATAAAGATATGGGGAGTTGAATACCATACAATTTTAGGCAAATTGTAAGCCATAAACGGATTTGAGACATCTTTACCAAGAGCCGTTTGCTCTCGGATTAGCCAATCTTTATGTGGGTTAGACATGGCGGACTGATAACCATTTATTGCGTTCTAAGTGAGAAATTTTTTTTTAAAATTTTGGCCAAAATGGGGGTACTAGATGGTACATATGATCAAATTCGCTAGAATTCCCCCCCACACTTAGAACTGAATATTGCCCTCAATATTCAAAGTACCGGCTATTATGCCGACACTTAGAACGTAAAAAGGAAATACAAATAGCTTTTTTTTTTTTTTTTTTTTTTTAACAAACATATATACAACATGTGGGGCATCTCCCCCACACTTAGGTGTTAGAAAAGAGAAAGAAGTCAGAGACATGGGTGAAAACCCATGTTGTGCTAATGTTTTTGTTCACCGAGTCACGTAGCTTGACTCGACCCCGAATTCATTTGTTCTTGGGGAAGCATGTGGAACAGAAAATCTCCATCGGACTTTCATTCAAGATGTTTGGATCAACATTGAATTTCTTGAAAGATCCACTCCGATGAGATACATCCGGCTCAAAAGAGATGCCGGGATCAAAAACTTTGTTCTCATTCCCAAACGAGTGAGGGAAAGGACAAGCTACCTTATAAGGACAGAAAGGTAGAAAAACTCGAACGACATATGTGAAGTCAATATAATGGCGATCCTCAGAAGGAATTGTCACATATGTCGGAGAAAGATCGGGATTAAGAGTTGAGGTCACATCATCAAGTTTATGAATAATAGAGTCCTTGACCTCATCGTTTTCTAACTCTTCATCAAAGAGAGGATTTATTTTGATAGAAAAGTATTCATCATCAAATTCAAAAAGAGAATTTGAATGGACTTTGAGACTTTCATTTTGAACTTCCTCATCAGAAAGTGATTCATCATCACTAGAGGAAAAATCATCATTTGAATTGAAAAGGGGATTAGAGAAAATCCCGAAAGAATCATTGAAAAGAGGGTTAGAAAATGTCCCGAAAAAATCATCAGTAGTGTCAAGAGGTTGATCACTACAAAAAGAATCATCACTTTCACTGTCGGAAATATCCTCAGACTCACTTGGGATTGGGATAAGGTTCTCAGCACTAGACTTTATGAATTCGTCCGATTCCTTTTCAGGAATAGTGCTAATAGGCTCATCCCCCATAATAAGAGAGTCCTCGGAGTCCAAAGTTGGAAAGAATGATGGGATTGCAATAGACTGAGGGAGTTGAGAAATGATGCCACCCAAAGGAATAATACTCTCCTCGTCGTCCTCCTCATCAATATTGCTAGCATAAATGGCTTTCATTTGCTCGTCGGCTAGCAATTCTGCAATAGTCTTGTCTTCCTGCCTTTTCTGGACAGGTGTAATTGCAGCTGATGAATTCTCGCAAACTCCCCACATAGAATCTTCATCATCGTCATCGCAAATGAAAGTTTGACGATATTTGGAACTCATTCTAGCTGTTTGTTCTTCTTCAGCTAGAAGCTCTCCAATGGTTTTCTGATGAGGATCTTCTTGGGCATTTTTAACAGCCAAATCATTAAGTGTATCCATCATATTTTGGAGTTTTTGGAATACATTTTCAAAAGATTTTTCAAGAGGAGATGGCTGAGGTTGAATCATTTGATACTGTGGAGGTTGGTCATGACAAGAATAGTCGTAATTGTTACAAGGGACATGCTCATAGACAAGCGGGGTCCTCGTTTGACAATCGGATTCATAATGTGGACCACCACAGTACTCACAACAATACATTTGCTGTGACTGATTCGGTGAATCATATGGATATTGGTCATACCCGAAGTTTTGATTACATGGATCTTGTTCATAGACAGACGTATTTCCTGCTTGACAATCAAAACTTGGGTGTGGACCTCCACAATGCTCACAAGGATCATTTGGCATATTTTGAAATGATGTATCATTGAAGTTTTGATAACACGGCTCTTGCCAAAATGAATCCTGAGAAGGGGTACTGAAATCGTTGTGAAAATCTGGATAATCAAGTGTGGCTGATTGATAAGTGCAAAAACATCGTTTACACTGTGAATCATCCCCCAACGGATTTTCACACATACAACAATTAAGCTGAGTGAGTGAAGATGGCTGGGGTTGTGGAGGTGTTCGGGAAGACTTTGAGTATTATCGATGGAATTAAGCTCTCTTTTGCGGGCTACTTCACACCAATAACAAGATCCTTTTGGTGCATGCTCTCCACACTGCTCACACTTACACTTGGAACAACGATTATTATCATCCAGTGGACTTTTACAATCACAACAGTGATAGCCCCGTGACAACATGAGAATTAAATATTAAGGAGGGTTAAGAAGATAGAATCAAACGGTTTAAGAGGATGAGGAAAAATATTTTTGGGTTTTTGGAAAATAAATCAATTAAAACAAGATCGAAGCAAAACACAAGGAACTTAAACCTTAAATCAACCAAGCGTACGGTAGCTCTCTGACTGAAAAACGCACAGAGTGGCGGAGAAGCAAAGGTGGGCAATAAATGCTCCTTAAAAACCCGCTTCTTTCGGTCTGCAATTTAATGTCAAGACCTCCTAGAACCTCCGTTAGAGTTTGTTTATCAATCAAAGGTGAGCCGAATTCGCAAGCGACACAAAGGCAAGTTTTAATCTTTGGTTTGGGAACTTATTATGATAATACCCAAGTTGAGGAATATTATATTAATTTTTGCTTTTATCTTTTATTTTACAATAAAACTGAAAATGTTTTTGGGTTTTAATTTTTTATATGATAATATATATATAAAAGAAAAGAAAAATATTTTTGTATTTTATATGGTTTATGGGAAATAGGAACTTCACAAGGAAGGGTCTCAAGTCACTAATCGCTTAAACTTTACACAATATTGTCGCAACACAAACTCCCCGGCAGCGGCGCCAAAATTTGATCCGTGCTAAATAGATATATATAAATATTATGCAACGACGGATACGCGTGAATAAATAAAAATCACCCTTTTGTGAAAAAGGATACTTGCAAAAACTCACGTTCGTGTGTAGTGTGAAACCAGGTAAGTGATTACCCGGATCGTTTCCCAACGAGGTGCGAATGGGCAAATTGTTTAAGGTTCGGATTAGAGTGACTGATGATGAGATATTTTGGATTTTTTTTTTTTTTTTTTTTTTTTTGCTTTTTTAATTCTAATTGATATATGAAAAACAATTATACAAAAGAAAATTAAACGCGAGTTAATTAAACTAAAAACGCGTAACGGGAAATCTAAAACGGGCTAATAACTGAAATTTATGGAAATCTAATATTACAAGTATAAAATTATTTTTATTAAATCCTAAATAATAAAAGAAAATTTTAGAAATTAAAATTATATTTTTCTGATTTTTATTTTATTTTTTATGAATTAATTACTATTAGAAACTAATTAAAAAGATTAAAAATAGTAAATGACTTAGGAAAAATCTGAAAAATTCAGGATAAGTCTAAAATAATATTCTTAATATAGGAAAATTAAAATCAAAAGTTTACTAAACCCTAATAAGCAGTTGGGCTGAAAAGCAGTTTGGCAAATAAGCTAAAAATAAGCTAATAAGCTCAAAATTTTACCAAAGGCTCAGAACAAGTCTAATATACTATATAAGCACAAAAAAACTTAAATCAAAAAGCTTAACCCACAAAATAAGCCAATTAAGCACTTGAGCAGTTGCAAAACTTATGCAGAAAACTCAGGAAAATAGCCAACTTGCAGAGCAGATTAAGCACTTAAAATAAGCAGAAAACCAGGAAATTATGGGGGCAAAAGCTAGCTAGTAATACTGGCTATCCTAAAAACCAAAAAGCCCCAAATCTAACTGACCAATTGAACTCCAATTGAGCACTAGTTCAGACTCATGAAATCAGCAAATCTGGTTCAGCAGAATCAGTGAAAATGGGGGGAAATTGCAGGCCTATTTTAAGCAATCTAATAAGGTGAAAAGTGGAATACCAGATACTAATCTCAAAGCTTGCTAGGTGAACTACTTGGAAACCAAAAATCAGCCAGTGAGCTTAAAGGAATAAGCAGATATGCAGCTAAGAAAAAGCTCAAATCTGCTTATGTGTTCTGTGTTATGCAGTAGTTGTGCAGAAGTGCACACACCCAATTGATTCTAACTGGTCTTATGGATTATCACTATATGGACTCTAATGAACTCAGAAAAGGCAAAACTAAGGGTCCAATAAGCTTGTGGCTTAATATGGCTTATTTGGCCTTTTTGAGGGCTGAAATTCCCACAGGGTATATAAAACTAGCTTACCCATATATATGGCCTATTAGGACTTGGAAATAACTTATTATGGCCAAATTAAGCTAGTACAAAGTTGGGCTTTTGGTAAATGCACAGTAAACAGCAGAAATAGCTTAGAGCCAAACACCCCTTTCAAAGGGACTGTGTTGGTTTTTGAACTAGCACAGGCTCATTTAACTTAAAATTTCTTGATATTACTGATTAGATAACTTATTTTAACTATATTAAACAACTTTTAAAGGGACTGTGTTGGTTTTTGAACTAGCACAGGCTCATTTAACTTAAAATTTCTTGATATTACTGATAAGATAACTTATTTTAACTATATTAAACAACTTTTAAAATATAAATAAGCAGAATAATAAGCTATACTATTTTTAGCTATTTTTGGCTTTTTAAGTGATTATTAAGCAAACTTAAGAAATGACTAATTAGGACAAGTATAACTGATGAAATACAACTAGAAACTATTAATAAGCATAAATATATGACAATAAGCTAATATTAAGCAGTGTAACAGTAACTTAGAAAAATAATGCAAAAACTGAAAATTGCTTACAACTGAATGGTTAAGAAACAGGATAGAGCTAGATCAGAACTGAGCTTGGTTTGTCACTTACCAAGTTTAGACCCCATTCCAGCTTAATCACAACTGCTTATCCCACCAAATTGCTTATTATGAGCTACTTTGACTTTGTTTGACTTTTCTCATTTTTCTTGAATTAGAACAGATTATCACTATATAAACTTACAAAAAGCTATGAAAAGCTTTCATAAGCTTATAGCAAGGGTGTTTAAAGCTTTTGATTGGTTCTTAATAACTGAACAATTTTAATACGAATTACAGGAAACATGAAAACTTTGAAATATCATAACACTTGGAATAATTACAATACAGAAGTAAAAGATTACTTGAAACAACTTGAATTAACAATAACAACTTAACTTGAAACTAGATTTAAGTACTAACTACTTTCTACACTACTAGTGGTCTTAAACTACTGACAATTTATTCTTTGTAGCTTCTTCTCTTTAAATAGGCTTCCCAAAAGCTTCTGTGATCAAAACCGACTAAATCCCACCATTGGATAAGCTTTGATTCAATCCCATTCGTTCAATCCAATTTTGGCGGGAAAACAGGACAAGTGGTTTTTTAACGTTTCTGAGCACATGGGGGGGGGGGTAGAAGGTGAATGTTTCTCATTGGAGGAGGGGGTGGTGGATTGTCAGGGTTTAGAGGTGGTTTAGCAGAGAAAAACTGTGGGTTGAGGGTGGTATGGTATTAGCGGGTCAGTGGTAATGAAGAAGAAAAGTTTGACTTTTCTGGGTGTGTTTGTTTGACCCCGTTATTAGTTAAGGGATAAGGGTTGGGTTATATTGGGCTTTGGTGAATTGGGCTTGTAGCTGTGTTATTATTAGGGGTTGGGTATTTAGTTTGGGTTTAGGGTATTAGTTTGATCCGGTTATAAGATTTAATCACAAGGACTAAATTTGTAATTTAGGAAACTTCAAGGACCAAACTTGCCAAGTCTTGAAAACTTTCATCCAGGGACTAATAGTGAACATATTTGATTTCCCAAGGACTCATGTTGACTTATCTTCCAAATTAAACATTCAGGGACTAATTCTACCAATTTATGAAACTTCAGGGACTGAAACTGTCAATTATGTAAACTTTGCTTGTTTTTCACCTGTTTTCAATCTTTTTGTTCCTGAATCATATAAAAACACATTTTATGATATTTTCTGTATTATGAAGCATATATGCATGTTTTTAAATTTTTTTGCAGATAAAATGTGACAGAAATGATGAGTATTTAGACACTCATCAAGAAACGAAACCGAAAACGTGTAGAAAGGAGTGTTACATCATGATCATGAAGATCGACATTATCGTTCCTGGTTTGCTGTTCAAAGGAAGAATAAAATGTCACGTATCGATAAAAAAAAGTTTGACGCGAGATGTTGTAAAATAACTTTACCTCAATTCCTTTGTTGATTGTTATTTTCGCAATACCGAACTCATTTTTTATTGCTACGATAATTGACACATTGTTTGATTTGTTAATCTCTATAAATGCGCAAAAAATCAAATGTTAAAGTTACTACATAGAATTACTACTTTGATCTATAATGGATAAAAAATAAACCATTTGATTCATACCCCCAACTTAGTTGAGTGAAAAGGTATTGTTTTTGTTAGGCTAGGAACCGTGAATGACTGTGAAATGAAGAAGAGTCGATGTCTATTTATAAGGTTCATGCAAGGTTAGAGTATAGGCGCCAAATTGTTTGTTTCAAAAGTTAAATTTATAAAGATAAGATACGATTTTGTTTGACTCATACTATGGAACCAGCATGTGGGAAAAGAAGTGTTTTGAATTTACCATTATTTCCTCAATATTGTTACTAAAAGATAATTAGTGAATTTAAGTGGTCAAGATTTAATGTGTGATTGATCCAAAGGACAAAAATGAGTTTCAAATGCATAGATGCACCGACGGCAATAGATAGATAATCATTCAACATTGTACAAATTAACCAAGTACAAATCTATGACATAACACTGCCCACATATATACAAAAAATGCGCTAAACCAACATATAAAACAAAAATACTTATCAACTATGTTTAAGTAGACAAGTTTAAGTAGACAAGTTTTCTTAGACATGAGTCTAAGTTTAAGTAGTCAAGTTTTCTTAGACATCCAACGGGAGCATTAATTTCTACCAACTTATCACAACCTTTAAGATCTAACCTCTCAAGATTTGGAAACAGCTCAAGGTCAAGCCTCCTCAACCTTGATTTACGAAGTTCATGGAATTTGAGATTCGGACATGCACTAGACACGTGAAGTTCTTCAAAATCAGCACAGTTAATAAGAGATAATTTCTCGAGATTCGGAGTTAACCCAAGGTCAAACATTCTTAACTTTGACCATCTGATATGGAGGTAGTTGAGCTTTTGACAGCTAACAGGCATGAAAAGTTTTACTAAATTAGAAGAATACTCTATAGATAACGTCTCGAGATTCGGAGTAATCCTAAAGTCAAAGGTCGTCAATTTTGAGTAAGAGAGAGAAAGGAATTTGAGTTTTGGAAGAACCTGCCAGCAAAAATAAGACAAAAAGATTTTAGTGTAGTAACAAACCAATAAATTAATAGCATTATTAGGAATTATGCAAAACAACGAATCAACAATTATTCTACCTTTTTTTCTCCCTCTTCCCAAAGTTGTACCATTTCGGTGTCCCACATTTCAAGTCCAACAAGATTGTTTGCTTGAAATGTTTTGGGTAAATACAAGAAAGGGTAACCCGAACATTTTAGATATTTTAAAGAGTTTGAAAAGTATTGGGCGGTATTATCAAGAACTTCGGCATAAATTTGACTTCGAAAATGCACGTGAAGATATCTAAGTTGCTTCATTTTTCCAAGACCTTTCATAACAGTTCCCGCATTTGTGTTCGAATAAAGAAGTTCTAGACACATTGTTGCTTCAGTACCCTGCAATACAAAAACAATGTCCATAAAACTGGAAAGTCAGAACAAATGCAAAGTTTTAGTTTTCTCTACATTACAAGTAAACTGATCTTTACCTCGTCATTAGCCAATATATCTTCAATTTCCTCTTTAATCCACAGTCGGCTATGTTTGTTAGGTTCATTCGGGTGCTCACGACGAACAATGTTCTTTCCCATTTCTTCTATATGGTCATGCATGCCCAAGACCAGCTGACCAAATACATCAGGAGAAATAGTTATGAGAGATCTCTGCTCAAGAACTTTTAAACCAATTCTAGCACGAAATCCACAGCATTCAAGAATTCTGATTGCATCTTCTTTTTTCTTGCCTTTCAATATGCATGCAATGTCTAGAAATATTTCCTTATAATCTTTCTCCAGACTTGTATAGCTTAATTCTAGCTTTTCCTGAGTCTCCTGTAAGGGAATTTCTTTTAGTCTTTCTATGGCATCTACCCATTCATCCTTATCTTTACCACATAGAAATGAACCCAAAACTTTGACTGTTAAGGGAAGACCAGCAGCATAGCGTACAACTTTTCCTGATAGCTCTTCGTATCCTTGAACTGGATTCTCTTTTCCAAATGCATATCTACCGAAGAGACAAAATGCTTCCTTATCTGATATGAGATCCATAACACGAATGAAGTTCACTCTGTGAGCTACCAACACTTGCTCATCTCTCGTTGTAATGATAATTCTACTTCCTGGCTTAAACCAGTTAGGCTTAGCTAACGCCTCAAGTTGGTCTATGTGATCCACATCATCTAGAACAAGAAGAACCTTTATACCACACATCCTTTTTTGATCATGTATTTCCCATCCTCAACACTATTTAGAGTAACTTGTTCATTTAGCACATTTAAAAGGACTTGTTCTTGTAAATTTTTCAAACCAGACACTGAGCCATTTGAAACTTCCCTCACATTCGCAACAAAGCTTTTGGCTTCAAAATCAGCAGATAGACGATCAAAAACAGCTCTAGCTGTAGTTGTCTTCCCAGCCCCTCCCATGCCTTTGATCCCTATCACCCAAACATCATCATCTATTCCCATTTCTAAAGAGTCAACAACATCCTTTACTCGAGTCTCCATGCCGACCAACTTTTCATCGAAGCCGAAATTGATGGAGCGTAACTCTAGTGAAATCTCTCCAACAATTTTTTTGATAAATTCAGCTTCGTGCCTGTATGCATGGTAAAAGAAGGTTCTGTTTAGCATAGTCTAAATACATAAACAATGTTTTAGATCTATATATATATATATATATATATATATATATATATATATATATATATATATATATATATATATATATATATATATATATATATATATATATATACAAAGTAATACTATGTAACATAATACTAGCAAGGATGAAGAAACAAAAGTGACGAAGAAGGATGAAGAAACAAAAGTAATACTCAGTGATGAACTCCGATTACATTGTCACTAAATAACCGAACTTGAGTTTGGTATCAATTATCTTTAGCTTGATAAGAAAAGAAAATCGATGTGCGATAAGAAGATAAATAAGATTTGATTACGTCAACAAAAAATGGTATGCCTCTCGAACAACTTCTATTTATATAATGTGGTAAATATGTTCAATAGGTTGAGGTTAGTACTATATTGTTGGTTTCTATTGCTCGATGTTGTTTAAAGAAATAAAAACATTGAAGAATCTACTAACTCATACAAATTCCGAACTTTTTATTATTTTGACTACAATAAATGTCGAAATTAGTAGGGAGTATTATGTTGTTGGCTTCTATGCTCGATATTGTTTAAAGCAACAAAAAAAAAAAAAAAAAAAAAAAAAAAAAAAAAAAAAAGGTTAATCATAGTAAGTGTCAAACCATACAAATTGTTTATAGGCGCGCCATTATATCTTTAGGGCAATGTCCAGATGGTGAGATCTAACTCGGACGAATTGTATCAATCGTCTATAGACCGAGCCGTTTAACGGGCCGTACAGAAATCAGTTTAATCTTGCATTTCACCGGAACATGCCATTTATGCAATTCCAATTGCATTGTCACTAAATAACTGTACTGGTATCAAGTTTTACTAGCTTGATAAAAAGGAAAATCTACAAAATAGATAAATACTAATATTTTATTACGTCCACAAAAGGTGTTATGACGTAGTATGTCATTAGAAAAACTTCTTATACGGGGTTACGAAACTTGTTTGAAGTTCTAGTCCCACATTGGGTAAGGAGAATAAATTTTGCTTACTTATATGATATAAGATCATTTACATACCGAACTATGCTAACATACCAAGGGATTAATCTTGACCCTTCATACTCATTTGATCTAGTGGCTAGGATTAAATACAAGATTTACATTAGAGGATATTTTAGTCATTATATAAAACAAATTTTAAAACCACCAAGTCATAAATTACACACACAAAATGTGTGTCTTCTCCCCGCATTTCACTTCATCTCACCTAACCTCCATTATTATCATCGAGACTACTCTCACCATTGGAAGATGATGACGTCATCGAATCATTATACAATCCGTCACCAGTTCCGTTTCCGGTGTCAGGTTTCACACTCGTTCTCCTTCTCCATCGAATCTCACCGCGTGTAGTCGTTGGTTCTCCAATCTCTGGCTTATCTAACAGCGCCATTATTGTTATGTAACAAAAACTTATTCAAATTGCTTAGAATTGAATTGAAGTAATATTATGATTGAAATGAATTGATAAAGAGGCAATAATAAGGATTGGGGAAAATATTAGGCGGTTTATATTTGCAAATCTTTTTATGAATTTCTAATTTTGAAATTCTGATTTTTATGAACTTTTATTATTGTATATCATGTGTTGTCACTAATCCCACTGCTGCTCTTCATTTGCATATAATTTAGAGTAGGCGGAGTGGGCACGGGTTGACAAACGGGTTGGCTCAACCCATTGAGAAACACCGCTGCCTTTACAAAGGGCTGGCCAAAGGGTTGGAAATTGCGGGTTGCTAAGCCCGCTGCTGGTTGGAGTGATATGCATTGTTTCTTCTTGTATTCTTTGTTCCAAAATTAAAAGGGAGGGTTGAAAATTTGGGAGGGTTGAAAAAATGATGAATGCCTAAGAATTAAGTTGGGAGGGTTGGTTGAGAGGGTTGGAAGGATAAAATGAGTTGTAGAGATATTATTGGTGGAATTTGGAAGGGCTGCTCATGTAGTGCTACATGACTCCGCCTACCCTTATGTGTTGTTAATAATCTTATTGAGCATGGCCCTAGGTGTCTTTTTTGGGGTGGCTTATCTACCTTAGCGTACAAAACAAGACCAAAATAGAGGCATGAGCAAAGTACATTTCCATAATAGCTTATATTGTTGCCCTTTGTCATTGACAGTGCGGACTTTAAACCTTACCGTCTAGCCCCTTCTCTAGAGTTGCCTTAGATTTGTTGACATTCTTTTTTAATGGATAAATGATGTTTGTAAACTGTGTGGTATGCAGTATAATGAAGGAGTAAGGACTATGTTGCTTGCAAAATAAGCAGGGAATGTGGACTCACATCCGTACGATCTTGGGGTCTATGAAAATTTGATTATAGTGTGTGAGACTATTATCCCTTGTTAATTTTGTTTTTTTAGATGCTAGTTTGTGTATCATATTGTTAAACCACGTGTTATTATAATAGGTGTTGGGTCCAAATATCCTTTGTTGGGTTTGTTCGGTGTCAAGCTACATAGGATCTGGTCTTCGTTTAGGATCTGGTCTTCGGTGTCAAGCTACATAGGATTAGGATCTTTATCATAATCTTCATTTCAGGAATAGACCTTATATAGTGTATTAATATTTCCACTCTCAATTTCAGGTAGGTTTACATGCTGAGCATGGTTATGCAAGAAGTTTAGCTCGTTTTGCTGCAAACCTTGGTCCTGTTGTCTGGAAAGTTGCTTCAAAGAAAATCGAAAAAGCTTTGCCACCTGGAACAAAGTTTGCTCCTGGAGTCGTCGATGAAAATGATATTATTCCTCCACCGTCATCATTTTTCCCATCTGCGAACATGGGACAATTGCCCAGTTTGGTGACCGAGAACCTTTCAGCCCAACCTCAAGCTCCATCTTCTTCAGGACCAAACCCCGCCCCCTTAAACCGCCAGAAATTAGAAACGGTTGACCCAGACATGAGAGAGAATTGTGGGACAAGAAATGGGCCATTGTCCCACCATGTTAGAAATGGTTTTAATAGTGCTTTTGGGAGTTCAACAACAATAGAATGTGAGAGAGTAGGTGAAGTGGGCAGTGGTTCTGGTGATGCAATTAGTTTGACAAGTTCAACATCATCTACAAGTAGTTTATGAAATTATGTTGTGTGCCATGTTAGTACCTATATAAGAGAAGCAACTAATTATAGGCTGCAGAAAACATACTACTAACAAGTTTCCCTTTATTTTGAGGTGGATCAAAAGGATATAGATGTTGAGGTAATATTGTTTGTATAGATAAAGAAAATGTGTTGT
Organism: Artemisia tridentata subsp. tridentata; assembly: GCA_021014915.2. NCBI lineage: Eukaryota > Viridiplantae > Streptophyta > Magnoliopsida > Asterales > Asteraceae > Artemisia > Artemisia tridentata. The sequence continues at coordinate 513,662,792 of CP139509.1, read as the reverse complement.
ATTGTAGTACCTCGGGCTTGAATGCGAATTTTGGTAATTGTTGAATGAATCTTTTAAAAATGCTAAATAGTGGATGGCGTGTTGGTGTACTAGTAAAAAATCAAATATGATTTTTCTTAAAATTATATGTGATTTTTCTGAAAATCACTTGTGATGTAACATGTGTCTTTTTATATCACATGTGATTTCTTCGTTTAATGTCATTTATTTTTTAATTCTTTCATATCACATGTCATTTACTATGAAAAAAATTACATATCAACGTAAGTTTTCTTATTACAAAAACTAGTAAAAAATCACATGTGATTTTAAGAAAAATCACATGTGTTTTTTTTTTCTGAAAATCACTTGTGATATAAAATGTGTCAGGTAATAATTTTTATATCACATGTGATTTTTTCATTTAATTGCATTTTATTTCAATTATTTCAGATCACATATGAATTATAACATGTGATTTTTTTGAAAATCACTTGTGATATAACATGTGTCTAATAATAATTTTTATATCATATGTGATTATGCATTGATTAAACAAAACAAAACACACCACTAATATGTTGAGTAAAGACGAGGCAAGGTTGTCTGCCTTTGTTGAGAAGTTGAGGTTGCTAAAGATTCATGTCGAGGCTGATTGTCCAAATCCTCCATTTAAGAACAAGCTTGATAATTTGGAGGAACTTGTTGGAGTCCCGAAGCCGGCTGAAAAACCGTTAATAATCCATCTGTTTGTAACCCCAAAGGCCGTAAAAAGATGAGTATAAAAGGAGGTAAAGAGTAAGCTCTCGATAAGAATTCAAAGAACAAGAATGCATGTTCACTATGGGGAGCTACAGATGGTCACAACAAGAGGACGCGCCCAAAAAAGTATAGAGAAGAGGGTGTCTTGGATGAACCAGAAATTACAAGAGAAGATGACCACTTCGATCAACCAGAAATTACAACATAAATCGTCCGCTTATTTTTTTTTTGTATCTTTTTTAATTTTAAATTTCCCAGGTTGTGTTGAAGAAATTTAAATAACAAACTTATACATGATTGTTTGATTATTTCCGAGTTTGCGTAGACTGCAGTTAACTACTTACATTATGAGGTATCACTTGTGATACAAAATAATTTATTAGGTATCACCTGTGATACAAAATAACTTATTAGGTATCACCTGTGATACATTCAAAATCACACATTGGTTAGTACTGCTAGTTGGTTTTAATGTTGTTCAATGGAGCTTAGTACTGCCAGTTATCTTTGTTAGTGCTGCCACTTACATGATTAGTATTGTTGCTTGTTGAAAAGAGTTTGTACTGCTATTGATCAGTTTGTGATATCGGACGACCACACACATGAAGTTTGTTTGTTTTTTTTTTTTTTTTTTTTTTTTTTTTTTTTTTTTTTTTCATAAAAGGTTAAAGGCGTGTATTTTTTTACTGATTGAAATTATGAGTTTTACTGATTGGTGTATTTTTGATTTTTTATTTTTCTAATTTTATGAAATACTTTGACATTTAACATTTGTGATAAAGCATTAAACTGTTTTGGCTAAGTTATTACGTATCACCGGTGATACAAAGTAACATATTAGTTATCACCTGTAATACATACAAAATTTTGAGTTTAAAATATGAACACATAATATTTAGTTTGATACAACTTAATATTTTCTAAAGCAAAACACAAATATAAAGCTTTTAAACGCAAATACTAATTTAGTTTTCATCAGAATTAGAGTTATCTTGGGAATCTTGATCTTGTTCTTCTCCTTGATCACGCATTTTTGCATGTTTTGCTTCATCTTTATCATAATCTTTATGTGTTGGAGATTTTTCAAAATCAGAGTCATTTTCATCTGATTCTCCAATATACTTCATTGGCTTAAAAAAGTCATCATCATCATCATCATCATCATCATCTTCTTCTTCTTCTTCTTCTCTTCTTCTTCTTCTTCTTCTTCTTCTTCTTCTCAGGTATTTTATAACAAATACGTGCTTATATTCTTTTTCTTCTTCTTTAGTGTAATTATCTAGCTTTCTTTTCTTACTCATATTTTTGTTTTCCATTTTTTTTGTGAGTTTTTCTTTTGTGTGTTTTTCTCTATGTAAAAAGATTATATAATAAAATTTCCTCATATGTAATGATTATATTTATGGGTAATAGAGTGAATTAATTGCTTTCAGAACAAGTTGAAGCGTCTAAGAAATGAATATATGATAATTTACCAACAAATTTATGAGTAATATAATAAAATGACGGTTAGTATTTAATATCATGTTAAATACTAAGCGTCAAGACTTTTCACATCTGTTGCAATGCCTTTTCAGTGTCTATATATACAAAACAAAAAGTTGCAATGACATCATTTTAAATTCATCACTTTCTATTTCCTTTTCTGCTACATATTTCTTTATCCAAATTCAATGGCATCATCATCTTCTCAAAACGATCCAAAGAAAAAACGTGTAAGAGATTCATCTCCTCCTCCAATGCCAGAGAAATATAAAAATTTTGGTATCTCGCCAGAAGTTTGGAATATTTTTCATTCTAGTAAGTATGGTGCTGAATAGCATATGATTCATATCTATAACAAACGTATCAAGAATCATGAAGCAAGAAACAAAGAAGATGAAAAGATGATTTCCGAGTATCAAAATAGAATTGATGATCGTAATAAAAAGATAGAAGAGTTTCGACAAGAAATAGTGAAAATTTACCAACAAATTGAAGATGGTAAATTTTATGTTTCGAAGTCTTAGGCCAAATTGAAGATGGTTTATATGTTTCTACAAGAAATAGTGAATTTTATGTTTTAGTTATAATATTTTTGTTATGTAATGTTTTTATCCTAATATTAAGAATTTGAGAAGCTATTTTCATGTTGCTTATTGTATAGACTTTTAAGCTTATATTTTTTGTTAAATACTTGTTGTTACCAACTTACATTATGAGGTATCACTTATGATACAAATAACTTATTAGGTATCACCTGTGATACATACAAAATCATAGGTGATACAAAATAACATATTAGGTATCACCTGTGATACAAAATAAGTAAGTAAAGCACAAATAAGTAAAAACGTAAATTAAACTAAAAACGAGCTCTTACGGGAATTAAACGAGCCTAAGAAAATCTAAAAATCAAAAATTACCCATAGATGTGTAAATTTATTTTATTTTTAAGGAATTAAAAACAGTTTTGGACTAAAAATAATATTAAAAATACTAAATTAATACGAAAATTATGAAAAATTCTGGAGAACTACTTTAAGCTCTAAGGAACTTAGAAAAAATAAAAAGGAATCGATAGTTTATTTGAATAAGCAAAAAGGGATGTTAAACTAAAAGGGAAAAACTTGGTTAAGTGAATTAAAGGTGCAAGCTATAATGAAAAAGACCAAATGGCAGAGATGGTTGTGGTGTGTTAAACTGGTAGAGGATGGTAGAGGTCTGGGGTTCGAGCCTAGGCTCACCCTGGGCTTCCCAACTTCCCACGTTTTGTTTTTGCAATTTTTTTTTATGAAACGTGTTAATAAGCTAAAAATGAACAACTTTTGTGAAAACAAAATTTTCATAACTTGAGAATTAAGCTGGAAAAGGCAAAATAACACAAACAATTAACATATTAGGTATCACCTGTGATACAAAATAACTTATTCGGTATCACCTGTGATACAAAATAACTTATTTGGTATCACCTGTGATACAAAATAAGATATTAGGTATCACCTGTGATAAAGATATTAGGTATCACCTGTGATACATACAAAATCACACACTGGTAATATATAAAAGAAGGTTATATTCAGTTTAACAAAAGTATTTTCAAATTCGGATTACATTCATCTGTCTCATGCCTAACACTTAGTTTAACCATAAAGTCATAACAAGACAGAGTACAATCGTCGGTACCCGGGAATGTGGTTCGGGACCTAATAGAGCACCATCATTCTTAGGTAACCCCAAACTTGGACATTGTTCATCACATTCCGTGGCCCGACAGTACTACCCAAAACTATTGTTTTACATCTTTACATTGCCAATTACAAGTTTCTATACAAAAATTAAATGTCAAATTAGTAACCACTTGATCCAGGCTTCTGTGCATCTTCTTCTACAATCTTTCTCTTTATTTCCTCCTCAACCATTTTCTTTCCTTCTTCTTCATCTGGGTTTTCGGCTGCAAACTTTAATGCATAGTCTGACATCATCTTTTGGTTTTCATTTACTTCATGAAGCATCATCTTTGCTGCATATATGGCTCTCAAGTTGTTTATCTGCATTCGATGATTTTTGTTTGTTTCTTTTAGCATGCATGTTTCCCATTTTGCTCCACTCTTTCCTTCATAATGTTCTGTATGCAACATCATGTGAAAACCGCAATCTATTGTCTCTTTCTTTGTCCTCCAACTCATGTTTAAGATTTTTTTTTTCCCATTAATTCATCTCCTTTCGGATGTAGATATGTAGACAAATGCCTTGCAAAAACAGCCATCTGAAAATTAAATTACAAAGTGTCAATTATAGACTAGTATCACAAGTGATATTCTGAATATCACAAGTGATATTGTAATTATATTTGACACAAATAAATTATATATGAAGTATTCAGTATAGTTTTTCTTACCAATCATAGTTCTTGTGGTAAGAAAAACTATATATTTGACACAAAAATCATCAGTTATACTATCATAAATGTAGCCCACCCAAATTAAGAACTACATTTTTTTGAATAACGAGTAATAAACTGACAAAAAGAATTAAACAACACATGTTTCATAGAAAAAAAAAGCTTCTGATTCAAAATACAAACAAACATAGATTGAAATAAACATTTTTCCGGATTTCCACAACTACATGACTTGCCCTACTTTTTGTCTAAACCATCATCTTCTATACCCATAGATAAAGCATTCATTTCTTTATTTGGTTTGCCAAATATGTTACATACAACACATCCTAGCAGCTGAATAATTGGAAGCATATCTAGCTTTACTTTTTTTTAGAATGGCAATATTATTATAGAACCCACAAAAGAAAAAAAAAATACAAAGATAAGGCATCCCAGCGGTTCTTGTTGACATGTATGACATCAATATTCCAGTGGTTCGAGATAAGTTGCACCATACTTTTAGATGCTCTTCAATTGGCGTTTCACACAGAAGGCCAGGATCTGTTGCCATCAGAGGGTTGATATGCCCAGAGCCATAAGCAAATTTCCATGCTACGACACATTAAAACAAGAAGGAATGAGATGACCTTTAAATTTTTATTTAACTTAGTCATATAATGTATTAAAGATCAAGATAACATATTACCATTCGTCATTAGAGCAGATTTTATTGCTGAAGAAGACCAATCCGGGTGATATGACTTAACATATGCAGCAGGAACAGTAACATGGGGGCATGCCATTGATGTCCCAGATAGTATGTAGTACTCCACAGACCTATTGTCGTAAGGTATACGAGATGGTGATGCCATAGGTAAAAACGCAGCAAGAATTTCAACGCCAGGAGCCGTCACATTCGGCTATAATAACACACCGCCTTTCAGTAACTTCATAAAATCTTTTGCAAGAATTGTGATATAGATATACATTTATTCTAGAGTAAATTACATGGTTGGTCCCTGTGGTTTGTCCAAAATAACAACTTTCGTCCCTCGAAGTTTAAAGTTGCATGGTTGGTCCCTAAGTAGGTAAACAAATAACACCACGGATCCCTTGGTTTAACTGGTGTTAACTAGGTTAGTTAAAATTTACAGGTTAGCCCCCTTTGGTTAAATAGCGCTGCATCGTTAATCCTTTTAGAGTAAATTACATGGTTGGTCCCTGTGGTTTGTAAATTACTTAACGGCTGTTATAATTTACTTAACGGCTGTTATAATTTACGTTTTCGCCCATTTTCTTTCATTTTCATACGTTTTTGTCCGTTTTTTTTTTACGTTTTCGCCCGTTTTTGTCCAATTTTTTTAAGTTTTCGTCCTTTTTTTGTCCCTTTTTTACGTTTTCGCCCGTTTTTGTCCCTTTTTTTTTTACGTTTTCGCCCGTTTTTGTCCATTTTTTTACGTTTTCGCCCGTTTTCTTACATTTTCGCCTGTTTTTGTCATTTTTTTTCGTTTTTCGCCCGTTTTTGTCCCTTTTTTTACGTTTTCTCCTGTTTTTGTCCCTTTTTTTTACGTTTTCGCCCGTTTTTTCCGATTTTTTATTGTTTTCACCCTTTTTTTCCGTTTTTTTACGTTTTCGCCCGTTTTTTTTTACGTTTTGTTTTGTCCTTTTTTTACGTTTTCGTCCGTTTTTGTCCATTTTTTTACGTTTTCGCCCGTTTTTTCCATTTTTTCCGTTTTCGCCGTTTTTCCTTTTTTTTACGTTTTTCGTCCGTTTTTGTCCTTTTTTTACGTTTTCTCCGTTTTTGTCCCTTTTTTTTACGTTTTCGCCCGTTTTTGTCCATTTTTTTTTACGTTTTGCCCGTTTTTGTCCATTTTTTTTACGTTTTCCTTTGTCCAGTTTTTTGTTTCGTCCTTTTTTTTATTTTTTATGTTTTCACCCGTTTTCTTACATTTTCGCCTGTTTTTGGTCATAAAAAAAAGGACAAAAACGGGCGAAAACATAAAAAAAGGGACAAAAACTGGCCAAAACATTAAAAAATGGACAAAAACGGGCGAAAACGTAAAAAAAAAAAGACAAAAACGAGCGAAAACATTAAAAAATGGGCGAAAACATAAAAAAATGTAAAAAACGGGCCAAAACGTAAAAAAAGGGACAAAAACAGGAGAAAACGTAAAAAAAGGGACAAAAACGGGCGAAAACGAAAAAAAAATGACAAAAACAGGCGAAAATGTAACAAAACGGGCGAAAACGTAAAAAAAAAGGGACAAAAACGGGCGAAAACATAAAAAAAAAGGGAAAAAACGGGCGAAAACGTAAAAAAAAATGGACAAAAATGGGTCAAAACGTAAAAAAAATAGACAAAAACAGGAGAAAACGTAAAAAAAAGGACAAAAACGGGCGAAAACGAAAAAAAATGACAAAAACAGGCGAAAATGTAAGAAAACGGGCGAAAACGTAAAAAAATGGACAAAAACGGGTGAAAACGTAAAAAAAACGGACAAAAACGGGCGAAAACGGACAAAAACGGGCGAAAACATAAAAAAAAGGGCGAAAACGTAAAAAAATGGACAAAAACGGGCCAAAACGTAAAAAAAAGGACAAAAACAGGAGAAAACGTAAAAAAAGGGACAAAAACGGGCGAAAACGAAAAAAAATGACAAAAACAGGCGAAAATGTAAGAAAACGGGCGAAAACGTAAAAAATGGACAAAAACGGGCGAAAACGTAAAAAAAACGGACAAAAACGGGCGAAAACATAAAAAATCGGAAAAAACGGGCGAAAACGTAAAAAAAAGGGACAAAAACGGGCGAAAACGTAAAAAAAAAAAAAGGGACAAAAACGTATGAAAATGAAAGAAAATGGGCGAAAACGTAAATTATAACAGCCGTTAAGTAATTTACAAACCACAGGGACCAACCATGTAATTTACTCTAAAAGGATTAACGATGCAGCGCTATTTAACCAAAGGGGGCTAACCTGTAAATTTTAACTAACCTAGTTAACACCAGTTAAACCAAGGGATCCGTGGTGTTATTTGTTTACCTACTTAGGGACCAACCATGCAACTTTAAACTTCGAGGGACGAAAGTTGTTATTTTGGACAAACCACAGGGACCAACCATGTAATTTACTCTTTATTCTATGGGTTCATAATGAAATATGATAGGATCCTTTATGCACTGCTATCATATTAGACTAAAAAATGGGTATTCGAACACTACCAAAACAAAATGCCATTTAGTGGCAGAAATTTATACATGAGTGTATTATGTTTTTACTGACAAAATTACATGCCACAATAGTGACACGTAGTATCTTGTGACATGATTGTACATGTTTACTAGTGGCACAAAATCTAATATTTCGAGATACGTAACCGTTTTTTGTCACTTAAAATTTCACAAAATCCTTTTAAATTTAACAATTTTCTTTTATTTTTTATTTGAAAACTATATGGAAACACACCCGGCTAGATCACAAACCAGGATAAACCTATACGGTCTAGTATCTTAATTTTGGTGACATCTTGGACAATTAGCTCACTCACAATCCATACAAATACAGTTTAGATATGCTTTGTTAGACAATATCTATGCTAAAGCCAACTATTACCAAACGATGACATATTTAATGACACAAAATAAGTACCAGTAAATCTTAAAAACATATATGAACTCAGTTTACAGCTAACTAGCTAAGACAATAACACTCTATTCTCAAGAGTGAATTTGGAAGGAAAGTGAAGGGAAAGGAGGGACCACAAAAAAAGTGATGTTCTTGAGTTTTTTTAGAGGAAAGCAAGTGAAGGGAAAGGAGGGAAAGTGGAGGATAGTCCTTTGTTTTTTTTGACCAATACTTTCCTCCCATAAATGGGCTGCAAACGAAGTAAACAATTAATCAAAAGGCATTTGACATAAATACCCCTTATTTAATTTGTATTTATTATGTGTAGAAGGGCATAATAGTACATTACTTCACCATACTTTACTTTCATTTACTTCACCATTAAACTCAAGAACACCTTTTAATTTACCAAAATTCTTCCACTCCACTCACTTTCTTTACTTCACCATACTTTACTTTCATTTCTTCCCCAAACTTAAGAACAGAGTGTTAAGTGCTAACAAAAATGAAAGAGAGAGTACCTTAATTATATCAGGCATAAATCTGCTAGGTCCTCTACCAGAAAACGTAGCAACAAGTCGACCACCTGAATTGTGAACAGCTTCACTTTTGAGGATTTGGACTTTTGGATACATGGCACAAATCCTGGCCTTGTTGTTCTTGTTTCCTCGTGTCGATAGCTTCTCAGCTGATGCAATTACTCTTATATTCTTCGTATTCATCTCGAAACTTGTTAGCATAATCAATCATCAACAGCTTGTGAATATTGATTTCATACATGTCAACAAGGTCTTCTGTGAATTGAGCTTTAGTTTATCACAGGAACACATCAAACCTTTCGTCATCACTCATCTTCCCTTCTTTCATATCCTTTGATTGTATAAATACCAAAAACGAAACTATTACGAAAATTAAAACATCAATTAGCTTTAATCATATTCCATAGTCTAACTAACTTACAATCATCTCACAAAAATTTATCACATGTGATTCTATGCATAATCAAATGTGATTGTACATTGAAAATAAATTTTTTATTACTTATAGTTTATCACATGTGATGGTATGCATAATCACATGTGATGTGACACAAAAACAGAACTTACACAGTATATTATACTTTATGACAGCAACAAATAAACACAAAGAATGAGGGGCCGCTTGGTTCAATTGTTGAGGAATGCAAAGGGAATGCAAAGCAATGCATTCCCTTTCCCCCCAAATTGTTGGGTAATGCCCCATTACCCACTACCGGGTAATGGGCCATTGCATTCCCCTACACCAAGCATCATCAATCATTATATTCCCATTCCCCACCCCTCCTATCCCCCCAACCAAGCATACAACAAATCCACACTCGAACAACACAAATTTAACATCCAAAACAGTAGCAAATGTCACTAGAATATCAAGAAAGCGACACCTAAAGAGTAGCAAATGGCACTCAAAGCATTAACAAATTGACACTAACAAGTGAAACTCGAAACAACATAAACTGAACACATAAACATCCACTAATTACACTCGAAAAAATCAGAAAACTACACCCTAACAACAAAATGCGACATGCAACAATGATAATGTTACTACCAAATCTACTAACTGGTTTATCATCAATCAACGAACTTATACAATTTCACTTTTTTTCAGACTATAATTCTACGTTAACCGTAATCACATTAACTAATTAACCGGCATAAACTCTAAATACCTTACCACAATTCACACATATTGTAACACCCCCAATTTCGTGGTACGCAGCGGAATTCAAACTGGGTGTTACCTCATGGTATGACAGTTATAATAACAGAAACAATCTCTAACTGAGTCGTTTTAATAGATTTATCATTCGAATATCAGAGTTTACAAATTAGGTCCCAGATGGTTCCATGTTTACAAAATATATCAAATGAGTTTTCGAATGATAATAAAATTTATAGCCCTCTTGAGTATCCGTGCCCCTCCGTGCCATCCTTGATCATTATGCACCTGAAATACATGCTTAAACTGTCAACACAAAGGTTGAGTGATATTCATAGAGTTTGTTTAATCGGTTGAACACAATATGTTGGTAGTGTGAGTTAATTTGACTCATACTCATGGTTGGAAAACAAAACGGTTATTATCATATACTAAGCTCATGCAACCAATACGTTAACGTGTACCATATCAATAGGTGGATTACCCCGGTAGGTATTTTGCCAAATACCTAAGTCTCAAATATTAGTGCGTTTGTTTGCCTGACTGGTCAACACAAACGGGATTCGTCAATCCCAATAGGCCTATTCACAATACTCGCGCTCACTATTTCTAGTGATTAAATGGTTCATGATTATGGGGTCTTGGATTGGCAATGGTGGTACTTAGTGATAATAGAACAATCGGATGGTATACAATTTCAAAGCATTGTGTTTGGTTAAAATAGCATGTATTCCCCCCAAGGGTTTGTAAAACAATTAAGTAATAGAGAGTGGGGCTATGAACTCACCTCAGAGTAATTGATGTTACAGATATAATGAAATCGCTGAATAAGCCGGGAGAATCTCTACGAGCAACCTAGAAATATGATATCGTGTCTTAGGTTCTAAAACAACGAAGTGAATATTTAAACATGCCTTATATAGTTTATATATCTCGTACTACCGTTCGGGCCATCATAATTCAGAGGTCACGCAATAAACGTTCGAGGAGCCAGGACACTTTAACTCGTAAATCCACAACTCGTCGATCCGTTTACCCAAATAACCCCTCACATAAAGCTCCCTAGAGTTGTAGTATTCGATAGAAAATATATTTTTCTTGCTTGATTATATGATATATTAAGTGTTTATAAATACAATAAATAAACTAACAAAGTTTTAAAGTATTTAAAGTATATAAATACTTACCTTAATATAGAATGCTTGAGTATTATAGAAAAATGGAATATAAGCGGAGCTTCGACGTAGAATTTGTATTCTTCAAAAACCCGAGGCTACTTGAAGATTATAACAACGCCTTCTTGAAAACCCGAAGCTATTTGAAGATAATAACAAAGTCTTTTTGGAGACTTGAAGTTATTTGAAGATTATAACGACGCCTTCTTGGAAACCCGAAGTGATTTGAAGATAATAACAAGTCTTTTTGGAGACTTGAAGTTATTTGAAGATTATAACGACGCCTTTCTTGAAAACTCAAAGCAAAGTAGATCAAAATCTAGCTTTTGCTCAAGAACGCTTGCACGTTCTTGAAGAAACTTGCTAAAATAGCTAAGAATCGCCTTGGGTTTAAGGACTTTAGAGATAAAGAGAGGGTGGTGCAAGAAATAATGAAGGCTTAGGCCTTGTATTTATAGGAGAATTCCCACCGAGGACTAATTGTGTATCTTTTATGCTTTTCGTGTTCGGGACTTGTTTAGGCTAGCAAACGTTTGATTCAAGTCACGAAAATTACGCCGTTGCGTTTAGAATAGTTTTTCCAACGAAAGAGTATATAAAACGAGAAATACTTTTACAGGGGTCATTATTGTAACTTTTGTGTTATTTTGGTTCGGGACTCATTTAGGCTCGATAACGATCGATTTAGGACACGAAATTAGTGCCATTGTATTTAGAATAATTTTTCCATGAAAAATGGGTATTTACACGATTAGTGAATTTCTGAAAATATCTAGATATTTTGGATGAATAGTGTTTAGATGTTTATCTTGACTCACGGAGTGGGTTTTGGTTCCGTTAATCGTTAACCGTAAGTTGTTAAGCCACGAAACGAAAAACCGGGTATCGTAAAAATACGAAACTTGCAGGAATGATTTAACTTATCATTATACTCCATAATAAAATATAAAATGAGTGATAAGTTCCATCGGGTTGCTCAAACCCTGTTAAAACTGAAAACGCGGGTCTAAAACGCGAAATACGTAAAACGTACGAAAGTTGCGCAAAATTGAGAAAAGTAAAATGTAACTTTTCTAATAGGATAATAATGAATTAAAATAGCCTATAACGTCTAGATTGGGCTCAGTCTAGCGTCGGTTGGTGTTAAATGTCTTTTAAACATAAAACCGTAAGCCAAAAATTCAAGGAATGACTTAGAAAATCAAAGAATGATTTTTATGGTCAATGGAGGGGGAAAATATGTTGACTTTTCTAATAATATAAAAGCTTCTAATTGTCTTAGAAAATGTGGTGCAGGTGACAGCTAAGGTTGCGGATGAGTAAAAGTGCTTAAAACGCAATTCTAGTTCTGTAAGGCACGAGGCTTATTTGTGACATTTTAATTTAGAATTTTTATTCTTTAAAAATTCCAAAATTAATTGTGAGTGTACCAAACATTTATCTGATGCGAGGAAAATTGGCGCAGTTGGTTTTCGTTATGCGCAGGATGTTTAAACGACGTTTAAACCAAACGTATAATTCCTTAATAACTTCTACGAAAATGACCCGACAAGCGTCAAATTTTTATTTTGTCATAGAAATAATTTATCTTACGAGAATATAAAATAAAAATTTCGATATGAAATAAAAATCTCGGAAATGAATAGTGAAAATGAATAGTAAAAATCTCGGGAATAGAAATTATCCTGAAAATGTGAATTGTTACAGTCTCCACCCCTTAAGAGAGCGACGTCCCGGCGCTCAATTCGTTTTAATGTGGTTATGGTTTACTTTGGTCTACCAGGTATGTCTAGTCCGTCCTATACTCCTTGAGTTTCTCGGGTACCATAAAAGTACGGAATACATTATTTTATTATTTAAAATCTATACACATCCTCCCACACCTCCATTATTACTTCCATCTCTTCACATCACCCTTTTCACTTTACCTTTTCATCTCCTTCTCTCCCATTTCAAAATCATTCACCGGCCATAAGAAAAATAAAATTTTTCCGGCCAACTACGGCGCGCATTGTTTATTGTTTCAAGGTTAGTTCGTGTTATCTCGTCACCAATCCTTATCACTCGCTAGTCACTACCACCTTTGGAGCTCCATTTTTCATCCTTATTACTTCCCGTGTTGCTAACGTCGAAAATGGCGCATTTCGTCACCACTATTGCGATAGTTTTTATCATGGTTGTCGTCATTCTCTTGACTTTCATTCCGGTTGAAGGTTATGAACTTTTGATTGGGCTCTTGGTGTTTATCATACCACTCACCGCTCTATCATATGCGGTGGATAAGTTTTGGGGGTCATAGTCTTACGCTAGGATTGTTAGGATAAGTCTTGGTTAGGTTTCTATGTAATCCTTGTAATATTAGCACGTTCGATGCTAATTATGTTGTTATGTACTAATTTCCGTGGTTTCTAATAAAATTCTCGCTGCTTGTGTTTTCCTTAGTTCCTTGTAAATTCTTAAGGTTCTAATGTTCGTACTTTTGTCGATTTCCTATCGTAGGGGTGTACATTGATTGTAGGTTGGTAAAAACATTTTGTTTTGTTATAAAAACTTACGTTGGTATGAAGATTGTTTTTAGAATTTTCACAAAGATAATTGTTTCATTCATGACATCATTCCTCCTAAATTATACATAGGTAGCTAGGCTATTAATGACCAATGATGTGACGCTTGATTAAGTCACATTTGGTATCATGTTTCTCAAAGGTTTTAAATGATTCAGTCATAACGTTGAATACCATCTAATTATTAGAAAATTTGGGTTCGTACTATGGTGATGAGTTAGGAATTAGGATGATACTGAATGGTTGATTTAGGAATTTGTATTAGTAGAAAGATTTATAAATCTGATAGATGTCAAGTTACTCATCTGCATAGGTAGTTTACCACTGAGTTGGTTCGACACAAGTGTAAGATTTACCAACTTGTTTAGTATACCTATTTCGGGTGGTATAGTTCTACATAAAGGTACGTTGGAAATGGTTAAGCTAGTTACATGAAGGTTTTGGTCACAAGTGACACCTGAAAATGAGCAATGTGAGTTTCTTAGTTCTCAATTTTGTAAAGCTGATGAGGGTGCTTGTGGTGTAACTAAAGATGATTTGAGCTTTAAGAGTGTATCAAGATCTGTTAACGAGCTTGTGGGTTTATGGGTTGTGAAGATGATGATTGTGAGAAGGTTAAGAAGGTTTGGGTTCTTCATTTTGGTTTTTCTGAGATTTAGTTGGAAATGAAGACATGGATAGAGGATTTTTGGTAATGGTGTTGTGTTTATAGGCTAGCTAGTGAGAGTAGTAGTGTATAATATGGTGGAATGATACCTTTGGAACCTAAACAGGCTAGTACTTCTAATGGATAAAGAGAAGAATTGATAACTATCCCAAGATAGTAGTTCGGTTTATCTCATAAATGAAAACTTTCAAGAATGAAATAAAATGTGTTAAGACTTCGCTGAGTGGTAAGACACTATCGTGTCTCTAGGTCTTTTTAATGAATTCTGGTGGTTTATCGAGTTCAAGTAGGTAGTTAATCTGAACATAACTCTAGTACAACTTTTCTCAGTATTTGAAAATTTTAAGTCGAACATAGTTAGTCACACTATGTTCCACTGTCCCTAGGTTAAATATAGGTGACTAGATTATATTTAACCGAGGTTCGATAAAATTTTCAAATACCTAGATTAGGTATACTCGTGATATGTCCGTCTGTTGTGATAGTCCACACGGGCTAGAATTATTGACATGAAGGTTTCGGATGAGAATTTGGTGAATGTAGAGAAAGTTGCTGAACTTCAGCTTTTGTAGATGATGGATCAAGTTTCTAATGCAAAGGAATTGCAAATCCACTCAGTCCCAAGTCCCGCTCATACAAGACTTGCAACCTGTGTGTTTACAACCCATTGCTAACATATGAGTAGATACATGATCGGGAAAACATGGTTGTGCCGTAATGCCTTAGAATAGGCATACGCAGATATGTTTAGTCCATCGTTCATATAAAATGATCGAAAGTGTGTCGAGTGTGTATATATCAATATACTAGTATGTTCGTGTAGCATAACATGCCTAAAAGTCACATAAACGTCTGGAGGATGGAAGGCACGAAGAACGGAAGGCTATAAAACGTTTTTTTGTGGAAAAGCAGTTATAGTTTAAGTCTCACTTAGACTCGTTTCTCTATAACTATAAGCTCTGATACCAATCTGTAACACCCCCAATTTCGTGGTACGCAGCGGAATTCAAACTGGGTGTTACCTCATGGTATGACAGTTATAATAACAGAAACGATCTCTAACTGAGTCGTTTTAATAGATTTATCATTCGAATATCAGAGTTTACAAATTAGGTCCCAGATGGTTCCATGTTTACAAAATATATCAAATGAGTTTTCGAATGATAATAAAATTTATAGCCCTCTTGAGTATCCGTGCCCCTCCGTGCCATCCTTGATCATTATGCACCTGAAATACATGCTTAAACTGTCAACACAAAGGTTGAGTGATATTCATAGAGTTTGTTTAATCGGTTGAACACAATATGTTGGTAGTGTGAGTTAATTTGACTCATACTCATGGTTGGAAAACAAAACGGTTATTATCATATACTAAGCTCATGCAACCAATACGTTAACGTGTACCATATCAATAGGTGGATTACCCCGGTAGGTATTTTGCCAAATACCTAAGTCTCAAATATTAGTGCGTTTGTTTGCCTGACTGGTCAACACAAACGGGATTCGTCAATCCCAATAGGCCTATTCACAATACTCGCGCTCACTATTTCTAGTGATTAAATGGTTCATGATTATGGGTCTTGGATTGGCAATGGTGGTACTTAGTGATAATAGAACAATCGGATGGTATACAATTTCAAAGCATTGTGTTTGGTTAAAATAGCATGTATTCCCCCCAAGGGTTTGTAAAACAATTAAGTAATAGAGAGTGGGGCTATGAACTCACCTCAGAGTAATTGATGTTACAGATATAATGAAATCGCTGAATAAGCCGGGAGAATCTCTACGAGCAACCTAGAAATATGATATCGTGTCTTAGGTTCTAAAACAACGAAGTGAATATTTAAACATGCCTTATATAGTTTATATATCTCGTACTACCGTTCGGGCCATCATAATTCAGAGGTCACGCAATAAACGTTCGAGGAGCCAGGACACTTTAACTCGTAAATCCACAACTCGTCGATCCGTTTACCCAAATAACCCCTCACATAAAGCTCCCTAGAGTTGTAGTATTCGATAGAAAATATATTTTTCTTGCTTGATTATATGATATATTAAGTGTTTATAAATACAATAAATAAACTAACAAAGTTTATAAGTATTTAAAGTATATAAATACTTACCTTAATATAGAATGCTTGAGTATTATAGAAAAATGGAATATAAGCGGAGCTTCGACGTAGAATTTGTATTCTTCAAAACCCGAGGCTACTTGAAGATTATAACGACGCCTTCTTGAAAACCCGAAGCTATTTGAAGATAATAACAAAGTCTTTTTGGAGACTTGAAGTTATTTGAAGATTATAACGACGCCTTCTTGGAAACCCGAAGTGATTTGAAGATAATAACAAGTCTTTTTGGAGACTTGAAATTATTTGAAGATTATAACGACGCCTTTCTTGAAAACTCGAAGCAAAGTAGATCAAAATCTAGCTTTTGCTCAAGAACGCTTGCACGTTCTTGAAGAAACTTGCTAAAATAGCTAAGAATCGCCTTGGGTTTAAGGACTTTAGAGATAAAGAGAGGGTGGTGCAAGAAATAATGAAGGCTTAGGCCTTGTATTTATAGGAGAATTCCCACCGAGTACTAATTGTGTATCTTTTATGCTTTTCGTGTTCGGGACTTGTTTAGGCTAGCAAACGTTTGATTCAAGTCACGAAAATTACGCCGTTGCGTTTAGAATAGTTTTTCCAACGAAAGAGTATATAAAACGAGAAATACTTTTACAGGGGTCATTATTGTAACTTTTGTGTTATTATGGTTCGGGACTCATTTAGGCTCGATAACGATCGATTTAGGACACGAAATTAGTGCCATTGTATTTAGAATAATTTTTCCATGAAAAATGGGTATTTACACGATTAGTGAATTTCTGAAAATATCTAGATATTTTGGATGAATAGTGTTTAGATATTTATCTTGACTCACGGAGTGGGTTTTGGTTCCGTTAATCGTTAACCGTAAGTTGTTAAGCCACGAAACGAAAAACCGGGTATCGTAAAAATACGAAACTTGCAGGAATGATTTAACTTATCATTATACTCCATAATAAAATATAAAATGAGTGATAAGTTCCATCGGGTTGCTCAAACCCTGTTAAAACTGAAAACGCGGGTCTAAAACGCGAAATACGTAAAACGTACGAAAGTTGCGCAAAATTGAGAAAAGTAAAATGTAACTTTTCTAATAGGATAATAATGAATTAAAATAGCCTATAACGTCTAGACTGGGCTCAGTCTAGCGTCGGTTGGTGTTAAATGTCTTTTAAACATAAAACCGTAAGCCAAAAATTCAAGGAATGACTTAGAAAATCAAAGAATGATTTTTATGGTCAATGGAGGGGGAAAATATGTTGACTTTTCTAATAATATAAAAGCTTCTAATTGTCTTAGAAAATGTGGTGCAGGTGACAGCTAAGGTTGCGGATGAGTAAAAGTGCTTAAAACGCAATTCTAGTTCTGTAAGGCACGAGGCTTATTTGTGACATTTTAATTTAGAATTTTTATTCTTTAAAAATTCCAAAATTAATTGTGAGTGTACCAAACATTTATCTGATGCGAGGAAAATTGGCGCAGTTGGTTTTCGTTATGCGCAGGATGTTTAAACGACGTTTAAACCAAACGTATAATTCCTTAATAACTTCTACGAAAATGACCCGACAAGCGTCAAATTTTTATTTTGTCATAGAAATAATTTATCTTACGAGAATATAAAATAAAAATTTCGATATGAAATAAAAATCTCGGAAATGAATAGTGAAAATGAATAGTAAAAATCTCGGGAATAGAAATTATCCTGAAAATGTGAATTGTTACACATATTCGCTAAAATCGTCAATCAAACTCATTATCATCATTTAACTAAACATACTCTTTAATTTACACTTGATAACACATCAATCGCCATTTATACAACATATCAGCAGATTGAGTTACAACAACAACAACAACCAAAATAAGAGCATCAATCGAACAAACATACACAATACGTTCATGAATTTGAAAATAAAAGCAAAACTATTAGAAGTTTTGAGTATAAATTATACCATGAGTAGGAGATTGAATCGAAGGTTAAACTCGATCATTTTCCACCATAGATTTTGCACAAATCGTTTGATTAATGCTATATTGATCTATTTAGTCGGGATATATCGAGTTTTGACTATTACTTTTGTGATTTTGAAGATCCAGGGTTCGTATTTTGACTGTGTGTGTGTGTGTGTGTTGTGGATTTGCATCATGTCTGTGAACTGTGAAAAACCATTTGGGTATAGTGTTTGTAAAATTACAAAATTGTCCCCCTGGTTTAATCCCGAGTAGGCAAAATTGCATATATATCCCTCCCAAAGTGAATAATTGCATATATATCCTTTGTACAAGTTTTTGATGCACATAGTACAATGGTTTTTATGCATGCTTTGGATATATATGCAATTATGCATTTTCGAAAGGATATATATGCAAAAACCCCTTTAGAGTAATGTAATTCTTTTTATCGGTTAATTGTCATTTAGGCTATGTTTGGTAACCCAGATTATTGGGAGATTATGGGGGCTACAGCTTTTTTTTTTCACAAAATAATCTATTGTCCAAAAAGTAGTATCGTTTGGCTGCAAAGATTAAGAAAGATTATAGGAAAAATAATCTCTAAAATTAAAAGTTCATCCAACCAGCTTTTTAGAAGGGGCTAGAGATTATTTTTTATATAATTACCATTTTAACCTTCAAAAAACCCACATTTATTATTTGTATGTCCAGTTACGTCATTTTACACTTTTAATCTACAATTACAGCTAGTTTGCCAAACACTACTACAAAAAAAAAAGCTACATTATTAATCTTTTTCAGCACCAGCAACAGCAACAGCACCAGCACCAGCAACAGCAATTTTGCCAAACACACCCTTAATCTAAGCCTTTAGATGAATTTAAGATGAAGGGTTGGGATTTGCCCCTTGGTATTTGAGTGAATTGTGGTATGTAAAATAACTCCCCTTACTTATATTTGGTGTTTAATATGGCTTAACTAGATTTGGATTTGTTTTATGCTTTTGGTTTCTCGTGTTGATATTGTTTGACGGAAAACAACAGTGACTAGCAATTTGTATAAAATCCAAACTTTTTGTCGTTTCAATGACTATAATAATACTTATAAATATTTGAACTAAGAAATTGTAATTTGATTTCTTTTAATGTTGTGTAGCTTCAAAAATAGTAATGCTTTAATGTGACAATAAATAACTTTGTTTGAGTTTGGCCATATAACTATCTAATAGACTAATACATAAAGGAAAGAAAAAAGAATTATAAAGATAATACGGACAAATAAATTACAAATGGTAAAATAGGGAGACCTAATTCGTATGACTAAAATTATGCTTAAACAATTCAAGACATGTGGAGTATACATTTTCTCTTTCATATTCCTCACCACTAATCTTGTCATGTATCATGATCTTAGAATTAGGCATGTCTTTAGGCATAAATTTTAGTCATGCAAATCATTTTCCATAGTAAAAATGTATAGAATGAAAAAGTATAAACCTCATCATACGAATGAGGTTAGTAGTGTGATTGTTTATAAGTGTACCATTTCGTAATAACACTTGGCAATAAAAAAGTATAAACCTGCATCATACCTTTGGGGTAATGTGTGCTCGGATTCATTGTGACGTCTAACATGCCAATTTTTTATGGGCCGAGTTGCTGTTTGATGGGCCGTACATAACTCAGTTTAGTTTTGCACTTTACCGCAACATGCCAATTTTTGTTGCGTTACATTGCATGTTCTTGACATTATGCAAAATCTACAAGGATATCCAACTCCTATTGCATCGTCACTAAATAACCATACTTGAGTTTGTATCAAATATCAGTAGCTTTGATTAGAAAATAAAATCCATGCGTAAAAAGAAGATGCAAAACATTTGATTGTGTCAACACAAAATCTTACGTCTCTAGAACAACCTTTTATATGGGCTTAATTTGAGAAACTTGTTTTAAGTACTTGATCCCACATGGATAAAGAAAAGAAGTTTTTCTTTTTTATATAGTGTGGTAAATGAGTTTTAAGAAGTTGAGATTAGTATTATGTTGTTGGTTCTATGTTGGATGTTGTTGAAGAAAAGAGTAAATTACATCGTTCGTCTTTGTGGTTTGCGTTGACCGCAGCCTTTCATCATTTGACCGAAAAAAATGCACCTAAATGGCAAACGTTATCCGTCGTTGGTCCATCACACTAACGGATCTCAATAACGCTCGTTAAGTACTCACACGTGATACTCACGTGAGGGTATCTTTGTCTTTTTACACAAACTTTTTTTTTCTTTTGGTTTTTCTTCTTTTTGTCCTTATGTAAATCCAATATTAACTCATTTATTTTAGCTAAAAAAATCTCATTTATATATAATTTTATCTTCAAACTTTTATCCCCATTCTTCAAATTCTCATCTCTGTTTTCAAGTATTCATTCCAAATTAAATATTGGTTTTTACAAATATTCACTTTCGTATATTACAGTTACATCCGTTTATTAGTTTTTACAAACATAATTATATATCCATCTCTTTTTCATTTCTTTCTTGCAACTACATATATTTATTACTTTTTTTATAAACAATATTCATATATGATAATGATATACTAAAATTTTGGACAGTGTTCATCATAACTCCAACACAATTTATATAGCCCTTCAACACAAACAAATTTTTTAAACATCACCATTTTATTCACACCAATCAATATACAATTATTTACAAAATACATCAGAAGCCCTCACCAAAATTAAGAAAAAAGGAAACATGAATATTAACTTGTCCACTGAAACTGCTAGCTTGTGGTGGACTGGTGGTGGTTGATACTGACGGTGGTGGCGCGGGTCGACAGCGGTGGCTAAGAGAGATAATGGTGGTGGAGGTCAATAGTGGTGGTCGGCGGATGTTTCAAGGTGGCTAGCGGTTTTGTGGTGTTTAATGAAGGTGGCTGAGAGAGACGGTAACAGTGGTGGTTAATGAAGGTTTTGTTTGGTTGTGGCTGAGAGAGAAATAGAAAGAGAGAAGTGAAGGTGAAATGATGGAATTATATGTGTTTTAAATGATAGTGGTAGATGTAAAAAGATAAAGATACCCTCACGTAAGTATCATGTGTGAGTACTTAACGAGCGTTATTGAGATCCGTTAGAGTGAGGGACCAACGACGGATAATGTTTGTCATTTAGGGACAAATGATTTATTTTTTCGGTCAAAGGACGAAAGGTTGCGGTCAACGCAAACCGCAAGGACGGACGGTGTAATTTACACTTAAGAAAATAACCTCAAACATAGGTCTCTCAAATCATACAAATTTCGATTTTTTTTCTCATTTTCACTACAATTAGACGATTACTGACGCATAGCAGCACCGGTGTATAATGTTCGACCAAATTCAATTGCCAATGCCCTAAGGGCATTGGTTAAGGAGGGTACGGACCTACAAAAAAGGACTAAAAAATGTATTTTAATTTAAAAAATGTACTTTGTGTGTGGGCCTCTGAATCATTTTACGAGAGTCCATGTCTTCTTAACCAATGCCCTTAGAGCACTCGATGTCTTAACGTGACACCCAAGTGAAACTTTCACATTTTCGAGTTAAACCCAAGTTAACCATACCGTGTCCCTGCGTTAAAGGCAAACTTTCACCTTCACGTTAAAGCTTTAACGTGCGTTAAAGTTTTTTTTTTTTTTTTTTTTTTTTTTTTTTTTTTTATTATTATTATTTTTTTTTTTTTGAGTTAAGGTTTAACTCCCATACCGTGTGGTGTGTTAAGGTTTAACTCAGGTTTTTTTAGTTGAGTTATGATAAAAGTGGGGCCCAAAATGTTAAATTAAGGTTGAGTGATGATAAAGGGTTTTTTTTTTGTTAGAGTGAGAGGTACGATTGGCTGGTGGGTGGCGCCATGACCACCAGCCCAAAACCACCAATGGTGCATGGTTACCAGGCTCGCGCCATGGTGGCCAGCCCATGCCGTGGATTTTCCTCTTTTTTTTTGATGGGTTTGTTTGTTGTGTTTGTGTTTGTATTTGTGTGTGGGTTTTTTTTTTTTTTTTTTTTTTTTTTTTTTTTTTTTTTTTCATCTTATAGCTTTTTGTTTTGAGTATTTACATTTTAAGTCCATTTGACACTTTTTTTACATCGCTACTCCTTAATATGTTTGCAATGTTAATCCCAAAGTTATTTTATTTATTTATTTATTTTATTAGTTAATCTAATTTGTTTTAATTTTAATTTTATATATCTCTAAATTATGTAAATGGAAAAAAAAATGGACGACGACAGCACATTTTCTGGTGCCAACGGTAACGGCCAGAATGCGGTGTCATGTGAGTTATGGTGCCATAGAGACTTTTGCTGACGTGTCATCACTTTTTTGGTCATGGCTTGAAGCCATGGCACGAGGGTACTGTTATGTGTTAAATTAGACATATCTTTACCTAATTAAACGGACCAAAAATACCAAAAACTAACCAAATATGTCAAATATATGTTGTTTTTTTTGTTTTTAATGTACAAGTACGGATATTGAAGGAACGGACAAAAATGATGATAAAATGGACAAAACCGAGTACGAGATTGGAAAGTCGTAAAAAACCGAAGCCGGGATAGGAATTTACGAGTTTAGATCACATTTATGCTCAAGTTGTCAAAGTCAACCCTCAATAATATCATAATGTCAGAAATGATCCTTGGTGATATTTTTCAGAATTAACACATATGGTCCCTGAATTTTAAGAATTGACAACTTTAGTCCTTAAACTTAAATCAAAATCTAATTCCAATCATATCACTAACTAACAAACCAGACCCTTAATAATCCCAGCCCACTACACATCCAAGCCCATCCCATTATAAAACCCAATCCACTCCCGTTTTAATAAAACCCCGAAGTCAAACACCCCAGTCAAACCAGACGTTAAAAAGAGCGGGTAAAACCGTCTTTCACTATTCACCCTCCTTCTTCATTTTAAGCCTGCATACCTCACTTTTCACCTTGCCTATGTGTAATCCACGCTCATTGCCGACACCACAGAGATATAATTCAACTCTTTTAATTCCAAGTGGAAGTTTTTTTTTATAATGTGCGAGCTCCATTATAGCAAGTTAATGATGGAGAAATTGATAAGTGGGATTTGATAGAAGGCACTGAAGAGGACTCACAGAGATTATTTAAGGGTTTGCAAGACACAAGAATGAGTTAGTAGAATTTTAGTGTAGAATGGTATAAAATGTAGTGTCTTTTTTTTTTTTTTTTTTTTAAGGATCAAGTGGTTAACACCCTTGCCTCTGGAGACAGAGGTCAAAGGTTCGATCCTCACCCCTTGCAAGGCCGGAGGTCCTTTTCTACCTTTGGTAGAACCGGAAGCAGCCTCTCTACCTTAGGTAGGGGTAAGGTTGTCTACGTCTCAACCTCCCCCATACACCGTGAATGACGGTATTGGGACTCATAACCCGTGGAAGACGGTATTGGGAGTTACTTTTTTTTTTTTTTTTTTTTTTTTTAAATTGTTGCTTAATATTACTGGGTTTTAATTCATTTCAGTTGTAATTCTAAATTCAGTTTTGTAATTATTTATTTTTAATTTTAATTCAGTGTTAATTTCAAATATTGTCAAAGTAAGTCAACGAAAGTCAAGTTCACTGTTCATCAACTTATTTTCAGCTTATTTATCTTTTCTTTGCTAATTTGTGCTTATTAGGCCCTTGTGATGATAGTTTTTGCTTAATGAAAGATTAATTCTAATTATACTTAAAAAGTCAAGAAAAGTAAAAAAAAAAAAAAAAAAAAAAAAAAAAAAAAAAAAAAAAAAAAAGATAAGTAAGGTCTAGCTTAATTAGTGCTTATTTCAAATTGAATTCTACTTTTTATTTGTTTCTAAACTTAGTTGAACTTCTGATTATCAAAATCTAGGCTTAAATTTGTCTGTTCTAGTTAAAAACTCAAAATAGTCTAGTATTAAGTAGTGTTTGGCACAAGACCAAAAAAGGGTAAATTTGGATGTTTGCTGTTCATTTGCCATTTAGTGAAGTTTAAACTTGCTTAATTCAGTATAATTGAATTGTTTGTAGGATATTTTAAGCTGTTTTGAAGGTTTTAATGAAATTAAATTGGTTGTTATAGAGTTTAGGGTATTAACTGATCTAGATAAGTCATCATAGGATTTAGCTGTTTTTGTGTTTGATTTTGGTGTTCATGGTTCTCATTTAGTTCAATAAGTTGATTCTCAGATGCTGGTCCAATTTCATAAGGGTTCTGAAAAGATATGACCATTTTTGTGATTTTACCACATCAGTAGGTATCATGGTATATTAGTCCTTTCTTGTTCTTTAAGCCATATTTTAGTCCCTATTAGTGATAATTAGTGCTTAAATCTTGCTAGTTTTATATTATTTGCCACTTGTTCTTTGCCTATTCCAATTTTCAGAACTTCTTTTAGTTTATTAAAGCCTACAAATAAGCTCAAAATTGCTGTTGATCAGACCAGTGCACACTGATTCATCAGTGTGCACTTGGCTTGATTGACCATCTTGTAGCTTATTTTTAAGCTCTAATATAGCTCATGAAGGTCTAAAAAATTGGCTTTTGTGATATTTTGTGTATGAGCTTTTAGAGTCATCAGCTTTTGTTAAGTTTAGAGTTCAATTTAGTGCTTTAAAATAAGATAGATACTGCCTCAGTCAACTCATTTTGCCCTAGATCAGTTCATGCTTTTGAATTTTAATTTGTTCATCATAGGCTCAATTAAGCTAAAAATTTGTATTAAAGATCCTGGGTTGCTGATAGACTTTATCCATATTTTTTAGAATTTTTCTATTAGCTTATGGACAGCTTTTCAGTGGCTTATAATCACACCAGTAGCCATAGTAGGTATGCACATTCATAAGGCCTGCACTTGATTTTCTCATTTTCAGTAGATATTTTTTAATTTTAATTTACTCATTATTAGTTTAAATAAGCTGAAAATTTGTACAATTAATAATGGGTTGCTAATTCAGTTATTGCATATTTTTTTGAATTTTTTTGAATAGCTTATTATGGCTTTTGAGTGGCTTGAAAAACCACTAATTTGCCCTGTACCATGAGCAGCTCAGCAGCCTTGAACTGCTTATTCTAGCTTAAGTGCTTATCTGTTTGTTTAACTTAGCTTATTTTTGTTTAGATTAGCTTGTTAGGGTAGCTATTAGGTTCCCATAGCTTATTAGGTTTTGAATTAGCTTATTATAGCTTTTCACAGCCTTTTGCTTGTTTCCTTTTAAACCCCCTGTTCTAATTCCATAGCTTAAATCTGAGCTTATAGCTTTTTCATGAGGCTTTTTCTTAGATAGATAGTATACTTAGATTATGTCTTGCTTAAAGTAGCTTATTTCAGTTTCAAACTTAGCTTAAATTAGCTTAATAGACCTTTATTTTCCTTTGAAGTTCACTGTCCTAATTTCTATAGCTTATTCTAGGCTTATTTCTAGTTTTTGAATATAGTTGTCTTTATTAAAGTGGCTTATTATCATGTGCTTATTTAGTTTTTTAAAAGAAAAAAAAAGAGTTAATGTCAAAAATGGTCCCTCTACGCGACCGATTTTAACACTTTTAGTCCCTGGGTTAAATTTTCAACGGATCCAGTCCCTTGTGAAGGCAACTATCACGGATTTAGTCCCTTGAACAAAATTTACCCTACTTTGACCGTAACCTGGGTTGAGTTAGGAAGTATTGAGGGGTAATTTGGTCCTTTCAAAGTGTTCATCTTCAACCCAGAATTTAATCTCATTTTCTAAAAAAAAAAAAACACAAAACATAAACAATCCTGGTGATTAAAAACAAAAGAGTTCATTTCACTGGAGGTGATTAAACATCATCACTTGCAAACCATCATCATTCGATTACATTCAAAAGCATTAAAATAAAACCTACCATCAAAAGCAATAAACATCATCACTTATTCAAAGGCATTAAACTAAAACCTAACATCATCAAAACATCACCACATGCTCTTCTTCCGTTTCCCTTTCCCTTTTGTTTCTGGCATGCTCTGCTTTCCTCTTGCCATGACTTTTGGAGAAATGTGTTTATTGCAAAGGCCTAGAACCAGTTCCCTTTTACCAGGGATTGAAGTAGAAAGAGGTTCAACATCCCTAGCCCTAGAAACTATTCCCTTTCCCTTTTGTTTTTGAGCTGTTGATACAACTTGATCATCATCAGATGATGTTGAATGATAGCTTGAGATCCAGCTGGGCAGAGAGTTTGGGGATGAGTTTCTTTTCACTGATGGAGCATAGTTGTATGGTAGGTTCCATGGGGGGGGGGGAGTTGAGCTCCTCTGAGGATGTTGAATCTGAGAATGTTGAATATGAGAATGGTGAATCTGAGGAAATTTGAATGAATGGTGGATTTGAACTCACGGTTGATTTGCTTGTGAGAAATGTTGGGTGAATACTAAGTTATGAGAAAAACCCAATTTATAGCCAGATAGAGTTAATGGAATTGAATGCTAAGATTGTGTAATTTCCCATAAGTGTGTAAAATTTGACCATAACAGTGCAGCCATAAGGGAGTGGAATTTGTGCAGACTTTTAGACTGGAATTGGTGCAGATGGATAAAAAGTGGAATGTGCATAGATTGTGTAGTTTGACTACGAGACCATAACTGTGTTCATTGTGAAAAAGATTGTGCAAAACTTATACCAAAACCTATTGAAGTTCCTAAGCCTGCACATGAAACTGAATCACTATGCAATTTGTCCCATAAGTGTGCAATTTGTGCAGATGGGTAAATGCAGGTTTGATATAGTGGAATCTGTGCCATAACAGTGCAGACATAAGGGGATGAAAAATATACCATCATCTTAGAACTAACTTATGGAACTACATAGAGACCAGAAACACCAAAATGAAACACAAAATTGGCTTAATCCTATAGTGGCTTATCAGATCAGTACCTATCCTAGGATCTATGTCAGCCAACTCAAAACATCAAAACCCTTCAATTCAGCAAAACACTCCTTATGTGACTGATTTTGAGAATTTGACTAATAATGACCAATATAAGCTATGAAACTCAATCACTAATGATTAACTAAGTTAATTTACCCCTAATGATCAACATTTTCAAATGTAAAAAAGCACTTAAATAAGCTATGCAATTAGACCATAATTATGCAGACCATAAGTATGCAGACCATAATTTTGCAGACCAAAATTATGCAGACCATAAGTATGCAGACCAAAATTAGAGTAAATTATGCAGACCATAAGTAGAGTATGCAGACCAAAATTAGAGTAAATTATGCAGACCATAAGTATGCAGACCATAATTATGCAGACCATAATTATGCAGACCATAATTTGACCTTAATTAGACCAAAATGTGCCAAAATTCTGTAGAACATTATACCATTAAACCATAAGTACCAAATAGACTTTTACAAGTCTTACAAACATACTACAAGTCAAAAGATAATGTACATACTACATTAAATTGTTTACATATGTCAATTCTAGTCTAATGAAATAATATCATCTGGTCCAGGTGATGGTGGCCTTTTGAACTTCTTCCATAAATTGTCCAGTTCAGCTTCTTCCATTTCAATTTCTTTTTTCCTTTCTTTAGCTTTCTGCAAATGATATTGTGAAAGTCTTCTCACAAGTGGTTCCTGCATTGGCTCTTGTTCAATAACTGGTTCTTTTTCTGGTGCTTCAGCATGGATTTTGCAATCTTCAGGTGTGATTCCAATAGGCCAAGCTGGAACAGGTAAACCCATAACATTCTGCAAATGCAAAAGAGGTCAATTAAACTAATGCAAGTGTCATAATAACATTATAAAATGTAAAAACAGTTAAAACAAAACAAAATTCAAAGAGTAACTTACTCCTAACATTGCTTCTCCATCAACTGGATCCCAAGAAACACCATATCCTATAGGTGTAATTCCACAAGGATACCTGGAAGATCTTGAACCATCTCCTTTTCCTCTACACCTAACAATTTTTCCATTTATGGTCCTAAGCCTAGTGCTACTGGTACTCCCAGCTTCATCACTTGCAGCACCCCTCCCATGCACCCTACCACCCCTCATCCTCACACCACATCCTCTCATTGTCACACCACCACCCCTCATTGTCATATCTGGTGGTGTCATCTCAAATCCAACTGGAGGTGTTGAAATCAACACTGGTGCATTATCTACTATATTATGTGAGCAACTAACTTCATCAGTGTTAGGTTTCTTAACACAATGATCAACATACAACTCAACTACCTTATACTGAGCAACTAACTTCATCATTTGCATAGCATCCTGATCAGTAACTAACTTCTTTAGGCCATTATCTAAATCAGTGTTAGGTTCCTTATAATAATACTCAAATGATGAGTTTTCATAACCAAGCTCTTTCATCATGTTGTTAATTTCAAGAATAAAAAAAACATCAGAATCTAGTGAGTCAATCCAATCTACCTTGCCACCTTTATAGCTTATATTAGGAGGATTGGTAAATGCACCACCATGGTTGATCTTCAAGCAAAAAACCCTTGCAAAATAACCTGGTTACATTAACAAATTAACAGTTATCTAAACAAGATTATTGATAAAATTAACATCAGTTATGCAATAACACTAAAAAATACTCACCATAATCATTATAGGTTACTTTCCTTCCCTGCATTCGAACCCTCCATTCAGAAACCATTGGGGATGAAAAATTTGGGGATGAAACGACCTAATTACTCAAGTGTGTGTTTCAGTGTGTGCTTGTGGGCTCAGTCAATATCCCGCCAAAATAAGAGAGTAAGGATTAAGGGATGAAACGTAAAAAGACCAAATTACCCCTCAATATTTCCTAACTCAACTTAGGTTACGGTCAAAGTTGGGAAAATATGGTTAAGGGACTAAATCCGTGATAGTTGGCTTCACAAGGGACTGGATCCGTTGAAAATTTAACCCATGGACTATAAGTGTTAAAATCGGTCGCGTAGAGGGACCATTTTTGACATTAACTAAAAAAAAATAGTTAGCAAAAAGAGCAAAACCAGGGTTCGAACGCTGGTCTCTCAGCTCGCACCACACACACACTACCACTCCCCCTTGGGACTTTTTCAGTTAGAGCATGCAATATTTAATACTTAACATAGTTGTGACTACTTTGGCTTAATTCCCCTCATTAGCTTATTACAGCTTATCTAAATAAGCTGGCACTTTGTTAATATTTTTATTAGGTCTGTTATATCATAAAGTAATTTCACAAAAAGTTTCAGATTTTTTAGAATAGTTTTAATATTTTTTATGTATTTTTCTTTTTAAAACTGTTTTTAATTCATAATAAATTAAATAAAAATCAAAAAAATATAATTTTTTTTTCTAAAATTTTATTTTTTTAATTAGGACCTAGGAAAAATAAATTTGTACCCATAGAGTTAATATTTCACCATTTTGATGTTTTAGGCTCGGGTTTTCCCCGTTTTAGTTACGTTTTTAATTTTCTTTACGTTTCATTTAGGCTTTGTAGACCTGTTTCTCATGCTTTTTAGATTATATTTAGCCTATGTATGCTTCCCATAGTTATACCTTACTTAATTTCCATTTTCCAAGTTCTTTTTTAATTCCCGTTTTCAATAACTCGCGTTTTTAAGTTTTTATTTATGTTTTTGTTTACATATGCTTTTCTTAATTGTTTTACTTGCCTTTTAAGTCGTTTTTATTTATTGTTTATCAATCTTAGTTTAAAAACCAAAAATCTCAATTCATCACTATTCACGACACGCAATCACGAACCGAATCACAAATTCCATTCAAACCTTCGTTAGGCATAACGACCCGGGAATACAACTTGTCTTGTAATTCCTAGGAAATAATAATGCATTGATTTTCTCGAATCAGGTACCCAGCACTCTTAAAGGTGAAAAGGTTAAAGCTGATATGACGCTGACGTGGTAGTGGGTGAAAGTTTCACCTTTTGTTAAGATACCTTATGCTCTTAGGGCATTGGTGAGACAATTCTTACTTAAATACCATCAAAGAATCTTATATTCTTACACTTTTTATCATAAAACATTTTTCAAAAAAGTCAAAAGTGAGAGAGACATTGACAGGTTAGAAGATGGTCAAAAGTTAAAATCGAAGTCTACCCTTTTATAGGTGCGTCATTAGGTAATAACACTTGACAATAAAAAAAGTATAAACCTCATCATACCTTTGGGGTAATGTGTGCTCGGATTCAATTGTGAGGTCTAACTCGGAGAACTTGTACCAATCGTCTCCAGGCCGAGCCGCTATATGGTGGGCCGTAGATAAATCAATAGTTTTGCACTTTACCGCAACATGCCATTTTGTTGCATTACACTACATGTTCTTGACATTATGCAAAATCTATAAGTATATCCGACTCCTATTTCATCGTCACTAAATAACTATACTTGAGTTCGTATCAAATATCAGTAGCTTGATAAGAAAATAAAATCCATGCGTAAAAAGAAGATGCAAAACATTTGATTGTGTCAACAAAAAATCTTATGTCTCTAGAACAACCTTTTATATGGGGTTAATTTGAGAAACTTGTTTTATGTGCTTGATCTCACATGGGTAAAAAGAAAAGGAGTTTTTCTTATTTATATAGTGTGGTAAATGAGTGTAAACAAGTTGAGACTAGTATTATGTTGTTGGCTCTATGTTGTATGTTGTTTAAAGAAATAAAAACAAATTCTAAGGTGATATCTATCAACTCATACAAATTCCAAACTTTTTGTCATTTTCACTACTCGCACACTTTTTGTCATTTCACTACTTGCGTATAGCGGTGTTGATGTATAGTGTTCGAAAAAATTCAATTGTGTCGATATGATGTGATACGTGTGTTTCTATCGTTTATTTGTGTAGCGTCGAATAATTTTACTTGCAATTTGATGTTTCTCTATTTACGTAAATGCCACAAAATAATCTAATATTCTTACACTTTTTATCCTAAAACAATTTTCAAAAAGTCAAAAGTAAAAGATGACATGTTAGAAGAAGGTCTGAAGGGTAAAGCCGAAGTTTATCCTCTCACGAGCAAGTCAGAATTCAGTATATATACGTGTATTGTATACTTGTATGTGTACAAAGTTACAAACAAAGTGCATAGTAAAAATGTGTGGAGATGAAAAAGGATCTTACGTATGAATTTAGTAGTGTGATTGTTTAGAGACACGATAATAACAATATATAACTCATCATAACTCTTGGTGTAATGTTCAGATCCGATGACGTGGTCTTACTCGAACGGCCTGTCGTCTATAGATTAGGCCATTTGGTGAGCCATGCATGCATAAATCATTTTAACTATACAATTACCACAATATGCCATTTTTTTTAATTACATTACACCAGACATTTTAGCCAATCTGTGTGGATATTCAACTCTAATTGCATTGTCTATCTTTTATATGCAAACAAATTTTTATTTTTTATTTTTTTATTTATTTATTTTTTTTTTTTTGTTTTTTTTTTTTTTTTTTATGAATTAAGTGACTTCTGGATGAGGGTCTTAAGACCAAGAGTAGTGGGGCGTTGAAGTGGGCTTAGTTGCCCTTTCAACGCCCGTTGGTCCACCCCCATCAAGCGTTGAAACCCGTTGAATCCAATTAAAATCAACGCTTGTTGATCCAACAACGGGCGTTGATTTTATTTTTAAACAAAATATAGCTGTTGAAGGTGGCTGTAACGTTTAGATTTGTATTAAATAATCATTTAACTCTTTTTTATTTTACCTATAATGTTTAAAATTTACCTATAAATATTACCAAGTTAACTCTTTTTTTTTACACCTTCTTATAGCATTCTACACTAGAAAATAAAAATGAATCCCAA
This sequence comes from Artemisia tridentata subsp. tridentata, assembly GCA_021014915.2. Lineage (NCBI taxonomy): Eukaryota > Viridiplantae > Streptophyta > Magnoliopsida > Asterales > Asteraceae > Artemisia > Artemisia tridentata. Next base: position 513,630,586 of record CP139509.1, on the reverse strand, counting down.
TCAATTTAACATTCCCGCTTTTGGCTCAAGCCGAAACACACCATATCAATTTAACATTCCCGCTTTTAATCTAGGTTTTTAAGTTTTTTTATTTTAATTGTTATTTTATTTAAGTTTGTAATTGTTGTTTTATTTTAATGTATGATTTTAAATAGTTATTTAACTTTTTAATTGTTAACGTTTAATAATTATTTTAAAAAAAAAAAAAAAAAAACCCTAAAAAGTACCATTCAGCGCCCCACCCATTACTCCCATTTAAAAGAAAAAAAACCCCATATGACACAAGAGACACTTGTCAACAAATGGCCCAACCCATCTATTATACCTAAAAGTTGAGTACCTTAATTCAATGCTCAAGGGTGATTGTGCACAAACATAAGTACTGTACAAACATTAGGATGCATACCAAAATAACTACAAACAATTTCGTTTATGAAGAGCCTCATCTTGAATGCAAATAAACTTATCTTCAATGCTCACAATGAAATATGTGGTTACGGAATACAAAAGGGCCGCGATTTGATGATGGGTTGTTCTTATCAAAAACCAGGGTGCGTAATCAAGGTAGGTATGTTTGTCGTTCCAAAATACATTACACACATCTCTATCTTCTCTCTCAAATCTACTGCAAATCAAAAGCGAAAACAAAAACAAAAACACAAACAAAAATTTAAAGGTATTTATGATATCCTGAATCTTTATTTTTTCCTATTAATTATGAAAAATTATGTTTTTTGTTCGAAATCAAAGTATGGTATATGATGATCCGTTTTTGTTGTTGTTGTTGTCAATTTGTGTTTTTTGATGTCTAAATCAATTTAGGTCTGAACCGGTGACTGAATAACTCCGGCGACTGAACCGACGTGCGCCGTCGTCTTCACTCCGGCCACCATTAGTAAGTCTACTTCAAACAAACCATCACATTGTTTCTTTGTTTTTTTTTTCTTAATTTGTTGATATGGGATTTTGTTATTTCGCTATAAACATTTGACCTTTTGTAGATTTCTTGAAGGTTTTTTGTATTTGTGGTATTTTATGAATAATGATTTGTTTATTTATAATTTATGGATTGGATTTTTTATCATCTTCTACTGTTATTTTTTACAGTAGAGATAGTGACTTCGAATTCTTGGTAGACAATGGAGAACGAATGGGGAAAAGGGTTGTGTTTGTGAATCTGAAAAACATGATAAAATATAGCTGCTGAGAAGATAGGGTTTATGATATTGAAGATGTTGAAAGTGATAAAAATTAAAGAAGATTGAAAGTGTGGTAAGTTCTTTTACCTTATTATTTTTTTGCTTGAAGTTGCTTTTAATTCAGTATTTACGCATGCTAAGATTGCCTATGAGTAAAGCAATAAGCAACTAGCAGTTATAATAAACAATGCCAAACACTCTCAACATTTAGTAACTACAGAAAGTATACATATAAGTTCGTATTTATGGTTAATTTTTATGACATGTTGCATTTTGAGGGAGCTTTTGAGTTTTTAGGGTGTTCAGGGTAGTTTTTTGGAACTGCTTATATGGATATATGTGAGTGAAATGAGTTGTGGCGTGGAGGGTGTAAAGAAAGGGAAAGATGCGTTGTTGGACCGCATGTTTGATTCATTTTGTGTTTCGAATAAGTTGGTCATAAATGAACCAAGTTCCGATGATGAAGAATACAAAGGTTGTTGCCTATCTCAGGAAACCGTGAGTGCACATGATAAAGGAAAGAGAGTAGCGGATGATATTCGTACGGTTGATCATAATCTAATTGAAGGTACTTTTGTTTTATTTATTTAACTGTTTGTTTTAATTTAACCGACCAACCGGTTCATTATTCTTAGTGCATTTGCCTTGCACATTCCTATAATCTGACAAGTATATCACGACAAACAAATAACGTGCCTTATGTTTCTTTACATTGACGGTCTTCTCTTAATTGTGCAGGTTCAGTTGCGCCTCACTGCAGCGTGTCAGGCTGTTCGCGTGGGTGTACCCAACATACACGGAAACGTAATCGAGGTGTCTGGCTATAGGATTATGCTTTTCAGTACATTTTTTGGGTCAGAGATCCATCGTCAGTAATATGTAACGCCGAATAACTTTTGACTATCATCTTTACAGTTGTACCTCAACAGTTGCATCGAGCTTTCCAAAAAACATCGGCACAGAACGGGCCAGCAACGAATACTCGGCTTGGTGAGTTATCCGATTATGCTATATATCTCTTACATGTTGTGTTACAGTTATCTTAAATTAGTGATACATTGGTATGCGGTGTTGCAAGAATGTTGTTGCTTTGTCTGATGTGCTCATTGACCATTTTTATCTTGAAAGTCAACAAAGGAGCTTAGGAAGTCATTTTGTTTCAAACATTATCTATTGGTCAGTAAGGTCTATAAGGTGGTTTCAAAAATTATGGTTAATTTTCTTTTGGTTTACATTTGAACTATATTCGGCCTTACTTTTTCATTTGTGGATCTATAGCATAAGAATGGAGACCAGAAGAAGAACAAGAAGAATAAGGGTAGTAGTAGTAGCTCAAAGTGAAGAATATATAATATACTTGAAGGCAAAATACGAAATATTTCATAATGTACCCCTCTACTTTTTTCTTTTTATTGAAGTTTCACGGTTTCTTAACGTCTAATTCTGATTATTTGTTAAATGTCTCAGCGCATGGTCCTTCTTCTTTCCCTTGCGCGCTCAGCAGCTCACCACCAGTGAGGCAAGTTTTAATTTATTCCATATCTGTTATTAAAACTTACATTTCATGCTACAAATATAGAATACGGTTTCAATAACATATAGTTATAACCAGTTATTGTACTCGAGTTTTGGACAATATCTTATAAGTATGCGCCTAATATTTTAACGTAATTTTTTATTAACATTCACCAGAGACATGCACCTTTCCACGCTTTAATAAAGATATATTAACAAGTAAGATAGTATTTAAATGCTTATTATTTATCAGTTCATATTGTAGATTAATCAAGCATTTTATTGATGTTCCTTTAAGTATACACTAACTTGAATTGTTCACTACTTTCCTAAATAATTGCCTCATCTTACGTATATGTGTTATAACATATTTACTTAAACCATATAATATCATTAAACTTAACTATTGTATAATCACTTATTGTGCAGGAGTGCATATGATATGTCTAGGCCACAAAGTATGTACATGAACCTCACTACAAGAAAACAAAGAACGGGCGACAAACATCACGCCGACGACATTTCGCCGTGTTGTTATGAGGATCAACACTAGCTGGTTCTTAACGTCTAATTCTGATTATTTGTTAAATGTCTCAGCGCATGGTCCTTCTTCTTTCCCTTGCGCGCTCAGCAGCTCACCACCAGTGAGGCAAGTTTTAATTTAGTACATCATGATTGACTTTTGAAAATAAGCACGTATTAACTTGCTGGTATATCACATGTAATGTGCCTGAATGATATATTTATTTGTTTAGCCAATCCAATAATCGATGCCGCAATACACGACTTCCATGAAGTATTTGACGACGCGGTGGCTCACTTCAGCAAATGATGAAGCTAAGAAGACAATGGGGGCTGCGTTTTTTAGTTCAAATGTATATGGACCAATGTATAGTGGGTTTTCTTTATATATTTGTTTATCACATAACTTATATGCAGGTATATTATATTAATATGAAGTTATTGAGTTTCACATCACATGAGCTTAACAAAGTCAAGCAAGTATCATGGAAAAATGCTGATGTGCAATTTTATAGAGTTGTTTGCCCAACGTTTATTGAAGAACCTATTTGTATTTGTTGAGTTATTAGTTAAAAAGTTTATTAAAGAACCTGTCTTTGAAACTATAGTTAATTCTTATGTATCATGATTAATCAATAAAAATAAGTTTATTGTCTCTTTACTTTTCCATAAGTTACATTGCAAACATATCATCTAATACGGTTATTTTGACAATCAGCACTAACAAGTAGTACCAACAGCATTAACTGAACAAGCAGCATTAAGTTTTCACAACTAGCAACATTAATTTATGAGGAGCAGCCGTATTAACTTTGGATCTACGAGCAGACTTATCTACTTGAGTTAGGATTTGTTTCCACCATAAAATTCGACTCCAAATATTAGATTGAATAGTCAGCAAACAAGCCTGTGCATCGCACGGGTTGTATCATGCCTCGTAACAAAAAAAAACCAACACCACTACTCTTGGTCTAAGGGGTGTTTCTTTTTTCCTTTATTGTCATTTAATGAGTGGGCCCATGGAAAGACTCACAAAAATAACTCTCTTGAATAAGTGACTTATATAGACAAGGGCTCACAACACTTCACACCACTTAATTTAATTAGCCTCTAAAGGGAGAGAGAGGCTTGAGTGGGTCTCTTAAATTAGAGAAATTAATAATTTTGGGCCCACAACATCCCGATAAGTGGAATTAAGAGAAAGAAAGAAAAAAATACCCTACGTTTGTCTCTAAGAAAACTTTTTATATGGGATTACTTTTGTGAAACTTCCCACATGGAGCAAAGAGAATAAGGTATTGTGGTGAATATGGTTTGAATAAATTGAGATTAGTATTATGTTGTTCGTTTCCCATGTTCGATGTTGTTTATGGAGAAAAGAAATAACCTTGATATGTATAAACCAACAATTCATACAACATCTAAATTTTTTGTCATCTTATTGAGAAGTCTATCTTCTATATGTAATTAGCAAGTCACCTTATCCTTAATTTTCTATTAGCAGTTACCATAATGAATGTCTATCGGAGCTGCATCCCAATGACTACAATAATTAATACATATAAATATTTGAACTAAGAAACTGCACAGTTTTAGTTTCTTATAACGTTGTAGTAATTTTCAAAATAATACTTTTATGTGACACTGTTTGAGTTGGCATTAAATGTCTAATAGCCTCAAAAGAAAAAAATGGTTAATCCTCTTGTGGCTACGGGGGTTCACTTGCGCTAACTCCGGGCTATTAAAAAGGATAGTCGCTTTGGGATTCGTCGGCTCGCAATGTCGAGTTGAAAACCTAGGTAACCAAAAGAAGAAAGGCAAATATAATTACAAGAGTAAAATGCAGAAATGGTCCCTATGGTTTGCTCAGATTGCATGTTTAGTCCCTGGTCTTTCGAAATTGAAGGCGGCCTCCCTATAGGGAGTTTTTGGTTACATTTTGGTCCCTGGCCATTGCAGAAATGGTCCCTGTGGTTTGCTCATAATTGCACGTTTAGTCCCTGGCGAGGGACCAAAACGGAACCAAAAACTTCTCATAGGGAGGCCGCCTGCAATTTCGAAAGACCAAGTACTAAATATGCAATCTGAGCAAACCACAGGGACCATTTCTGCAATTTACTCTAATTACAATAACGTGTAATTAACTATGAAAAAAATCCTAATTTTTGTAATCGACTTATTCATCTTTTTGCATAGTTGCAATTTGACTGTTTATATCAAATTAGATGGGGATACGATGTTTATGTTTAGCGGGTATATGATGTTCATGGGTGGGTTATCTTATTACAAGTTGTTGACTAATATAATGGTTTAATGTGTAAACATATTCAAACATGACACTTGTGGAAGATCAAGTATGTTTAGAAACCAAATGTCTATTTCCAACAAACTGATGTAGCTTCGCCACACTGATAGTGAATGATGAAATCCATTTACATTGTAACTAAATAACCGAACTTGAGTTTGGTATCAATTTTCTCTTGCTTGATAAGTAAAGAAAATCGATGTGCGATAAGAAGATAAATAAGACTTGATTATGTCAACAAAAGTGTTATATCTCTAGAACAACCTTTTTTATAGGGTTACCTATTTGAAACTTGTTTTAAGTTTTTAATCCCACATTGGTAAAGAAAAGAAGTTTAGCTTACTTATATAGTGCGATAAATATGTTCAACTAGGATGAGATTAGTATTATGCTTATGCAAAGTGTGTTTTGTTTATGCTTATCTTCGTCAATCACTGTCAATTGCTTTTGTTTATGCTTATGCACAGTGTGTTTTGCACGATATGCAATCTTGAGAAATTAGGAAGGGGAGGATAAGTCTATTTTTTTTAAAAGTTGGTGGGTCCCTTTCAATTGCGTAAAATTTTTAAGGCACATGTTAACCGAGCACTAGGGGTGCAAACGAGCCGAGTTACTCGAGCTCGACTCGATAAAAAGCTCGAAACGAGCCGAGCCTTGTCGAGCTCGAGCCGAGCTCGAGCCTGAAAATCAACTCGTTTACTTATCGAGCCTGAGCTCGAGCCGAGCTTGTGAAGATCGAGTAGGCTCGTCGAGCCTTATCGAGCCGCTGTAACATAACAATAAATCGTCCTTGCTTTAACTGTCCAAACGAAATAAGCCCAATAACAATCTAAAAAAACCAAAGGCCCAAGGAAAATCTACCAGCCCAAGGAAAATCTACTCCTAATCCTTTTAACCCTAATTTTACACAATCTAAAAAAAAAATGCAGTCATACAAAGTTATCCTCTCACCTACCCTTTCACATCTTCTACACTTGCAATAGCCCACGAAGGACACACGGCTTCAAGATCTAACAAGAGGTTTCAGGTAGGTTTGATTAGATTTGTGTTTTGTTTGAACCGAACCAAAGAAAGGATTGAAACATGGTTGTTTTAGTTATTTCTTTACAGATTTTCGGATATTAATGAAGCTAGGCTTCGAAAGAGATTTATGGCGATTTCTCTCTATGGTTATTGTCTCATTCTTTTTCTTTTTTTTTTTTTTTTTTTTTTTTTTTTTTTTTTTTGAGTTTGAGTTCGAATCTGTGATGTTAAATTCACTTCGTGTATTGATCTTTTAAGATCTTTGGGTTTGTTGTACCACACGAAAGTGAAGCGACTGAGATCATTTTAAATATTTCATTCGAGTCCTTCATTACAGATCTGTGATGGTTTTCTTTCGTTATGATAAGATCTTAAATGATCTTGGTGCTTACTATGGTATGCGAAAGACAAGCTGAGATCCATATATATATATTTTTTCTTTTAGTGTCTGAGTCTTGGTGTAGATGCGAGATTGGATTTAGGATTGTTATGTTGTTGTTTGACTTGGGTTTAGGATAGATTGGGATTTGATTTTGTTGGTTATTTGACTTCATCTTCTTTTGTATCTTTTGTATCTGTTGATTGTTTTCAGTTTATGTTATAACCGAATTAGTATCGATTTTTTATTTACTCGAGCTCGAAAATAAAGGCTCGGATCGAGCCGAGCTCGAGATCTTGTTAAAAAATTGACGAGCCGAGCTCGAGTATAGTAAAGCTCGGGCTCGGCTCGGCTCGTTTGCACCCCTACCGAGCACCCCCTATAAATACAAAGGAGGGCACCCCCTAGTGGGGGCTGCCGTCCTTTTTGTACCTTTTTTTTTTTTTTTTTTTTTTTTTTTTTTTTTTTTTTTTTTTTTTGTAATGTTTATTTTGTGTGTTATTTTTTTAGTAATGTTTATTTTGTGTGTAATGTTTATTTTTTTTTGTAATGTTTATTTTGTGTAATGTTTATTTGTACACGTTAACGTTAACACATTAAACAACTACAATGTATTCGTCTGACGTGTTTCTATTTAATTAACACATTAAACAATAACACGTTAACGTTAACACATTAAACAAAACAACTGTTATTATTCAATTAAACAAGAACGATAACACATTATTTAATAACAACACCTACTACATGTGAAGATTATTAATGTCATCTAAAAGCTCATGGAGCATTGCACCCGACTGACATATGTGATCCTCAGGATTCCTTGCCAATTCCAGTGATGCCTCGAGCATCTTATTTCTTGTCATCAACATCTTATTTTGAGACACTAACATCTTGTTTCTTGTTTCAAGCTGGTCAATCTTATAAGCTTGCTTGTCAATTTTATTATCTTTAGCAACGCAGTTTGAGCACTGCGTTGAAGAAGAGGCTTGACTAAAGTGCTTCTTTTGAAACGCATCCTTCCACATAAAGTACCGACACCCATAGTCATCTGTTCCTGGCTGTTACTGATGCGTGGTTTTGCGACCTTACAACAGGTTTTACCTCTCGAGGGATCTCAAGAGGCTTGCAATCCCCACCAGGCAGTGTACCTGACCGATGTAGTATAGTGTAGTGGCAAGTACCGGGGGATTGATCGTTCTCTAGGGGAATAGTGTCGTTAGGATTGAAAAACTACTCTAATAGGTCTAAGGGTGAGGGAAGATTCTTTTTGTATTTTTATATTTTTTTATGAAAGCAAGTAAAATCTCGGGTTTGAAGGAGTGGGCGGAATTAGTTGCTAGTCAACTAACCCAAATAACTACAATTGCAAATAAAATAAAATAACTGAAAATGAAAAGGTTGTGGAACTTATATGGAGAGAAATGTGTTTACTTAGATTTCCTTACTCCCTAGCTATCTTTTACCGGTTGATTAGTGTGCATTAATTGCGTGGATGACGGGTGTATTCCTTAATACCAATCGTGGGGTGGCGTACGTACTTCCCCAACTCTATAAGTTCCTACTTCACTCCTATGTCGAGCCGGCTAAGAAGCTCCTAACATGGGATCACTAGAATTCGCTCATGCATTAAATACAACCATAAAAACCTTAGTACGCATTGGTTCAAGTTTCTTAAGACGTTCAAGCAAGTTACCGTATAGGAGGTTAGCCAGTTTTCTTAAGCCTAACATCGATAAACAATCATCCAATACAATTGATAACACACCAACAACCAATAATCAATAGTTAGGTTTCATTAGATCTAAGTAAACACAAGATAAATCTAGCCTAGCATGTTAATTAAAAGACAAGAACAAGATATAATCAAACAACACATAGACATATTGAATGATTAATTGATTACTTATCTTCAATTAAACATGGGAGATCCAAGGGTATAAAACCCTTAAAAATGGCAGAAAATTCGTCTTAGGGTTTCTCCTCACAAAGTTGCACACCAATGACTAAAAATTGCAAAACTATATATAGAATTTAGGGGCTGACGGCGTCACGTTGTAGGAGGTGACGCCGTCACCTCGCCGCGGCTAGGGTTCCCGGATGGTCTTCCTGACGCCGTCCCTCTTTAATCCTCTAAAATCCACTCTGGCGCGTCAAGGGTTGACGCCGTCACAATTGTGCTTGACGCCGTCTCTCTTTAACTTAAACCGTGACGGCCTTGATCACCTTAAAGGGTGACGCCGTCAGACTTCCATTGTAAAACTTTCTGGCGCGTCACGTGTATTTGTCATATCCACCTCTTTTGCCAAGCCGTGACGCCGTCACGTGTACTTTTCCAGCAGCTTTGGAGACTTTGTCGTTTTCTTCACTTTTATGCTCCAAAAACGTCCAAAATGCTTCCTTTTCCAGATTTCTTCTCCAAAGTACCTAAAATGACAAAAGGAACGATTTAGGGCAATATTTGATCAAATAAATACGATTTAGGGCTTAAATGACCCCCTAAAAGCGGTACACTTTTCGCTTCATCAAATACCCTTACACTTGAGATTTGCTTGTCCTCAAGCAAATGCGCTTTTATTCTAATCAAAATACAAGTTAGGGGTCATTTAACGCTAATATAAAAGTAATTACAACAAATAGTCGTTCCACTTTAATCATAATAAGCACGGAGATTACAAACTAGCACCTCACAAGTAGTGTTTAGATACTCACATATCTCAGGTGTCATAAAAGTATATCTCATAAATGAAAATGGATAATATCTCTCACTACCTGTCATAGCAAATAGATTACCATAGGCTTGGGAAAGGGTCAAAAACCTCCTCCACTAGGCGTAAGCACCTAAGATAAACTATCAAAGAGGGATTTTAAACGGGTTATAACGTTAGGTGTAGGGATATGATAAACACGGTTTTGTTGGATAAGGGATATTTTACTGGTGGCGAGTTAAAGATCTTGATTAATTACATGTACAATATGGCGTTGCTAAGCCAAGACTAGACTCGACTTAAGCTAAAAACAAAATAACAAAAACATAAAATAAACATAAAATGAAACGGGATGGTAGTCCGTATGTTTTTTTCTACTTTTCTTTTTCTCATCTTTTTGTATTTTTCTTGATTTTTTCAATTTTTTTTTCATACACTCTTGCCCTACCATCCAAAATAATACATCGTAGGGGCGTCGCATTCCCCTTACACTTGAACTTTTACATAACTTCACAAATAACTATTCTAATGACTCGAATTAAGATAATCGAAACACTTGGAGTACTTTTAAAATATTTAGCACATATGGGGGTAATAATGTTGTTCTTCCCCATTACTCCATTACACTAGTACTTTACCCATGAGTCCCAATCGTCCCAAAACAATATGTACAAGGATATGACTCGACTTAGCAACCATGTAATCAATTAGATAATTAACTTGGGGTTTAAACAAATGTTGTCACATTAATGCACTAAAAATGAGTGCATACAAGGTAGGCTAAGGCGATTTGGGTGTACATTTAAGTGGGTGTAACAAATTCTTCCTTTAAGTAAAATGCTTAAAGTTAGGAACGAAAAGATAGGCTCTGAGGGGTGTACTAGGGGTATCGTGTACTAAAAATGAGTACAACGCAAAGGGTGTGGGAGAATTACTTGACCAATGTAGCCAATGTAATTATAACAAAAACACAGGTGTAAAACAATGGGTTAATCCTAATGCCTCTTATCATGTAGTAAATTTAACTACACGAATGTAGTCTCACTTGTGGCCTCGGAATGGTCCTAACGCAAGTTCTAGAATCTAAGTGCTACCGGTACACACATCATAGCATAAATGCTTTTCCTACCAATTCTAGGGGCGAACCTCACATATTTGGGGGTGGAAAATTTTTTAGTGGTACGGTTTTTGTGCTAGTCATATAACTCCTATCCATGAGACGCTCATTAAGATCAAAGTTTCACTCCTATATGTTGTAAAAAAAATTTTAATTTGGCACTAAAATTGCCTTAACAGGTATTTCTCTCAGTTTTATTACACATCTACCATTAAACAAACAAAAATCAAGCGTAATAGCATTCTCTAAGGTATCGTATTTTACCCCCCCTTACACTTAAGATGAACATTGTCCCCAATGTTCAAATAACAAGATGTAAAAGTAAATAAGGTAAAAGAATGAAATCAAATACTCCCCTGATTCGTTTGGTGGATAAAGAGGTAACATGGTTAGATCTTCTTCCAAGGTAATGTTGAAGCTCCAAGACTAAAGCATCGCCAAAAGCTAGATTCCACATACATCTCCTTGTCCAAAATAACCTGTTAAACCTGAGAAAACAAACACGAAAACCTGCATAACATCGGCGGGATAAATCTATATAAGGATATAATGCTTGTGGAATGATTATTTTGCAGATTCCTGGAGTTTATAAGTTAGAGATTTAATAAAAACTTTTTATGATTCCGGTAGAAAAACAAAACTTTCAAAAATTTCAGAAAATTAAAACCTGACGCCGTCAGGTTGTAATGCCTGACGCCGTCAGAAATGATCTGACAGAATTCTCATGTTAAGTTTCCGGAAAATTTCTGGAAAAACCTATACCTTACTTCCTGGAATTCCTGCAAAACATCATTATGACTCGATACAAGCATTTGACTCAAACAATTACTAATATGTATGTTAATTTAATATTGTTATGATTCATGTTCATTTGTTCTAATAAACCGATTTGGATTTCCCTTACACTTATCTTTTGCAAAATACCTTTATATGTAGTTAAGACGAAGTTAACAACAAGATAAAGCATTTTCACAATTTAGTTTTGAACATGAATCAATAATAATAAAAATTAAACATACATACGGAAGCAAATAAAATCAAACAAACAAATAAATAAACACACAAAGCAAATAAAGCTTGGGTTGCCTCCCAAGAAGCGCTTTTCTTTATTAACGAGTCTTGTAGCTAGACTCAAAGTCACCGTACATTACGTGATTCCATCATTGGTCATGGTTTCTAGGTTCCCCTTTGATTCTCTATCAGAATCACTTTCATAGTAAAGGTATTTCGGGTCCTCAAGATCAAAAGGATTGTTTTGGTATTTAGAACTAAGCTCCTTAACATGCTTGAAGAATCCACTCGACAGGTCAAAAGTGTCCTTACATCCTCTTCTCACATCATCATCACATAACACGAGTTGGGAACTTAACCCATCGAGCCCTCCATAATCGATCTCCTTGAATTCTCTCATCTTGTAAGGCGTTTGGTATGAGATTTCCCTAATCCCATCGGTGAAAGTCATGATCCCATTGAGCTCGTCCACAACCAAGCTTGTGGCCTTGCAAAAAGGTGCCCCAAAAACAACTTGTGATAACCTGGGATCGATGTACTTTTCGATATTATCGACGATTGAGAAGCTCATAGTGAATGTCATATTTCCTACAAACACCTGTACATCATCATCTATGCCAATGTCATCCTTCCCTTTATGAATCATTCCCCATCTGCAAATGTTGTTATAATGAAACAAGGACATCACATTTTTGGGTAAACATGTGTCAATGTAAATATTATAAAAATACTTGTGACCAATCATGCAAGGTATTTTGAGATTATTCGGATCACGTTGCTTAATTCGGCCAGGCCTTCTACCGGGTAGCCCCCATGTGTTGCAAATTGCTGATGGTTGATACTCATACACTTCTTCACTGCCATCCCGAAAAATCACTTTCCTAACACCATCGGTAAATAATGCACTACTATCATCCTCATCGAGTATCACTCCCGTTGCTTTTATGAATGGTTTTCCTAGAACAAGGCTAGTTAAGGATGGGCTGATGATAGAGTTCATGTTATTAAATACAGTTAGCTCGATATGAAAGAGGAACTTTTCTATCACAATTGGTACCCTTCTTATTACCCCGATGATATTAAACCCTTCATATTTGACCTGTTTGGTGAAGGCTTCGTTATATAGAGAAAGGGATATTGCATTCATAGAAGAGTTGGGGTTTATGTAGGCATCTTTTATAAACTTTTTCCTAGTGGTGCAAGATATCTTAAAGACCCTGGGAGCGCCATCCTCTATTCTCTCTCCAAATCCCATAGGCAACTTTGCTGTGCCCCTCTCAAGTTCCTCCACCAGGGGGCGGTCTAGCAGTCCTGGGAGCCCATGAGGCATTTCGGATTTCTCTTCCGAGCCCTCCTTATCACTCACCTCTCTTGTACTCGAGTTCTTTGGTGAGTCTAGATAGTCGCCGGGCGCCTCGGGGTTCTTTTCGGGAACTTCACCCTCCATTTCATTGTCCACGTTCTCGGTTGATTGTTGGTCCAGATTGGGTTTAGGAATAGGTATTGTTGTAATGGTGTTCACGAAGTGGAGTGGTTTTGAAGGGGTATGAGTATCTCTAGTTTCTTTTCCGTTTTGTGATATGTGTTTGAAGAGTTTACTAGGGTGCTTGATTTTTACAGGAGGGGGTGTTTGGTGAGTCACCGTGACAGATTTGATCTCATTAACTCGTGCCAACTCACAAGTTGACCTGCCAGCAATGCGATCGTTGATAACCTTTAACAGGTTATCAACCTTGTTGTTCATATCAACTTGCTGTTGTCTGAATTGATTCTCAAGTTTGGAGAGTTGTGTTTCTTGAGAGAGAATGAATTTTTGCAGTGATTCCTCGCGATTTTGTTGTTTATGCGTATGCTGATGAGGATAATGTTCAGACCAGGTGAGTGGGGGAGAGTCATTGAATGATACGCTTCGAGTTTGGTTCCAACTAAAATTTGGCTTACTCTTCCATGCCTCATACCTATCTTCGGAATTCTTGGGTCCATAATTAGTGGTGAGCCACTTATCTCCCGCCTTATCGATTCGCAAGGATGCGAATTCTTTGAAAGCCTGTTTGGGGAGTTCCATGCAATCATGAGTGTCGTGGGGACCACTACATAATTTACACGAAGAAGTGATTTTGTTCACTTGGCCTGAAGGTTTAGGAGCCTCGTAGGATTTCATAAGAAACTTGACTTGGTCTTCAAGTTCTATGATCCTACGGTCGGAAGTGCTTGAATTGTTCAAAGGCAAAGATATTGCCTTGACCGTTTTATTCAAATCACGGGGATCACTCCAACTTTCGTTGTCATAAAGAGCAAGATCTTCCAGGAGAGCCCATGATTGTTCCGCACTTAGATCACGTAGCTTACCACCGGCCGATTGGTCAATGGTTTGCCTCGCGGAGAGATTGATATGGTCATAGAAGATTTGGACTTGGAACCAAAGTTCTATGCCATGGTGAGGGACTTTTTGGAGTAAGTCCTTGAATCGATTCCATGCCTCGTAGAGGGTTTCGCCTTGACGTTGTTGGAACATCAAGATATCATTCCTTAGCTTGGTAGTTCTTCCTGGTGGGAAAAACTGAGCGAGGAAACGAGTGGTGAGATCATCCCAAGAGGTGATGGATCCTGCGGGTAGATGCTCTAGCCATTGACTAGCTTGGTCTCGCAGAGAGAATTGAAAGAGACGTAGTCGGGTCGTCCCTCGAGTAGCAACATCAAGGTCTATGGAATCAACGATTTTTAGAAAGTCCTTGAGATGTTAATTAGGATCTTCGGAACGAAGTCCATGGAATGCGCATCCGCTTTGCACCAACCGGATGGTGTCGGATCGCAAGGGAGTGACATTGGCTCCTTGAGTGAGCTCAATGGTGTTTCGATAGCCATGGTGGCTAGGACGGGAGTAGTCTCCTAAGGTACGGGCTCTAGGAGGTGGGTGTTGTTGTGGTGGTGGGTTGTTGGGATCAAGGATATTACCACCTTCCATGATGTCGAATGGTAATGGTTACGAACAAAGAAACGAAGAAAAAAGATATACTAAAGAAAACCTAGAAAAATAAAATAAAAATCTCACTAGAAAGGAATCTAGTGAGTAGACCTAATAAAATAAAAATTCAGCCTAAATAATAACTATTCTCCGGCAGCGGCGCCAAAAACTTGATGCGTGGTTTTGCGACCTTACAACAGGTTTTACCTCTCGAGGGATCTCAAGAGGCTTGCAATCCCCACCAGGCAGTGTACCTGACCGATGTAGTATAGTGTAGTGGCAAGTACCGGGGGATTGATCGTTCTCTAGGGGAATAGTGTCGTTAGGATTGAAAAACTACTCTAATAGGTCTAAGGGTGAGGGAAGATTCTTTTTGTATTTTTATATTTTTTTATGAAAGCAAGTAAAATCTCGGGTTTGAAGGAGTGGGCGGAATTAGTTGCTAGTCAACTAACCCAAATAACTACAATTGCAAATAAAATAAAATAACTGAAAATGAAAAGGTTGTGGAACTTATATGGAGAGAAATGTGTTTACTTAGATTTCCTTACTCCCTAGCTATCTTTTACCGGTTGATTAGTGTGCATTAATTGCGTGGATGACGGGTGTATTCCTTAATACCAATCGTGGGGTGGCGTACGTACTTCCCCAACTCTATAAGCTCCTACTTCACTCCTATGTCGAGCCGGCTAAGAAGCTCCTAACATGGGATCACTAGAATTCGCTCATGCATTAAATACAACCATAAAAACCTTAGTACGCATTGGTTCATGTTTCTTAAGACGTTCAAGCAAGTTACCGTATAGGAGGTTAGCCAGTTTTCTTAAGCCTAACATCGATAAACAATCATCCAATACAATTGATAACACACCAACAACCAATAATCAATAGTTAGGTTTCATTAGATCTAAGCAAACACAAGATAAATCTAGCCTAGCATGTTAATTAAAAGACAAGAACAAGATATAATCAAACAACACATAGACATATTGAATGATTAATTGATTACTTATCTTCAATTAAACATGGGAGATCCAAGGGCATAAAACCCTTAAAAATGGCAGAAAATTCGTCTTAGGGTTTCTCCTCACAAAGTTGCACCCCAATGACTAAAAATTGCAAAACTATATATAGAATTTAGGGGCTGACGGCGTCACGTTGTAGGAGGTGACGCCGTCACCTCGCCGCGGCTAGGGTTCCCGGATGGTCTTCCTGACGCCGTCCCTCTTTAATCCTCCAAAATCCACTCTGGCGCGTCAAGGGTTGACGCCGTCACAATTGTGCTTGACGCCGTCTCTCTTTAACTTAAACCGTGACGGCCTTGATCACCTTAAAGGGTGACGCCGTCAGACTTCCATTGTAAAACTTTCTGGCGCGTCACGTGTATTTGTCATATCCACCTCTTTTGCCAAGCCGTGACGCCGTCACGTGTACTTTTCCAGCAGCTTTGGAGACTTTGTCGTTTTCTTCACTTTTATGCTCCAAAAACGTCCAAAATGCTTCCTTTTCCAGATTTCTTCTCCAAAGTACCTAAAATGACAAAATGAACAATTTAGGGCAATATTTGATCAAATAAATACGATTTAGGGCTTAAATGACCCCCTAAAAGCGGTACACTTTTCGCTTCATCAGTTACATGTTAAGAAAATAATAAGAAATGTATTATTAACAAACAAATAATTTACATAACTAAGCAAACGTATGATTACTTACCACTGAAAAAGGAATGCGTAATACGGTTGACCATAACTACCCTCTTTACGGGATATCTTCTCTATAATGAATCCTCTCTGACAGCGACACAAGTAAGGATTATTTTGTTCCACCTGGCCAAAGAATTAATTCAAATAATACAAACAGTTATTTACAACATAAATCAGGAATGTATTGTTAATTTAAATAATACAAACAGTTATTTACAACATAAATCAGTAATCATTCACAATGTTTTGTCGGTATAATTATTTACAACATAAATCAGTAATCATTTACAATGTTTTGTCTCTATAATTATTTACAACATAAATCAGTAATCATGTACTATCTTTGTGTTTGTCTAATCTCATTATACATGTGTAGTTGATCGTGATACAATGTTTCCCATCCGGATGCAGCGGCATGTCTGTGGTACCTCCATTGTGGGTGAATAATCGGAAATGGTGAGTTTTCATCTAGCGTAAGATGAATGTAGTGACCAAAATCCCCACTCCCCACACGGCCAATCACAAGGGGGCCAGTTCCTTGTGATAAATCTGGACCGAAAAAAAACGGAAAACACGTAGTGTTGCATCCCCCGGATATAAATACAACAGGCCGGTTAATCACTGTGGCAATAACCAACCCCGTGTTTGGCATAAGCATCCAGTTTTCTCCCGGACAAGGACTATCATATAACCAGTTTATTCTGCTCCGAAGATTGTCATAGTCCATTTGCATCCACAAACTTATGTAAAACTCACGATTAATGTCCAACTTTTGCAATAACCATGATTTGTCAATTATATCTCAAAAGGGAATCACAAAAGGGAAATAATGTGAAAACCCCGAGTTCGTTGTCCCGACGAAGGATGAATGGAATTTGTGATTTCGGGATCGTGAAACGTGAAGTGAATGGTGAATAAAAATGAGATATTTGGGATTTATAACTAAGATAATGAAATATTAACTAAAAACAGTAAATAACGCAAGGGAAATGCTAATCTAAGGCAAACGTAAGTGAAATCGTAAAGGACACCTAAAAATACGCAAAACCCGGGCTAATCCCGAGCTTAAAAGTAAAATCTAAGGAATACTAACCCTAGGTATGAAATTGTATTTTTCCTAAGTCCTAATTAGCAAAATAAAATTTTAAAAAAAAAAAGAATTATATTTTTTTGATTTTTATTTAATTTAATACGAATTAAAAACTAATTTAAAAAGGAAAATAGATTAAAAATACTAAGTGAAAATGGAAAATTCTGAAAAATTACAGGAAAATGTTTAACAATAAAGTGATTCTAGGGAAAATAAAAACGGGGAGGCAGCTTATCCAGATAAGCTAGAATTAAGCAAAGAGTGGCTAAATGCTTAATGAACAAAAATGTGGTTAAAAGGATTACCACTGCAACCCTTGACAGAGAAGTCCCAAGGGCGCAGTGGTAGAGTGGGTGTATGTTAAGGGTAGAGAGGTTAGAGGTCAGGGGTTCGAGCCCTGCTTACCCTTGACTTCCCCTTTCCCCTTTTATATTTATTTTTGAAATCTCTTTTTGAAACTTAAGAAGCTAATGAGAATAAGCAAGTTTTATAAAACACCTCAATTTTTTAAAACCAATAACAAGCTCAGAAATTAAGCAAGCAGACTGCTTTTGAACTATCTTAGAACTAGGATAAAGGGAAAAAGCTATATGGCTAATTTAAACTAAAAGATAATTGGAAAAAGCTACTTAGACTAAATTCCATATAAATAAGCTTAAGAACAAAGAAAAAGCCATAAGATTAAGCAGAATAAGCAACAAAAAATCTCAATAAGCAGAACAGGACTGATATGATGCACAGGACAAAAATGATTTACTTAGGCAACTTTTGAACTCAAAATAAGCACTATGGGATAAGCTTATGACCTTAAATTCAGAACATTCGTTAAATACATACATCCATTAACTCAGATACTTAATTTAAGACCAAATGAAGCTTATTTGCTTGCTTAAAAATGAACTGAGAATAAGCTAATCAAGACAATTCTAACCTGATATGCAGACCTAAATCAGTCCAGAAGGCATTCTTTGTGCTTAATTTTAAGCATAAAACTCAGATATAATTTCTACAAGAGTTGAAGATTCTAAGACTACACCAACCAAAGTGCTTAATGACTAAAAAGCAGACCCTAAAAAGCTAATTAAGGGCTTATAAGGGACCTAGAAAATCTGTGCAGACAAAGTGTGAAAGTAGCATACTGATATACCACAATGACAGATTTGGATCTAATTGCCTCAAATCCTAATGGACTAAAACAAACTCTTGACTTTTCACTTAACTACTTATATTGAACAGAAATATGGCAAAAACAAGCACTAGATTAGCTTATTCCTATAATAAGCAATGAAGATCAGATTTTATCCTTAATCCTAAATTAACCAACTTAGCTATTATGAAATCCTCAAATCGGAACAAAACCTCCTATAATCAACTAATCTAAGTTGAAATAAGCTAGATCAAACTTCCCACAATGGCAAATGAACAGTGCTTAACAGTTTTGACCCATTTTAACCATTAACCCAAATACTATTTTAAAGACTGTTTTTGCTATTTCATGATTTTTTTTTAAGACAATTCTAATTTAAACTAACTCCTACTAGAAAACAGTATTAAAAGGCAACTAACAAGGACAAATAAGCTGAGACTAGGAAAATAAGCAGTAACAGAAGCAGAAATAAGCAGTGTTGACTATTTGACTTTCATTAAAAACTTAAATTGAGTACAAATGTTTTGAAATTGAGAATGGAGATTACAATAATCAAAAGCTTAAAGCTACTACAATTATACTAAAATCTTAATCTAAACTACTACTAAATTATACTACTCCTATTTAACCCTAAAAATCCTAACCTAAACTATCTAACATCTCTGCTATGAGTGAGGAGAGGCTATTTATAGCCTTCCATGGAGCCTTCTAGGGTTTTCATCCTTTAATCACAGCCTTCAATTCTTGATGTCCTCATCTTTCAATCATCATAGCTGTTAGATCAAATTTGTGAGGTGTCTCAACCAATAACCTTGCTCCATTTGGCCACATCATCATTCTCTTGTGTCCTTGTCAGCCTTCTAGAAACCTTGTACGGGTTAAACTTAGGGAGGGGCAAGGTAAAAGAGTGAGGATATGATGAATAGTAAAAAATGGCGGGTTCAGGGTTGGGTTTTTTTTATTTATTGCTTGACCTGAGGTATTAATTATTGTTGACCGGGTTAGATAATAGGGGTGGGTTTTGTTTTCGGGTTAAATGGGATCCGGATTGATGTTGGGTTAAGGGTATTTGGGCTGTGATGGTTGGTCTGCGGGTTTATTTGATTTAAGGTTTTTATGGTTAAAGTTAGGATTTAATAGGAAATGGTTTTAAACTCTTAGGGGCCAAAGCTGCCAATTTGTGAAACTCAAGGACCTCTTTTGAAAAATTAATCCAAGGGTTATTTGTGACATATGATAATTCTTTATGGTAGATTTTGACACTTTGAGCATAATTGTCTTCCCGGCTTCGGCTTTAAATCTCTTTCCAAATCCCGTGCTCGGTTTTGCCGGTTTTTGCTAGATTTTGTCCATTTCCTTGATATCCGTACCTGCATAATTACAAACACAAAAACACACATATTTGGCATTTATAGATCAGTTTTTGGTAATTTTGGTCTGTTTTCGGTCAAATAAAGGTATGTGTTTAAGCACATACCAAAATCCCCCAGACTAAGATATTGCAGTGTCCTCACGCAATGTTATAAAAACACGTTTTTGAAACCAAAAATTTCCAATCTCTTTTTACTAACTTTGAAAAGTAGCAAAATTTTCAAAAGAGATTAAGAAATCTTAAGTTTTAAAAACTCCCCGTTTTTCCAATTTATTCTATTTTTATATTTTTCTTATTTTCAAGTGACGGCTTTGTTGACAATCATTATCTATGAAATAACTTTTAGGGTCAACGAGTAGGAAACACGACTCATAAAGAAGTGACCATACGGATAAAATTCGTCATCCTTGATTTTTCACGAGTCCCCAAACTAAGCTCAAAAACGAAATCATTGTCTATTTACAAGTTAGATGCCAACACTACCCATGGAAGTTACTTGTGTAATTACCTCTTGCTCCCATTTTCCTAATTTGCCTATATTTATTTTATTTTTGGTGAGAAATGAATTTCTTCATATTTTCTCATTTCGATAATTTTTAGTCCGATAAAGATACTAAATTAAGACGCTAAGTAGTTTTTAATCTTCTCTCGAGAACCGTTGCTTTGAAAATGAGGTCCACATCAAAGTTTTTATTTATATTTTTGACTTTTGCATTTTTCTTTTTTTTTTCATACATCACTTTTTTTTTTTTTTTTTTTTTTTTTTTTTTTTTTTTTTTTTTTTTATCACTAACTTTTCACTTGCGTACCCTAAATGACGGAACTTCACTGTTTAGTTCCAAGACCTTACACCTTCCGGAATAAAGGATCCAAGGGCCGTTACAACGGAGTGTTCCAAGACTCTAGACATTCCTGAAATAAGGATCCAAGGTGGTTAGACCAAGACCTCACACATTCCTGAACTAGAGGTCCAAGGGCCGATGCAAGAGGGTAGACAAGACCTAAACGCCTTACGAAAATAAGGATCCAAGGCCCGATCTCGAATCCGTAGCTTAGAGCACTTAACTTATTATTATTAAACGTATTTATTAAGTAACCTTGATGTGTACCCAATTTTTAAAACAAGGATTCTTTTAAGAAGACCAAGAACTAATCATCGGAAAAACCTAACATCTTTAATTATTCTTACAGTTATATATGGTGAAACAATTTTGTGGGAGCAAAAGGCCACAAGTAACTTCGATGAGCTCTAAAGAGAACCAACTACTCCACGCTTAGCATCTAACTTCTAAATAAACTCTATCATTTCTCGTTCTTCGCAAATTTAAAATCTTAAATAATAAGATCCGCGAATGCTTAGCCAAGAAAGGTTAAGGGGACAAGCTTGGGCTCAAAACGCCCGATCAAGTCAGAATTTTATTCCTACTTTCACCAGCGGAAAGTCAACAAAATGTCAAAATTTATTCTATTTTTGCAAAAAAATTTTAAAATTTTTCTCATTTTTTTGGACTTTTTTCAATTTTTTCAATTTTGGAGGAAAAACGGGTTGCATGAGTAAACGGCAAAAAATGCAAGGCACAAATCAAATCGAAAGATCACCCCCCAGACTAAAACGAGACATTGTCCCCAATGTCTTAAAGGTAAGGGTTCTCCTACATAAATCTAAGGCCGTTTATTAATTATGCCAAAAGATAAATGTAAAACGATAAGATTAAGGATATCGGATAAGCAACGAATGATGAAACTCGAGTGGAGAGAATTTAACCACGAGCACGAGAGTCTTCATCAATCGGGCAAACCTGGACATACACAAACAACCACGAAACACAAGATATGGAAGAGGAAGCCCTCCTCACTTTTATTAAGAAAATAGAAAGAAGATAGAAGGATAAGCATAGGGTGCCTCCCACGAAGCGCTTGTTTTTTATCGAGTCGTATAGCTTAGACTCGCCCCGAATTTAATTGTCCTTGGGGGAGCAAGTGGAAAAGATAATCTCAATCGGACTTTCGTTCAAGATGTTTGGAGAAACATTGAAGCATATGAAAGTTCCACTCCGACGAGATACCCACGGCTTAAAAAGAATGAGATATGCCGGGGTCAAAGATGGTATCTTCACTCCTGAAGGAATGAAAGAAAGGAGAAGTCACCGGATAGGTGAAGAAAGGGAGAAGGATCTTTATCACAATGAGGATCCATTCTTCATCCTCAAAATTACCATTTTTCTGATCTTGTATATCATCATTGAAGCTCTTATGGTTACCATCAATAAGAACCACGGGAGGGAGGGTTGGGAAGATGTCATCAATAAGCAAACTCTCAAGATAGAGTACATCTCCCCCCGGGTCATGATCTTCCTCAAAATTAAAATAATCATACTCCGGAGGAGGTATGATATGAGTGAGTTCACCGGAGAACTCCTCGTGAAGAGAATCAATCATATAATGAGAATCTGTGAGCTCATGTTCCGTCACGGACTCATCACTCTCCTCCATCTGAATATCAAAGATTGGATTATCAGAAATCAAAGTAAACTCAGATTCGAACTCAAACAAGGGTTGGTGATAGTCGTTTTGAAAGTTTCAAGAACAAGGTCATCAAATTTCTTTGGTTGATTGATTTCAACTTCCTCCGGAGGGAGAGAATGATATGGTTCTTGGTTCAATAATTTATCAATACAAAGAATATCTCCCTCCGGATCAAGATAAGAATCATCAATTTCTGGTGAAATTGAATCATCTTTGAGACAAGCATCGATCTCTTCCAAGGCAGGATCATTTCCCTCAATCGGAGTGAGGGAAGAGGAAGAGTCGGAAATGATAGGATCTGAAGACGGAGTGGGATTGCCACTCGGAGGTTTATCTGAAATTTCAAGAACTTCGGGGGCACACTCCTTGTCATAATCGTCTTCGACCCTATGTTTAGAATATAAAGCTCTGATAAGTTGCATCCGCTCCTCTGCTAATAATTCTTCCATGCTTCGTTTATCTTCCTGCTTTTCGACGGGAGTGATAGCAACTGACGAACTCTCATAAACTCCCCACATAGAATCCTCATCATCGTCGTCATCGTAAACGAAAGTTTGACGATATTGGGAACTTACTCTAGCTGCTTGTTCTTCAGCTAGAAGTTCTCCATAAGTTTTCTGATGAGGATCTTCTTGGGGAAGTTTTTTAATCGAATCCTTAATTTCTTCGATTAAATTTAGAACATGAAGAATGTCTTGAGAAAGTTCTTGAGATGGTGTTTGAATCATTTGGTACTGTGGAGGTTGGTCATGATAAGAATAGTCATAATTGTTACAAGGACCACACTCATAGACAAGCGGGTTCCTCGTTTGACAATCAGAGCTATAGTGAGGACCTCCACAGTACTCACAACAATACGATTGATGTGACTGATTCGGTGAATTGTATGGATAATGGTCATAATCGAAGTTTTGATTATTACATGGAACTTGCTCATAGACAAACATGTTCCCTGTTTGACAATCAAAACCCGGGTGAGGACTACCTCCACAAGACTCACAAGAGTATGTTTCCATCTGGTGTTGTGGGGGCTGGTTGAAAAAGTCGGTTGTTTCATGGTAGGAATAAGGATTTTGGTCATAGACAAACCCGTTTCCCGATTCCACCATGCTACAACCGGGACAATTCCCACCATTTTGAGGACCCCCACACCATTCACAAGAATACGGGTAAGATGAAGACATGAAGAAGAAGAATTAAACGGATAGAGGGATAAGGAGATAAAAATTAAACGAATAAGAGGATTAAAAAGAATATTTTTGGATTTTTAAATTTTAGAAACATGGAAAATCACCAAAGTAAAAGGAAAATAAATTTGAAAAGAAAATCTTTTTGGGTTTTTAATATTTTCAAATATTTACAAATGAAAACGATAACTTCACGAGGAAGGGTCTTCAAAACACGAATCGAAACACGGAATCACGAATTCACTTCAACCCTCCCCGGCAGCGGCGCCAAAAATTTGATTTGTCAATTATATCTCAAAAGGGAATCACAAAAGGGAAATAATGTGAAAACCCCGAGTTCGTTGTCCCGACGAAGGATGAATGGAATTTGTGATTTCGGGATCGTGAAACGTGAAGTGAATGGTGAATAAAAATGAGATATTTCGGATTTATAACTAAGATAATGAAATATTAACTAAAAACAGTAAATAACGCAAGGGAAATGCTAATCTAAGGCAAACGTAAGTGAAATCGTAAAGGAAACCTAAAAATACGCAAAACCCGGGCTAATCCCGAGCTTAAAAGTAAAATCTAAGGAATACTAACCCTAGGTATGAAATTGTATTTTTCCTAAGTCCTATTAGCAAAATAAAATTTTAGAAAAAAGAATTATATTTTTTTGATTTTTATTTAATTTAATACGAATTAAAAACTAATTTAAAAAGAAAAATAGATTAAAAATACTAAGTGAAAATGGAAAATTCTGAAAAATTACAAGAAAATGCTTAACAATAAAGTGATCCTAGGGAAAATAAAAACGGGGAGGCAGCTTATCCAGATAAGCTGGAATTAAGCAAAGAATGGCTGAATGCTTAATGAACAAAAATGTGGTTAAAAGGATTACCACTGCAACCCTTGACAGAGAAGTCCCAAGGGCGCAGTGGTAGAGTGTGTGTGTGTTAAGGGTAGAGAGGGTAGAGGTCAGGGGTTCGAGCCCTGCTCACCCTTGACTTCCCCTTTCCCCTTTTATATTTATTTTTGAAATCTCTTTTTGAAACTTAAGAAGCTAATGAGAATAAGCAAGTTTTATAAAACACCTCAATTTTTTAAAACCAATAATAAGCTCAGATATTAAGCAAGCAGACTGCTTTTGAACTATCTTAGAACTAGGATAAAGGGAAAAAGCTATATGGCTAATTTAAACTAAAAGATAATTGGAAAAAGCTACTTAGACTAAATTCCATATAAATAAGCTAAAGAACAAAGAATAAGCCATAAGATTAAGCAGAATAAGCAGTAAACAATCTCAATAAGCAGAACAGGACTGATCTGATGCACAGGACAAAAATGATTTACTTAGGCAACTTTTGAACTCAAAATAAGCACTATGGGATAAGCTTATGACCTTAAATTCAGAACATTCCTCAAATACATACATCCATTAACTCAGATACTTAATTTAAGACCAAATGAAGCTTATTTGCTTGCTTAAAAATGAACTGAGAAGAAGCTAATCAAGACAATTCTAACCTGATATGCAGACCTAAATCAATCCAGAAGGCATTCTTTGTGCTTAATTTTAAGCATAAAACTCAGATATAATTTCTACAAGAGCTGAAGATTCTAAGCCTACACCAACCAAAGTGCTTAATGACTAAAAAGCAGACCCTAAAAAGCTAATTAAGGGCTTATAAGGGACCTAGAAAATCTGTGCAGACAAAGTGTGAAAGTAGCATAGTGATACACCACAATGACAGATTTGGATCTAATTGCCTCAAATCCTAATGGACTAAAACAAACTCTTGACTTTTCACTTAACTACTTATATTGAACAGAAATATGGCAAAAACAAGCACTAGATTAGCTTATTCCTATAATAAGCAATAAAGATCAGATTTTATCCATAATCCTAAATTAACCAACTTAGCTATTATGAAATCCTCAAATCGGAACAAAAACCTCCTATAATCAACTAATCTAAGTTGAAATAAGCTAGATCAAACTTCCCACAATGGCAAATGAACAATGCTTAACAGTTTTGAACCATTTTAACCATTAACCCAAATACTATTTTAAAGACTGTTTTTGCTATTTCATAATTTTTTTTAAGACAATTCTAATTTAAACTAACTCATACTAGCAAACAGTATTAAAAGGCAACTAACAAGGACAAATAAGCTGAGACTAGGAAAATAAGCAGTAACAGAAGCAGAAATAAGCAGTGTTGACTATTTGACTTTCATTAAAAACTTAAATTGAGTACAAATGTTTTGAAACTGAGAATGGAGATTACAATAATCAAAAGCTTAAAGCTACTACAATTATACTAAAAGCTTAATCTAAACTACTACTAAATTATACTACTCCTAGTTAACCCTAAAAATCCTAACCTAAACTATCTAACGTCTCTACTGTGAGTGAGGAGAGGCTATTTATAGCCTTCCATGGAGCCTTCTAGGGTTTTCTTCCTTTAATCCCAGCCTTCAATTCTTGATGTCCTCATCTTTCAATCATCACAGCCGTTAGATCAAATTTGTGAGGTGTCTCAACCAATAACCTTGCTCCATTTGGCCACATCATCATTCTCTTGTGTCCTTGTCAGCCTTCTAGAAACCTTGTACGGGTTAAACTTAGGGAGGGGCAGGGTAAAAGAGTGAGGAGATGATGAATAGTAAAAAATGGCGGGTTCAGGGTTGGGGTTTTTTTATTTATTGCTTGACCTGAGGTATTAATTATTGTTGACCGGGTTGGATAATAGGGGTGGGTTTTGTTTTCGGGTTAAATGGGATCCGGATTGATGTTGGGTTAAGGGTATTTGGGCTGGGATGGTTGGGCTGTGGGTTTATTTGATTTAAGGTTTTTATGGTTAAAGTTAGGATTTAATAGGAAATGGTTTTAAACTCTTAGGGGCCAAAGCTGCCAATTTGTGAAACTCAAGGACCTCTTTTGAAAAATTAATCCAAGGGTTATTTGTGACATATGATGATTCTTTATGGTAGATTTTGACACTTTGAGCATAATTGTCTTCCCGGCTTCGGGTTTTGATCTCTTTCCAAATCTCGTGCTCGGTTTTGCCGGTTTTTGCTAGATTTTGTCCATTTCCTTGATATCCGTACCTGCACAATTACAAACACAAAAACACACATATTTGGCATTTATAGATCAGTTTTTGGTAATTTTGGTCTGTTTTCGGTCAAATAAAGGTATGTGTTTAAGCACATACCAAACCACCTTCGGACATTGAGCCAGTTTTCTTGGTGTTGACCAATACCATGGGCAACGCACCGAAACCCACAATTTCCATCACCTTCTACATTATAGATACTTATGATGTATCGACGGAAAAGCTGTGGAAGCTGCTTAATGAAATACTCGCTCTCCGTATTTCGAACGTATAACCGGTGTCTGGGACTTCTTTCAACTCTAGGACCCATGTAAGAACTATGTCTCGCAGGTTATTTGTTCAAGTCCGGGACTTTTGTAGATCTTGAATTTGTTGTAACAACCCGTAATTTTTTCAGACTTATTTCTATACGAGATTATATCTGTTTTTCATTTACGGATCTTTTCTGAACTCTTTTGACCATAAAACGTGAAAGTTATCTCGTGAAACGTGGAATTCGTACACAACGCGTGACTTGGCACAATAACGGATAGAACGCGTATATTAATTAATTCGGGCGACGAGAAATAAAGATATACGTATTTATAATCAAAATTAATGGAAAAACGATTTTAAAGTTAACGGAATAACTCTTGGATGCTCGGGAAATATTTATAACACGATTATTAAGTCTCGTTGGCGTTTCATTAAAAATATGGAGAGATTTACACTTTCAGTCCCTGAGGGCGCGCTAGGGTTTGCCACAAGTCCCAAGAGAAGCCCTATATATACCTTATTATAACTTTTTAGGGTTATAATTCATTTCCTCTCTTCCCTGCTTCTTCAGCCGCCCTCACCCATCCCATTTTTCGGCCATTCTCCGGCCACCGGAGCACCACCACCGAACACCACACCTCACCGCCACCACCATTATACTCATCTCGATCTCCCCGTCACTTCCATATACTCCACGCGCCCTCCATCACCACGTT
The DNA here is from genome assembly GCA_021014915.2 of Artemisia tridentata subsp. tridentata. Lineage (NCBI taxonomy): Eukaryota > Viridiplantae > Streptophyta > Magnoliopsida > Asterales > Asteraceae > Artemisia > Artemisia tridentata. The sequence goes on along the minus strand of CP139509.1, from coordinate 513,602,743 downwards.
AACACCATCATGCTTGGTTAACATTTGTATAAAACCACGAGATTCGAGGTGTTGTAGATCGAGTGTTGTGTTTGCTCCTGGTTCGAGGACACCACAGCCACCATCTCACGCCTCCATCTCTCTTTTCTTTCGCCCTCTTTCTTGTGATTCTTGGTATGTTTGGTCGTGAATCACACTTTTGTTTATTTTATTTTATTTTCTTTTTCGTTAAAACTGGTTTGTGAATCTTGGTTATGTTGATGTTTTCGTGGATTTAAAACTAGTTAGGAAATAAGGTTATTAATTCGTTATACGAAAACCGGATATAAATGTGTTTTGGAACTAAGTTCGTGTGGTAAGATTTATTTAAGATGGTGTGTTTTTGATTCGGTCTGAATTCATGGACTTGTATTGGTTCGGGTCGAGTTTTTCTTGGTGTCAGTTTGGTTAGCGAGACAACACAAAGGTGTTGTAGTCATTTACTGTGAGAATTGTTGGAATAATTATTGGGGTAGTTTTATTTTGATAGTTGTAGTCGTGACTGCTTGGTCCGTTTGTGGTTGAATTGATTCTAGGGTCCGTTTGGGGGCTATTGTGGTCAACAGATTTGGAGCCGAGACCTCCCATGGTCTCGGCATGATAAGTGTTGTTATACGTTTTTTTGGTTATAAGTTGTGTCTGTCGTGAGTCTTTTTGGTCTGTTTGGTTGTTTAACCGACGAGGGATCGAGCCGAGACCCCTTGGTCTCGGCCTGGTAAGTAAATCATTAGGTTGCGGTTGGTATAAAAAGTATTATTAAGGGTGCGTTTGATGTTATTATGGGCCGAAGCCCAAACTGGGTGCGTTTGGTTTTAAAGAGTCACAAGTTCGTTAGCATAAAATATAAAAGATGTGCTTGATATTAAAATGTGGTGTCAATACATTTTGCCAGCGAGATAATGAATTTGACATTGAGACAATTAGTACGTTTCGGATTATATTTGAAATTGTGAAGTGGGATTTGAATATGGATTACAACTCGACTTTGGACCTATAATGGTTTTGTTTCGTTTGGATAATCGTGAATCGTTATTGGACTTACGATATTAGATAGCGGACTTATTGAACATTTTGGGACTCGAGACGGTATAATATATTAAACTCGAAAAGACTTTAATATATTAAACTCGGAACAGATACAAAATCTTCAATAAAACCAAAGCTAATATTTACGAGAATAATAATGAGACATAAACTTGTAATTTCAGTTTTGGGTAATCCAAGTCTCAACGACTCGAGAAAAACTAATTTTATTAGTTAAACTTATTATTATTTTTTTTTATAAAACGTTTATGTTTTATACAAATTATTTGGGGATAACGGGGTAAATGTCGAAACGTACAAACTGAGTTATTTGATTTGAGGTGTTTGTTTGTCGTTAACTCCTAGAGTTGTCTTCCTTGGTTTGAGTTCTCGTCAGTATTCTCTCGACTATGTCGATGTCTATTCTTTTCGGCGTGAGTTGTCTGTCAAGTCTATGTCTTCTTACCACACCACACGAAACGTTGAAACTAAGCTTTTGATAAGTTTTAAAAACTGAGTAATCCACGAAAACTACGACGCATTGTCTTTTATAGACTTTATTATTTTACGAGACATATTTTGAGATAACCGTATGCGTATTAGGTTGTGCCGATCCTAGACCGTTGTGTACCGCCGTGCTTGTACCTCCGTGTACCGTCGTGCCGTATGTTTTGAGACCGTTGTGCTTTGCTTCTAGATGCCAGTCGTGTTAGTTGTGATCTTGCATTGCTGTGGCTAAGGTGAGTTCATGGCCCCTACTTTTACTTGTTTTATAACTGTTTTGGGGGAGAATACATGCTCGTTGTTTTTCACTAAACTCAATGATTTACAAACGTTTTTATACTGTGAACTACTGTGTTACATGATTTTGGACATATACGTGTGATGATGTGATTATATGCTGTGACATGTTGTTTGTGAGTACATGACGGCGCCACTGTTAACTCTCTGTTGAGAGCCTACGTGATATAGGTTCAGTTGGTGTAACTGTTAACTCTCTGTTGAGAGCCTACGTGTTGATAGATCTATCGGGGTAGCTCCCCACGTGATTTTGGTTATGAGTATGAGGAACATTTTGGGCTCAGTTGGCGCATCACTATATGTGTGTAGTATCTGTATGATTGATTATGGTTCGAGATGCTTTGACTATGTTATTACTTGCGGACTTAGTTTTGGAACTGTGATTTAGGCAGTGTGAGCCTACGTTGAACTTGACTTGTTTGTGAACGATGATTTGAACTCGAAAAACCTTTTGGTTCAACTATACTGTTTTAAACTAAAACCTGTGAACTCACCAGCGTAAGCTGACCCTTTTAGCATGTATTTTCAGGTTTTAGGTGATAGCTTATTTCTGGAGGCGCTTGGCAAGGGGCATGGTCATAGACTACTCTGATGAATATATGCTTGTTGGGACCGTTTTACTTATTTTATGGGCCTATTTCCGCACTACTTTTGAGTAATGTAAATTTAACATTTTTGTTAAAGAATTTTATTCTAAATGATTGAGGTAAAAACCGTTCTTTGTACTTGTGTTGTGATACCAATTGAGTAGCACCCCAGTGACATGTATGCTTCCGCTGGACCCGATTTTTGGGGTGTGACAGATTGGTATCAGAGCCAGGTTATAGAGAACTGGGTTTATTTTCAAAAACCTGGACTATAACCACTTTTGGCGAAAACTTAACCCTATGACCGACACGTGCCTGCCTGCCAAGCCTATGCCTCGCGTATGATTTTTTTGAGGATATAATTGATATGACGAGATGCTTGATTTTATATTTGTTTGAGATGTGTGCCTGACTCTTGGATATTGTATATCCACTCGTTTTAACTGTTCACTATAAGCATTTTCATATGCTTATGCACACACCGAACCTATCACTGAGTTACGCTATTTCCTTGCGTAATTTCACTATTGGACGTCGAGTTTGTACACTTGTCGTTGTTTTGGGAATGATTTTGGATGTAATGGACATACTACTAGTATAACTAGGCTTAGAATTCCAAAATTCATTGAACCTCGGGTGAATATAGACTGATCACCTATATTCAACCAGGGACAGTGGGACATAGCCTGATCACCTATGTCCGACTCAGAGGTGAATTTTGCAATACTAGGAGTAGTTATAATGGAATTTTGTTCGGGTTGGTCCTTGATTTTGGAATGGTACAGTTTCGCGTGTGTACACGGACATGGAATTTAACTTCCACAACACACTACACACTGGCATCACAACACCGCATGAACCGTAATGCCTTTGGCATCGCTATACTTCTCCATTATATGGAATTCCTGTTGCCGTCGTCTGGCCGTATCTTGCATCGGGTCGAGTTAGATCCGATTGGCACCGTTTGAATCTGAGTTACTCATTTGTAACCCTTAAGAGCGTTATAAGCCGTCTGAGCTTACTGGAACGTCTAGATTCGATTTTGACCACGTTTGGATTTGATTTCTAGGCCCATTTGGATTTGATTTTAGCCACGTTTAGATTTTATTTTGGCTACGTTGGGAATTGATTTTGGCCACGTTCAGATTTGATTTTTGGCTACGTTTGGATTCGATATTGACTATGTTTGGATTGGTTTTGATTCTGATTGAATTCGGATTGTTTGATTTTGTGATTTTGGACGTCATCCTGGATTTGGATTTGTTATCCGACCTCGTTTTGTTGTGACCTTGTTACAGTCGCCTCTACTCTAAGCCTTGCGCTCAATCGATGATGTTCATCTTTCTGATCGGGATTGCTTAATCGAAGCTGTTCAATCAATGTTGTCCCTTCCGTTTTGAGTACCTTGTACACTACCGATTCAATCAACTGATTGCTTGTGGCAATCAACATCTTCCCTCAGATTTGTACACTGAGCTCGTTAAACTCTCCTGGATTGTTGTAGGTCATCTTCACAATCAGGACCATCGTCAGGATCACAAGAAGGACCAGCTTCAGTATTGATAATAGGCCACGGAACAGATAGGGTTCTCCAAAAAATATTAACCGTATTAAGTGGAATGGCCATATCTGCATTCATTAAAAGTGACTTATATAAATTATTGATATTAATGGGGAAAATAACTTAATAGTCATAAATTTAATATACTTACTATGAATCCAATAGTGAAGCAGTTCGTGAAAGCATGGTATGCCATAAACTGACCGCAACTGATGAGTACAATCTTGGGCGTCGATCGACAGTTGGGTTTCATCGAACATGAGTTCCAAAGCATATTTGGAAGCTTTATACCACAATTCTTGAAATAGTGGTACATTACATTTATTCATTCTCTCGTTTTTGCTTCTGTTAAAAGATTCCTTTATCGTAGTTTCTTGCGAAACGAGAATCTTATCGATCAAACTCACCAACGTGTCTAAGTTGGACTGTGTGCTGCCCAAGTATAATTTCAACAACGCGTGTTGAGCCTCAACTTTGCATGTTGTTGTCTGGCCGAAGGCGCGATAACCATCGGTTATACACGCGATAAACATGTCAGAGTAATTTTGCAGCCAGTTATTCAGATACGAAGAAATATCTGAAAAAACAATGAATTAACAAAAAGTCATTCGGGTTGTTATTTATTAAATAATAATAACAATGAATTAATAATTAAGTACCTGCATGTTCGAGCAACAACTCTTGTAGGTGTTGATAATAATGCATGAATATGTCGCGTGTCGGAGCTTTAACCATCCAATCCCATGTTCCTTTAATGGACTCGTACTCCTTTAGCGACTTGCATCTATTTCTGCAATACTGAAGCACATTTTGGTTAATGTGCCACTGACAGAGTAATTTGTTTGCGTTCGGGAATTCATCTCTGCATGCCCTAACCAACGCTAAATCTCTGTCAGTGATGATAACACTCTGCAAAGTCATGATTATGCCTATCCTCCTTCACCCTCAACCTCCAAAAACCTTGTGTTTGTGAATATTTAGCCACTAATCTGAATGGACAATCGGTTTTAGAGGTACTGGTTTGCCGTTTAACTTCTTCTTCTAAACATGCACGTTCATAATTCCCACCCTTTGAACACCCATACTGGATTGAGTACAAATACCCCTTATCTGTTTTGGTCCTTCTTTTAACAATAACAAAACCGATCTCTCGAGCTATATTTTGCACCCAATCAGTTAGTTGCTCGGGAGAACTGAACACCTGAAAATACATTACAACGTTTACAACTTTTATTATTTTTACAACTTTTATTATTTTTAACAACTTTTATTTTTTATTTTTACAACTTTGAACAACTTTGATTTTTTTTACAACTTTTTTTTTACAACCTTATTATTATTTTCAACAACTATTTTTAACAAATTTTTACAAATCTTTTTTTAGTTACTAACTTTTTTTACAAATCTTTTTTAACAATTTTTTTTACAACTTTTATTACTTACTAACTTTTCTTACAAAAAATCTTTTTTAACAATTTTTTTTTTACTTAACAAAATCTTTTTTAACTAATTTTTTATTTTATTTTATATTATTTTATTTACAATAACTCTTAGGCGGGAAAAAAAAATGGTACAAAACCGCGTTGAATACTACTACCCACCCACAGTTTAACCCACACCTCACCCACCCACTCACTTCTTATCTGCCCTTTCTCTGACTACTTTTCTCTCACTCACTCACCTTTCCAGTTTTCCCACCAATAGTCTCTCATCAAAACCGTGTTCTTAGCAGTTTTGATCTAAAAACTGCTTCTGGTTTTGATGGTGGGAGTGGTTTTGATGGTGGTGGGAGTGGTATTTAACGCAATTTTGACTTTTTTTGTGGCTTTCTTTTTAAATCTTTTTAGATCTAAAAAGGTATGATGTTGTGGCTTTTTTTTATATCTTTTTAGGGTTTCTTTTTAGATCTAAAACGTTGGTGCTTTTTTTTTAGATCTTATTAGGGTTTCTTTTTAGATCTAAAACGTTGGTGCTTTTTTTGGTTTTTTTTTGGATAGTCATCTGTTGGCGCTTTTTTAGGTGCTTTTTTGGGTGTTTTTTTTGGATAGTCATCTGTTGGTGCTTATGTTGTGCTTTTTTTTGGTGCTTTTTTTTTTAGATCTTTTTAGGGTTTCTTTTTAGATCTAAAACATTGGTGCTTTTTTTAGGTGCTTTTTTTGGATAGTCATCTGTTGGTGCTTATGTTGGTGCTTTTTTTGGTGCTTTTTTTGGATAGTTATCTGTTGGTGCTTTTTTAGGTGCTTTTTTTGGATAGTCATCTGTTGGTGCTTATGTTGGTGCTTTTTTTGGATAGTTATCTGTTGGTGCTTTTTTAGGTGCTTTTTTTTGTGCTTTTTTTGGATAGTCATCTGTTGGTGCTTATGTTGGTGCTTTTTTTGGATAGTCATCTGTTGGTGCTTATGTTGGTGCTTTTTTAGGTTCTTTTTTTTGGATAGTCATCTGTTGGTGCTTATGTTGGTGCTTTTTTAGGTGCTTTGTTTGGTGCTTTTTTTGGATAGTTATCTGTTGGTGCTTATGTTGGTGCTTTTTTAGGTGCTTTTTTTGGATAGTCATCTGTTGGTGCTTATGTTGGTGCTTATGTTGGTGCTTTTTTGGTGCTTTTTTTAGATTTTTTTAGATCAAAAATAGATCTAAAAGATCTAAACTAGACCCATTTTTAGATCTAACCCCGCGTGATGCTTGGGTCTGATGGTGGTAAGATCTAAAAAAAAGGTCTAGTAAGCAGTTTCACAATAAGCAGTTCACATAATTGTGTTATCCTAACACCCCCTATATAATGGTTCTGATGGTTTATGTTGATTCTTTATGGGTGCCTCCTTTGTAATACTAGGGGGTGCTCGGTTAACATATGCCTTCTTGTTCTGATGGTTTATGTTGGTTCTGATGGTGTATGTTGGTTCTGATGGTGCCTATTGTGAAAGTGCTTGTTGTGAAACTGATGTTGTGAAACTGCTTGTTGTGAAACTGCTTTTATGTGAAACTGCTTTTATGTAAAACTGCTTATGTTTAACTGCTTATGTGAACCTGGTGTTTATCACAGACTTTAAGCAGTTTTTTAATTCATTAAAACTTTAAGCAGTTTATGTCACAACTCGTAATTTCAGGTCATTTTCCAAACCCCGACAATTTACTATTCATGAGTTACTATTCATCAAACACTATTCACCAATCACTATTCATCATTTCACTATTCATCATTTTTGAAGTCAGTTTGAGACTTTGCGAAGTCGTCAAAAATTTTAGTATTCACATGAAACTATTCATTCCCGGAGGGAAATCACTATTCATGGGCATCATTCATCATGTCGTAAACTAGGTTTACGAGTATTCAAATGCGCGTAACCAGTTAGGTTTAGCTGCGTATTCATGCATCGTCAGTAAAGACATATCATACGGACTAGGTTAGTCTGCATATTATCAGTAACATCATTTCCATATCAGTTCATGCATGTGTTTGTGTGATTTTCATTAACGTATGCTTAATTATTTAATTAACGTTACCACTCAGTCATTTCTACTAACAGTAAACCCAATACTCCCGACAATGATCATAATACATTTTCAATCTAATTATAATGATATAGAGATTATATTATTACTTTACCCGGTGTTTTTAAACCAATCGCTATACTTTCATTTGACGCTTATAACTCCGTCGATTTACGAAATTTCAATTCGATTATCATTCTAACACCCGATTCTTGCAAGGAACATGATTTTACAATTTTTACAACTTCGTCGTATCTCATTTCACCTCGTCACGAGTTATTTTTAGTTAACTCGGTACCCGATAACACTCAAGGTATACACTAAACTAAGCTAAACTCTAAATAAATGGAGACAAGTATCTTAATTAGCTATCAAATCTCTTCCATTTACCCCATGTGTGCCACCCCCTACCCCCCCCCCCCCCCCCATTTAGGCTAAATACTTCCAAATCCCATTAATGAATTTACATGCATTTTATTTCCAAAACCCACTAACTATAACACATACTTATAAACAATTAGCTAACAAAAAGATCAAACCCTCCCATTCCCATCCACCCCAATCGGCCACAACCAAGAACACACCTAAAATCCATAGATTTTTCAAGAACAAAGCATAATCATACCCCATTTGCCTTCCTAGTTATGGATTTGTGATCAAACCTCAAGTTTATTACTCATTTCTTATCAAAACTCATCCAATCATCAAGTAAGTTTTCAAGAACATGTTTTGATCATTTTATACTTTCATTTGATATATATGTTCATGTATTTTCAAGTTATAATAGTCATCCATGCAAGATACTTATGTTTTACATACCACATTTGAACATAAACTCTTTAAATCACTAGATCTATAAGTTTCACTAATGATCTCATGAAATCCACCAAGGTTGGTGATGTTTAGGACCCCATGACACCCTAAGAAGGTGTATGGTAGGATTTGCGAACTTGTGGAGTTGATTTGAGTTAGTATGATCAAGTTTAGAACCAAGAAAGTGAGTTTTTAACAATCTAATATAGCTACTGTCCAAAAACGTGTAAACTGGAAAACTCAGTAATTTTTGGCATATTTTGGCCTTCATATTCAGAAATTTCTTTCAAAAACGAAACCGTGGCCGCAAGAATCACTAAAAACCGACTTATAACGAAGGAGTTATGATTTTTCGAAGTTAGACGACGAAAACTAATTTTCTGAAAATTTAGTTGCTGATCGCCGAGATTCAAAGGACAAAACGAGGCGTTAGACGTGATCTAGACGACCCGAACCATTGAGATTATGTTAGTTCATGTTTATACGAAGCCGTGGATGTAAAGAACGTAAAAAACAAGCTTGTAACGGCCGAGTTATTCACGTTTAAAGCCGACGAACTCTAGTTTATTTTGACATCCACTATTAGAAAGTGTTTTAAATATTAAAACTAGTGTTTTTGCGAAACATAACGTTGTTAGCCGATTTTCTAATTGATCGAGGCGTGTACAACCGGAAGTTAAAGGAAACGACATTTATACATGGTTACAAGATTTTCAAAAACGTCGAGTTTGATCAACTAACACGTAACGTGCAATATTTCACGAATAGTTTCACGAAGTCAATTTGGATATATTTTCACAAGTTAAGGAGAATATTAAATTGCGATGAAAATGTTACACTTTGCCGATAGAACACCAAACAAGGATCGTGGAGTACCGTTTCAACGTGTTTACGCGAAAAGTAGCTTATAACTTAGCGAGACGTCAAAAGTGTATTTTTCGTCGATAAAAGTTATTTTCAAAACTAACAAGTGGTATCGTTAACATACGTATTTGCATGTGTTGCATTGTATCATTGCTTACATTGGATCACATCATTCATAATAGGTCGTGGTTAGAAACCGAGCTTTGTTTCATCATATCCATTGTGATCATTGTTGCTTTATCATATCAGGTGAGTTTTCATAGCCCCGCTTTAAATTGTTTATTGATTTCTAAACTCTCGGGGGGGAATACATTGCACCATTTTTATATGCGGACCAAAGTATACAAACTCATTACATTGCTTAAGTTACATCATTGCCCAGATTAAAGTCCCCTTTATTATCATGAACCGTTAATTGTTAGCAAGCGAGAGTGGGTGAATGGATCTATTGAGGGTGACTCCTCCGTTCGGGTTGGTAGCACCAACTGGTCAAACGAACGCATTTCATTTCTGTCATATTAGAGTGATTGGCAAACACTCGGTTGGGACATTTCATTCAGTCTAGCTTCGGGGTCATGAGCTTAGAGCTAATGTATCATTTTTATGTGGCATGGTTTGTCATACACTTTATACTTGTGGTATCCGTACAATATTTCATTTACATAAACCTATGATCTCACCAACATTTTTGTTGACCATTTTTAGCAATGTATTTTCAGGTAATTAAGGTATCGCATGTTGGCTTGCATATGGACATCATGGAGTCGCGGAGTCGACGCGTCTCACTTTATATTTTATGCACTTATCCGTCGTTTGAATTGTATGAACTTTTTTTCTGAAAACTTGTTTCACCTTTTGGGATCCTAGCTTTATAACTCTGAATGTTTTTAAATAATCAAACGATGTATTTTTAAACGACACTTTAGGTCGTTCAATATAACTGCAAATTTGGTGCTATGACCAGTCGTGCCCCTGAATGACTTATTCCGCTGCAAGTCACGAAATTTGGGGGTGTGACAGATTGGTACCAGAGTAAAGGTTATAGCGAACTAGGTTATTCATTATATCCTAGACTATAGCTGCACCATCATAGCATCTCATCATTGTAGCATAAGTGCATATTCATTATATCACACGTAGTGATTGCGATTTCATACATATATCATTTCATCATAACCCACATTGTGTAAATGTTTATTTACTTTTATTTCACATCTGTTGTTTCAGTGATGTCTTTGGATTCACACCCTATTGTTATCTCGTCTGACTCTGAGTCAGCAGACGATACTTCTTCACTACCCTCTATCATATTAGAGTCTGTTACATCATCTCTGATACCCACTATCATTTTGTCATCAGTGGAGCCTACTCCACAGTCTTCACCTGTGATGTCAGAGACCGAGACAGAACCCTTTGAGGAGGAGGAAGTCGTGCCTACCCCACCACTGTCACCTGTGATCCGTCGTGGTCCCAGAGTTGTTCCAGTTATCCAGCCAGGAGAGTTTGTACCCTATGGTCGAGTTTACGTACATATCCAGGTGGGCCGCGCATGAAGCGCACTACTGCTAAGCGAGTTCATCGTCTCACTGTCAGGTCACCAGCTGCATTTGTATCCCTTACCACCACCATCATCACTTACTTCATCTCATCCACTCCGTCGCGCTTGACAGCGAGGAGGAGTGTGAAATTCAGTACACCACCACCATTGTCACCTTTACCATCCTTATCATCATTGTCTCCACCATTGCCATCCCTATCAGCACCACAGATGCCATCAGCACTAGTTCACATCAGAGATCCTACTCCTACGTCAGACCTACCGCTCAAGAAGCGGGCTCGTCTTGATATCTCATCTTCAGATACTTCAGATGCTACAGAGACAGCACCACCCAGCAGATTCGAGGTTGGTGAGAGCTCGAGGGCTGCTGCTGACAGATTGTTACTGTGCTGCTACATTTGACTCACGACTAGATCAGCTTCAGGGAGAGATTGAGAGGGCATTGTCTCATCTAGACGAGACTCCAGTGAGCCGTATTGAGGCTATTGAGGAGGAGGTCGAGGGATTGATCCAGGGCAGGGTTTCCATTGATGTGTCACACCAGGGTTTAGAGGCTCGTCAGTTGGAGAGTTCAGAGCATATCACACAGCTCAGGCAGGAGATGCCGAGGTTAGTTGACAGAGCACAGATGTTCCAGGATGAGCATCATCGCCAGGCCGGTGAGTTATCTTCAGTTCAGGCTAGGTTGTCTGCATCAGAGACTAGGGAGACTGACCTTCAGCTTCGAGTTCAGCACCTAGAGGAGATTGTTGTTGCGATGTCTAGGGATCTTCAGAGGATTTTCCGCAGGTTAGATGGAGCACCCGGAGGAGGTGCCTAGTGTTAGACTGTTATCATATAGCTTGTACATTATTATCCTAGTCCCGGGGTGTGGGACATAGTTAGTACTTGTTGTCTTTTGCTTATAGTACAAACAAATATATCAAGTGTGACTCTACTATGCAGGATTTTCGTTGTGCTATTTTATGATATCGGTCTGCGTAACCGAAATTTTCATGTATTATATTCATGTGCGATGTGATTATACTTATGATGTTTCGTTGTGGTTTCATTGTATTTATACATGCTGTGGTTGTATTTATACGTATTGTGGATGTATATACATGTTGTGGTTGTGTATATTGTGTATGATGATCGTTTCCATTGTGAGTTCTCATTGTGTTATCTTTTGTGATTGTGAAGAATCATGCCACCCAAAAGAGCTACTCCTGCTATGACACCCGCCCAGATCAAGAGACTTGTTGCCGACAGTATTGAGGCAGCATTGGTAACTGAAAGAGCTGCCGTAGCTGCAGCTGCTGCTGAAGCCGCTTCACGGCCGAAACCGGAGAAGTGGGAGGAACAAATACTAATGGAACAAATGGCCGTAAATGTACGTACAAAGATTTCAAGAGTGGTGATCCAGAAAAATTCAAAGGCACTGAAGGAGCCACTGCCATGATCCGATGGTTTGAAAAGACAGAATCAATATTCCTTCTATGCAACTGTCCGGAAGACAGCAAGGTTAAGTTTGCTACTAGTACACTCGTTGGGGAAGCTATGTCATGGTGGAATTCGTATGCAAAGCCCATGAGAATGGAGAATGCTCACAAGCTTGCATGGGACAAATTCAAGAAGTTGCTGACAAAGAAGTTTTGCCCACGAACAGAAGTGAAAAAGATGGAAACAGAGTTTTATGAGCTAGTGACAGCAGGTAATGATATTGAGGCATATATCAAGAGATTTCAGGAATTGGCAGCATTATGTCCGACAATGGTTCCAGACACTGAGAAGCTATTGGAGAATTTCATTGGAGGATTACCTCACAACATCCGAGGAGATGTGATTTCTTTTGACCCACAAACATTGGATGAGGCAATCAGAATGTCTCAGAAACTCATGGCTCAGATAGTGAAGAAAGGAACTGCTTCAGACAACAACAACAACACCAACAATAACCGTAACTACAACAACCATAACTCCAACAACAACTACCGAAACAACAACAACTATAACAACAACCGAAACACTTCCAATAACAACAACAACAAAAGAAACCGGGACAACAACCAGAGTAGCAATGTTACTCAACCACCACCCAAGAGACAGGAAACTGCAAAGGCTTATGTTGCAGGTCAAGCTGAGAAAAGAGGTTACAATGGTACTTTACCCAAGTGCAACAAATGCCAAACCCATCATAATCCTGGAAATTGTCCGAATCCGTGTGGAAACTGTAAGAAAGTTGGTCATTCAACCAGGGATTGCAAAGCTCCGATTGTGTTGATAATCAGAAGCCCCCAGTAACATGCTTTGGATGTGGAGAAGTTGGACACTTCAAGAAGGAATGTCCGAAAGGAAAGAATCAGGGAAACAATAACCAAGGTGGAACAGCTAGGGGAAGAGCTTATGTCCTTGGAGGAGAAGATGTCAGGGAGGACCCGAGTGTCGTTACGGGTACGTTCCTCATTAATAATCGTTATGCATCCATACTATTTGATTCAGGAGCCGATAGAAGTTTTGTTTCTACTGCATTTGCACCATTACTCAACATTGAACCAACCGCATTAGACACTCCATATCACATTGAACTAGCTAACGGTAGTTTAGTTGGCACCGACACGATCATTCGTGGTTGCACTCTTAATTTTCTCAATCACCCATTCAATATAGACCTCATGCCAGTAGAACTTGGAAGTTTCGACATTGTTATCGGAATGGATTGGTTATCTCAACATCATGCCAGAATCATCTGTGATGAAAAAGTTGTTCATCTTCCTTATGATGGCGAAACATTGGTCGTTCGCGGAGAACGCAGTGGGACTAGACTCAGCATCATCTCGTGCATTAAAATAGAGAAATACATAAAGAAGGGTTGTTATGCATTCTTGGCTCATATCACAGAAAAGAAATCGGAGGAGAAGCGACTTGAGGATGTGCCAACAGTTAAAGATTTTCCAGAAGTTTTTCCAGAAGACTTACCAGGACTGCCACCTACTCGCCAAGTCGAATTTCAGATTGAATTAGTACCGGGAGCCGCACCAGTTGCGCGAGCACCTTATCAACTTGCACCTTCAGAAATGCAAGAGTTGTCGAACCAATTGCAAGAGCTCTTGGATAAAGGATTCATTAGGCCGAGTTCATCGCCTTGGGGAGCACCAATTTTGTTTGTAAAGAAGAAAGATGGATCTTTCAGAATGTGCATTGATTATCGAGAGCTAAACAAATTAACAGTGAAGAATCGTTATCCACTTCCCAGGATCGACGATCTATTTGATCAGTTGTAAGGTTCCAGTTATTACTCCAAGATCGACTTGAGATCGGGTTACCATCAGCTTAAGGTTCGGGAGGAGGATATCCCGAAGACAGCATTCAGAACACGCTATGGTCATTATGAATTTCAGGTAATGCCGTTCGGATTAACCAACGCACCAGCTGTGTTCATGGATCTCATGAACAGGGTGTGCAAGCCATATCTAGACAAGTTTGTGATCGTATTCATTGACGATATCTTGATCTACTCAAGGAGTGAAGAAGAGCACCGAGAACACCTCAGAACAATCTTAGAACTGCTCAAGAAAGAGAAACTGTATGCAAAATTTTCAAAGTGTGATTTTTGGATCAGAAGAGTACAATTTCTTGGTCACGTCATTGATAGTCAGGGACTACAGGTTGATCCAGCAAAGATTGAGACAGTTAAAGATTGGGCAACACCAAAAACCCCACAGAAATTCGTCAATTCTTAGGACTTGCCGGATATTACAGAAGGTTCATTGAAGGTTTTTCCAAGATAGCTAAGCCACTGACCAAGTTGACATAAAAGAACCAGAAGTATGATTGGGGAGAAAAGCAAGAGACCGCTTTTCAGTTATTGAAACAGAAACTTTGCAGCACGCCAATTTTGTCATTGCCAGAAGGGATTGAAAACTTCGTGGTATATTGCGATGCTTCACACAAAGGACTTGGAGCAGTGCTAATGCAAAACGAGAAAGTGATAGCTTATGCATCTCGTCAGCTTAAGAAGCATGAGAAGAACTACACTACTCACAACTTAGAGTTGGGTGCCGTGGTTTTCGCACTCAAGATTTGGAGACATTATCTTTACGGAATAAAGTGTGTAGTATTTACAGACCACAAAAGCTTACAGTACATTCTTGATCAGAAAGAACTTAACATGAGGCAACATGATTGGTTGGAACTACTTAGTGATTACGACTGTGAAATCAGATATCACCCAGGAAAAGCCAATGTTGTGGCAGATGCACTCAGTCAGAAAGAGAGACTCAAGCCTTTGAGAGTCAGATCATTGGGAATGACAATTATTTCACCACTACCATCAAAAATCCTAGAGGCTCAGGTAGAAGCACTCAAGGAAGAAAACCTACCAAGTGAAACACTCAAAGGAATGCAAGATAATGCAAACAGTTTAGTAAGGAGATCAGATGGAACATTATGCTTCAAGGATAGAAGTTGGATACCTCTCTATAGTGGAATACGAGAGTTGATCATGCACGAATCACATAAGTCGAAGTACTCTATTCATCCAGGTTCTGATAAAATGTATCAGGATCTCAAGAAGCTTTATTGGTGGCCAAATATGAAAGCAGAGATAGCTACGTATGTCAGTAAATGCCTTACTTGTGCTAAAGTGAAAGCCGAGTACCAGAAGCCATCAGGATTGCTCCAGCAACCAGAGATTCCCCAGTGGAAGTGGGAACACATTACAATGGACTTTGTCACTAAACTTCCCAAAACATCAGGAGGTTACGATGCTATTTGGGTAATAGTTGATCGTCTCACCAAGTCAGCTCATTTCATTCCAATCAAAGAGACTTACACTATGGATCAGCTCGCCAGACTTTACGTCAAGGAAATTGTCTCAAGGCACGGTGCACCAATTTCCATCATTTCCGACAGAGATAGTCGCTTTACTTCAAATTTTTGGGAATCATTGCAAGACTCATTTGGATCTAAGTTAGACATGAGTACCGCCTATCATCCTCAGACCGATGGTCAGAGCGAGAGAACGATTAAAGACATTGGAAGACATGCTCAGGGCATGTGTCATTGATTTTGGAAATGGTTGGGCTAACCATTTGCCATTGATCGAGTTCTCTTACAATAACAGTTATCATTCGAGCATAAAAGCTGCACCATTCGAGGCACTCTACAGGTCGTAAGTGCAGGTCCCCAGTTTGTTGGGCCGAAAGTTGGTGATGTACAGCTAACAGGTCCAGAGTTGGTCAAAGAGACAACAGAAAAGATAATTCAGATTCAAGAAAGACTCCAAACAGCCAGAAGTTCGACAGAAAAGTTACGCCGATGTTCGAGCAAACCATTAGAATTTCAGGTTGGAGACAGAGTCATGTTGAAGGTCTCGCCTTGGAAGGGCGTGATACGATTCGGGAAACGCGGTAAGTTGAACCCGAGATACATAGGGCCATTCAAGATTCTGGAAAGGATCGGTCCGGTAGCATACAGGCTTGAGCTTCCGTCAGAGCTCAGCAATGTACATAACACGTTTCATGTCTCAAACCTCAAGAAATGTCTTTCAGACGAAACGCTCGTAATCCCATTGGAAGAAATTCAGATCGATGATAAGCTTAACTTTGTGGAAGAACCAGCAAAATCATGGCCGAGAGGTCAAACAGTTGAAGCAAAGTCGAATTCCGATCGTCAAAGTTCGCTGGAATTCTCGCAGAGGTCCTGAGTTTACTTGGGAACGGGAAGACCAGATGCGACTCAAATACCCACATCTTTTCACCGAGACCACTCCAGAGAACAACATCAGCTGAATTCAGGACTGAATTCCTTTTAGGGTGGTCGACTGTCACAACTCGTAATTTCAGGTCATTTTCCAAACCCCGACAATTTACTATTCATGAGTTACTATTCATCAAACACTATTCACTGATCACTATTCATCATTTCACTATTCATCATTTTTGAAGTCAGTTTGAGACTTTGAGAAGTCGTCAAAAATTTTACTATTCACATGACACTATTCATTCCCGGAGGGAAATCACTATTCATGGGCATCATTCATCATGTCGTAAACTAGGTTTACGAGTATTCAAATGCGCGTAACCAGTTAGGTTTAGCTGCGTATTCATGCATCATCAGTAAAGACACATCATACGGACTAGGGTAGTCTGCATATTATCAGTAACATCATTTCCATATCAGTTCATGCATGTGTTTGTGTGATTTTCATTAACGTATGCTTAATTGTTTAATTAACGTTACCACTCAGTCATTTCTACTAACAGTAAACCCAATACTCCCGACAATGATCCTAATACATTTTCAAGCTAATTATAATGATATAGAGATTATATTATTACTTTACCCGGTGTTTTTAAACCAATCGCTATACTTTTCGTTTGACGCTTATAACTCCGTCGGTTTACGAAATTTCAATCCGGTTATCATTCTAACACCCGATTCTTGCAAGGAACATGATTTTACAATTTTTACAACTTCGTCGTATCTCATTTCACCTCGTCACGAGTTATTTTTAGTTAACTCGGTACCCGATAACACTCAAGGTATACACTAAACTAGCTAAACTCTAAATAAATGGAGACAAGTATCTTAATTAGCTATCAAATCTCTTCATTTACCCCATGTGTGCCGCCCCCTACCCCCCCCCCCCCCATTTAGGCTAAATACTTCCAAATCCCATTAATGAATTTATGATTTAATTCCAAAGCTCCACTAACTATAACACATACTCATAAACATTTAGCTAACAAAAAGATCAAACCCTCCATCCTCATCCACCCCAATCGGCCACAACCAAGAACACACCTAAAATCCATAGATTTTTCAAGAACAAATCATAATCATACTCCATTTACCTTCCTAGTTATGGATTTGTGATCAAACCTCAAGTTTATTACTCATTTCTTATCAAAACTCATCCAATCATCAAGTAAGTTTTCAAGAACATGTTTTGATCATTTTATACTTTCATTTGATATATATGTTCATGTATTTTCAAGTTATATTAGTCATCCATGCAAGATACTTATGTTTTACATACCACATTTGAACATAAACTCTTTAAATCACTAGATCTATAAGTTTCACTAATGATCTCATGAAATCCACCAAGGTTGGTGATGTTTAGGACCCCATGACACCCTAAGAAGGTGTATGGTAGGATTTGCGAACTTGTGGAGTTGATTTGAGTTAGTATGATCAAGTTTAGAACCAAGAAGTGAGTTTTTAACAATCTAAAATAGCTACTGTCCAAAAACGTGTAAACTGGAAAACTCAGTAATTTTTGGCATATTTTGGCCTTCATATTCAGAAATTTCTTTCAAAAACGAAACCGTGGCCGCAAGAATCACTAAAAACCGACTTATAACGAAGGAGTTATGATTTTTCGAAGTTAGACGACGAAAACTAATTTTCTGAAAATTTAGTTGCTGATCGCCGAGATTCAAAGGACAAAACGAGGCATTAGACGTGATCTAGACGACCCGACCCATTGAGATTATGTTAGTTCATGTTTATACGAAGCCGTGGATGTAAAGAACGTAGAAAACGAGCTTGTAACGGCCGAGTTATTCACGTTTAGAGCCGACGAACTCTAGTTTATTTTGACAGCCACTATAAGAAAGTATTTTTAAATATTAAAACTAGTGTTTTTGCGAAACATAACGTTGTTAGCCGATTTTCTAATTGATCGAGGCGTGTACAACCGGAAGTTAAAAGAAACGAAATTTATACATGGTTTCAAGATTTTCAAAAACGTCGAGTTTGATCAACTAACACGTAACGTGCAATATTTCACGACTACTTTCACGAAGTCAATTTGGACATATTTTCACAAGTTAAGGAAAATATTAAATTGCGATGAAAACGTTACACTTTGCCGATAGAACACCAAACAAGGATCGTGGAGTACCGTTTCAACATGTTTATGCGAAAAGTAGTTTATAACTTAGCGAGACGTCAAAAGTGTATTTTTCGTCGATAAAAGTTATTTTCAAAACTAACAAGTGGTATCGTTAACATACGCATTTGCATGTGTTGCATTGTATCATTGCTTACATTGGATCACATCATTCATAATAGGTCGTGGTTAGAGACCGAGCTTTGTTTCATCATATCCATTGTGATCATTGTTGCTTTATCATATCAGGTGAGTTTTCATAGCCCCGCTTTAAATTGTTTATTGATTTCTAAACTCTCGGGGGAGAATACATTGCACCATTTTCATATGCGGACCAAAGTATACAAACTTATTACATTGCTTAAGTTACATCATTGCCCAGATTAAAGTCCCCTTTATTATCATGAACCGTTAATTGTTAGCAAGCGAGAGTGGGTGAATAGATCTATTGAGGGTGACTCCTCCGTTCGGGTTGGTAGCACCAACTGGTCGAACGAACGCATTTCATTTCCGTCATATTAGAGTGATTGGCAAACACTCGGTTGGGGCATTTCATTCAGTCTAGCTTCGGGGTCATGAGCTTAGAGCTAATGTATCATTTTTATGTGGCATGGTTTTGTCATATACTTTATACTTGTGGTATCCGTACAATATTTCATTTACATAAACCTATGATCTCACCAACATTTTTGTTGACCATTTTTAGCAATGTATTTTCAGGTAATTAAGGTATCGCATGTTGGCTTGCATATGGACATCATGGAGTCGCGGAGTCGACGCGTCTCACTTTATATTTTATGCACTTATCCGTCGTTTGAATTGTATGAACTTGTTTTCTGAAAACTTGTGTCACCTTTTGGGACTTAGCTTTATAACTCTGAATGTTTTTAAATAATCAAACGATGTATTTTATAAACGACACTTTAGGTCGTTCAATATAACTGCAACTTTGGTGCTATGACCAGTCGTGCCCCTGAATGACTTATTCCGCTGCAAGTCACGAAATTTGGGGGTGTGACAGTTTATGATCTAAAAGCAGTTTTGATGGCAATGATGATTTAAAGAAGAAAAAAAACTTGTCGATTGGCGTGGCAAAACCGAATGGACGGCAAAACTTTTGCAACCTTCAAATTTGCAGCCACATGTGTAAAAAAAAAATCTGAGACATCTTATGTTTAACTGCTTATGTGAAACTGCTTATTTAAATTACTAAAATTTGAAAGTAAGAGTTGAATGATACCTCGTTTGTGTAAAACGGTGATGAATTCATCGTAGAGAAACTGCTTGTCCTGAAACTGCTTGTTCTTGTGAAACTGCTTATTGTGAAACTGCTTTTCTTGTGAAACTGCTTATTGTGAAAATGCTTGTTCTGAAACTGCTTGTTGTGAAACTGCTTTTAAGTGAAACTGCTTTTTAAGAGAAACTGCTTATTGTGCTTGTTGTGAAAGTGATTGTTATTGTGAAACTGCTTATTTTGAAAGTGCTTATTGTCAAACTGCTTTTGTTGTGAAACTGCTTTGTTGTGAAACTGCTTATTTTGAAAGTGCTTATTGTGAAACTACTTTTGTTGTGAAACTGCATGATGCTAGTGTTTATAATCAAAAGAAAAGAATCAAAATGTACTAAAGGCTGCAATGTTGTGAAACAAACCCGTGAAGGGTAAAGAGGATTGGATGGACTGTGGACTATACTGGACTATCTGAAAAAAAAAAACAAAAAAATTTGACAAAAGATTTGTAAGAGAGAAAAAAATAAAAAAAAAACTTTGACAAAACTTGTCATGTTTTTGTAAGAGAAGAAAAAAAAAAACACTTTGACAAAAATGTATAATGTATTAATGTTTACGTACTAAACACTTTGACAAAAAACTTTCCTTTTGTAAAAAAAAACACTACGACAAAAAACTTTGACAAACATTAATACATTATACATTTCAGTAGGAAAAAAAAAAGAAAAAAAAAATACCAAAGGTACAAAACATAATAAGACAAAAGTACAAAAATGGGTAGGGGTTAGTAGGGCTGCAGTGGGGCAGTGGGTAGGGGTGTTAACATAACACAACCCAATTTTTAAATAGGGATCTACTATACATACCCCTATGATGTCTCATAGGGGGGTTTTGTCCTTTTATTCTCTTTGTCCCTCTTTGACCGACAATATATCACAGTTTTTGTCAGTTTCTGTTCCATATTTCTGAAAATTTTAAGCGTTTGAATTATTAAACTTTATATTTTCTGTTCCGCACTTTTAGTTTTATAGTTTTTGAATATAAACAAAATTATAAAAAAAAAATAATTAGAAAACGCAAAAAAATAGAGAAGTGTGGCCGGTGTTTTTTGAGGGTTAGGATAACTCATCCCTTTTAAATAATATCACCGTTCCATCTTACACATATATATGACTTTATTTTACTTTTAAAATACATATAGCTTTACCTTATTGTTCCTTTTGGTACAAAAGCTAAAAAGTTGGTCAAATAATGGCACAAGTAAAAATAAACAATTCATTATCTGCTACGTAATATCTTTTAAGATATGGGGTAAAGTCGTGCTTTCTTGTCGAATACAGTGATAAAAATATAACCACACTTTAAAACCTACATACTTGAAGCTCAGTTTTTGGGTTTGAAATGGGATATAAAACTTTTGTTTCTATCATTTTCTCGTCTGTCTGTCGCATATATACGCCGAACACTACGTTATAGTAAGAGATATGCATCATTTTCACACATAATTTATGTCTTATCATTAATTCATATTTATAAATGCAACCTTGGCCATGATTTACGTTCTTGAGAGACGCATAACTTAACTACTCGAATGATTTGGTCAAGATTTTTATCTTAACCATCATATCTGTGAACAATATTTAGGCATGGCATGGTATCTTACGAAGTACAAAAGGACCTATAAATTATGTATTTCTATTAGGCCTACTATTGACTGAGAAGTGAACAATAAAAGGTTATTGAAATAGGGAAGGCATGGGCGTATACTAACAACTTTTCCCTTTAACACACTCTCTTCCGTATTGGTTCGATTATGTGTGAGAGAGAGAAAACAGGAGAGAATGACAAGGGATGGGAACAGCCTCATCGAAGGAAACGAACACAACCACAAACAACCGTTCATCACCACCAACAAAACAATCATCACCATCACGATGGGGAGGCCACCACCTTCTACGTCGCCAATCTCCCTAGTAACTGTACGCTAGGTCTTCTTTGGAAGGAGTTTCGATTATGTGGTAAGATGACGGACGCATATCTTCCAAGGAGAAAGGATAAGTTCGGGAGATTTTTTGCATTCTTAAGGTTCGAAGGCATCAAGAACACAGATGCAATGATCAAAGCAATCACTAAAGTTCGTATAGGTCAGGAGACGCTCCATGCAAATGTAGCTAGATTCAAAAAGGAGGATATTAGAGAAAACCATAACTCAAGATGGGGTAATACTAAGTCCTATGGGGCTGAACATGTAGACAGACCCACTGGAACTCATGCGGAAGGAAAAAGGAATCCTGATAGTGTCAAAAAAAAACCCGTGGAAGATGAATAACTATATTCAACTTGGCTCAAAGGGTGAGGAGCAGGGTGACGGCAACTATTCTTGTAGGACGATTGATATCCCGAATAAAACCTTTCCAATTCAGTCTGCCTTGGGTAGATGTTCTTTGGTGGGTAATGTGAAAGATATCCAAAGGTTATGCAGGTTGGAGGAGTTCTTAAATTCTGAGGAGGTCCAAAATGTCACGTTAAGGTACATTTCGGGCATGAAGGTACTACTTACTTTTATCTCCAATGGATTGGCTGATGAATTTCTAGCCAAGGAAAACCTATGGAGCGGATGGTTTTCTGATATGTCTAGATGGAATGGGCAACAAATATCATTTGAAAGAATTGTTTGGCTAAAGATATCTGGTGTTCCCATTCAATTATGGGATAAGGAGGTTTTTAACCTAATTGGCGCTGGTTTTGGTTCGATAGTTCAACAGTCGGAGGCATGTCACAACGATGGGAATCTTGCCTTTGAAACGATGGCGATTCTTATGAAAGAAAATAGTAGGATTACCGAATCGGTGAAACTCATGTGGAAAGGGCAATCCATAAATGTTCGGGTGGAAGTAACGGACGAACTGTGGTGCCCGGATTTCCTAAAAGTGTCCCCTATAGCGTCTGATTCAGTGATTCATGAGCTTGAAGACGGCGAAATTCGAGATACTGATACCGGAAATAAATCGGATGATGGGTCTGGCAAAGCTCATGGGACCAACGGAGATGACGAAATGGATGCAAATGATGATTGGAATACAGAGGGTCTCAATTCAATGCCCACATGCATGCATGGGGACTCCTCCCAAGTTAATGCGAGTTGGGTTCCAAGACAGAATGTGGAAAGCCTGCACGGGGAAACTTCCCAACAGGATCTAGGTGGGACCATGGAGATGGAATTTAATAATCAGGTAAATGAATCTATAAACTTGGGCTTGGGAAATAATAATAATCTTGGTGGGCCTATTGCTAGAAAACGGGCCAGGCCAGATAATGGTCTTAATGAAAATTTACTGGACCTCAACCACCCCCCTACTAGATATTGTTTTAGTTTCCCCAATTTGATAACACCGGAAAAGAGCAATAATAGAAGACCTCCCTGTACTCGAAAATCAGGTAAGGGTAGGAAACCTGTTCGATCTAACACCCAGGGTCTGACAGAATTCCCTTTTTTTTGTCCAACTTCACAACAAACCGAACCGGCTGGAACCTCGAACATACCAATTGGGGACGATGCTGTTTTGGAAGCCCAGGCTACAGTCGAAATTGGAGACGCTGTGGGCATTCAACTCAATGAATGCATCTCGGTCTTACACGAAGCACTCAGAGATGAAGGTGAGCGAAATATGGCCCAATGAAGATTCTTTCTTTCAATGTTAATGGGATAGGGGATGAGGGGAAAATCAAATCGGTAGGGGAATTGATTAGGAGTCAAAAAGTTAATTTTGTGGCATTACAAGAAACCAAGATGCAGAATGGATCCATGATTCAGGTTAGTAAAATTTGGGGTAAGAGTTTAGTTGAATTTGATTGGGTTAATTCGGAAGGAAGATCAGGGGGGTTACTATTTTGCTGGGACCCCGGTTTTTTCTCCAAAACCGATTTAACAAGGCATAGACATTTTATGGTGGTATCGGGTGTTCTTAAACAAAATGGAGAAGTGATAAATTTCGGCAATATTTATGCACCACAACCTGTGGTTCAGAAGAGAGAATTGTGGAACACTATAGCAGAGGTAATAAATTCGAAAGGTGGGTTGTGGGTACTGATGGGTGACTTTAACGCCGTTAGAAGCCCAGAGGAGAGAATGAATACCGATTTCATTCCCTCTTGCGCGGATGACTTCAATTCATTTATAGAAGGTAACGGGCTGCACGAATACTCCATGGGGGGTCGTAAGTTTACACGCGTCAGAGAAGGTGGTAAACTAAGTAAAATTGATAGGTTCCTAGTTTGTGGGCAATTTTGGAATAAGTGGCCAAATGCGGCAGTCATTGCACATCCGAGGGTCATATCGGACCATAGTCCTCTAACATTATCTACGGTTTCACTTGACTTTGGCCCTACCCCTTTCCGCTTCTACAACTCTTGCATTGGGAAAGCTGGTGTGGATGAGCTGGTATCGAATGTAGCGAATGATGAACAATATCGTGGCTATGCTGATTTCATTTTTGCCTCAAAACTAAAGGCTCTTAAAGGGAAGCTTAAGGAGTGGTTATTCGTTAATCGTGACAGCAGAAGCATACTACAACAGGAGACTACCATGAAGATCTCGACTCTTGATCAACTAATGGAGGAGAGGGCTCTAAGTTCGAATGAACTAAGAGAGTGGACAGAATGTAAACAAAAACTAGTCGAGGTCAACACGGAAATAGTACAAGACTTAAAGCAAAAGGCGAGGATAAAATGGTTAATTGAAGGTGATGAAAACTCAGCTTTCTTTCACGGGGTTATAAACAGCAATATTAGTTCCAGTCGAATCAATGGCATCCTTGTTAATGATACTTGGGAAACGGATCCCATAAAGATTAAGGAGGAAGCAAGAAAGTTCTTCGCCCTCAAGTTTCAGGAACCCAATCACAACCGGCCGATATTTACTTGTCCCAATTTGAAGCATCTTTCCACAGAGGAAGCGACAGATTTGATCTCTCCTTTCTCCGTCGAAGAGGTCAAAACGGCGGTGTGGGAATGTGGGGGGGACAAAGCCCCAGGTCCCGACGGTTTCACATTCAAGTTTATCAAGCATTATTGGGCTCTATGGAGCAAGGATATCATGAATATCATGGAAGAATTCTACACTGGTGGTAGAATTAGGCGAACATGCGGGTCATCCTTCTTTGCGCTTATCCCCAAAGGTCCCGACCAGGTATCTTTTAATGACTTTAGGCCGATTAGCTTGATTGGTTGCATCTCTAAAATCATATCAAAAGTATTAGCAAACCGTGTGAAGAAGGTGATCTATTCAGTGGTCTCGAACCTGCAGTTTGGCTTCATGAATGACAGAAACATTTTAGATGGGCCTCTGATTTTAAATGAAATTATTTCTTGGGCCAATAAACAAACTTATGGTGCATTTGTGCTGAAAGTAGACATGGAAAAGGCGTTTGATTCTATTAGCTGGAGTTTCATTTTAGAGGTTCTTAGACAAATGGGGTTTCCAGATAAGTGGAGACAGTGGATCAAAGGAATTCTAGCATCGGCTAGGGCGTCCGTTTTGATTAACGGTTCTCCTACTTTGGAATTTGATTGTAGTAGGGGGGTCCGACAAGGGGATCCGTTGTCCCCGTTCCTATTTATAATAGCAATGGAGGCCCTAACTGGTTTCATGAGCAAAGCAACTGAGTTGGGTTTTATCCGTGGTATTCGACTACCAAATAATGGCCCCATCATGACCCACCTTATGTACGCGGATGACGTAGTATTCATGGGCGAATGGGGTGACCAAAATATTAAAAACATCATCCGCCTAATGCGATGTTTTTTCTTGATTTCCGGTCTCAAAATGAATCATCACAAAACCACCCTTTACCCTATCAAAGTGCACAACAATATAGCTCAAGAGTTGGCCGATTCTATTAACTGCAGATTTGATAATTTCCCATGCAAGTATCTAGGGTTACCAGTTGGCGTAAACATGAATATTACTAGGAATTGGAATTGTGTGGTGGAATGTTTCAACAAAAGGCTATCTAAATGGAAAGCAAAGATGCTATCGTTTGGTGGTAGGGTGACCTTATTGAAAGCGGCCTTGGACAGTCTCCCAGTGTACTACTTTTCTTTGTTCAAGGCTCCTGGAGGTGTTATTGATAAGTTAGAAGCTTTGAGAAGGAGATTTTTTTGGGGGGGAGACGAGGATAAGACTAAAACAAACTGGGTTGCGTGGGATCGAGTCATAGGACCATGTGATAAGGGTGGTCTCGGTCTCGGATCACTGAAAAACCTTAATAACGGGCTCTTGGCAAAGTGGTGGTGGAGATATAAAACCGAGCAAGGCTCGATATGGAGGGAGGTTATAGATGCCATTCATTTCAACCACGACTCTTGGAGCTATCTCCCGGTCAAAACCGGGCTTCCAGGTTCGTGGAATATGATAAATAAACTAGAAAAAGAATTTGCATCGAGAAACTTAAGTATAAAAAATCTGATTAAAGGTTCATGTGGTAACGGGCTGGATATTCGTTTCTGGGTGGACTGGTGGGTGGGTGATGGCCCATTGATGGGAATCTATCCGGCTTTGTTCGCATTGGAGAATCATAAATCTGTTACGGTTGCGGATAGGCTCATAAGTTGGGATTGGAGAAGGCCTCCTCTTTCGGTTCACGAAGTGACGGATCTTCATAGTTGCAGCTTACTGATCTCGACAATCGAACTACATCCTATAAATGATAGGTGGAGTTGGCCGAGTAATCCGAATGGTACGTTTTCAGTGAGCCATTGTAGGAATTTATTGGGTAAATATGCGGTTCCTTTCTATCCCTTTTCATGGTT
The DNA here is from genome assembly GCA_021014915.2 of Artemisia tridentata subsp. tridentata. Lineage (NCBI taxonomy): Eukaryota > Viridiplantae > Streptophyta > Magnoliopsida > Asterales > Asteraceae > Artemisia > Artemisia tridentata. The sequence continues at coordinate 513,576,112 of CP139509.1, read as the reverse complement.
CAAGTGGGTTCCAAGAAAGGTGTCCGTTTTCGCTTGGAGGATGGAACAAGATAGACTTCCAACATACAATGGTTTAAAGACAAGGAGGATTCTAAATGGATCTCCACTGTGCAGAGTTTGTGGCGATGCGGATGAAGACGCCAATCATCTGTTCATCTCTTGCTACGCTGCTACTGTTCTATGGCAGCAGATCAGCTCTTGGTGTTGCATTCCACAGATTTATGCTCATTCGATCCGGGATCTGCTCGATATCCACAATCATTCTGGATGTCCAGCAGGAAAAAAGGACTTGATAAAAATGATCATTCTAGCTGGATCATGGTCCATTTGGAAGATGAGGAACGAAGTAATTTTTCAAGGCAAGCAAGTAAACATACAAGGGCTATTCGGGGATGTTCAAGCAACCACATTCTCATGGGTGAAGCATAGAGCAAAAAAGGACTGGACCTGGGAGATGTGGCGTGATTTCGACATGACAATAACTTAGTTCATTCGTTTGTGTGATTCTAATAAGGTGTTGTAATAGGTGATGTTTTGTATCATCTAGAACCTTTCTAGTTGCTATTTCTGTACATACTTTTGGGTGAAATGAAATGTTCTTTGCCGTTCAAAAAAAAAAACAACTTTTCCCTTTATCTACTCTTTTACCTATTGGAAAATGGGATACACTATTAGGCGTGGGGAAAAACAAAAGTTACAACCTAAAGTCGCTTTGGAAGCTACACCACCCTATTTAGTTTCGACAAAACCCATAAAAATCTTGTACAGTACTAGATGCATGTGATACCATGAAATTTTCAGACAAACTTTGGTCAAACTTGATTAAATATTACCATAGTCATGCTAAAAGGAATGTTCAAATATTAATGTAATAGTTATGGTCCAAGTGAATCTTTTTATTGAGTTTATTTTTTGTGCAGTTGACGCCACTACTTTTTACCACTTATCTACTATGTAACAAAGATAAAAATAAAAATACATGGATATGGGGCAGGGGACCAAAAGGTCACACATTTATCACTTGTCTTCTTCACAAACCGAAAGATATACTCCGTATATATATAAAACCCCTACCAAAACATACAAAACTACACTTTTATATGTCCGATATGATTGTCTCTTCATTTATTCTCTCTCGTTGTGGTCACACGCAAATACGAGCATGTTTTGGAAATATTTTGCCTATGAAAATAAAATATGAGAAAGGTTTTCATAATAAGAAAATGGTAAAAATTACAACTACGCAGCTTTCTATACACAAAAGATGGTTGTTGCTTCTCCATCACAACTCCAGCCGTCAAAGGCTCGGCCCCGAGCGGCAAGATATGACTTCTTTTTTTCTCATGATCATTCCAAAAACAGTATGTGAAGAGGCAATATAGTGATTTGGGAGATTATGTTTTGTATTTTTACAAACAAATTAACAGAGGGAAATGCAGAAATGGTCCCTGTGGTTTGCCCAAATTGCAGGTTTAGTCCCTGTGGTTTCGAAAGTGCAGGCGGATGGTGAAAACACTCCGCTGTAAGTTAAGCGGATGGTGATAACACTCCGTCATCAATAAAACGGATGGTGTAAACACTCCGCTGTATGTTAAGCGGGTGGTGATAACACTCCGTCATCAATAAAACGGATGGTGAAAACACTCCGCTGTAAGTTAAGCGGATGGTGATAACACTCCATCATCAATAAAACGGATGGTGAAAACACTCCGCTGTAAGTTAAGTGGATGGTGATAACACTCCGTCATCAATAAAACGGATGGTGAAAACACTCCGTCACTAAACATTAAAACAAACAATGCAAACCTCCGAAAACTCAGGTGCAAACACCAATCGGATAGTACAAAAACACTCCAGAAGATCTAGGTGCTAAAACACCGAAGGTTTTGCTCCCCGCATTATTGGGGTGAGCACCCTCTCTAATTTGCTCCGTAATGAGGAGGCCCTTAGCGCTCCTATTACGAAGGAACGCTAGAAAAAACTAATTTAAATTGTAAGCGTCTCAAGCATATAAACTTGTACCTCCGGAGCTATGTGAGCAACAACGGTTATAAAAAACAAGTGTTTGGTATACGTTTATGACTAAAAAATTAAATGATATATAACGGCACTTCACAAAAATAATGATTGTGGTAGAAAAGCTATGTTTTACTTGTGCAGGAAACAAAGGGATGATGGAACAGATATGTCTCGCTTCGGATCCAACAATGTTTAAGTATAGCATCATCGACCATAGGTCAACAATACTATACTGGTGGGACATGTTGTCGTATGTTGTCTAATAGACCCAAGTTGCCTTATGAAGCACCGGGCTATGTGCCACTTGGTAAACCACTCTAAGATGGTCATTGGATGGAAGACATGTCCGAATGATAAAGGCTGAAGGACCATAAAGTATTACATCATTAGTATTTTACTAATAATGCAATATTGGGGGGACATGTTGGCATATGTGTCTGAACGACATGTACCGAAAGGCATAAAGGTATTCTTCAAGTATTGCACAATCGGTCTTCAACCGATACTACAATACTGGGGGGACATGTTGACGTATGTGTCCGGACGACACGTGCCGGACCGAAGAGTCTCCAGTCCGATGGTCATGTGCCGAAGAACCGTAAAGGTATACACCCCTTTTATCCAGGTATACACGTGCCGGACCGAAGAGTCTCCACTACGTCGCCTGATCCGGATTTCACGGGATTGTGTCTCTCACGTGGTCTGACACCTAGCAACTAGACTAGGTGTAGGTCGGCATGCTCCTTCCCGAGACAGAACAGGTATCGAGGTAGCATTTGGTACCTACCCCTTTTCTCTCTCTATATATACTACTCCCTAATCTCATTTAATTCATCTCATGACACACACAATACACCACAGCACATTATAATAAATCCTCTACATACGAGATATTGACTTGATCGTCGGAGGGTGGTTCCCGGGGCTTCGGCCTCGGGACCCCTTCTAACGGGTTCTTTTATGTTTGTAGCATACTTCGAAGCTCGGGACAAGGACGAACGGCACGCGAGGGCCGTTAAGACCAACCCGGCGGAAAAATGCTTCAACATTGTTCAACTAGGATGAGATTAGTATTATGTTGTTTGTTTCTATTGCTCAATATTGTTTAAAGAAATAAAAACAATATTGAATCACAGAAACTACTAATTCATATAAATTTTGAACTTATAATCATTTTGACTACAATAAATAGGTCGAAATTAGTATAATATTGCTGGCTTCTATGCTAGATATTACGGAGTATTTAAAGAAGAAAAAATGTTGAATCATAGTAACTATCAATTGTGAGGTCTAACTCGGAGGGCCTGTACCAATCGTCTCTAGACCGAGCCACTGTTTGATGGGCCGTACATAAATCTGTTTAGTTTTGCACTTTAACGCAACATGCCAATTTTTGTTGCGTTACATTGCATGTTCTTGACATTATGCAAAATCTATAAGGATATCCAACTCCTATTGCATCGTCACTAAATAACCATACTTGAGTTTGTATCAAATATTAGTAGCTTGATAAGAAAATAAAAACCATGCGTAAAAAGAAGATGCATAACATTTGATTGCGTCAACACAAAATCTCATGTCTCTGGACAACCTTTTATATGGGGTTAATTTGAGAAACTTGTTTCAAGTACTTGATCCCACATGGGTAAAGATGAGAAGCTTTTCTTATTTATATAGTGTGGTAAATGAACGTAAACAAGTCTTGATTAGTATTATGTTGTTGGCTTTATGTTGTATGTTGTTTAAAGAAATAAAAACAACTTCTAAGGTGATATCTATCAACTCATACAAATTTCAAACTTTTTGTCATTTTCACTAAAACAAAATTCGAACTTTTTGTAATTTTTACTGTAACTAGACGATTACTCACGCATAGCAGCATTGATATGCAGTGTTCGCCAAAATTTAATTGTGTCGATCTTGTGTGATACGTGTGCTTCTCTTTTAATCATTTATTTGTGTAGTGTCAAATCATTTTAGTTGCGAGCTTGCGATTCAATATTTCTCTGTTAACTGAAATACCACCAAAAAATCTTATATTCTTACACTTTCTATCCTAAAACATTTTTCAAAAAAGTCAAAAGTGAGAGGTGATAGGTTAGAAGAGGATCTGAAGTTAAAGTCGAAGTCTACCCTATGACAGAGAAGTCGGATTTCGGTATACGTGTGTTGTATACTTGTATGTCTACATACATAGTGCATAGTAAGGCTGTGCACGGTCCGAAAACCAATTTGGACCGAGGACCGAACTGAAATATTCGGTCCAGATGCGGGTCGGTCCGGTTCATCGGTTCGGTCCGGTCAAACAAAGCATAATTGCCGGTTTTGTGTAAGACCGAACCGGACCGGACCAAAGACCAAATATGAAGAAAAGGGTGAACCAAGGACCGGACCAAAATACGTTCGGTTCAGTTTCTCGGTTCAGTCTGGCCCGCGATATTTTATGCTCGGCCCTAGTGCATAGTAAAAATGTGTAGAAATGAAAAAGGATCTTACGAATGAAATTAGTAGTGTGATTGTTTAGAGACACATGATAATAACAAAATAAAACTCATCATAACTCTTGGTGTAATTGATGCGTGCGTGCGTATGCTCTAATTTATACCCACGGTATGTCGTTGTGGTTTTAGCAGTATTCAAGTTTTAAATTTATATTTAGCCGACTTATCAATAACACACACACTTTAACGAGAAGTGTACCCGGTCAGTATGAATATAATGGTAAGTAGAGTGTCGATCACTAAGAGTGGAACGTATTATTTAGTTATCCTAATCAGTATTTTAACATCTTAAGTTAGCTATACAACCAAATCTAACGCAAGGGGGTTCAGCCTGAGAGACTGGCACGGTTTGGTTATGATTAAATATAAACTAAACTAATAGGCACGAATCAACGAATAGCACACACGTACACAGATAAATACTTGAGACAATAAGAAGACTTGTCCTGATAGTTAAGTAGCTTGTCACTTGTTTTATTGCTAGTTTTATATGAAGTGTATAGTTCGATGCAACGCACCGAGATTAAGTCCTTTCTCGTTGGTTCTAATCTTATCGGCGAGTAAACCCTTAATGATTACTTATGACTATCCTATTTATCTTTCTTCCTACTTTTCTACAGACGATAGAATGCATAGGCGATCTAATAAATAGGCGAGGGCAGAGGCATGGCGACCCGATCAACGCTCAGCTAGACACAGAGGTTATCAATGCACTAATAAAAGTCACCAAAGACATCAACATATAAACTTTAATTAATGGGAAAGCAGTTTTAAGGGAGTGCAACCTTTCCGTTGTCACATTACACAAGCCACCAATCCTGATGAATTAAAGTGTACTAAAACAATAAAACAAAACTACTTAATGAATTAAATACATGCAGGACCTTCTTACAGCTCTTGTATCTTCGTTCAAGGTGTGCCTTGTGCTGCTACTTCGACTGAATTCGTCCTAGGGTTTCTGTCTTCTCGTACTTAGCTAAATGTCGAACCTGTTAACCCGAACAACCCCGAAATTCGTCTGACTTTGGGGTATTTATAGCTTCTGTCTGAGGGCTAGATGCGGCGCATCCAATAAGTAGATGCGGCGCATTGACTTAACTTCGCGTGGGGTCCAAGATTAATATATTCAGGAATATTCGTACACCGCCAGAAGATGCGGCGTAACTCCATTCTTAGATGCGGCGCATGTCCTTTTGTATCTTGGATCGTATCTTGTGAAATCTTGATAGTGATGCGCCATATGTAATAAGTAAGATGCGGCGTATCTGGAGCAGAATGATCTTGATCTTGTACATTTCAGTAGACTCTTAACTTCTTGCGTGTTTTGCTCCATAATTAGTCCAAAATCGCCAAGTTTCACACAATACTTGTTTTTACCTGAGAATTACAAAAGTAAACATTAACGTATCAATTCTCATAGGTAATATAATAAAACAAGTCAAATAAATAGGATAAATGATGATAATAAAATGTCTTTATTTGAGTTCATCAGTAATTTTCAGATCCGATGACGAGGTCTAACTCGAACGGCGTGTACCAATCGTCTATAGATTGAGCCATTTGGTGAGCCGTGCATAAATCAGTTTAACTTCACAGTTACCACAATAGGTCATTTTTTATTGGGAGTTGCTATAACAACACCCCTTATTGTATATAGTACAATACCGCTATGCACACAGTACAACCTCGCTATGTATAAAGGGTGTGTATATAGGAGGTTTGGGGTGTGTGTATAGATTCCCCCTTTTTTATTATGACATTACACAAGATATTTTTGATATTTTTGCCAAACTATCGAGGATATTCAACTCCAGTTGCATTGCCTATCTTTTACTTTGGTGAAACTTTCTACATGGAGTAAAGAGAAGAAGCTTTGCTTACTTATATATGGTCGTGAATGTGGTTTGAATAAACTGAGATTAGTATTATGTTGTTGGTTTCACATGTTCAATGTTGTTTAGAGAGAAAAAAAAAACAACTTTGAATGCGTGGAGCAACAATTCATACAACATCTAAATTTTTTGTAGTCTCTTTCATATGCAATTAGTAAGTCACTTTATCCTTTATTTCCTATTAGCAATCAACATAGTGAATATCTCAATGACTACAATAGGTAATACTTATAAATATTTGAACTTAGAAATTGCAATTTTTGTTTTCTACAATGTTATAGTAGTTTTAGAAATAATACTTTTATTTGACACTAAATAAACTTGTTTGAGTTGGCATCAAATGTCTAATAGCTTCAAAAGAAAAAAAATGCAATTTAAATTACAATAACGTGTAACCGACTTTGAAAAAAATCCTAATTATTGTAATTGACTTATTCATCTTTTTGCTTAATTTGTAATTTTGATTGTTTATATCAAATTAGATGGCTATACAACGTTTATGTTTAGTGCGTATATGATGGTGATGGGTTATCTTATTACAAATTGTTGAGTAATATAATGGTTTAAAGTGTAAACATATTCAAACATGACACGTGTGGAAGATCAAGTAAGATCAATTATGCTTCGCCACACTGAGAGTGAATGGTGAACTTTGATTACGTTGTCACTAAATAACCGAACTTGAGTTTGGTATTAATTTTCTCTAGCTTCATAAGAAAGAAAATCAATGTGTGATAGGAAGATAAATAAGATTTGATTACGTCAATAAAAGTTACATTTTTCCATAAGGTTACTGTTAGCATTAATAAAAGTGATGGTCATTTACAACTTTGTAAAGTGTCGTAGAAGATTTAGTAAGAATAGTCAAAGGGCGTCATGGACTAATCTAACATCTTATAAGTAATATTGTAATTGTCCAATCCATAGTCCATGATGAACTCGGCCCATAGAAAGCCCATAAGGGTTACTCAACTTGTACTATATATACCTCACCATCACCTAATTTGTAGCCACTGCATCAGCTTCGCCTACCAACAGCAATTTAAGTTCATCACAAGATGTATGTTTAGATGATTATGTTGATAATAATATAAATTTTAGAGCGAATAAATTGCAAAAATCGTCCCTAAAGTTTGGCCAAATTGCAAGTTTCGTCTCTGAACTTTGGAAAGTGCAAGAATCGTCCCTGTGGGAAAGTTTTGGGGCAAATATGGTCCCTGGCCTCCGTCAAATGACACAGATACCCCTGTCTTTTTCTTTTTTTATATTCCTTCTCAGTTTCTTACACAAATGGTCCTTGTGTTGCGCAAGGCTTTACAAATTTAGTCATTTTTTTACACAAATGGTCCTTCTCACACAAAATCGTCCTTGTGTTGCGCAAGGCTTACACAAATGGTCCTTGAGTCCGTTTTCTTCCGTTTTTTTTTCGTTTTTGTCCGTTTTCTTAAGTTTTTGCCCCTTTTTCTTACGTTTTCGTCCGTTTTTCTTTCGTTTTTTACGTTATCGTCCGTTTTTTCTTACCTTTTTTTTCGTTTTTGTCCGCTTTTATCCGTTTTTGTTCGTTTTTCTTACGATTTTTTACGTTTTTCTTACGTTTTTTACGTTTTCGTCCGTTTTTTCTTACGTTTTTTTCCGTTTTTGTCCGTTTTTTATCCGTTTTTCTTACGTTTCTTATGTTTTCGTCCGTTATTCTTACTTTTTTTCTGTTTTCATACGTTTTTTTCCGTTTTTATCCGTTTTTCTTACAATTTTATACGTTTTCGCCCGTTTTCTTGCGCTTTCATCCGTTTTTATCGTTTTCGGACGTTTTCTTACGTTTTTGTTCATTTTCCCTACGTTTTTGTACGTTTTCTTATGTTTTTTTCCGTTTTCTTTTTTTTTTTTGTCCGAATTTTTTATTTAGTCCAATTTTTTTTACCAAATTTTTAAAAACAAAAAATAAAAAAAAATCAAAATTTTTGTCCCATTTTTTTTGTCCGAATTTTTAACAAAAAAATAAAAAAAATAAAAAAAGTTCAAAATTTTTGTCTGAATTTTAAAAAAAAAATAAATAAAAAAATTCAAAATTTTTGTTAGAATTTTTTTTTGTCCGAATATTTATTTATTTTTTTTAAAAAAATTGGTCAAAAAAAATCGGGCAAAAAAAAAATTCGGACAAAAATTTTGAACTTTTTTTATTATTTTTTTTAAATTCAGACAAAAAAGAAAAAAAAAAATGGGACAAAAATTTTGTTTTTTATTTTATTTATTTTTTTAAAAAATTTGGTCAAAAAAAAATGGGACAAAAAATCCGGACTAAATAAAAAATTCGGACAAAATAAAAAAATTCGGACAAAAAAAAAAGAAAATGAAAAAAAACGTAAGAAAACGTAAGGAAAATGAACAAAAGCGGATAAGACAGACAAAAACGTAAGAAAAAACGTCCGAAAATGATAAAAACGAATGAAAGCGCAAGAAAACGGGCGAAAACGTATAAAAACGGATAAAATTGTAAGAAAAACGGACAAAAACGGAAAAAACGTATGAAAACGGAAAAAACGTAAGAATAACGGACGAAAACATAAAAAACGTAAGAAAATTGACAAAAAAGTAAGAAAAACGGATAAAAACGGACAAAACGTAAAAAAAATAAAAAAAAGTAAGAAAAACGGACAGAAACGTAAGAAAAACGGATAAAAACAGAATAAACGTAAGAAAAACGGACGAAAACGTAAAAAACAGACGAAAATGTAAGAAAAAGGGGCAAAAAACGTAAAAAATGGGACAAGAACGGAAAAAAACGGAAGAAAAACGGACTCAAGGACCATTTGTGTAAGCCTTGCGCAATACAAGGACGATTTTGTGTAAGAAGGACCATTTGTGTAAAAAAAGGACTAAATTTGTAAAGTCTTGCGCAACACAAGGACCATTTGTGTAAGAAACTGAAAAAGAATATAAAAAAAGAAAAAGGCAGGGGTATTTGTGTCATTTGACGGAGGCCAGGGACCATATTTGCCCCAAAACTTTTCCACAGGGACGATCCTTGCACTTTCCAAAGTTCAGGGACGAAACTTGCAATTTGGCCAAACTTTAGGGACGATTTTTGCAATTTACTCTTTTTGAGCTTTGCTAACATTAGCTGATCTGGCTATAGGATGAAGCTGTCAATGCTGAAATTATAACCTTGTTTGGGTGCTGTTTGTGCCAAATCAAACGCTTAACATCTGAAATAATTAGAAAGATTATGATTAGCAACCAAAATTTTCGAAAAAAAACAAAAGCATAAAATAATTCTTTAAAACAGAAAGATTTTACCAAACACTGTGTTAGCAGGGTTCCTAGCTATCTGATTTTTTGCACTCTCTCCTACTAAAATCTCTAAATCATTGAAAGCTACACAAGACGGAGTGATTCTATTTCCCTGTCCATTAGGAATGATCTCCACCCGATTCTTGTTGTCAAACCAGATAGCAGCACATGAGTAAGTTGTTCCAAGATCAATACCAATAGCCGTTCCTTTAACTCTTTTAGACATTTTTGATCTGATATAACATAAAAGATGAAGAGAAGTTGTGTTGAGACAAATCCAAACAAGAAATGAATATCTAATTACCAGGTTCAAGGATATATGCTTAAGATGGCAATTCAGCTAGAAGAAAGACAAAGTTACCACCGACAAGAATTGAATGCGTAAATAACTTAAACACTAATAACAGAGAACATTTGCAATCTCATGTTGAATAAGTAACACCTGATAAAACTCATTTACTGTATTTCAAAAGTACACATGGAACCAATCCATTATGGCTTAACTACTTCTCAAACAAAACAAAGGAGAAATTCGGTCATTGAGTTCGGTCGCACTTGTAAAGTATGATAACAGAAACAATAAATTTTTCTCATAAACATAGTTTTTATGGAAACTCAATTCTGTGGCTAACTTTCCCAATTACAAATCACATATACAAAAATCAAATATCCTCCATTTGTATCTCCTATAAGACTACCTTATTTTTCTACATGAGGTTTAATAGACTTAAGGGGTGCTTGGCTAAGTTTATGACGTTAGTAAAAAGCCATTTCTACATAAAGCCCTTTCTGTAGTTAAAAGCTAATGAGCACAATGTTACAACTTACAAATAACATCCAATTTTTTACAACATTCTGAATGAAAGTTTCTCCATTTCTGAATCCATCTCCTATGAGTCTACCTTTAACATGTTCTATATTAGTCAACCAAAATACAAAGTTTAAATGAGTCAAGGCCATCATAAGCTACCCGAGATCAACCCCGGTTAAAGCTCAAAATGAGCTAAGTCTAATTTGGGGCTCAACTGCAGATTTAACCCCCAAACTAGTTTGCTCTTTCTTCTTACGGGACCATGGTTCTGACTAGTCACCTTTAACCCCCAAACTATTCGTGTTGATAAAAGATTTGACCATCATGTTTCCTAACTGTAGTGATAGAGAACTAATGACTCATAGAACTGACTAACAGTGGTCGACATCTTTGCCTGGTAATTCTTGACTTGCACTTCGAAACCGTATGTTTCTTTCATCATTCAAAAACTTGTAGTTACAAAGCATGAGTTATTTTAATACTTGTTAGTTGTCGATAAAAAAAAAAATAGACTAGTCACGTTTTAAGGTTTTATAATGTGTGACATTTTGAGGTTATTATAAAAGGTTTTTAAATATAATTTGAAAGTTATATCTTTTTAAACAACCGCTATCCGCACAAAACCCGGTTATATCCGGCCAAGAACCGACTACACCCGGTCATATCCGGCCAAGGCATGGCTTTACCCGGTTAAACCCGGTCATTTCCGGCCAAAACCCGGCCATATCCGGCCAAGACCCGGATAAACTCGGTCATGTCCAGCCAAGACCCGGCTAAACTCGGTCATGTCCGGCCAAGACCCGGCTATATCCGGTCATGTCCGGCCAAGACCCGGCTAAAATCGGTCATGTCCGGCCAAGACCCGGCTATATCCGGTCATGTCCGGCCAAGATCCGGCTATATCCGGTCATGTCCGGCCAAGACCCGGCTAACTCGGTCATGTCCGGAAAAGACCCGGATATATCCGGCTATATCCGGCCATCCGGCCAAGACCCGGCTATATCCGTTCATGTCCGGCCAAAACCCGGCTATATCCGGCCAAGACCCGGCTAAACTCGGTCATGTCCGGCAAGAACCAGCTATATCCGGTCAAGACCCGGCTAAACTCGGTCATGTCCGGCCAAAACCCGGCTAAACTCGGTCATGTCCGGCCATGACCCGGCTATATCCGGTTAGACCCGGCTATAGTTTCTATAAAACACTAATGTATATTGACTAAAAAATACTCTTTTACGCCCATGAAGACCCAAGGTAATTTTTGCATCTTTTGTATCAATGCGGTACTGTTTCGGATTCATTTCTATTACAGAACTTAATGCTGATGAAATGTTGAAGAGTGTGTTAGTCTCTGTAATGGTGACAATCTTTTGGGTCCATATGTTATTGGTTTGACGGACCTGGATATTTATACTAAAATGTTTGTTTTTATGTCAGGTGTCTTCTGTGGACCATCTTCAGATCATTGCACAAGCAAGTTCGAAATGGTTAGTTCATGCATATTTGCTAATCCGACTCAAATATGGTCTTATTCCCAATAGCATATGTTCTGTTTTTCGTCACAAATTGCACTTCTATATCTGACACATGATCTAGTACAAGTATGCACATTTTACTCTACGCAAATCTCAATAAACAAAAACAAGTGAACAATAATCTCCATAGAACTTATGAGTATCACTTTGTGTATTTGTCATCCTAAAACACAAAAATTACAGTTTGGCCTATTTTCTGTTGTGGGCTTCTCTTTAATAATTACAGGACGATGAAGAAGTAACAACAGTTGTCTTCTCTCCTGATCATATGGCGTACCAAAATAGAGGGCTCATTTTTATCAGCACGTAAGTCCATACCAAGTTTAATTTCAGTTTTCAACCGCCTCTGAAAAGCTTATGTGTATCTTCTTACTCATTGGTGTACCGTAAATTTTTGCAGGCTGGGATGACAATGTTGAAGATTCGTGTACTTATGGAGGATACATTACAAGCTGAAAATGTTGAATGCCCTTCAGGTTATAGTCATATTCTTTTTAATGCTTTTGTTCTCACGATACTTATTAAAATATCGACAATAGGTATGCTACCAACTGCTCACATGTAAGGGTAAATTGGACTTTTTAACCTTGAAAAATGTGACATAATGATCAAATTCTAAAAGGTTTTGTCCTAGTTACTACAAAAGGTTATATCTTTGATATGTGGTTATGAAAAGCTTAAAAAATTACCCCCTGTCGCATGCCAAAAATAAATATTATGTAGCGCGTGCTTTCTTATTGATCCTGCATAATAAGTTCAAAATAGTTTCATTCGTGCAACTGACATTCTTTACTCTTAATTCCTTGCGTCTTTTCAGGTACCGAGTTGAGGTTTGCTTTTATTGGCACTGATTGGTATGGGAAACAGGAAGCAGTCACATCTTTGAATGACACATACAAAACATTATGGACCGGTATATATGAGTCAGGGTGAGCTATTTAGCATGTTGCTTGCTTTAGCCTTTTTTGCTGCATTTCAAGAGTGATATACCTATAATTGGAATGTAAATAATATCTGTCAATGGCATAATCCCAATCTGGAAGTATGTAATCAGTTTGTAGGTCTAAATGTCTAGCTCATAAGCAGGAAAGTAAACAGAAAATATAGGCTTATGAAATGAAGCTGAATAAAATAAGCTCATGAGCCTGAAAATAAGCTAAAACTAACATATCCTTTGTAATCTATATACAGTGATTTGCTCTCAATAGTAGAATACCGTTACAGCTCTCTTTCAGGATGCTATGAAACTCCTTATTAGACTTGGTGTAGTTGGGGATTTCTTATATCGTCCAATTGGTCATCTTTTAGAATCAAATCGATAAATTTTTTTATATGTTGACAACTTGGGATTATTGTTGCAGGGACACTGTCCATGGGCATACCCAAGCATCTTTCCCGAAGTATTTTCCCTGGTAAGTGAAATGAAATTTTCTTTGGTGTTGAAAGCATATATAATAAGTTCAAACATCGAGCAATGTGTTTTGGCATTAATGTCGATCCATACACTTTACATAATTATGGATGCTTGCAGCTTTGATCAACCTTTTGAAGAAGTTATCTATCCAAAAGGGGAAGTTGATGCTGTTTCTATTGGCAAGAGAGACGTCGATATGCTCCTACCAGACACATTTGTCATATGATAATACGTATCTTGTTTCCTCTTTCCGATGATGCTTTTAATTGACCATTAGTCTGTTACAGTGGCAACTTTAGCATACCTTGTATTTTTCGCTAATAACAAGTGTCAAATTTTCAACTGACGATAGATACTTAAAGAACAAAATCAACCCCGAGGATAGACCGAGGTTCCATTTTCTCAATAGTTTCTTCTTTCGAAAGCTAGCTGACCCAGATAAAGAACCTCTTGAGGCCTGTAAAGGGAAGGAAGCTTTTCAACGTGTAAGAAAGTGGACAAGAAAAGTGAACCTTTTTTAGAAAGATTATGTCTTTATTCCTGTTAACTACAAGTAAGTTTATAAGCCTTTTGAATCTGGCTCGCTTACGAACTCGTTTGACTAATTTAACCGACCTTTTGACAGCTATCACTGGAGTCTTATCGTAATGTGTCATCTTGGGGAAGTGGCCTCATACCAAGGTCTGTCTTTCATTTTTCTTATATCTTGTCATGCATATCGAAGGTGATAATTCCTATTCTAAAGCCATGTTCATGTTTAGATGAAGATGTAACCAAGTTAAGTAAAGTGCCATGCGTTCTGCATATGGATCCTATTCGAGGCAATCATACTGGCTTGAACGGTCTTATGCAAAGGTAGCATTTGATCATGTTTTGTTTTATAAGTTCAAGTTATAAAACAAGTATGCTTCTTACACTTTGTCAGAGATAGCGAGGTCGGCTTCTAAATTTTTTCCGTTTACCGTGTTTCCCAAGTTTTAACGTCCCCCTTTGTCAACTTGTATCGTGTTTTCAAACTTGTATAATCGAACAATTGTGGTTTATATGTGGATATGTCAATGCAGTTACCTTAAAGAAGAATGGAGAGGGAGGGTACCTGAGACATCTGAAGATATTTGTTCAAGATTTGATAATTTACGCTTCATCTCACTTGAGGTAGCTTGTGTGTTTTTCTGACTTGTGTACTTTTTAAAGCATATTCTCTTTATGTAACTCCATAAATTTTATCACACAATGTAACATTTCCTTGCTAATATGGGGCACATTTGCTGTTGTTGTTTTGGGGGGGGGGGGGGGTTCTAAACATCCGTTTTTACGAGTTTACGCTTTTTGAAACAGGCACGGAAAAATAAAAACACAAGTAATGGCAAACATGGCCTTGTTAGTACAATCAGTTTTTACATTCTCACTTGTTGAATCTGGAATCTTGTTGTTTGTGCAGTTACCGCAGCAGCCAAATTCATATGACTGTGGTCTATTCTTGCTCCATTACTGTTGATACAAAAGTTGGGCGTTCCCTGTTTGGATTCCTATTCCCGTATCAATTGGTTCTTGATGCTGGAGACCTGCGCACTAAGAAAGCAAACAACACCGTTAGGCTTATCGTGGGATTGTCTCCCACGATTATCCTCCGACGTGAGAGTAAGTAATCGGTTTTTAGGGTTTAGTTTAAGAGTTAGGGTTTTGTTGATCATTCCTTAATGAGAGCCGATATCTTCTTTATATAAACACGAGATCTTTGTGGGTTTCGTGTTCCCCACTTCTCGGCGTATCCCGCCTAAATCGGCTTGTTTGATACATATCCATAAATAAGGGATATAGTGTATCCGGTTTATAAATAACTTCGGGCTTGGCCTTTTGTAAGCCCAACCCGTTATCGTTATGGCCCATCCGTGATGGGTTTGAGCCCATTCGTGATGGGCTCGTGTGTTAGTGGCGTCCATTGGTCAGGTTCGTGACCCGGATGCGGACTATACGTCATCATGTCCCCCCAGTCTAGTGTGCGCAGTGCGAGACTGCGGATGCTAGACTCACAAATGGACCGAGGAATATTCTAGAATGCGTCTTCAGCGTTTCCCGCTTAAAAGAATACAATGAATCTAGTCCACATAAATTTTAAACCCCCTCGTAAAACGTGAGTGGTGGGTGAAAAGGTGCTTCACCTGTTGAACTCCCAGCCACACGATTAGGGCAAGTGGGGACACATGTCAATCATTCACAATTGTAGGTAACCCTATAAATAGTTGTCACCGTTTCACTGTGGTTATCACAGTAAAAAAAAGCATCCATTTCCACCATTGTTAAGCCTTCAAACATCAATCAAAAAATCAACGAGATCTAAGGTAATAGCGCGTGCGCTTCTATATTCATTGCAGTTTAACCATGGTGCTTCAATTGTCCGACTGTACTTCTGATATAACCGAGGACGAACTTCGTCAGTTCTCCTCGGATTATTTTATTCCGTTCGCGTTGCACCCGGAAGTTCCGGTAGCGACTGCGACTATAGCGGACTTCCCTGAGGGAAAGGTAGGGGTGTACACACGTTTTTTCGAATTCGCGAATCAACATGTGCCCATTTCTTTGTTCCTGAATGATATTTTGAGTTACTACCGCCTTCACATTTCCCAGCTGCACTGCATAGGTGCAGCTAAAATAACCAATTTTGAAGTAAATTGTCGCTTACTGGCGATTAATCCAACGATTCATCTCTTCCGCGTGTTTTATCACTCAACGTGGTCGAACGGGTGGATCTCCTTTTCCAAGCGCGCAGGGCCACTGTAGTGCTATACGAAAAAATTAGATGCGCTCCCGAAATTGGAGGGAAAAATTCTTTTGGGTGGATAGCGCATTTTTTCCGTGGGATTTTGGGTTTTATACTAAAGGGTCTTTACCGAAGGATGAGCGCCCCCCCCCCCTGAGTTTTATAGCGCGGATGATGCGGAGACAATTAATGCCAATCGCATCCCGATCAGCGCTTACCCAGAGGAGTTTTTGGTGCACATGGGCATTAGTCGCAATTACTTCGGAGGTCCTGACGAGGTGCCAACCTTTCTGGATGAGAATAGCCGGGGTGGGTGCTTGTCCTTCCTTCCTTTATTAGCGTAAGCGCTCTATCCTTTTATATTGCTTATAACGTTTTTTTGTGTTTGTTTGCTGTTTGTTGCGCAGAGATGGACCTGTTCAGCGTAGTGCGTTTGAAGCAGCCAAAACAGGTGGTTGTGGGGGTGCGCCCCTTGAGAGAGGGTGAGGAGCCTATTATGCAGGCTACTGCGGGGCGCATCGTGGAGATCGCCCAGGAAGAGTCAGAGGAGGTTCCTGCGGTTATTACTCAAGCCGCTCCTTTGCGCAGCTATCCCGATCCGAACACGGTAATTCCTGTGGTAGACTTAGCGCATACCGAGTCATCAGAGAGCGTGGGGGTCTCGGTTGCTGAGGGATCGACCCAGGGGTTGAAGCGCAAGGATGTTGCTAGTGGTGAGGGCGCGAGTACCTCTAAGAGGAGGCACCACCTTATATCTGCTGAGGAACCCCTATCTGAGGAGGATGCTACATTTGTTAGGCCTCCTTCCCCCCAGTAAGTACTAAAACTTGTGTCTATATATTCTTATTCCGCATTGATAACTGTTGAGTAGTGTTTGACTTTTCGTTGTTACTTCGCAGGTTTGAGGCTGTTGGCAATGATGATGCGCACATCGGGGGTTCGCCACCCCAGATTGGTTTCGCGTATGCTGGTGAGTTTACGCATGAGAGTCCAGCGGACAAGGGAAAGTATGTTGAAGATGCGCCAACGGATCGCCTGATAGAGGAGTTGGGGTTGGTTGCTGCGCACCAGACTTCGTTGGTTGCGCAGCTACATGCGCGATATGCTGGCGAGAGTAGCCAGGCTGCTCAGAAGGACGAAGAGATCGCGTCTTTAAAAACGCAGTTGGTGGCAGCGCAGGCTGAGGTCAGGGCGACGGAGTCATATGCTCGAAAGGTTGCGAAAGAGAGGATTTCTCTACTTGCCGAGGTGAGCCACGAGTGCGATGCCTTCAAAAAATACAAACAAGGCTGTCTTTGGGCGCTGAGGTATATGGATTTAAACAAGAGCGCCCACTTCGCTAAACTGGACGATTTCCGCAAGACTGTGGAAGGGCTGCTGGAGAAGCAAGAGTCCAAGCTGCGCAAACTCAACATTGAGTACGATGAGGAGCTATATCCTCATCTTTTATCTGCTGTTGCTGAGCGCAGGTATTTTATTAATACTTGCAAGTATTTGAAACTACGATATTTTATTGATACTTGCGAAGGTATGTTATTAACCCTTATCTTTTATCTGTTGTTGCTGAGCGCAGGTGGCTTGTCAGTCATGGGCTACGCCTTGCCGCCTTGAGTACGTTGGAGTCTCAAGAGGTGCGGGAGTCCTTTGGAGAGGTGGTGGAGCGTGCGCTGGCACGTGGCAAGGCGGAAGCTGTGGAGGAGCTCTCTGAGAATGGGCTGTTGAAGGTGCCTGTTGCGCAAGTTCCTGGATATAACCCTGATTCTTTTGATGAGCTTGTCGCGGCGATGGAGAAGATGAAGCTGTTGGACCTTCACCACATTGGTCAGCTTGAGCGTGACCAGGATTACCCTATTAGTGTAATCATGGAGGGTTTAACCTTGACCAGGCACACAGGAGAGGACGCAGAGGCGCAGGCTGATTCTTTTCTCAAGCCGAATGTGTCGCAGCTACAGGTGCCTGTCTTTGCTCGTCCTTGTAGTGCCTTGAACCCTTTTGCTCTTGAGAAGGAGGTCTCCCTGAAAGAAGCCTTGGAGGCTCATGCGACAAGGCTTGCGAGGAAGCAGGGTGTGAAGGGGAAGGCCATCCTCTGCGGTGTCGGTGCTGCGCATATTCCCAGGTCTGATGGGGTACCTGTGAGCGTGCCGACAGTTTCGTCTAGGGATAGTAGCTTGTTGAAGGAGCTTGAGGAAGCTGGTCGTGCCGCAGGCCATGTTGGTAGCTCGGGGCTTAGACGCACCCATAGTTTGTAGATTTGTATCTTGGTAGTTTTTTGTAATAGATTAACATTTTGTTGCACTTGTGCGTGTTAAGTCTATGTCTTTGTATAAACTCGTAGTTTATAATGAAGTGGTATTTTGATTATACGCCTATTGTGTGTCATTGTACTTGTAATATTTGTACTTGTCTTTTTATACAAGATATCTAAGAATCAAATCACAATATAGACGCGTTAAAAAAAATCCGTAGTCACGTATAACATAGTCGTGTATGAAATTCATGATTTACTGTTAAGTGTGAGTGAATTTCACAAGTATATGCAGCGTACTGCGAATGCCATATCAAGGGGTTAAGAGTCTTAACTCCTAATTTGTTAAACGCGCACAGTGTGCATTGTTGTGTATCCGTCGTGAGATGCACATTAAACTTATTCCAACGTCTTGAAAATAAGGTGTTTAACAAGGATGCGTGATCCAATGTTGATGGGTTTGCAACCCTCTTACTCAACGAGATATTTAGTAGGTTTACTCATCCTATACCATCGTGGGTTTTAATAAGTGCATGCACGCCATGTAGGCAAAAGATAATATGTCAACAATATTGAGATATAAATAGTATGTAAACAATAAAGTAAAGTTTGTCGCGGAGTTAGCTAGAAACCGCGATATTTTATTAATACTTGCAAGTTTTTGAAAAAAGAAAGACATTAGCCTAAATGAAATAAACAATGTAAATACACGGATATTTATTGAGCACTTACTAAAGTGTAGTAGGGTCCGTGGGGAGTCGTGCTCCTACGTAAAGCCTAAATGTAGCATCTCTTGAGATTGCAGATGTTCCATGTGCGCGGTAGCTCACTACCATCCATGTCGCGTAGCTTGTACGCGCCGTTTCCCAGTGCCTCCGTGACTTCATAAGGTCCTTCCCACTTTGGTCCAAGTTTACCTGTATCTTCTGCGTGGCTTGCGTCATTAGCGCGATATACAAAATCGCCTAGCCTGAATGAGGTCCTTCGAACCTTAGCATTGTAGTATCCCTTCATCTTTGACTTGGCTTTCGCTTCACGTATAGCTGCGTGTTCACGCCTTTCTTCCAATAGGTCCAAGTCTATACGCCTTTCCTCGTCATTGGTTTGCAACATTAACTTCCGCTGTGCGGATAGTTGGCATTCCAATTTTAGCTGGTATAACAGCTTCTGTCCCATAGATAAGAGAAAAGGGGGTGTCCCCATTGCTCACTTTAATTTCCGTGCGGTGCGCCCACAAGACATGCGACAATTCTTCCACCCATCTTCCTTTATGTTTGTCCAGACGCGCTTTGATCCCTTCTCCTAGGCTACGGTTTGCGCGCTCGACTAAGCCGTTGGTTTGTGGGTGCTTAACTGATGCAAAGTGTTGTGTGATATTCAGTTTTTCGCACCAGTCTTTGAACGGGTTGTCGCGGAATTGTTTTCCGTTGTCCGAGATGATCTCTCCAGGTAATCCAAAGCGACATACAATATTGTCCCAAATGAATCGCTTTACTTGGTTACCTGTGATTGTCGCGACTGCTTTTGCCTCAATCTACTTAGTGAAGTAGTCTATAGCCACAATAAGGAACTTCAGTCCTCCTGCTGCAGCAGGAAAAGGACCTGCAATGTCGATACCCCACTAATAGAATGGCCATGGTGAAGTGATAGGCGTTAGCTCTTGCTGTGGTTGGCGTGGGATTGGTCTAAGAACTTGGCAGTCACTGCATTTCCTTATCATATCACGCTCGTCGCTATGCATAGTGGGCCAGTAGTACCCTGACCGCAAAGCTCGTGCCACAACGGATCGTGGTCCTGAATGCATACTGCATGAACCGCTGTAGATCTCTCGAAGTACGTAATCTGCTTGGAGAGGTCCAACGCACCGAAGCCATGGCTGTAGGAATGAACGCCGATATAGGATACCGTCCCGATAGAGATGGTTTCTTCCACTTACTTCCCCATGAACCAATGAATTCGGGGCCGAGTCAAGCTAGCGACTCGGTTAATAAAAACAGTAGCAAAATATGGGTTTTCACCCATGTCTCACCCTAGTGTGGGGGAGATGCCCCACATGTTGTAAATATGTACAGTTAAAAAAAAAAAATGTGTATATATCAAAATAATGGCTATTAGTATTTCCCTTTCACGTTCTAAGTGTTGGTCTAACAACCGGTTCTTTGAATATTGAGGGCAATATTCAGTTCTAAGTGTGGGGGGGGGGGGGAATTCTAGCGAATTTGATCAAATGTACCATCTAGTACCCCCATTTTAGCCAAAATTTTAAATTTTTTTCTCACTTAGAACGCAATAAATGGTTATCAGTCCGCCATGTCTAACCCACATAAGGATTGGCTAATCCGAGAGCAAACGGCTCTTGGTAAAGATAAATCAAATCCGTTTATGGCTTACAATTTGCCAAAAATTGTATGGTATTCGACTCACCATATCCTTATAAGTGAAGAGTTGGCTAGCCCGCAAGGTTATGGCTTGTGGTAAAGGCAGTGAAAAGCCATGATTGGTAATCAGCTCACCAAAGATAATAGTTATAATTTATCTAAGAGTTGGCTAGTCCAGAAGCAAACGGCTTCTGGTAAAGACAAATCAAAACCGTTGACAGCTGATGGTTTGCTCAAAATCATTTGGTTATCATTGTACCAAAGTATCACATACTAAAACATTGGCTACTCCAGAAGTAATGGCTTTTGGTAAAGAGAAAATCCATTAAAACTTCATAAAAGATTGCTAGGGACTAGCAATAGTTTAGTGTGGGGGATTGATGAGTGTGTAAATACTCATCATTTTTATCTTATCTGAACTGCCAAAACATCCAAAAACACTCAGAAATGCATCAAAATACTGAAAATATCCCAGGGATTGTGTTTTATATGTTTCTAATGCAAAATGTTTAAAAACAGTGAAAAACGAGCAAAGTTTGCAAAATTGGCAGTTTCAGTCCCTCAACTTTCAAAACTTGTCAAATTTAGTCCCTAAGCATTTGTTTTGTAAGAAAAGTCACCAAAGGTCCTTTTTAAATTATAAGTTGTCATATTTAGTCCTTTGGTGAAAGGTTTCAATAATTTACAAGTTTGGTCCCTGCACTTTCAGAATTTGCAAAAATGGTCCCTGGGAAATATTATTTTTTGGAAATATCATGTATGGTCCTTGTACTATTGAAACTTGGCAAGTATTACCCTCGAATTAATATTTCAGAAGTTACAAGAATGGCCCCTAAACTTTAAAACCAACTTCATAATTAATCCTAAATCCAATCCTATCTATCCTAAATATAAAAATCCTACCCAGCTATAAAACCCAGTCCACTAACTAAAAACCCAAGCCCAAACATAAACCCAATACCCGACCCCTTCTCTTTTATTTAACAAACCAGATGTTTGACTCTGGTCAAACAACCCTTCTTCCTAGTTACCCGCCCAAGCACCTCAATCCACCATCCACCACCCTTATCCTGACACACCCACCCCTTATCTCTTCCCCTTATCCCTGCTACATGTCCTAAGCATTAAATGCTTCTTCCTCACTACTCATTACCGGCCATGTGCAATTTTCCACTCACATCTGATTTTCCCGCCAAAACTGCTTTGGACGATTGAGATTGAATGAAGACAATTCAAGGGTTGGGATTTACTCAGAGATGATGACTCAATGTTTCCCACCATAGTTTAGTATAAATAGGCATGTATTGTAAGCCAATTCGGCAGTAGAGTTTAAGTAGTTAATTTTAGTTAATCGTTTTTCTTATTCAGTTCTTATCTTTGTAATTGTAAGCTTCAAGTTATCAATATAAGTTACTTTAAGTTCATTGTTCTTGTTTTATTCAGTATTAAACTCAGTTCACTAGCAATTTACATTTCAAGATTATCTGTGATTCGAATTAAGTTCTAAGTCTTTTAAGTAACTATCAAAAGCTCCACTACCCCTTGTTATAAGCTC
The DNA here is from genome assembly GCA_021014915.2 of Artemisia tridentata subsp. tridentata. NCBI lineage: Eukaryota > Viridiplantae > Streptophyta > Magnoliopsida > Asterales > Asteraceae > Artemisia > Artemisia tridentata. Next base: position 513,553,716 of record CP139509.1, on the reverse strand, counting down.
ACATAAGCTCACTATAGCTTTATGTAAGCTTATATAGTGTATGCTAGTTCTCAGTCTCGAAAATTCAAAAACAGTCAATGAAAGTCAACTCTGGTGGAATAAGCTACTCTGTAGTTAATAAGCTGAAATTCTGGAAGCTTATGGTTTAGTGGCTTCATGGGAAGCCTATAAGTAAGTTCTGGTCCTAGTTCTTTCTTTCAAGTTCCAATTCGATTGTAAGCAAATTTTCTAAGTTTTAGCTTAATTTTTCATTTCACTATTAAACTGCTTATTGTAGCTTATTTCAGTCATCATTAGCTTATCAGTACTCTACAATTATATCTCAGTAGATTAAATCAGTTCTAATAGCATTTGTTTCTGTTTCACTATAAAAACTTAAAAAAGCCAAAAATAGCTTCTACAAGCTAGCTTAGTTCAACTGTTTTCTTATCAGTCACTAGTCCATCTTTATAGCTTAATATAACTACTAGTACCATTAGAACTCAATTCAGTACTTAAAAAACATCAAGCTCAGTTAGAAAATACCAAAACAGGACCCTTAAGGGCTGTTTGGTTTTAGGCAGTCACATAGCCAAACACTGCAGTTACCGTAGATTGGTCACTAGTCTAACTTCACACCAGCTTATTTTGACCATAAAAAGCTATCTCTAAGTTCCTATCAGCCTAATAGTTAGATATAGCAGTTTTGAGTCCTTTGTGTTCATTTCAGACCTGTACAAACTCAAACAAGCTCATACCAGCTACAAGCTTGTTCAGACCATTTCCTTGGCACCTTTGTACTCCCATTAGTTCATTAAGTCAGTCCACAAAAGCCTAGAATCACTGCATACCATTTTGTGCACAAAACAGATAAGCAGACTGCTACTCAGTCTTTTTGTGGGTTTTTAGAATCTTTAAGGAATTTTCATTCACTGCTCACAAGCCCGATTAAGCTGATTCTTTTGCACAATCAAACTCCACCAGCTCAACCTTAGTATAGTATTTTTATTTGATTTTTATTAATTTCCTAGAGCCACAAAGCAACCCCTCGAAATGGGCAGTTTAGCCCTGGTGCAGGGCACCACCTCAGCAGACCCATAGAAGCCTTAAGCTCTTTTGAGCTTTTTCTGGCTTATCAAGCCTCTTTTTCTAGTCCCTATAAGTCCATCAGGTGTGTCTCAGTCCATAGAAGCCTAACTCATAAGCTCATAGCTTATCTACAAGCTTATAGCTTGTTTGCAAATCCTTAGTTCTTAAAAAAGGCTTCAAGCCCAACTGTTAAGCTAAAGTAGCTTATTCAGGCTTATTTCTTACGATATAAAAATAATCCCAGTTTAGAAAGTGCTTAAAAATAGCTGATAGATAAGTCTCAAAAAGAAAAGTTCAAAAAAATAAAGTTTTCACAAAAAGGCCTGGTGGGACTCGAACCCCTGACCTTCTGTTTAGCACACCAACACCCTAGCCAACGTGCCCTTGGGTCTTTTCCATTATTGGTTTGCAACTTTAATTATTTAAGTACCACCTTGCAGTTTAAGCTTAATAAGCTATTTTAGCTTATTACAGCTTATCCCTATAAGCTATCACCACCATTTTATTTTTAGGAGCTTAGTAATAACTTAAGTTAATTTAGAAAAAAGTTTCATAATTTTCTTAATCGTTTTAATATTTTTAATCTTTTTAATTAGTTTAATATAGTAATTAAATCATAATAAATAGAAAAATAATCAGAAAAATATAAATCTAATTTTCATAATTTTCTTTTGTCATTTTTAATCTAGGAAAAATATAATATCATTTTTAGACCTTAAGAAAACCAAAAATAGAAATATAGTGATAGCTTCTATTTAATAGAATTTATCTTTTTAAATTTTAATTAAGCAAGTTTCATTTTTATAATTTTCTTAGCTTCTATTTACTTAATAATATTTTTAGAAAAAGTTTTAGAATTTTCTTTGTTCATTTAGTATTTTCTATAAATTTAAATAATTTAATAAGTTATTAAATAATAAATAATTAATAGTAATTAAATAAAAAGTGTAAAAAAATATAATTTAAGTTTTTAAATAAGTTTTAAGTCATTTTACATTTTTAGGTTTTAAATTTCATAAATTTCAGTTTTAGTCTCATTTTAGCTTTCCCGTTACGCGTTTTAGTTTATTTTTATTCGCGTTTAATTGTCTTGTGTATATCTGTTTTTAATTTGTTATTTAGAATTATTAAAAAAGCAAAAATATCTAAATCACATCAATCACTCTAATCCTAACTTTTCACAGTTGCCCATTCACACCTCGTTGGGAAACGATTCGGGTAATTACTTACCTGTCTTCACACTACACACGAACGTGAGTTTTTGCAAGTATCCTTTTTCACAAAGGGGTAATTTGTAATTATTCACGCGTATCCGCTGTCTGCATTTATTTATAGGTGTATTCAGCACGGATCAAATTTTGGCGCCGCTGCCGGGGAGGTGTGTTGCGACTATTGTGAAGAATTTTAGCGATTAGTGATTCGAGATCCTTCTTCTAGAAGTTCCTATTTCCCATAAACAATATAAAATACAAAAATATTTTTCTTTTCTTTTCTATATATATTATTATTATTATTATTATCATATAAAAAATAAAAACACCAAAAATATTTTCCGTTTTCTTTGTTTAAATAAATAAACAATAATAAAATTTACCATCGAGAACCAAGACAGAGTACTACCTAACTGGGGGTACGACCATAATAAGTTCCCAAACATCATATTTAAAACTTGCCTTTGTATCACTTGCGAATATCGGCTCACCTTTAATTGATAAACAAACTATAACGGAGGTTTAAGGATAGTTTGACATTAAATTGTCGGACTGAAAGAAGCGGGTTTTTAAGGAGCATTAAATTGCCCACCTTTGCTTCTCCGCCACTCTGTGCGTTTATCTTTTAGAGAGCTACCGTACGCTTGTTGATTATTGGTTTAAGTTCACTTGTGTTTTGATTCGTTCTTGATTTAATTAAAATATTTTACTTGGTGCATGCGCACTCGTTCTTCCACGTCATCAAGCCCTTTACGTGAACTCGTAGATATTCCGAGAAGACGTAATCGTAGACGTGCTGCCCAAATAGTCGAACCCGAGATTCGTACTGTTCTCACTGATAATATGGCAGACGAACGCACAATGGCTGAAATGCTCCAGGCACCCACCGAGGGTTACGGAGATGCCATCGTTTTACCAGTCATCGATTTTGATCATTTTGAACTGAAAACACATTTGATTCAGCTCGTGTCCATAAACCAATTCCACGGGTTTGAACGAGAGGATCCATATGCACACATTCGTTGGTTCAACAAGTTGACCTCTACAATCAATTACAAGAATGTGCCGCAAACAGTTATCAAATTGATGCTATTTCCATTCTCACTTGAGGGGGCAGCCCGGATTTGGCTGGATAAAGAACCCCCTCGATCCATTGAAACCTGGGAAGATCTCGTTAAGAAATTTGTAAATTATTTCTTCCCTCCATCAAAGACGACTAATCTAAAAAATGAAATTGCTGGTTTTCGTCAAAGTTTTGATGAAAATTTCGGAGAGGCATGGGATAGATTTAAAGATCTCCTAAGAAAATGCCCACATCACGATTTCACGGTGTTACAACAGATAAATACGTTTTATAATGGGTTGACCCAAAACGATCAAGATGCACTTAACGCAGCCTCCGGTGGCAATATCTTGAATCGTAAACCTAGAGAGGTGGTTGAAATTTGTGAAAATAAATCAAAAGTTCCTATTTCTCGAAACAAAGTGAATGTTCCTGTCACTCCTACTGCTTCTTCATCCGGTAACTCGTCAGAGTTAGCCTTTCTAACTGATTCAATGCATTGTATGATGAAGGAAATGAAAGAATTAAAAAGTGAAATTCATAAACCGGAACAAATCAAAGCAATAAACAAAGTGTGTGAAACTTGTGGTGGCCCACATGCGTATTATGATTGTCAAGCAACCGATGCTTCTCTTTACCCAGCTCCCGTAGCTGCAGTAAACCAAAATCAATACCGTCCGCATGCTGAAACTCAGTACCGAGCACCGAATGCTATGGTCCCACCTGGTTTTCCACCCGTGCCAAATCAGAATAATCAAAATCGCTTTGTTCAAAATCAGGGACAAAATTTCAACAATTCCCAAAATTTCAATCAAAACCGAGGTCAGAATCAGGGTAATCATAACCAAAAACCATGGAATGTCCAAAACCATAATCAGACATCCTCAGATGAGTTGCTTAGGCAATTTATAAAATCTCAAGAGGAGACAAATAAAACTCAATATCAGACAAACCAGTTATTGGTTACCCAAATAAATGACATAAAAAAATCATTAACTGATCTACCTTCTACCTCGGGAGGTCTCCCAAGTAACACTGTTATCAACCCTAGGGGTGAACTCAAAGCTGTCAGTACACGTAGTGGTAAATCTCATGTTGGATTCAAGGTGATAAAGGACCCGGTACTTCCCACTAACAATGGAAGTGCTAAATACGTCCAACCTTCGGTCATCCAACCTTCGGTCATCCAACCTCCGGTCATCCAAAAATCTACACCCACAATTGCTCCTCAGCCGTCAAGAATAGATCCTACTCTATCACGATTTACGGTTAAAAGTTTGTCAACCAAACTTAGTGAGCAAAGATCAGCCAGATATTATTCCGAAATGCTCAATGCTGTTCCTGTCAGTGTGCTTGATGACAGTGATGATGATGATGAAGATACCACTTTCGTCAAAGCTATCACCACTCGGAGTGGTGCTGCTTATGAGGGGCCAGCTGGCCCTATTCCTCCTCCGTTGTTTGAAATGGAAAATGAGACGGAGGATACAACGGACAAAGTGCAAATTCCAAGCCCACAAAGTACAGCACATGTCTATTCTCTGGTTGTCCCGAAAAATAAATCCAAACCAGGAGTTGTCTTTGAATCTGTTAAGACTCCTGAAGTCATTGCTCCTAAATCCAAACCTTATATTCCTTACCCATCGCGCTTAAATGAGCAAAAGCTCCGTGAGAAGGCTAGTCAACAAATGGACAAATTCTTTCAAATCTTTAAAGAATTACATTTTGACATAAGTTTAGCGGATGCTATCATTCTGATGCCCAAGTTTGCATCAACAATCAAACACTTGTTAAGCAACAAGGAAAAACTGATTGAAATGGCTAAAACTCCATTAAATGAGAACTGCTCAGCGGTTATCTTGAAAAAGCTTCCGGAGAAGCTTGGAGATCCTGGAAAGTTTCTAATACCTTGTGTATTTCCGGGAATGGTTGAATGCTATGCCTTGGCCGATCTTGGTGCAAGCATCAACCTGATGCCTCATTCAGTATGGAAGAAACTTTCTCTTCCGGCTCTTACTACTACCTGCATGACTCTTGAGCTTGCAGATCGTACCATATCTCATCCTCGCGGCATTGCTGAGGATGTATTTGTGAAAGTAGGAAAGTTCCATTTTCCAGCTGACTTTGTGGTTGTTGATTTTGATGCTGATCAAAAGGTTCCTCTCATTCTTGGAAGAGGATTCCTAAAAACGGGCCATGCTCTTATTGATGTATTTAAGCATGAAATCACCTTGCGTGTGGATAAGGAAGCTGTTACCTTTAACCATGATCAAACTTCGAGGTACTCCTCAAACTATAATTCTGCATCGGTTAACCGAATCGATGTCATTGATGTTGCTTCAAAGGAGTACTCTCATGAAAGTCTTGGTTATTTTCATAATTCTGTGAGTGGGGAACCCACCACATCTTCTCAACTTATCATAGCAGACTCTTCCCCTTCTCTCATTTCGGTTGAGGGAAGTGATCCCTTTTGGGATGAGGTCGATGCTTTTCTTGCTCTAGATAGTTCACTTCCGCATGAGGTTGATGATGACTATCTTGATCCTGAGGGGGACATTCTTTTTCTTGAAAATTTGTTAAACGAAGATTCATCTTCCCCTCCTCCACCAAAACAACTTCATAATGAGGAAATCAAGTCAGTTGAGAAAACTGATAAATTTCCTGAGATCAAATTTAAGAACTTGCCTCTTCCACTTGATTATGCAATTCTTGAGGAGGAAGTTCTTATCCTAATTGCTGTTCAGATCTCTCTTCTTCCCTTCACCTACCCGGTGATTTCCCCTATCTTTCACTCATTTGGGAGTGAGGATATTACTTTTGATCCCGGCATTGTCCATCTAACATTGGTTTAAATGCCGGATTTATCTCATCGGTATGGAACTTTCTTATGCTCAATTGGTTATCCAAGCATCTTGAATGAAAGTCCGATAGAGATGGTTTCTTCCACTTACTTCCCCATGAACCAATGAATTCGGGGCCGAGTCAAGCTAGCGAATCGGTTAATAAAAACAGTAGCAAAATATGGGTTTTCACCCATGTCTCACCCTAGTGTGGGGGAGATGCCCCACATGTTGTAAATATGTATAGTTAAAAAAAAAAAAAAAAAAAAAAAAAAAAAAAAAAAAAAGAAAAAAAAGAAGTGTATATATCAAAATAATGGCTATTAGTATTTCCCTTTCACGTTCTAAGTGTTGGTTTAACAACCGGTTCTTTGAATATTGAGGGCAATATTCAGTTCTAAGTGTGGGGGGGAATTCTAGCGAATTTGATCAAATGTACCATCTAGTACCCCCATTTTAGCCAAAATTTTAAAATTTTTTCTCACTTAGAACGCAATAAATGGTTATCAGTCCGCCATGTCTAACCCACATAAGGATTGGCTAATCCAAGAGCAAACGGCTCTTGGTAAAGATAAATCAAATCCGTTTATGGCTTACAATTTGCCGAAAATTGTATGGTATTCGACTCACCATATCCTTATAAGTGAAGAGTTGGCTAGCCCGCAAGGTTATGGCTTGTGGTAAAGGCAGTGAAAAGCCATGATTGGTAATCAGCTCACCAAAGATAATAGTTATAATTTATCTAAGAGTTGGCTAGTCCAGAAGCAAACGGCTTCTGGTAAAGACAAATCAAAACCGTTGACAGCTGATGGTTTGCTCAAAATCATTTGGTTATCATTGTACCAAAGTATCACATACTAAAACATTGGCTACTCCAGAAGTAATGGCTTTTGGTAAAGAGAAAATCCATTAAAACTTCATAAAAGATTGCTAGGGACTAGCAATAGTTTAGTGTGGGGGATTGATGAGTGTGTAAATACTCATCATTTTTGTCTTATCTGAACTGCCAAAACATCCAAAAACACTCAGAAATGCATCAAAATACTGAAAATATCCCAGGGATTGTGTTTTATATGTTTCTAATGCAAAATGTTTAAAAACAGTGAAAAACGAGCAAAGTTTGCAAAATTGGCAGTTTCAGTCCCTCAACTTTCAAAACTTGTCAAATTTAGTCCCTAAGCATTTGTTTTGTAAGAAAAGTCACCAAAGGTCCTTTTGAAATTAGTATTTGTCATATTTAGTCCTTTGGTGAAAGGTTTCAATAATTTACAAGTTTGGTCCCTGCACCATCAGAATTTGCAAAAATGGTCCCTGGGAAATATTATTTTTTGGAAATATCATGTATGGTCCTTTTACTATTGAAACTTGGCAAGTCTTACCCTCGGATTAATATTTCAGAAGTTACAAGAATGGCCCCTAAACTTTAAAACCAACTTCATAATTAATCCTAAATCCAATCCTATCTATCCTAAATATAAAAATCCTACCCAGCTATAAAACCCAGTCCACTAACTAAAAACCCAAGCCCAAACATAAACCCAATACCCGACCCATTCTCTTTTATTTAACAAACCAGATGTTTGACTCTGGTCAAACAACCCTTCTTCCTAGTTACCCGCCCAAGCACCTCAATCCACCATCCACCACCCTTATCCTGACACACCCACCCCTTATCTCTTCCCCTTATCCCTGCTACATGTCCTAAGCATTAAATGCTTCTTCCTCACTACTCATTACCGGCCATGTGCAATTTTCCACTCACATCTGATTTTCCCGCCAAAACTGCTTTGGACGATTGAGATTGAATGAAGACAATTCAAGGGTTGGGATTTGCTCAGAGATGATGACTCAATGTTTCCCACCATAGTTTAGTATAAATAGGCATGTATTGTAAGCCAATTCGGCAGTAGAGTTTAAGTAGTTAATTTTAGTTAATCGTTTTTCTTATTCAGTTCTTATCTTTGTAATTGTAAGCTTCAAGTTATCAATATAAGTTACTTTAAGTTCATTGTTCTTGTTTTATTCAGTATTAAACTCAGTTCACTAGCAATTTACATTTCAAGATTATCTGTGATTCGAATTAAGTTCTAAGTCTTTTAAGTAACTATCAAAAGCTCCACTACCCCTTGTTATAAGCTCACATAAGCTCACTATAGCTTTATGTAAGCTTATATAGTGTATGCTAGTTCTCAGTCTCGAAAATTCAAAAACAGTCAACGAAAGTCAACTCTGGTGGAATAAGCTACTCTGGAGTTAATAAGCTGAAATTCTGGAAGCTTATGGTTTAGTGGCTTCATGGGAAGCCTATAAGTAAGTTCTGGTCCTAGTTCTTTCTTTCAAGTTCCAATTCGATTGTAAGCAAATTTTCTAAGTTTTAGCTTAATTTTTCATTTCACTATTAAACTGCTTATTGTAGCTTATTTCAGTCATCATTAGCTTATCAGTACTCTACAATTATATCTCAGTAGATTAAATCAGTTCTAATAGCATTTGTTTCTGTTTCACTATAAAAACTTAAAAAAGCCAAAAATAGCTTCTACAAGCTAGCTTAGTTCAACTGTTTTCTTATCAGTCACTAGTCCATTTTTATAGCTTAATATAACTACTAGTACCATTAGAACTCAATTCAGTACTTAAAAAACATCAAGCTCAGTTAGAAAATACCAAAATAGCACCCTTAAGGGCTGTTTGGTTTTAGGCAGTCACATAGCCAAACACTGCAGTTACTGTAGATTGGTCACTAGTCCAACTTCACACAAGCTTATTTTGACCATAAAAAGCTATCTCTAAGTTCCTATCAGCCTAATAGTTAGATATAGCAGTTTTGAGTCCTTTGTGTTCATTTCAGACCTGTACAAACTCAAACAAGCTCATACCAGCTACAAGCTTGTTCAGACCATTTCCTTGGCACCTTTGTACTCCCATTAGTTCATTAAGTCAGTCCACAAAAGCCTAGAATCACTGCATACCATTTTGTGCACAAAACAGATAAGCAGACTGCTACTCAGTCTTTTTGTGGGTTTTTAGAATCTTTAAGGAATTTTCATTCACTGCTCACAAGCCCGATTAAGCTGATTCTTTTGCACAATCAAACTCCACCAGCTCAACCTTAGTATAGTATTTTTATTTGATTTTTATTAATTTCCTAGAGCCACAAAGCAACCCCTCGAAATGGGCAGTCTAGCCCTGGTGCAGGGCACCACCTCAGCAGACCCATAGAAGCCTTAAGCTCTTTTGAGCTTTTTCTGGCTTATCAAGCCTCTTTTTCTAGTCCCTATAAGTCCATCAGGTGTGTCTCAGTCCATAGAAGCCTAACTCATAAGCTCATAGCTTATCTACAAGCTTTTAGCTTGTTTGCAAATCCTTAGTTCTTAAAAAAGGCTTCAAGCCCAACTGTTAAGCTAAAGTAGTTTATTCAGTCTTATTTCTTACGATATAAAAATAATCCCAGTTTAGAAAGTGCTTAAAAATAGCTGATAGATAAGTCTCAAAAAGAAAAGTTCAAAAAAATAAAGTTTTCACAAAAAGGCCTGGTGGGACTCGAACCCCTGACCTTCTGTCTAGCACACCAACACCCTAGCCAACGTGCCCTTGGGTCTTTTCCATTATTGGTTTGCAACTTTAATTATTTAAGTACCACCTTGCAGTTTAAGCTTAATAAGCTATTTTAGCTTATTACAGCTTATCCCTATAAGATATCACCACCATTTTATTTTTAGGAGCTTATTAATAACTTAAGTTAATTTAGAAAAAAGTTTCATAATTTTCTTAATAGTTTTAATATTTTTAATCTTTTTAATTAGTTTAATATAGTAATTAAATCATAATAAATAGAAAAATAATCAGAAAAATATAAATCTAATTTTCATAATTTTCTTTTGTCATTTTTAATCTAGGAAAAATATAATATCATTTTTAGACCTTAAGAAAACCAAAAATAGAAATATAGTGATAGCTTCTATTTAATAGAATTTATCTTTTTAAATTTTAATTAAGCAAGTTTCATTTTTATAATTTTATTAGCTTCTATTTACTTAATAATATTTTTAGAAAAAGTTTTAGAATTTTCTTTGTTCATTTAGTATTTTCTATAAATTTAAATAGTTTAATAAGTTATTAAATAATAAATAATTAATAGTAATTAAATAAAAAGTTTAAAAAAATATAATTTAAGTTTTTAAATAAGTTTTAAGTCATTTTACATTTTTAGGTTTTAAATTTCATAAATTTCAGTTTTAGTCCCATTTTAGCTTTCCCGTTACGCGTTTTAGTTTATTTTTATTCGCGTTTAATTGTCTTGTGTATATCTGTTTTTAATTTGTTATTTAGAATTATTAAAAAAGCAAAAATATCTAAATCACATCAATCACTCTAAATCCTAACTTTTCACAGTTGCCCATTCACACCTCGTTGAGAAACGATTCGGGTAATTACTTACCTGTCTTCACACTACACACGAACGTGAGTTTTTGCAAGTATCCTTTTTCACAAAGGGGTAATTTGTAATTATTCACGCGTATCCGCTGTCTGCATTTATTTATAGGTGTGTTCAGCACGGATCAAGGGGTCATCCACGTAGGATCCTGCGCCTCTATCACCGTGGATACCTCGATTTCTGAGATGGATTTATTCTTCAGAATCTCCACCAATACTTGTTTTGACAGGTGAGCAAAGCTTGTAGATGCGATCTTGCTTAGCGCATCCGCCTTCTTGTTTTCCCCTCTGGGAACTTGTTTGATGGTGAACCTGTCAAAGCCTTCGATTAGTGACTTGGTTTTCTCGAGGTATTGAACCATGTTATCCTCTTTAGCCACATATTCTCCCAGCACATGGTTGGCTACCATTCGTGAATCCACATGTGCTTCTAGGTTGCGTATACCCATTCGCGTTGCAATGCGTAATCCAGAAATTAGGGCTTCGTATTCTGCCTCGTTGTTTGTGGCTGTGAATTCAAAACGCAGTGCGTAAGTGAATTCCATTCCTTTTGGGTTGGTGAGGATAAGGCCTGCGCCCGACCCATCCACGCATGAGGATCCATCCATGAACAAGACCCATGGTTCCTGTAGTTTTACCTCGCTCTGTGAAGGTGCAACGTCAGTCTCTGGTTTTTCGCTAATGAAATCTGCTAGTATCTGTCCCTTGACAGCAGTGCGCGGCCTATAAGAGATGTTATACTCACCTAGCAGTACACTCCACTTTTGTAATCGCCCTGATGCGTCAGGTTTGGAGATAACCTGCTTGATTGGTTGGTCCGTGACCACCACTATCGGGTGCGCTTGAAAGTATCTGCGCAGTCTTTTGGCGGCAAACACTAGTGCTAAGACTAATTTTTCCATTGGGCTATAGTTAATCTCTGTCTTTTTGAGCGCTTTGCTTACGAAGTATACTGGTGTCTGGACAACATTCCTATCTGTTAGTAGCACTGCGCTGACTGCTCCATGACTCGCTGACAGGTACATGATTAACTCCTCCCCTGATCGGGGTGCAACTAGCTTGGGAAGCGCTGCTATGTGTTGCTTAAGCTGTTGAAAAGCTTCTTCCGCTTCTGCAGTCCAACGAAAGTCTCCCTTCTTTGTGCACTTCTTGAGTGTTTTAAAGAGGGGGAGTGACTTATCAACTGATTTGGATAGAAATATGTTTAGGCCGGCTAATTTTCCATTCAAAGACTGTACCTCTTTCAACGTGCGTGGTGAAGGGAGTTGGAGGACAGCTTCTGTTTTCTCTGGGCATGGTTTGATGCCGTCAGGTTCTATCAAGTATCCCAGGAACATGCCTTCTGTAGCGCCGAAAGTGCACTTCTTAGGGTTTAACTTCATATTTATCCTTCGAAGCGTTCTAAATGTTTCTTCGATGTCACGGACCAATTCATCTTCATTATGGCTCTTTATGACGAGGTCGTCAACATAGACTTCTAGGTTGCGGCCCACTTGTTTCTCGAACGCGTTATCTACCAATCGCTGGTAAGTGGCGCCCGCATTCTTTAGGCCAAAAGGCATCTTAGTGTAACAAAAAACGCCTTGGCTTGTGTGGAAGGCTGTTTTTTCCTCGTCGTTTATGGCCATCTGGATTTGGTGGTACCCTTTGTATGTGTCTAAGAAACATTTGAAGGGGTATCCACATAAGGATTCTACCTTCCAGTCTATCTCTGGTAGCGGGTAGCAGTCCTGTGGACATGCTTTATTGAGATCAGTGAAGTCTACGCACATCCGCCAACTGCCATCACTCTTTTTTACCATTACTGGGTTGGAGAGCCAGTCATGGTAATAGACCTCTCGCATGATACCTGCGTCAACAAGTTTGTGAACTTCCTCTAGAATGGCTTTTGCGCGTTCTGGGGCTTGGCCGCGCTTTTTCTGCCGTACTGGGGAGTATCCTTGTCGGATGTTCAACTTGTGCTCTGCGATCGAGCGTGGTACGCCCGTCATGTGTTTTGGTTCCCATGCGAAGATATCCAGGTTCTTTTGCAAGAGTGCGCACACAGCGGCTCTGCCTTAGTCAGACATCGATCCCCCGATCGATACTTCTTGCTCTAGGTAATCAGGATTAATCGCGACTTTCAGGTTTGATACTTTAGTTGCGCTCTGTCCTGGGGTGTGCGTCGTCTCACATGTAATCATGTTACATTCTCTAGGCGGTATGGTGTTATTGTATATGGTGACAATGCCGACTTCTACCGGGAATTTGAGCATCCCATGCGCTGTGGATGGTACGGCGCGGATTGCCCAAATTCCTGGTCTTCCAATGATGCCATTGTACGGCGAGGGAGACTTGATCACCATAAAATTCATCCAAGCTCTCGTAGAGTGCTCCTTATTACCAATGACGACCTGTTATCGCAATTGCCGCATAGGCCATATCTTTTCTCCCGTGAATCCAGTTAATGGCGTCGTGGCCGGGCTTAGCTGTCTTTGTATCTCAGGTCGCAACCTTTTGAAACAATGCTCATACATTATATCTGCGGATGCTCCTCCATCAATATACATGCGGTGAATATCATGACCCCCCGTATGTATCTCGATGGTGAGTGGTTCCGCCACTACGTTGTCCGCAGTCAGGGTAGGAAAAGAAATTTCGCTTCCATGAGAAAATTTTTGGCTGACCTTCCGCCTAGTATTTCGTTGCCATGACTGTATCATGTAAATTGTGTCAGCCTTGTCTTTAGGTGCTTCTTTCTTGCCCCCAGTCTTCTGCTTATCTTTTCCTTCCCTAATGCTTTTCACTAAATGGTCCAATCTGCCTTCTTTTTCTAGCTTCTCAATTAGCTGGCGCAGTTGGACGCATTCATTGGTAGTGTGGCCCTTCTGTCCGTGATAGTCGTAGTACCCATTCCCTACGCGCCGATCTTCTGGAGTGCGCATTGGTGGAGGTCTTGGGAAGTTCGCGCCTTCTGTCGCAAGTATCTCTTGGGAGTCTTCGTTAGTGGAGTGTACTTGTCATTCCCGCCTCCCTGACTGCGATAGCTCTTGTTACGATTGCTATTCTGGTCATTGGATTGTCTCCTAGGTTGTTCTTGTGACCTATAGTTTGAATAGCTTCTCTTGCTGTCCGCAGCAGCAGCTTCTCCTTGGATGAAGGACCTCGTGCGCTTCATAAGCTCATCAAAGGTTTGGGGAACCCTATCATTTAATTTTTTGATAAGCTCTGGGTTATTGATTCCATTCATGTTCCGGAGATTTTTAGTATTTCTGGGCACGCTTTGACATGTATGCATTCGTCCTTATAGCGCTCCATAAATGCGCTTGTGGATTCCCCTCGGCGCTGTTTTACCCTTGCGAGTTCAACAGGGTTCTTAGCGCACTTCTTCCGCTGAGTAAAGTTTAAGCGAAACGCCTTTCTTAACTCTTCAAAACCATTGATGCTTCTACGTGGAAGCTTACTAAACCAGTTTCGCGCATTCCCCACTAATGTGGAATTAAACATGTGGCACCACACAGGTTGTGGCCAATTTTCGATAGTAGCTGCTGATTCAAAATTTTTTAGGTGATCGTCAGGATCACCTGTCCCATCATAGGTTTTTACATTAGCGGGCATGCGCCTTTTCTTGTCTTCTGAGAAGTCACTGATGCGTCGGGTGAATGCATCAACCTTTTGGCGACGCCAGGGACGAGACATGTCTTCATCTCCCTGGTCGCGGTGTCTTCCCTTGGACTTCCAGTGTCCTGTTTCTTTGTCCTCGTTGTCCGAGGAGTCACTTGAGGATGAGTTTGCTCTTTTGTGGCGCTTGCGCCGACTATCCCCGGAATCCGAGCTTGAAGGGCTTTCACTTGGGGAGCACCGTCGTCCGAGTCTATCATGAACCTTGCGACCACCCAGTCTAGCGTGGACATTGGTGCGCCATCCATCGTCTTCCTGCTCCTCCCTATACTGCGAGCTAGTTGCTTCATCCTCCGTAATCTTTCTCCCAATCCTAGTGAACACTGGGAGTCGGCCGCTATCCTTCTCGCGCCTCTCCCTTATGTAGCGCGGTGGGGATGTTTTCTGTTCAGGGTCAAAGTTGAGCCTGGCGTGCAGACCCTGACTTGACTCTTTTTTGCTTCTTCCCTCATAAGCGCAGCCAAGGTTTCATAGTTCTGAGACACAAAATCACTTGGCGCTAGTTCAGGCGTGACCCCTTCCAGCGCGAGAGTGTCTGTTTCCAAAACAATATCCTTGTTTCGGGTAGGCGCTTTTGGCGGCCTAGTGAGATCTATCTCTGGCATGGTGAATGGGGTATGTTGTAAATCTTCCGTGCTGGCGGGTGTTATAGTAGTATGAATAGTTCCCGCGAGCGATCCCGTAGTAGTAAAGACCGGGTCAGAGTATGACCCTAGGCTTTTGGGCGCACTGGTTGTCCTAGAGGCCTGTTTGGGAGCTGAAACAGTCGGTTGCTTCTGCCCATGTGGGTCACCATGCGTTTTCTTCGCCAGCGGAGTCCGCTGACTTTGGTTTCCGTGCTTCGTCATTCTAGTTTTTGGTAAAGTTCTTAGCGTAGGGTCCCACGGATGGCGCCACTTGTTGATACAAAATTTGGGCGTTCCCTGTTTGGATTCCTATTCCCGTATCAATTGGTTCTTGATGCTTGAGACCTGCGCACTAAGAAAGTAAACAACACCGTTAGGCTTATCGTGGGATTGTCTCCCACGATTATCCTCCGGCGTGAGAGTAAGTAATCGGTTTTTAGGGTTTAGTTTAAGAGTTAGGGTTTTGTTGATCGTCCCTTAATGAGAGCCGATATCTTCTTTATATACACACTAGATCTTTGTGGGTTTCGTGTTCCCCACTTCTCGACGTATCCCGCCTAAATCGGATTGTTTGATACATATCCATAAATAAGGGATATAGTGTATCCGGTTTATAAATAACTTCGGGCTTGGCCTTTTGTAAGCCCAACCCGTTATCGTTATGGCCCATCCGTGATGGGTTTGAGCCCATTCGTGATGGGCTCGTGTGTTAGTGGCGTCCATTGGTCGGGTTCGTGACCCGGATGCGGACTATACGTCATCAATTACGTAGAACTCTTTTTGGAACAGGCTCCAATTAATTTCAATCCATTAAAAATATCTCAGAGTGTCGACTTTGTAAGTAAACTGACTCATCTTTCAACCTCATAGCATCAGTTTTAGTTACATGTCTAATTTATTTTTCTGCCAAGAACTTTGAGGATTGGAACCAACTATTTACTACTACGTATTGACATTTAAGCAAATAAAGATACTTTTTATGGTACTTTATAATATACTTGACGTCACTCCATTTGTTCAGCATCTTGTATCGTGACTATGTGCTAGTTTTTCTGGATTATTATTCTTAAAGTTAATACGAATCACATATTTTTCAGCTAAATATGGACTGGTTTCTGCCTGCTAATGCATCCCTTAAAAGGGTGGTTATCCAGAGATTAGTATGTGATGTTAGAGTTTATGGATAATAATTAATATTAGTATGTCCGGTTTCGAACACGAGACTTCGGGATTGCACACATTACGTATGAGTCTCAATGTATTAATAATTAATATATTAGTTATGATTAATTATTAAATCACAAATATTTATATGGTCGAACAAAGAAAAAAGAGGGGGTTAAATGTTAATTTTTGGAACTTAAGGAGGTGTTGGACTCAAACTTGGAGAGCAAATTTGGAGTGTATATAAACACCTCAAAGCTTCATATGATCGCATAAAATCCCTAACCGATTGACTTTGTCAATCGATTCTCTTTTCTTCCACCTACTCACTGTCATAATAACATAAACAGTAAAAGGAGATATGATTTATTTCCATGCACATGGAAGTAATATTATATACGTACTGTACACATGCATTATCTATATGCATGAATTAGTTTACTCCTTTTATGTTATTGTTAGTGGGATTCGATCATGTATTATTTAGAACATCAAACCCTAGTTGTTGTGATGTTTTATTTGTGATACATGAACCTAGCTTTTCACATTGAGACGCTAGTAATACGTGTGTACAAGAACGGATTAAAAGCTTATTTTAGTTTGTTGTGACTTACCCTATTCGATCCTCTTTAAACCCATATTAGGGTTTATCTTGTTCTTGATGAGCACGTGATTCTTGTTCTTGCTAGGAATCAAAAGGTACGCATTTTTTACATTAGTTAATTAATTATATGTTATGTAGATCTATTCCGCTGCGTGAGCTTTGATGATTATGTGTTTATAGTTCTTTTATGATTCACATATTCCAACAGTGGCATCAAGAGCCTCGTTTTAAACATGTAATTAATTACTAAAAACCTTAAAAATTGAATCTTGTATAGATACATGCAATTTTGAGTTAGGGTTTTATTTTTTTATAAACCCTGATTTTTTGTAATAATTGGGTCGACACCCAATATTTATATTTTAGGGTTTTAGTTTTTGATTAAAACTTGTAGAAACCCTAGGATTGCATGCAATTTTTAGGGCTTAATTAATGAATACCTTTGTGATGTCATTAATTAGAATGCGTACTAGATATATATTGACATGATAATATGTGATTACATGATTATATGTGCAATATGGGATCCATGACAAAATCTTGCATATTTTGTCATGGAATGTTTGTTAATTTGAATTGCTACATGTTTTTAAGATAAATCTCAAATTAGGGAAGACCCTAATATATATTAATAAATTGGTCATGTGCAATGTGGTATCTAATTAATTAAAAACTTACGCGGCCAAGTTATTTGGCGTCTGTGATCCATTGGGCACAATGAGCTCGAAAACCAATGGGAGTTTTATTAATTACATACATTAATTTTCACATAGAATTATTAATAGGATTTATTGAAAAGGTTTGCATGTGGCTATATGATATTGTTAATGATCATATATATATGTTATTATGTGTTTATTTATTTATTTTTAATTACTTGATCTTTGTGTTGAATTATGATGGATTGTAACACCAAAGAGGGTAATTTTTTGAATAAAAATAAATGAACCTAATAACTATGAAACCTTTGTAGTATTTTATTTATTGCCAAGTCTTATGTGCCAATAGTGGTTCACTTCGCACGGTAATTTGCTCCCAGGCGAGACTAGTAATTAATAATTTACTATATATAAAATTGTTTTAGCAAGAAAATCATAAGCTTTTAGTTGATTGATTGCGACTGTACTAAGTGGTCGAAGCGGCGGACCTAAAATTGACAAACTATAAAGTGGGTATAAGGAGGCTTGACATTAAATTATCATCCGAAAGAGGCGCGTTTTTAATTGCCTTCGGGCGGACGTTTGCCTCTCCGCTTGCCTGTGCGTCAATTTTAGACTTACCAAGTACACCATAATACATACGAAGCATCTTAAGGCAAAGTTCTAAGTTTCTCAACGCCTCAATTAAAAACTTTGATGATTTGAGCTACAAATGAGTAAACAGTTTTTGTAGAAAACATATGATACAAAGATGAATGCATGACATCTTTGTACATATTTTGATTACACACATCAAAATAATACCCTTAAAATTTAAGTAATATGCCATCCAACTACAAAAAGGAACACCTAAGGTTACATCCTACATCACTAGCAGCCAAAGCTGAATGTTGATGTTCAAAGGGTGGGAGTCTAAGGGTAAATTGAGTACTTTCATTGCTAGCAGCCAAAGCTGAATGTGATGAAACAACGTCAATTTATAGTTTCTTAAGTTGGTTAACTTAATTGAGCACTTTCATTACTAGCAGCCAAAGCTGAATGTAATGGAACGGCGTCAAGGCATAAAGATTTGGGGATGAAACATGCTTACATTTGCAACTGAGGTTGGCAAGATATGTAAGTCCAATGATTTTAGGAATTGCAATCGGATATTGGCAATTGAGTGCAGCTCTACCTTATTGAGTACTTTCATTGCTAGCAGCCAAAGCTGATGTGATGAAACGACGTCAATTTGGATCCTAGTTTTCAATGAAAATTAAATGGTTATTTTTACCATGGGTGTTTAATTTTTTGAAAAGTTATTATCCAAAATACTAAAATTGAATTTTGAAAATTCTTTTAATGTATTTAATGCAACGTTAAAACTGTAAACGTGGAAAATTCCTTTAGTGGAAAGTTGATTTGCACCTGAAGGGGTCTTTGGATAGAGTCAACTTAACTAGAAGGATAAACCAAGTCTACTTTCCATGTGAAGAGTGAGACTTGATCCTATTCCTTTTCATGAATGAGAAAGGTATAATAGGAAAATTAGAATTGTCTAAATTCTAAGAAATAACTCATGGCGATTTTTTTTTAAGAAATTGCATGGTTAGGAGTTATTGAAATTAGAAGCTAGACTAAATTACCGCAAAATTGGTAAAAGGCAAACTAGAATGTTTGATCTAGTTGTTATAACCATTTAAAGGTGCTACATATCACTGTAGGTGATGGTAGACCTAATTGAGGAAGAAATTGCATACCCAATTTTCTCAAGTTAATTGAATTGATGGATATTCCATCATTGACAAAGTAGAATACATTCCCTGAGCACCTTAGTATGTATTACGTAAGGGATTACTCAAAGATGTAGGAAAGTAAACAGCACACTATTTGCTTTTACTAGTTTTGAAACATTTACAATGTTGTCAAATCCAGTGGGAGCATTGTGTTGTAATTACTGAATGATGAGTTCATGTAGTGATCTTTAATTCAGTGGGAGCTACAAGTCTTGATATCTTGGTAGTAACCCATATTATCTCTAGTATCTACTTGAGATAACTACTTTCCAATTATAGACACTTGTGGTATTAAGGATAGTCGAGTACGTTTCCTTACTAGACGAGGTGATTCTATAACTACTTATATCTATGACACAAATCATATTGATCACATAAGCAAACTATTGATGTGTTGTTTATCTGATACATGGTGTTGTTCCATGCACAAGTGGGAGAAATATTTAAAGTGTGCAAGCAACAACACAATAGAAATATGATTTAAAGGTTCTCTTGACTGTAAAGTAATAGACTAATGTTCTAATGTGTTTTAAACACATTCTAATAATAGAACACTTGGAGTTAATATCTACTTTCATTACTAGATATTAATGACAAGGTAAATTAAATACTTTTATTATTGCAGCCTCGGTTCATGTAATGAAAATATGTTAATTTACAAGTTCCTAAATTAGAAATATAATTAGAACAAGTGTCAACATGATAATAAGAATACTTCAAATGTGAATATTTATGTATTGTTGCACTGACATAAATAAAGGAAGTAATCTTATACTACTTCATATTTAGATGTTTATGTATTCTTAGAATGACATAAATGCATGAAGTAATAAATTAACTTGAAATATCATTGAAACCAAAGCTGTGGTATTCATGATAACTTTAGTTATACATGTTTATATTATAGATATGAATATGAAGTCTTTTGATTGCTATAAGACTTATACTAAAGTAAGACGTTAACTTGTTATGCTTTAATTAAGACATATACAAGGAGTCATTGAGTTGATTAGTGACTTATAACGTAAATTGGGATTATACAATTTATGTCTTTTTGGTAAGACATAGAAATTAAGTGGCTTGGGTCAAAAGGCACTTATGTTATAAAGCATGCAATTGGCTTGAAAAATCTATTTCACCATTAAGTTGATTTAGTTGGTAAATAGGTAAGCAAAAACGATATATATATTTATCTTATATATTGTGAGAATGACTTACAATATTAATCCTAATGAAATGCATAGTATTTATGGTATGTTCAGTTAGGTAAATAAAACTCTTGTTATATTGTATGATTAAAGATAACTATATCTTCTATTCTTCCTAAAGATATCAAGGTTAGAAAATTGAGTATGGATTGTATATACTCAATTAGACTCCAACCTATAAGATTTATAAGACAACCATTTATTATGGAATGTAATGGATCACATTAAGTCTTAAAATTGAAGTTCAGAATTTGTTAAACTACTTGATGGGTAGGTTATTAACAAATTAATGTTAGGAACGATCAATATGTATTTATAAAGTCCCAAAAGAGAACAAATCTATAAATTACAAAAGGCAAGTGGGAGTTATATCTTGATAAGATAAAATTACAAAATATGTAATCTTCTAAACACGCTAGCAAAATCATAATGAGAATTTAACATATTAGTGTTAAATCTCAAAGATGATGGAATTATCATTTAATAGATCCGCAAGGATATCTCAAATATTTGTAGAATATGTTGAGGGTTATGAGTTACAGGATCGTGGTATGCCTGTTAATAATTTGAAAATGTTAAATTTGGCAAATTACTCATACTATGAATGAATAGATGCGGTCCAATAAGATAACTAGTTTGGAAATGTAGTTGATCTTAAACTCTGTAGTTACACTATAGAATGGAAATGAATTTTTACAAAGGAAATGAAAATCCTAGAGATTTAAATTCTTGTGTAGAAATCATGTGGACGAATAATGTATACATATTTAATGTGTGAAAAAATAATCAATCTCACTTAAGTAATTAAATGTGATTGAAATTCTTTCTAAGCACATTAAATATATAAAGATCATGATTGTCATTATTAGTTTCATTTATATGAAATTAATAATGGAATATCAAAACTCCTTCTTGGATAATTACTTGAGCGAGGACGAAAAGTAATTGAAAGGAGTGGTTGAATTCAAATAATCTTTAGTAGTATACAAAGTGCAAATCATTTGTAAATGGATTAATGCATGCATCTAAAAGATATACTTATTTTTAGTTATTAAATCTAGTTTTGATTTATAATTAAAATAAGATATTTCTTAATATTCCTGAAAGCTAGTGGGAGTAATGTCTTTATTTTCTTATTTCATATATGTTGTATAACATATAGGAAGTAACATTCCATTAACGTTAACATTAAATGTTAAGTTTTAGTTTGGAATGAAACATCACAGGAAAATTTAGAAAATAAAACCTTGAAGTATATGTTTATTGCCATAAACATAAGCGGTAAATAATTAATTCTAAAAGAACATGATATTCTATTAGAAGACTAGATTGATACATATCTTTGAAAAGATATGACATGAATAAATCTAAGGTTGACAAAGGGATTATTCATGTACATCATGTTGCTTGTTGTATCATGCTTAAATTAAAGATGATTAACAACATTAATATCTAATTGTAATTATTAGATAGTTAAGTGTAATGGATATGGTTTAGAATTTACATCCTCAGCCTGGATTTGCTCCAAAATTCTAAATGTGAACCATATGGAAAAATTATTGCTTAATTGATATAGTGGACAAATCTTGAAGGATTTGGAGATATCAAAACATTACATGATAAATATTAAAAGTTTACGGAACTTTTAAAAGAGCATATTGTTGTTTGGATACAATGATGCTAGTAAGATTGAGATGACACTCAATACTAGTCATGGTGGGAGCTCATCCTTATTAGGAGACCATGTGTACTAGTTATGCTTAAAGCATAGTTGCATTATACATAAAGAATTAGAATACTTTAACTACAAAAGTTTGGTAGTTTAATTATCATAAATTCGCGGTTGAGGATGTCACGCAATTTATGGAATGTGGCAATATCTAGATAGATGGATGCACACATACATAAAATTTCATTCATGAAATAAGTATTCTCAAAATTCCGATAGATCAAATTAATTGATTTATGCCTTGTCAACAAGTATGGTGGTCATGACTTGTGGCATATTCATTAATTGGAATTATCATGCACGATCTGGTTAGTATTTGGATAAGGGACATGTAAACAATTATTATTTTAATGAAATAAAGTGTGGATAACGTTTATTCTCATTTTTAATATTTGTGTCCTATATTTGCATGTTTAAATCCGTGAATAACTAAGTTATTCTAAATAGTCCGTTGTCGATCAATAATATGGAGTATTATTGAATTAAGACAAATGTGAGGATTGGTAGAATGTACTGTAAGGTTGAGATACCAATATCACATGATATTCAATATTGGATAAATTGAATATAGGACTTATCCCAACTACATGATTATACTTTATGGATCGTCTTCATTAAGTAAATCATAAATATTTATCCTCAGACTTGAGATACCAGGTGACTGCCGAGGATGTAGCTCATTTTCTGTAAGGTAGTCTAACGCTATCCGTAAAAGGTAGTTATAAGGGCTATTTTCGGAGATGATGCAAAGTTCGAGGGTCACGCTCGCAGTCAATAAAGGATTTGTTCCTTCAAATTTGTTTTGAAGCTTAATACTGCTGGGCCCCTCGTAGGGTTGACAAGATGTTTGTACGGCCGTACCCAAAGTCTATCTGGAAGACGTTCAGATGTTTTGGTAATCTTGATCAATCATTAATAACGAGAAACAGAATAGTTAATTATGGAATGACCTAGATCCATATCCATATTAACGCGGTATTAGAAACAAAATGATAAGTATGATGATTAAATTAATCGCGTGGTTTTTTCCAGGAAAACCATACTCAGTTCAACCTGGGGGCATTGGGATCTGTTAAGCTAGACTAGACCATGTCATTACTATATTAATGAATATCCAAGTGGGAGCTGTTAGAGTTTATGGATAATAATTAATATTAGTATGTCCGGTTTCGAACACGAGACTTCGGGATTGCACACATTACGTATGACGTATGAGTCTCAATGTATTAATAATTAATATATTAGTTATGATTAATTATTAAATCACAAATATTTATATGGTCGAACAAGGAAAAAAGAGGGGGTTAAATGTTAATTTTTGGAACTTAAGGAGGTGTTGGACTCAAACTTGGAGAGCAAATTTGGAGTGTATATAAACACCTCAAAGCTTCATATGATCGCATGATATATAAAATCCCTAACCGATTGACTTTGTCAATCGATTCTCTTTTCTTCCACCTACTCACTGTCATAATAACATAAACAGTAAAAGGAGATATGATTTATTTCCATGCACATGGAAGTAATATTATATACGTACTGTACACATGCATTATCTATATGCATGAATTAGTTTACTCCTTTTATGTTATTGTTAGTGGGATTCGATCATGTATTATTTAGAACATCAAACCCTAGTTGTTAGCTTTTCACATTGAGACGCTAGTAATACGTGTGTACAAGAACGGAGTACAAGCTTATTATAGCTTGTTGTGACTTACCCCATTCGATCCTCTTTAAACCCATATTAGGGTTTATCTTGTTCTTGGTGATCACATGATTCCTTGTTCTTGCTAGGAATCAAAAGGTACGCATCTTTTACATTAGTTAATTAATTATATGTTATGTAGATCTATTCCGCTGCGTGTGGTTTGATGTTTATGTGTTTATAGTTTTTATGATTCACATATTCCAACAAATGATCTTCTAGAGGCACCTTCTCACGAAGCTCGTCCCATGCATGCCAATGATGATAACTTCCATATAGAAATTGCTGTTAATTTCTTTCCAGAAACGTTCAATAATAATCCTTCAACGGTTTGTCAAACTTCTCATGATGATGATGAAATTGAAATTTCTTTGTTACCATCATTAACTATGACAACTGAACCATGTCCTGTGGGTCCTACTGAATCCTTAAAACCAACATTTGAACCAAGATCATTTATGAGCAAGCAATTTCCGTCCTTCAACGAGGCAACATTTGATGGGTACAAAAGCTCCCTAGCGCCATCACTTGAGATAATTCTGTTCTTGTTTTTGTCATTTGAAGTCCTAAACTACATGTGGCAAAATGGGCAGGTTGGGTAACAGGTCAAAACGGTGTATGGGTCAGGTCAGTTGGGTTTACACGAAACACCTTTTTCCATTTTTTTAAAAAAATTCTATAAATAATTAGTGCCTTAAAAATAATTTATACTTTTGAATAACATGAGTTGGAAGTTTTATGCATCGTAAATAAACTTTGGGTAGCTTTTGAGCCTTTTGATCCATTAGAGATAACCGTAACTCTAATTTGACCTGTTGATGACTGTTTTGGGTTAATTTTGACATTATAGTCTGACATAACATGGATTTCATTGTAAAACAGGGAAATATAGAAAACGGAGGATAATTTGTTTATTCTCTGACAGAAATTGATCTTGAGCAATACAATAGAATCGCACCCGAAATCCCATATTCATCCCAGGATCTCAGAAATAGTAACTTTTATGAAACATCGCCACAAACATCAATTTCAGGATGTGAAGATTCATTAGAAGTTGGGAATAGTAATAAGCAAATGAATGAAGAAGTTGACTTCATGGAGATAAGACATGAACCAAGATCGCCATTAATGGAGCATGTGGAAATACCTGGTAATAATGATAATGGTAACGGTTATGCTTATAATCTTACGTTATCTTCTCATTTTTCCGAAATGCAAGCAAATGGGTCCACTGGTTCCGGTGAGTCCTCGGGCTTGGAATCAGATGTGCAGCATCCTACCAAAAAGATGCGAACGACAGAACCACCTCTTGAATATGGGTCTGTTTAGCTGAATATAGTGTTGATAGGTTTTTGTTGGAAATTGGAAGATATGTAGCAGTTAGAATGAAGCACCCCCCACACGGATACTGTCGGTTATTCATATTTTGCATTTTGGTGTTTGTTTTTGAATGGTCCAGTTATGGGGGATATGATAAATAACACTTGTTGTGAGTGAAAATCACTCTTTTATCATACCACTTAAACACTAGATCGAATGGCAACACAAGAACTAGAAGAAGAGATAATAGATGGGGAATATGAGAAGTAGAGATAGGGAGGGAAGAATATGGTGGCAGTAGAGATGATAAACCTGGGAATGTGAATGTATTAGATTAGAGAGAAAGATACAAAGAGGAGAAAATACACACACTCTCTCTAAAGCACACTTTGCTAAATGAGAGAGTGATTTGTATATATGTTGGTTGCCACATCTATTGTAGTAGATGGGCTTTCATTTGGACCAATTGTGTGGGCTAATATATGCACTACACATATATATTTAGGCTACTAACAATACTAATGCTACTAGCCCACACTTTAAAATACATATTACACATGACACTTAATGTTCTAAGCTACAAATGACCATCACTTCCTAATTAGCATAAAATAAATGCTAACAATCTCCCCTAAGGGATGGTCATTTCAATGATGCTCCCGTGATTGGTCTTTTGCATTTGATGACTTGAACTTTGTGTGTCAATGTATAATAGACTTGATTCATTGTTCCTTCATGCTCTGTGATCTTCAAAGTATTGACTTTGAATGTTCTTTCCTTGATCTACTTCTTCTGATCAGATGCGTCTACGTTGTAGATGATGATGGTGAATGGACTTTCGTCAGTACCTGCATAAGACAGTTAGCAATAAATCGTCCAGCGCTTATAGGTTTAGATTTCGAGATCGTTATCAGCATAGAGTGAAAACTTTCTCTAATCTTTACCACGGCCGTTGAGAGCCTCTGAAGTATACCGAAGTATCACTTCAAGACTGTAGACCGTTTGAAGTGAGTAACCATCATGACATAAGGCAAGATCCGAAGATCTCATTAAGACTCTTACAACTTGTATCCTTTGAGGTGAACACAAGTGTATTTCATAGGAAGTGTTCCTAAGAGATCTTTGATGAATCTCATGTCTCTAGACTCAATTATGTGCATTTTGGTTTTAGTCGTCGGAGGCATGGAGCAGAGTGCCACCTTTTCATTATCAACTCATCTCGGAGTGAGAGGTCGATAGATTATGCATCGATCTCCGTGAGAAATGAAACAAATATCTTTTGAGAGATATCTGAGTGGCTGGGAGGGGTTGTGCAGCGCGTCACTGGGTCCATGACGTCTTGTCTTCAATATCAGTATCACCTTAGTGAGTACCGATAGCAGATGTATTGACCCGGTTTCTGACCTAAGTTTTTACGGAGGGCTATTTCTTTTCACCCTTACAAAAACTTTTCTTTTTCATTCTTCAACCCCTTCTTTCTCCTTTCTCATTTACTCCTTTTTTCAATCTTACCTAAGGACTTCTAATTCTAATCTAATGGAATTATCCTTGGGTAGATCCCTCCGGCTCTGGCGGATCATAGGACATAACCTAAACATAATCACTTTATTACTCCATGATTATCCTAGATTATAGATCACATCCCATAAAACCATTTGAAAATCTCTCAAAGTGTTTATGAGTTGTAACACCCCCAAATTTGGTTTTATGGCAGCGGAAAATATTTGGGTGTTACACTGAGGATCGAAGTCAAAATTTTAGAAAACGGCTTGGGAAAGGCGTTTTAAAAGTTATATGTCATTCGATATAATAGTTTTGACCTTAAAGGTTGAAATATATGTTTTAAAAATCCCACCAAAGTATGGTATTTTGAAAAGAATGACATATTTGATTTTCACACCATTTAAATTATCAGAGTATTTAATGCCCGCTCCGTGTCTTGTCCTGCTCCATTGATTACCTGAGAAATACATGCTTAAAACGTCAACACAATGGTTGGTGAGTTCGTGGAGTTTGATAGAAAATAACTTTCTTTCAATGTTTTCAAGAGTTGATAGTTGAAATAAATACTAGTACTTCTTGAAGTAACTAGTAAGTTTGAAATTGGATAACAATCCATGAGAATATCGTTTATGATCTCAAGGGATCATAGGTTTCAAGTTTAAAGGAAAATGAGTTATGCTGGAAATGAAATAATGGTTAAGCTCTCAAAATACGATATGCCAAACATTGAGTTGTTTTTATCATAAAACGCAACTATGTCACATATAATTTTAGTTAAGTTCCTAGTACAACACATAGTACAAATAATAGTATAAGGTCTGATGTCTATCAGTGTAGAGTGGTCGTTATTAATACATCTGTATCCGAATATATATAAGAAACCATATATATTCAAAAGGTTATATTGCTCTAAGCCTCATGACGCGCAAAACGTTAACAAAAGTACCGTAAAACGGAGAAAGTCACATCAGGGTTACTGATGGTTTTGCCCTAAATAATAGGTGATTGCCTCATCCTATTTGTGTCGAATATAGTGTATCGCGACTAAATACGACTAGCCATCCGGCATTCCGTCCATATTTAGTGGGATAGGTTGTCAGCCTTTACAGGTTTTGAAGCTGTCCACTATATTCGCGCTCACCGCAGTGATTAATGGCTCATGATCGAGGGACTTTATGGCAATATAGTTAAATTTAGGCAATATAGGGTTCGGGTTTCATAGAATACACATACTTTAGTTTATGGCAATTATTTCCAGTTGGGATGTATAAACATCATAGTTAAGTTACCAGTACATTCAGCTGTTATATGAATGTATAAAATGAGTCTCAGTATCTTGTCACAACATGTAGTTTGAAAGTGTTATCTTTCAAATATAGCATTTCAGTTAAGCAAGCAGTTTGCAAATATAACGAGTATATATTTCAGTCAAAGGGTGATTCAAAACATGTAAAACATAGTTGATGATTTTGAATAAATCATGAGTTGTTTTCAAAGTATAGAAATACTTAAAACAGTTGAAGCATGTATCTCCCCCAAAGAGTTATTAAAACAATTATTAAAAGTAGGGGCCACGACTCACCTGGAGTGTAGCTGACAAGATGGAATTATAAGATCAAGTAAGACTTATAGAAACGATCACGTAAACGTCTTCAATACGAGACCTGAATATGAGGAATATCTAAGTATTCGACTTACTACTAACGATGAGTGTGAACGTGAGAAATCGTACAACGATTTGATGATGTGAGTGTGATATGCCTAAAATGCCTCAAGTTAAGAAAATATAATATCATACAATGATATTATCATAATTCTTATGTCACTTGACTCGAGGTATTATCTCCTTAAAATATGATGAAATGATATGCATATGAAATCGTTAAATAGATAACGAAAGTTAAATATATGTAACTAGAATGAAATGAATGCAGGTGAAATGATGTGGTGATGAGAATGAGGATGTTAAGTGAAAAATAGTTGATCCTTGTTCTTTCCCAAATTTTATACTTTTTACCCTAACCGTATTTGCGTTACGTCGTTAGTCCTTCGTTAGATATAAGTTTAATAATATTCCAAAAATAGTCTAAATGTATATATAAGACTTGGAGTTTATTCAAAAGTCAACTTAAGTCCTTTCTAAATTGTTTTCACAGTTTCAATTCTCAAGTTTCACAGTTTGGCAGTTTTAGTCCTTATAGTTAAAACGCGTTACGATTTTAATCCAAAAATGTCTAAATGATAAAGGAAAATTTGGCGACTTTTTATAAGTTATATTTAAGATGAAAGCAGCTTATTTTACTAGCTTATTCGATCATTAGCTTATTTATTACATAATTGGGCCCTTAACGATTTCAAAATTTAGCCCACTATTGTTTCTAGTTGTTTTTCAAATATGGTTTGTGCACTTTGCTTGTGCTGTTTTAAAGAGTCGAGTTGCGAGTATTTTTGCATGGTGATTAAACGAAAGATGTAGCTAGTTACATGTTCTAACGAAAATGCATGTTTAGTTTAGTAGTGAATATTAAAACATGTCGAGTTGTAGGTTCGAATGGGATAGTAAAGACAGTGCATGCATGAATTTTTAAAGTGTTGGTTATAAAGTCTTTTAAAACATAAAACATTGATACGTTCGAGTGTGGTTTTGCATGAATGTCACCTATCGAGACTTTCAAGGGGTGCTCGACCTAGCTCAAAATAAGTGACGTGTGTTTCATAATATAGATATTTATACGTTTGAGTGAACAAAAGAGGTGCATGCATGTGTTTCTTGAATAAGTGGGTTTCTAACTGTCATCAGTGACCAATTATGGCAAATGGTTTCCATGCAAACTATTCGAATAAAAGCAATTATACTGACTTTTGTAAAATAGTTGATGAGTTCGAATACAAAAGTTCTATGATGCATGCGATCTAGTGCAAATGAGGCAGTGATATTGTGAATCGAATGCTAGTCATTTCATGATAGAGTTTTCGACACCAGTAGTTAGTTATATGAAAAGAAGGTGCATGAAAACTAAACTAGAAGTATCGATACGTTCGAGTGCATGAGTGAAATGCATGCATGTCGTGTTCGTGAGAAATAGAAACAGAAGAAATTAGTGAGTACTTACAACACTTTTCTAGAGGTGAAGAGAAGGCAGTGATGATTGAACAAGACTCAAGAAAGAAACAGTGATGATTGAACAATGCACAAAGGTGAGACAGTGAGTGTGGCGAGCTAAATATGTTTTATGTGCCTATCTCCTACTCGATTTGTATTTCCAACATAGAGGCAAGTGTTGTTTGAGACTTTTGAAGTGTTAGTGAGAGTGGGATAAGTGAGGTAAGTAAGAATGAAATGTGTGTGTGACCTTGGCAGTGAAGACGAGTGGGTTTTTATAGAGATAAATACACAATTGTTTTGACTATATTATCCCTAAGTTTAATCATGTTTCTTCACTGTATAGGACAGAAGTGATTCGCATACTACTGGCTGTAGTAATTATTAGAGGTGATGGGAGAGCTTGTATGACTTAGAAATTATTAAGAAATATGATATAGTTTGTCCTATGTTTGTTGGCATGTATATGTGATACATATACACACGTTACTATCATTTAAATTTTTATATGTAAGTCAATGCCTCACATGCTCCTACTGTCATGGGGAGAGTATGGAAGGAGTTATAGAAATATTTGTCTCTTGTAGTTGGCATTTATACATATTCTATAGATATTTTTAGTTGGTGTACACAAGTGTCTAAACGTGTGAATTGAATCTTGTCTTTAGTTTTTGGTTTATAACTATATTCGGTTATATTATGGTTGAGTATGGCAGTGCCTAAACTTGTGAATTGAGTGAAGACTTGGCTAAGGAAACAATCTTGTCTCTAGTTGTTTGTATGAGTATATATTCGATTTATGCAATTGTTTTGGAGGGACTTGACTGACCGAGTTCTAAATGAATTCACAAAGGGCAAATTGAATTTGATGTGGCTGACTCGAATTGCATGAATTAACAAAAGAAAGTTGGGCTGGACAGTGGGCTGAACGAAGAGTGAAATGGGCCAAGGATTTAGACAGCCATTGGGTTTTTGGCAAGGAGAATTAGTAGAGAGTTTAGTAATTATTAGTGTTACTAATTGGAATAATTAGGGACAATTAGTAAGAGTACTTATATCTTTGGATAAGGATTTTATCATCACTAACTATTATTATTTGCGAGGTTCCGAACTTAGTGAGAATAGAATCTCGTGAGTTGAGTAACATTTGCTATTTAATATATAGCAAGAAACATATTGCGGCAGCAATAGCGATAAGAGAAAAGTTTAAATTTTTCCATAAAAATGGGTTTTATTAAACCGTAAGTTGTGATTATCATAAATCAGTGAGATTTATTACGAGGGATTTTTACGGGATCTCACAGTATCCACCCCTAATTTTGAACTTCGTCCCGAAGTTCAGGCCGTGATGGTTGTTGAAAATGTAGTGTCCTGAGATGAGAGTTTATAGGAAATTATTGTCGAGAGATTTTCATCTGTATTTCGAGGAAACGGGTCCAATTTGATTTATTCGTACCGGACGAATTAAATTGGAATGTTAGATCAACTAATGCATTCATAGGCTATGAATGGTGAAAGTAACGGTCGAGAGTAGGGAGTTTCTAACACTTAATGTTTAGTGTTCTAGCGATTGAGACTAGTGGGTTTTTAAGGGTAGCGATTTGTAACTTAATGGTCGTGAATAGTAAAATAACGGATACTTTTCTCCACCTATATTCCCTTTTTAACTTTCCCCTTTTTCTCATTTCACCTTTTTCATTCATCACTTTTATTTCAAATTCATCTCTCTAAAAATATCATGCCGCCGATCGCTATAGTATTTGCAGCCATGTTCATCATTTTCGCCGTCGCTGGTTTGGCTCTTCTTCCCGGCGAAGATACCAGCGGTTGGATCGGATACTTGTTGGTTATCGTACCCCTCACAATCCTAGCAATTTTTGCGGATGACTTTTGGAAGTGAGGGTCACAAGCTAGTGTGGTTAGAATGTATCTTAGTTGTGTGTCGATGTAATCCTTAATAAATGTGGAGTAAAATCTCACTTATGTTTAGTCGTTGTCCTTAATGATTCGGTTTTTATTTATCTTCCAGAATAATCAAGGTTCTTCATCCTATGGTGGCTCTTGCTATTGCTGGGTTGGTGGTGGTTTTTGTTGCTATGGTGGTCCAATCTATTGAAGACTCTATGCCTTTCATTGGGTTTATCGTACTATTAGTACTTTCGGTGTTAATCATCTTGCTATGTATTAATTTTCGTGGGTTCTAATAAAATTTATGTTATTTGTGTTTTCCTCAACTTGTTGTGAATTCTTATAGTTTCTAATTTTGTACTTTCCTCGACTTCTTATAATAAGGTAATGGGTAATAAGTGTAGATCTTGCTAGGGTTCGGTTAAGAGTGAGGTTTATGAACAATTTATTTTGTCTCGAAATTTTGTGTTGGAATGAAAATTGTTATTTTGAAAAGATAGCTGTTCCATTTATAACATGATTCTTCCTAAATTATACATAGGTAGCTAGGCTATGTATAATTGAGGACCAAATGATGTAACGCTTGGTTCAGTCATTATAACATTTATGCTTCCTCAAAAAGTTTTATACGGTTCAACTAAAATAGTTTTGTCACATAATCAGACACTTTCTGATTATTTTCAAAAGAATTTGAAAAGTTGTTGTTCATATACCGAGGATAGTTCAGAAATTTTCTAAGGTGGTATGTGGATGTTTCTTGGTATAGACCTAAGTTTTAGGTGAGGATTTCTTACAATGTGGTATCAACCTATGGTTTGGTCAATATGGAGCTAATTGAATCCTTAGGGTAATATCAGTGTGTTGTTACATAACGATTTATGAATAAAGAGGTGGAATAGAAATTGAAATAGACTCAGATTTATAATCATGGAAATATTACAAGGTAAAGTTCTTACACGGTAGAAGGATAATTGTTACACTTAGGTTACATCCATCGTACCTAAGGTAAATACAAACGGAAATATAACTTAGATAGCTCTAGACCAGAGTTTATTTATTTTACAGCAGGAATCCATTCATCTGCTTAACATAGAGGTCATTCTTTAACGCGGTTGAGACTATTTGATGAGTCCTTATTCCCTTGTACAAATCTTGGGCTCCTAATGGGCCTTGTAGTTCGGGCAATAACTCTTGAAATGACTCATTTTACCATATTCATGGCATTTTATGGATGAGGGTTGCTTATTTCCTTTCATGGTTTTGCAATCTCTTGTCTTGTGGCCTGTTTTCCGGCACCTTCCGCATTTATCAATGCAATGTCCGGTGTGATGCAACTTACATCTTGGGCACAGAGGTTGCTTTCCATAGTATTTGTTTTCACTACTAGGGTTGGTGATGAAGTTTCTTCCAACTTCTGGTTTGGGTCTTTGTTGGCGAAGATAGTCAATGCGGTCTTGTAGATGATTGCTGTCACACCCCCAAATTATCTGTTTTGCAGCGGAATGGAATTCCAGGGGTGCAACTGCCATAGCATCTTAACTGCAGTTATATTGAACGACCTAAAGTGTCGTTTAGAAAATACATCGTTTGATTATTTAAAACATTCAGAGTTTACAAAGCGAGGCCCCAAAAGATGTTACAAGTTTGCGGAAATAAAGTTTACACAGTTCAAACGATGATTAAGTGCATAAAATATAAAGTGAGACGCGTCGACACCGCGACTCCATGATATGCCCATATGCAATCCAACATGCGATGCTTAATAACCTGAAAATACATTGCTAAAACGTCAACACGAATGTTGGTGAATAATCATAGGTTTATGTAAATGAAATGCTACACGGAAACCACAAGTATAAAGTGAAATGAAAAAAAATATGCCACATAAAAATAATACATTGGCTCTTAAGCTCATGACCCCGAAGCTAGACTGAATGAAATGCCCCAACTGAGTGCTTTGCCAAACACCCTGAAATGGATCAAATGTAATGCGTTCGTATGACAAGTTGATGCTACCAACCCGAACGGAGGAGTCACCCTCAATAGATCTATTCACACACTCTCGCTTGCTCACAATTAACGGTTCATGATAATAGGGGACTTTAATCTTGGCAAATGAGGTAACTTAAGCAATGTAATGAATTTATATACTTTGGTCCGCATGAAAAATTGGTGCAATGTATTCTCCCCCGAGAAATTTGAAATGATGTAATAACTTGAAAAACGGGGCTATGAAAACTCACCTGATGAAATAGCACTATGACAATAATGGATATGATGTAATGATGGCTCGGTCTCTAACCGCAACCTATGATGAATGATGTGACCCAATGTAAGCAATGATACCATGCAACTCATGCAAAAACGTATGTTAACGATACCACTCGTTATTTTTGAAAATAACGTTTTCTGTCGAAAAATATATTTTTGACATCTCGGCAAGTCATATACTATATTTCGTGTAAAAATGTTGGAATAATACTCCACGATCCTTATTTGGTGTTTTATCGTCAAATAAAATAGTTTCGTCGCAAAATATTACTTTTACAACTGGTGAAAATATGACCGAACGGCCTTGCAAAGCTAGTCGTAAAATATTGTACGTTAAGAGTTAGTAATGGAACTTGACGTTTTTGAAATCCTTGCAACAACATCTCAATGTCGTCTCTTTTGAGTTTTGATCATACGCGTCTCGATCATAAAGAAAATCGGCTTTGAATATGGTGTCTTGCAAAACAATTTCTATACTTAGAAATATTTTCTTATAATAGTTGTTTTTGGCGATACTAGGAAAATCATAACTTACTCATAATAAGTCCGATCAACAAGCGGTTGATTGATTTGGAAAATAGGCCGGGAATACTTCGTTTCACCTCAAGGAGTTTATGGCTCAAACCGTCTCGCTCAACGGGAAAATAGCTCGTAAGATGGTGCCTCGCAAAACTGTTTACACTTAGAAAATATTGGAATTATAGTGAGGCTGTCAAAATGAGTTTTGTTAGTCGGATTTTCAGAAATTCATATCTTGGTCGTTACAAGTCGGTTTTCAACGTTCTTTATATCCACGCGTTCGTCATAACATGAACTAACATATTCTCAGTGGCTCGGCTCAGCTAGACTACGGCTAACGCCTCGTTCTGTCCCCTAAAGTTCGGCCAACAGCCCGCATTTTCTGAAAATAATAGTTTTTGCGTTGCTAACTTTAAAACTTCGTATCTCCTTCGTTATAACTCGGTTTTTAGTGATTCAAGCGACCACGTTTTCGTGTTTGAGAGTACTTTCTAAATATGAAAGCTAAAATAACGCCATGTTTACTGATTTTTCCAGAGTTTGAGTTTTTCGACAGCAGGTATATATATATGTTAGAAACTCGTTTTCTTGGTTCGCGGCTTGATCAAACTACTACAACACAACTCCACAAATACACACATCCTACCATACACCTTCTTAGGGTGTCATGGGTCCTAAACATCGTTAAAAATAGTGGGCTTCGCGGGGATGTTAATAAAACATACAGATCTAGGGTTTGAGATAGTTTTAATGAAAAATAAAACAAGTGGTATACATAACATAGGTTTTGCATGGATAGCTCTTAAAATAAATAGGAAATACATCAATATAAGAACAAAGGGAGTATGAAAAGATCAAAAATAGTGTTCTTGAGCTTACTTGATGATTGGTGAGCTAGGGTGAAAAATGACCACAACCTTGGAGTTTTTATTGCAAAACTCTAACAAGGAAGATATTCGGGACTAGAATGTAACTTGATCTTCAAAAAAAAATGGGATCTCCTTTGTTCTTGGTGTTGTGCCGTGGGATGGTGATAGAGAGGGAGAGAGTGTTTGCTAAATTTTTTGCTAGTGATTTGTTATGTAAATGTGTTATAAAATAAAACTAGTTTATAAGTAAAATGTAGCATTTAAGGATTTTTGGTGTATTAGGCTAAAAGTGGTCAACAAAGGGCGGCAAGGCTTCTTGAGGAAGCCTTGTGTTGTGATTTTTTTGTAGAAATATTTTTAGGATAAGCCCTAGTTAGATTAGTGTGTAATTTCGGCGTTATCGGGTACCGGGTTAACTGAAAATAAAACGTGACGAAAAAAAAAATATGACGAAGTCGTGAAAATTATGAAATCATGTTACTGATAAGAATCGGTTGTTAAAATAGTGATCGTGATGAAATATCGCAAAACGACGGAGTCATAAGCTCTTAACGTAAAATATAGCAAAAGGTTTCAAAACACCGGGTAAAATAATAATATAAATTTTATATCATTAAAATTAGCATGAAACTATATTAGGATCATAGTCAGGAGTTTTTGAGTATAATATTAGTAATAATGACTGAGTGGTAACGTTTACTGAACAAATGAACATACGTTAATGAAAATCACACAAACCCGTGCATGATTTAATATGGAAATGATGATGATGTTACTGATGATATGTAGACTACTCTAGTCTATATGACATGTCCTTACTGATGATGCATGAATACGCAGCTAAACCTGACTGGTTACGTGCATTTGAATACTTGTAAACTAGGTTTACTGAATGATGAATGAAAATCATGAATAGTGAAATGGTAAATTGTAAATTGTCAAGGTTTGGGAAATGACCTGAAATTGTGATTTGTCACAATTGCGGATGCAAACATCCTTGTGGAACTCACATTCATTGAGGATAAATGATCTTTTCTCCTCAAGTTTTCGCTTTTGGTTATTTTTCCTAAGTGCAATATCTTGCCTAATTCTTTGGGCACAAGTTCGTATAGGTTTAGTTATTCTTCTTGAATCCTTTAGGTAATTTGGCTTACACCCCACGAAACTTTCATGGTTATGCTTACAAGGTATAGCCTTCTTTCTTTCTTGTCTTGTCATGTCATGGTTACCTAGGTGAACTGTTGTGGTCACTTCCAATTTCTTACTAGTTTTAGGAGTCATAGTTGTTGTGGGCACTACGCTGTTCATGTTGTCCATTCCCTATGAACATCACAAGAAATGTTGATTTAGTATTCACTTTATTGTTAGAATAATTCAAATAACAAAGTATTTGTATATTAGTGCTAACAATGTGATCTCAATACAAAATCAAATCAACTGAGGATCATAGAAATACGATGTGTCTGGGTAACATCGTAAAATAATGATCAACTCTTGATATGGAATTGTTAAAGAACAAACGAATTCATCAAGCTGAGGTTCATCAACTTTCTCTTTTGAAGATTTGTTCTTGGGCTTCTAGGGTTTATTGTTTAGTCGTGGTGTATTTGATGTATAATCACTGCTACAATCATCAATATGGACATAACTCTAATAACTTGTTTGATCAAAACAACCAACACAAGGTCTTTTATTAATGTCTCATTGATTCTTGTGGAGTCATTTGTTTACCTACGAGAGTAACAAATGGTGGGATTTTGCATGGCTCATTGCATTTATAGCACCATGATAGGGTTTGGTGGAATGAATTTGTTTTCAACGGAAGGATATAATAGAGATAGATTGTCATAGCTTAAAAGTCGATTACAAATTCTGAGAGTTACAGAATTATGGAAAGATACATGGAATACTAACCAAAACTATTTGGTTTATTGAGCACTACAACTATACTTAAGATCAGTTACGTCTCTGACGTAGACGTCTAACTTCTGCCTCAAGATCCAGTTGTGCAGTTTCCATGGCTGAGAAACGTTCTTGGCATGAATTCATCTGATTAGCTAACATGTTTTCCAAGGCCGCGATCTTTTGGCTTTGGATTCTTGCTGTGTCTCTAGCTAACCATATTGCTCTTTCAACGTCCTCGATCCTAATGTGTGTTTGGGTATGGCCTCTACCCAACCAGCGGGTTCTGGCATCCAAGTTTCTAAGTTTTTGTTCGTAATTGTCCTTCATGTTACCAACATTTACTCCTAGATCAAACACTTCTCTTCTCTTAGCATCTGTTCTCTTAAACAGGGTATCAATGTTACGATCGTACCATTCGAATCGTAATGGTTGTAACTCTTTTAGCTGTTCAGAGTGAGCGTCTAGTATGTTGGTGTGTTGGTGAAGGCAAGTCCATATGGGGTCATGGGTATCTATATTGTAGTCGGGAGAGTTGGGTGAGGATACATTCTCTGGGATATCGGGCATGGGGAAATCTGAGATATCAGGCAAAGGAGAATTTTGCTCGATTTTCTTCCAAGTCATCGCTTGGGGTGAACTCTGTTCAGATTCAAATGTTGGTTGACCACCAATCAATTCTTCATCTGAATAGGATTCGGTTGCTCTCTTAAGTTTTTGACGTGGAGGTGAGTAAGTAGGGGATGACAGAGGTGATTTCTGAGTAAGTTCTATGTCAGGCTGGGGTTGTGACATTTTTACATAAGGATCTTCAGTATCTGGTGCAATTTGATAGGTAGGTGACGCATGTGTAGTAGGAGGGGTAGTCTCGACTAGTTTGGAAGACATGGTACTGTAACAACAGTAATTATGAATA
The DNA here is from genome assembly GCA_021014915.2 of Artemisia tridentata subsp. tridentata. Lineage (NCBI taxonomy): Eukaryota > Viridiplantae > Streptophyta > Magnoliopsida > Asterales > Asteraceae > Artemisia > Artemisia tridentata. The sequence continues at coordinate 513,515,656 of CP139509.1, read as the reverse complement.
TTCGTACGTTTAAAGTGTCACAGTGAGTGTGAGATAACACAGTGTGTTATGTGTGAAGAGTAAACATTAAGCATGTAAAGATTAGTACAAAACAAATCTTAGTAGGTAATACATTGAGCATGACAGTCTGCAGACACGGAGGGCGAAAAATGGTATGGTGTAAAATCATTTATTTTGAAAGTGTGGTTATAGTTCAATGTTTGAAAACATTTGATTCTCTATAACCTGTGGCTCTGATGCCAATCTGTAACACCCCCAAATTTGGTTTTATGGCAGCGGAAAATATTTGGGTGTTACACTGAGGATCGAAGTCAAAATTTTAGAAAACGGCTTGGGAAAGGCGTTTTAAAAGTTATATGTCATTCGAAATAATAGTTTTGACCTTAAAGGTTGAAATATATGTTTTAAAAATCCCACCAAAGTATGGTATTTTGAAAAGAATGACATATTTGATTTTCACACCATTTAAATTATCAGAGTATTTAATGCCCGCTCCGTGTCTTGTCCTGCTCCATTGATTACCTGAGAAATACATGCTTAAAACGTCAACACAATGGTTGGTGAGTTCGTGGAGTTTGATAGAAAATAACTTTCTTTCAATGTTTTCAAGAGTTGATAGTTGAAATAAATACTAGTACTTCTTGAAGTAACTAGTAAGTTTGAAATTGGATAACAATCCATGAGAATATCGTTTATGATCTCAAGGGATCATAGGTTTCAAGTTTAAAGGAAAATGAGTTATGCTGGAAATGAAATAATGGTTAAGCTCTCAAAATACGATATGCCAAACATTGAGTTATTTTTATCATAAAACGCAACTATGTCACATATAATTTTAGTTAAGTTCCTAGTACAACACATAGTACAAATAATAGTATAAGGTCTGATGTCTATCAGTGTAGAGTGGTCGTTATTAATATAGCAGTATCCGAATATATATAAGAGACCATATATATTCAAAAGGTTATATTGCTCTAAGCCTCATGACGCGCAAAACGTTAACAAAAGTACCATAAAACGGAGAAAGTCACATCAGGGTTACTGATGGTTTTGCCCTAAATAATAGGTGATTGCCTCATCCTATTTGTGTCGAATATAGTGTATCGCGACTAAATACGACTAGCCATCCGGCATTCCGTCCATATTTAGTGGGATAGGTTGTCAGCCTTTACAGGTTTCGAAGTTGTCCACTATATTCGCGCTCACCGCAGTGATTAATGGCTCATGATCGAGGGACTTTATGGCAATATAGTTAAACTTAGGCAATATAGGGTTCGGGTTTCATAGAATACACATACTTTAGTTTATGGCAATTATTTCCAGTTGGGATGTATAAACATCATAGTTAAGTTACCAGTACATTCAACTGTTATATGAATGTATAAAATGAGTCTCAGTATCTTGTCACAACATGTAGTTTGAAAGTGTTATCTTTCAAATATAGCATTTCAGTTAAGCAAGCAGTTTGCAAATATAACGAGTATATATTCCAGTCAAAGGGTGATTCAAAACATGTAAAACATAGTTGATGATTTTGAATAAATCATGAGTTGTTTTCAAAGTATAGAAATACTTAAAACAGTTGAAGCATGTATCTCCCCCAAAGAGTTATTAAAACAATTATTAAAAGTAGGGGCCACGACTCACCTGGAGTGTAGCTGACAAGATGGAATTATAAGATCAAGTAAGACTTATAGAAACGATCACGTAAACGTCTTCAATACGAGACCTGAATATGAGGAATATCTAAGTATTCGACTTACTACTAACGATGAGTGTGAACGTGAGAAATCGTACAACGATTTGATGATGTGAGTGTGATATGCCTAAAATGCCTCAAGTTAAGAAAATATAATATCATACAATGATATTATCATAATTCTTATGTCACTTGACTCGAGGTATTATCTCCTTAAAATATGATGAAATGATATGCATATGAAATCGTTAAATAGATAACGAAAGTTAAATATATGTAACTAGAATGAAATGAATGCAGGTGAAATGATGTGGTGATGAGAATGAGGATGTTAAGTGAAAAATAGTTGATCCTTGTTCTTTCCCAAATTTTATACTTTTTACCCTAACCGTATTTGCGTTACGTCGTTAGTCCTTCGTTAGATATAAGTTTAATAATATTCCAAAAATAGTCTAAATGTATATATAAGACTTGGAGTTTATTCAAAAGTCAACTTAAGTCCTTTCTAAATTGTTTTCACAGTTTCAATTCTCAAGTTTCACAGTTTGGCAGTTTTAGTCCTTATAGTTAAAACGCGTTACGATTTTAATCCAAAAATGTCTAAATGATAAAGGAAAATTTGGCGACTTTTTATAAGTTATATTTAAGATGAAAGCAGCTTATTTTACTAGCTTATTCGATCATTAGCTTATTTATTACATAATTGGGCCCTTAACGATTTCAAAATTTAGCCCACTATTGTTTCTAGTTGTTTTTCAAATATGGTTTGTGCACTTTGCTTGTGCTGTTTTAAAGAGTCGAGTTGCGAGTATTTTTGCATGGTGATTAAACGAAAGATGTAGCTAGTTACATGTTCTAACGAAAATGCATGTTTAGTTTAGTAGTGAATATAAAAACATGTCGAGTTGTAGGTTCGAATGGGATAGTAAAGACAGTGCATGCATGAATTTTTAAAGTGTTGGTTATAAAGTCTTTTAAAACATAAAACATTGATACGTTCGAGTGTGGTTTTGCATGAATGTCACCTATCGAGACTTTCAAGGGGTGCTCGACCTAGCTCAAAATAAGTGACGTGTGTTTCATAATATAGATATTTATACGTTTGAGTGAACAAAAGAGGTGCATGCATGTGTTTCTTGAATAAGTGGGTTTCTAACTGTCATCAGTGACCAATTATGGCAAACGGTTTCCATGCAAACTATTCGAATAAAAGCAATTATACTGACTTTTGTAAAATAGTTGATGAGTTCGAATACAAAAGTTCTATGATGCATGCGATCTAGTGAAAATGAGGCAGTGATATTGTGAATATAATGCTAGTCATTTCATGATAGAGTTTTCGACACCAGTAGTTAGTTATATGAAAAGAAGGTGCATGAAAACTAAACTAGAAGTATCGATACGTTCGAGTGCATGAGTGAAATGCATGCATGTCGTGTGCGTGAGAAATAGAAACAGAAGAAATTAGTGAGTACTTACAACACTTTTCTAGAGGTGAAGAGAAGGCAGTGATGATCGAACAAGACTCAAGAAAGAAACAGTGATGATCGAACAATGCACAAAGGTGAGACAGTGAGTGTGGCGAGCTAAATATGTTTTATGTGCCTATCTCCTACTCGATTTGTATTTCCAACATAGAGGCAAGTGTTGTTTGAGACTTTTGAAGTGTTAGTGAGAGTGGGATAAGTGAGGTAAGTAAGAATGAAATGTGTGTGTGACCTTGGCAGTGAAGACGAGTGGGTTTTTATAGAGATAAATACACAATTGTTTTGACTATATTATCCCTAAGTTTAATCATGTTTCTTCACTGTATAGGACAGAAGTGATTCGCATACTACTGGCTGTAGTAATTATTAGAGGTGATGGGAGAGCTTGTATGACTTAGAAATTATTAAGAAATATGATATAGTTTGTCCTATGTTTGTTGGCATGTATATGTGATACATATACACACGTTACTATCATTTAAATTTTTATATGTAAGTCAATGCCTCACATGCTCCTACTGTCATGGGGAGAGTATGGAAGGAGTTATAGAAATATTTGTCTCTTGTAGTTGGCATTTATACATATTCTATAGATATTTTTAGTTGGTGTACACAAGTGTCTAAACGTGTGAATTGAATCTTGTCTTTAGTTTTTGGTTTATAACTATATTCGGTTATATTATGGTTGAGTATGGCAGTGCCTAAACTTGTGAATTGAGTGAAGACTTGGCTAAGGAAACAATCTTGTCTCTAGTTGTTTGTATGAGTATATATTCGATTTATGCAATTGTTTTGGAGGGACTTGACTGACCGAGTTCTAAATGAATTCACAAAGGGCAAATTGAATTTGATGTGGCTGACTCGAATTGCATGAATTAACAAAAGAAAGTTAGGCTGGACAGTGGGCTGGACGAAGAGTGAAATGGGCCAAGGATTTAGACAGCCATTGGGTTTTTGGCAAGGAGAATTAGTAGAGAGTTTAGTAATTATTAGTGTTACTAATTGGAATAATTAGGGATAATTAGTAAGAGTACTTATATCTTTGGATAAGGATTTTATCATCACTAACTATTATTATTTGCGAGGTTCCGAACTTAGTGAGAATAGAATCTCGTGAGTTGAGTAACATTTGCTATTTAATATATAGCAAAAAACATATTGCGGCAGCAATAGCGATAAGAGAAAAGTTTAAATTTTTCCATAAAAATGGGTTTTATTAAACCGTAAGTTGTGATTATCATAAATCAGTGAGATTTATTTCGAGGGATTTTTACGGGATCTCACATGAGTAAACACATTTTAGATAACACTTAGAGAGTTTTGCATTTTCTGAAATACTCCCCCTTCACATGTACTTATGAGATTTAAGAAAGAATTGCACATGTTGGGTAGAGTTCGGACATTTGAAATGATCGATTTTCAATTAATATGACCTTCGCGAGACACGTTTACATTACTAGTTAGACTAGCTTGAAGTTATTACCCGTCCCGGTCATATCAAAAAATCATCTCTCGAATTGGTACATTCTACTCAGACAAGTCCTTCGCGAGACACGTTTACATTAATGGATAACCATCTTGAAATTATTACCCGTCCCGGACTAGTCTTTTCGATTACTGAAATTTAGCTTTTTCAATTCGAGGGTTCATGCTGAGTCATTTTCAAGATTCTTTTTGAGATTCGCTTTTGATCACATTTTAATCACATCTTCTCCCCCTCAAAAATAGCATGCAGTGATATTTCTGATATCAACTGATTAAAATGAAACTTTTTGGAGAGATAGATGGATTTGAGCATGAAATTGGAACATTTTTGATTTTCTACTCCCCTTAAACAAAGCATATGGTTAAACATTTAAGTTTAAAAGTAGTTTTAAGGGTTTAGGAGGGAGTTATCTTGAGCACTTTATGAAAGATTTGGAAACATCTTATTGAGAAATCTTGAAGAAAAATGTGCTTAAGATGGAGAAGATTTTGAAAACATTTGAAGATATGTTAGGAGAAAATATCTTCATTTGTTTTTAGGATAAGTGTTTGAAAAAGAAATTGGTTTTGTACAACACTTTCCTTTATTTGAAGCTCGGGTCCGGAACTGAGTTGTTCCGAAGCCATCGGGTTAAGCGCGGGTCCTGAACTGATGTGAGCAGGAGCCATCAAATTAAGCGCGGGTCCTAATCCGATATGATTAGAAGCCATCAAATTAAGCGCGGGTCCTGAACTGATGTGAGCAGGAGCCATTGGGTTAAGCGCGGGTTTCGTACTGAAGTGCACGAAAGCCATTTGAAGAAATTTTGAGAGACGACATGTTTTGAAAACATTTAAATGAACTCTCGCTCAAGCATCTGTACATGCCCGTATCATTGTTGAATGACATTTCTAGATACGTACAGAATATTGATTAGACGAGAGACATGTCGTGAGAAGAATCTTTTTGGTTTTTGATGTTTTATATTTTTTATGTCTTTTTGAAATTTTCCAATTTTTTTTTTGAAAAAGTATATATTTACAAAGATATTTACACAATATATGTACAAAGAATGATTAAGTATGAACAAGTAAAAGTGGAGTTAGAAGTGGAATAAGATCAGGATTTCCAAATGCGATGTTGGCATAAAGGTCTTCTCTTCCACATTCAGCGAGTGAAATCTCAACACTTTCACGAGTACCTGCATTCACAGAATCCACAAAAGAAGAATATGCACCAATAATAGTGTTAGGAGAACAGGAATCATCACTATCACTTGATTTGGGGCATGTATCAAAAATCTTCCCTGTGGGAATCCATCTAAGACCAACTGTTTTAAAAACTTTTCCCGTAGGAGTCCACCTATGGCAAGATCTAGGAGTTGTTTTCTTTTCAGATGCAGCGGAAGTCTCATTTTGAGAAAAACTACGTCCTGTTGGTTTCTTTGCCTTTTGCTTTTTATCAACGGGTTTGTTTCTATTTGGTGTCTTAGAGGATTGTGCCTTATCACGTGAATTTGCTTTCTTGATACATTGAGCAACACATGCATCATGATTAGCTGAAAAGACACATTTTTGACATGTAGGACAGACAAATTCAACATTCTTGTTTAAAACAACAATTTTAACTTTGTCACTACAGTCGTTTGAAACTTGTTTCTTGTTCGAAGAGGAATTCTTAGTGTTGCATTCTACATGTTTAACATTTTCATTTTTGCAACTACTCTTAGATGCAAGCCAATCCCTATTCTTTAGTTGTATGATCCTAGGGAGTGGTGTACTACTACTAGCAGTGCCTTGTAATATTGTAGAATTCATCACTTGAGGTTTTGTGCCTAAAATTCCATCTTTTCGAACCTGTGCCTGTTGCCTAGCCTTTTCTAGGTGTTGATTGCGGACCATATCTTTTGAATCAACAGATTGTTTTTCAGTTTTTATGGTCGCTTTCGTTGAGCTATTCCTAGGGGCACACACATTAGGATTAAGCTTGTTGTCCTTCGAATTTGCAGTAGCATTCCTAGACTCTTTTGGATTATCTTTTGCACATTTGTCTAACGCCCTATATGGTTTAGATGTAGAGGCAGACGCATTAGTGGGACTAATCCTATCAAGGTCAGGTGCTATCACATTTGTTGTTGTTGTTTTGACAATAGCTTTCCCTTTTTGTTTCTCACTAGGCAAGGGGGTTAATGGTGCAATACCCTTTGGTTCCTCTCCCTTCCCTTTTTGACTTTCGAGTTGAGACTTCAAAAGATCAATTTGTTTTTGCAAACTTTTGTAAGTACGCTCATACGACAATTTGTCATATTTGCATTCTTCCTTTTTCTGATCAAGTTGCTTAAAATATGTTATATTTTGTTTTTCAATCTTGGCAAGCGCTTTTTCATATTTTAAAACAATTTCTGAAGTCTCATCTCGAAGTCTTTCATCATCTTCCTGATTGCGTGGGTTTTGCAACCTTACAACAGGTTTTACCTCTCGAGGGATCTCAAGAGGCTTACAACCCCACCAGGCAGTGTACCTGACCGATGTAGTATAGTGTAGTGGTAAGTACGGGGGATTGATCGTTCTCCACAGGGAATAGTGTTCGTTAGGTGTGAAAGGCTACTCTAATTAGGTCTAAGGGTTGAGGAAGATTCTTTTTTTATGTTTTTATAATTTTATGAAAGCAAGTAAAATCTCGGGTTTTGAAGGAGTGGGCGGAATTAGTTGCTAGTCAACTAACCCAAATTACTACAAATGCAAATAAAATAAAATAACAAAAATGAAAAGTGGTGAGAAACTTATGTGTAGAGAAATGTGTTTACTTAGATTTCCTTACTCCCTAACTATCTTTTACCGGTTAATTAGTGTGTATTAGTCGCGTGGATGACGGGTGTATTCCTTAATACCATTCGTGGGGTGGCGTACTTACTTCCCCAAACTCTACAAGCTCCTACTTCACTCCTATGTCGAGCCGGCTAGGAAGCTCCTAACATGGGATCACTAGAATTCGCTTGTGCATTAAATACAACCATAAAAACCTTTAGTACGCGTTTGGTTCATGTTTCTTAAGACGTTCAAGCAAGTTACCGAATAGGAAGTTAGCCAGTTTTCTTAAGCCTAACATAGATAAACAATCATCCAATACAACTAATAACACACTAACAACCAATAATCAATAGCTAGGTTTCATTAGATCTAAGCAAACACAAGATAAAATTAGCCTAACATGTTAAACAAAAGACAAGCATAAGATAGAATCAAACAACACATAGACATATTGAATGATTAATTGATAACTTATCTTTCAATGAAACATGGAAGATCTCAAGGCAAGAAGCCCTGAAAAAGTAGCTAAAATCGTCTTAGGGTTTTATCCCAAAATTCCACACACTAAGCTCTCCCTTATGACAAAAAATTAGAAAACTATATATAGACTTTGACATCTGACGGCGTCACCTTATGCATTGTGACGCCGTCACCTCGCCGCTTTTAGGGTTCCCGGATGACCATCTTGACGCCGTCCCTCTTTAGCTCTTCAAAAATCCATTCTGGCTTATCAAGGCTTGACGCCGTCGGATCAAGAACGTGACGCCGTCCCCTTAAGATTTAAGCCGTGACGCCCTTGATTTAGTTAAAGCGTGACGCCGTCAGAATTCTCATGCAAACTCACTGGCCCGTCATGAGTAAATTTCACATCCAACTTTTCTTGCCAAGGCATGACGCCGTCCCATGTTAATTGTGACGCCGTCAAGAGTAACTTTTAGCCGATTCTTGAGACTTTGCCGTTTTCTTCACTTTTATGCTCCAAAAACGTCCAAAATGCCTCCTTTTCCAGATTTCTCCTCAAAAGTACCTAAAATGACAAAAGGAACGATTTAGGGCAATATTTGATCAAATAAATACGATTTCGGGCTTAAATGACCCCTTAAAAGCGGTACACTTTTCGCCTCATCAAATACCCTTACACTTGAGATTTGCTTGTCCTCAAGCAAATGCGCTTTTATTCTAATCAAAATACAAGTTAGGGGTCATTTAATGCAAACATAAAAGTAATTACAACAAATATTCGTTCCACTTCAATCATAATAAGCACGGAGATTACATACTAGCACCTCACAAGTAGTGTTTAGATACTCACATCTCTCAAGTGTCATCAAAATAAATCTCATAAATGAAAACGGAAAATATCTCTCACTACCTGTCATAGCAAATAGATTACCATAGGCTTGGGAAAGGATCGAAAACCTCCTCCACTGGGCGTAAGCACCTAAGATAAACTATCAAAGAGGGCTTTTAAATGGGTTATAACGTTAGGTGTAGGGAAAAGGAAAACACGGTTTTGTTGGATAAAGGATATTTTACTGGTGGCGAGTTAAAGATCTTGATCAATTACATGTACTATACAATGTTGCTAAGCCAAGACTAGACTCGATCTTAAGCTAGAAACAAAATAACATAAACATAAAATAAACATAAAATAAAACGGGATGGTAGTCCGTATGTTTTTTCTATTTTTCTTTTTCTCATTTTTTTTGTATTTTTCTTGATTTTTTCGATTTTTTTTTTTTTTTTTTTTTTTTTTTTTTTTTTTTTTTTTTTGCATACACTTTTACCCTACCATCCAAAATAATACATCATAGGGGCATTGCATCCCCTTACACTTGAACTTTTACATAACTTTACAAATACTAATCTAATGACTCGAATTAAGATAATTGAAAAACTTGGAGTACTTTTAAAACATTTAGCACATATGGGGGTAATAAATGATGTTCTTCCCCATTACTCCATTACACTAGTACTTTACCCATGAGTCCCAATCGTCCCAAAACAATATGTACAAGGATATGACTCGACTTAGCAACCATGTAATCAACTAGATAATTAACTTGGGTTTAAACAAATGTTGTAACAATAATGCACTAAAAATGAGTGCATACAAGGTAGGCTAAGGCGATTTGGGTGTACATTTTAGTGGGGTGTAAACAAATTCTTCCTTTAAGTAAAATGCTTAAAGGTCGAAACGAAAAGATAGGCTCTGAAGGGTGTACTAGGGGTATCGTGTACTAAAAATGAGTACAACGCAAAGGGTGTGGGAGAATTACTTGACCAATGTAGCCAATGTAATTATAACAAAAACACAGGTGTAAAACATGGGTTAATCCTAATGCCTCTTATCATGTAGTAAATCTAACTACACGAATGTAGTCTCACTTGTGGCCTCGGAATGGTCCTAACGCAAGTTCTAGAATCTAAGTGCTACCGGTACACACATCATAGCATAAATGCTTTTCCTACCAATTCTAGGGGCGAACCTCACATATTTGGGGGTGGAAAATTTTTTTAGTGGTACGGCTTTTGTGCTAGTCATATAACTCCTATCCGTGAGACGCTCATTAAGATCAAAGTTTCACTCCTATATGTTGTAAAAAATTTTAAATTTGGCACTAAAATTACCTTAACAAGTATTTCTCTCAGTTTTATTACACATCTACCATCAAACAAACAAAAATCAAGCGCAATTGTATTCTCTAAAATCGTACTTTTACCCTCCCCTTACACTTAAGATGAACATTGTCCCCAATGTTCAAATAACAAGATGTAAAAGAATAAAGTAAAAGAATGAAATCAAATACTCCCCTGATTCGCTCGTTGGATAATGAATTTACACGGTTAAATCTTCCTCCAAAGAGAATGTTGAAGCTCCATGACTAATGCATCGCCATAAGCTTGATTCAAAACATTTCCTTGTCCAAAATAACCTGTTAAACCTGAGAAAACAAACACGAAAACCTGCATAACATCGGCGGGATAAAATCTATATATAAGGATATAATGCTTGTGGAATGATAACTTTGCAGATTCCTGGAGATTATAAGTTGGAGATTTTAATAAAAACTTTTTATGAAAACAAAATTTTCAAAAATTTCTGGAAATTAAATCTGACGCCGTCAGGTTATAACCCCTGACGCCGTCAGAAATGACCTGACAAAAATTTTCGTTTTAAGTTTCCGGAAAATTTCTGGAAAAACCTTTAACTTACTTCCTGGAAATCCTGCAAAACATCATTATGACTCGATACAAGCATTTGACTCAAACAAATACGAATATGTATGTTAATTTAATATTATTACGATTCATGTTAATTTGTGTTCTAATAAACCGATTTAGATTTCCCTTACACTTATCTTTTGCAAAATACCTTTATATGTAGTTAAGACGAAGTTAAAAACAACATAAAGCATTTTCACAAATTACTTTTGAACATGAATCAATAATGATAAAAATTAAACACACATACGGAAACAAATAAAAACAAACAAACAAATAAATAAACACACAAAGCAAATAAAACAAATAAAGATTGGGCTGCCTCCCAAGAGCGCTTGTTTTTGTTCGAGTCACGAGCCTGACTCTACCCTTATTTAACGGAAATAGGGGAGGTTTTCCCTACACTTAGGATTAAGTGTGGGTGAAAGTAGCGATACACACCATCTTGGTGGAAGTATGCCACGTGAGGAAAGAGTGGTGGATGAATTATATGCTCAAAGATGTGTGCTCCTTTCATTATAACCTTGCCTAGTTCACTTTGGTCAATGGGTGATTTTGAGTTTCCTCCTAAAAAGGGATCATCTTCTATCAACTTCGAGAGACTCCTAGTTGGGAATCCATCATGACCTAATAAACCCGGTTTAAACCCATAATGTTTCTTATGATCAATCATGAATGGGTGATGTAAGTATGTAAGGTTATGGTTCACTCCTATGTTAGCTTCCTCTCTACAAGGCTTAGAGTCTACTACCTTCAACATAAAACTACCCGGACTATATGGTTTGATGGGTGGGTCGGGTCCTAATTTAATTCCTAAGTTCACATCTAAGGATGGAAGATTAGGTAATGGTTTTGGTTTAGGCTCCGGTTCATCAAAACTAGGAACTTCCCTAGAACTAAGAGTAAGGTTATCATTATGAGTATTCAAACCTATATGCTCTAGTGGTGCTTGGTCCAAGGGTTCTACCTCAATTGGGGTTCCTGAAGTCTCTTCTACTTCTTCTGAATAAGTCACGGGCGGTGTGTATGCCTCAAATGATGGTAGGACTTGTGGGGTATTTGGCGGGCTTGGATTTTCTACTTTATCATCCATCTTATCAAGATCACCTATATCCTCAACATGTGTTTCATTATAATCCAACCCTAACATTTTCCCAAGTATCTCAAGTGCTTCTCTAGGCATCTTAACTTCTATATCCGAATCATAAGGATCATCCTCAATATTATGACTGCTATATTCAAATTGCCCAAAAGATTCATCATGTGTTTCTTGAGATTCATCATCATCGATCATAAAACCTAGGTCTTTTTGATCAATGTGATCATGTTTGGCTAAATCCTCCATCACATCAAGGTCACCTATGTGTTTGTTTTGTACTATGGCATTACATGACAACCACTTAGGTATCTCAACACTAACATATTCATCCCCAAACAAACTTGTTTCATGATCCTCGAATTTTGTGGTCAATTGACTTGTACTAACGTTTGTTGGGTTGTCTACTATATAATAATATTGGGCACACTCTTCAATAGCTTCCCATGCTTTCTCAGCACTTAATTCCCTAATATCCCTGCCGGCAATATGGTAAATGTACCTTTGGGCTTGTCGGTCGACATGATTGTAAAAGAATTGAGTTAGGGACCAAAAATCGAAGTTATGATGAGGGGCTTTTTGGAGTAAATATTTAAAACGAGTCCATGCATCATAGAGAGGTTCATCTTTATGTTGTTTAAACATCAAGATGTCATATGGAGTGGGTGAATTACGTGGTTGGTAGTATGGTGGATTCGCGTTCTCCATAATGGTGAACGGAAGAGTCAATGGAAATTACGAACAAACACACAAAGAAATAAGATAGACTAAAGAAAACCTAGAAAAATAAAATAAAAATCTCACTAGAAAGGAATCTAGTGAGTAGACCTAATAGAAATAAAAATTCAACCTAAACAATAACTATTCCCCGGCAACGGCGCCAAAAACTTGATTGCGTGGGTTTTGCAACCTTACAACAGGTTTTACCTCTCGAGGGATCTCAAGAGGCTTACAACCCCACCAGGCAGTGTACCTGACCGATGTAGTATAGTGTAGTGGTAAGTACGGGGGATTGATCGTTCTCCACAGGGAATAGTGTTCGTTAGGTGTGAAAGGCTACTCTAATTAGGTCTAAGGGTTGAGGAAGATTCTTTTTTTATGTTTTTATAATTTTATGAAAGCAAGTAAAATCTCGGGTTTTGAAGGAGTGGGCGGAATTAGTTGCTAGTCAACTAACCCAAATTACTACAAATGCAAATAAAATAAAATAACAAAAATGAAAAGTGGTGAGAAACTTATGTGTAGAGAAATGTGTTTACTTAGATTTCCTTACTCCCTAACTATCTTTTACCGGTTAATTAGTGTGTATTAGTCGCGTGGATGACGGGTGTATTCCTTAATACCATTCGTGGGGTGGCGTACTTACTTCCCCAAACTCTACAAGCTCCTACTTCACTCCTATGTCGAGCCGGCTAGGAAGCTCCTAACATGGGATCACTAGAATTCGCTTGTGCATTAAATACAACCATAAAAACCTTTAGTACGCGTTTGGTTCATGTTTCTTAAGACGTTCAAGCAAGTTACCGAATAGGAAGTTAGCCAGTTTTCTTAAGCCTAACATAGATAAACAATCATCCAATACAACTAATAACACACTAACAACCAATAATCAATAGCTAGGTTTCATTAGATCTAAGCAAACACAAGATAAAATTAGCCTAACATGTTAAACAAAAGACAAGCATAAGATAGAATCAAACAACACATAGACATATTGAATGATTAATTGATAACTTATCTTTCAATGAAACATGGAAGATCTCAAGGCAAGAAGCCCTGAAAAAGTAGCTAAAATCGTCTTAGGGTTTTATCCCAAAATTCCACACACTAAGCTCTCCCTTATGACAAAAAATTAGAAAACTATATATAGACTTTGACATCTGACGGCGTCACCTTATGCATTGTGACGCCGTCACCTCGCCGCTTTTAGGGTTCCCGGATGACCATCTTGACGCCGTCCCTCTTTAGCTCTTCAAAAATCCATTCTGGCTTATCAAGGCTTGACGCCGTCGGATCAAGAACGTGACGCCGTCCCCTTAAGATTTAAGCCGTGACGCCCTTGATTTAGTTAAAGCGTGACGCCGTCAGAATTCTCATGCAAACTCACTGGCCCGTCATGAGTAAATTTCACATCCAACTTTTCTTGCCAAGGCATGACGCCGTCCCATGTTAATTGTGACGCCGTCAAGAGTAACTTTTAGCCGATTCTTGAGACTTTGCCGTTTTCTTCACTTTTATGCTCCAAAAACGTCCAAAATGCCTCCTTTTCCAGATTTCTCCTCAAAAGTACCTAAAATGACAAAAGGAACGATTTAGGGCAATATTTGATCAAATAAATACGATTTCGGGCTTAAATGACCCCTTAAAAGCGGTACACTTTTCGCCTCATCACTTCCACAGAATATGTTTGGTAAATGATAGACATAATATCGGTCGATAGAGCTTCGAAAGAAAGAGTCATTTTGCATTTCCAAAACTTTTATGTGTTCCAAGTATTCATTAGCTTCCTTCACTAAGGATTTGTGGTCCTTAACAAATTCTTCTGACTCTTTTAAAAGATTATTTTCCACATTTAGAACAACCGCATAGATTGCAGCAACATGTGGATTAATTTCTTTTTCAAAAATCTTTTTCAGTGCATCTTGAACACCCGGAAACCATTCAAACTTTTGATTGTTTATTTTGGAAGCCACAATACGTTGAAGTTTCTCAATTCTCTGTTTAAGATCAACCAAATATAGTCTAGCTGCACTTGTATCATAAGTGTTTTTAGATGCCATTTGTTCGATGTTAGACAGATGTTTTGAGGCAAATATTCGTTTTGGGACTGCCACTGGTTTTTGAAAATACAATGGTGACTCTTTTTGAACAAGATGAAGACCATATTGTTTGTGAAGTTCTTTATAATCAATGGGTTTTATTTTTCTGTTCAATTGTCGCATTTTATTTCTACTCTCTTCTACAATCTCTATCGTCTCAACAGAATCATAACCCGGTGGAGGGTCATGCACATCATTTATAAGCGTACCATCATATAACACATTCCGTTCTTTCTGAGCCTTTTTGAGATTACAAGGGTTTTCATAACCGATAGCCACTTTCTTGATTGTATGTAAAATCGGGTTTTTATCGTTTATTAACAAATTAACAGTTTGTGCAGAATGACCCGTTTTTACAAGTAAATCTTCCAACTTTGCAATGGTTTCCTTTTTGTCAGTGATCTCTTTAAGAAGATCCTTTTCACGTTTTGAAAACCTTTCGTTCAACTCCTTCTTTTCTTTTTCAAGATTGGAATAAGTTTATTTTTGTTTTGAAAGCTGGTTTGTTAGTTCAGAAATTTTCTTGTTAAGAGATCTGATTTGCTTATTCAAATTAACATCTAGAGTGTCAAATTTGATTTGTAAATGTTTCTCTCTTAACTCAGAACCTTTTAAGCTAACTTCAAGTTCTGACTGTTTGTTGTTATGAAAATCATAAGCCCTTTGATTAACCTTGTAACTCTCAAGCTCAGCGGTCAATTTTTCATTCGCGGCTTTTACCTCGCGATTGATCTTTTTGACCTTTTCAATCTCTATTTGACAATTTTGAAGTAATGATTCAAATAGAGCACGAGTTTCCTCTTCATTAGCATCATTTTGTGCAACTCGAACTTCATTAGGATACATATGTGAAGTTTCACAGTTAACATTGCTATTAACTTTCTCCCCCACATATGTATCATAATTAGGTTCGAGAGGCACAGAATGTGGCTTTTCATGAGTAAACAGATTGGGTACCTCATGGAATGGTTCTGTGTTATAGGTTGGAGGAGTTTCAGAATCACTGCATGATGTTGGTTCTTCTTGATTCGGCATAGGATCGGAGATTCCAGTGACTTCTGTAGAATTATCATTGATTCTGGTCATAAGCAGGAAGTCGGATTCCTCAGCAGTCAAAGGTATTCCCGAATGTTCCTTGTTGGCTAGCATCAGCATGTACTGGAGCTTTTCTACCTTCGTCATTTCATGAACATTGCCAAATTTGCATATATCACTCCTTTGGATTTCAGATGAAGTCATGAAACAATAATCCTCATTCGGATTGACCCCATTCTGATTCAAAAACGGATATGCTTGGTTTCCCGTATACAACCCTGCATATTCCATTTGATTCCCAATAACATCAACCATTTGACCTTCTTGTCCCAAATATAACTGCGTATTGTCAGTGTACGGTGAATTCCATTGGTTGTTGTTATGTGGTTCGATGTTTAATGCCTTGTATAACGAAGCAAAACCATTTGCCAAAGCAGTTGCGATTTCGTCTTGGTGAGATGCCATTGATGATGACTAGTATGATAAAATAGATACAGGATCTTTGCAACAAAGTAGGAGTTGTTGTTGTTGAAGGTTAAACTTGGTTGTGGTGATCGTCTTGTTTTGTAGTTGGTGATATGTTGATTAGTTGTAATTTGGTTAGGTTGATGCAAGTTGTTACAGTGGAATTTTGGTCTGGAAACTTAAAACCACAATAACTTCATTCTGGAGCGTTTTCAGGCCTCGAAACTTGGGTTGAATTCATTCAACGTGTCCTTCTCCTCGGTCTCACGGTCGTTTTGACAGGTCGTGGACTGAAAACGGAGTTACGGTTCAAAAGTTATAACCGTTTGAAGTTTTGACGTAAAAAGACAACTTTGAAATCGTTTCACAGAAGTACGAGGGCCAAAACTGCCAAATATGAAACTTCTCTAAGGCTGCTGAAAAGTACAGGGACTGAAAATGACAATACTGAAAACTAAGTGTTGTCCGATATCGCAATTGTCTTCTTTGTTGTCCGATATCGCAAATGGCAGTGTTGTCCGATATCGCAATTGGCAACAGATATCGGACAAAGCAGGATTGTTGAACTGCGATAATTCTTATCAGCCCAATTGCGATAACTCTGACCAACCCAATTGCGATAAGATACCAGCTATGAAATGCGATAAAAACCTTAAGCCTCAACTGCGATAACACAAACGAATTGCAATAAATCGCTGGGTTTCAGCAATTGCGATAAAACGCAACTTTTTGTCAATTGCGATAGAGTACGCTGTTAAGGCCAAATGCGATATTTTCGCCTTTTTCAACCACTATTTGACTTTTTGCACTTTTCTCTTACAAACCCACTGACTTGCACATGCTTCCTGACAACTTTTACTAACTTATACCAACTTCTTTCAAGTCAAATCCAATCAATAATTCACTAAAATAATCAAAGATATTCCAAAAACAAATCGTGAATTATGTTCTTGAACAAGTAGGATCAAACACAAAAATCCTTCCTTTGAACTTAAAAGAAGCGTACAGTAGCCACAAGAAACACACAAGTCCACGTTTTTCAGAAAGTAAACGCAACACAAATGTGTTTTTCAACAAGAATCGAACATAAGAACTCCTACCTCGAAGCTAGGCTATTGATACCACTTGTTGTGAGTGAAAATCACTCTTTTATCATACCACTTAAACACTAGATCGAATGGCAACACAAGAACTAGAAGAAGAGATAATAGATGGGGAATATGAGAAGTAGAGATAGGGAGGGAAGAATATTGTTGATACAAAAGTTGGGCGTTCCTTGTTTCCGTACCAATTCGATCTTAATGCTTGAGACCTGCGCACTAAGAAAATAGAAAAACACTGTTAGGCTTATCGTGGGATTGTCTCCCACGATTATCCTCCGGCGTGAGAGTAAGTAATCGGTTTTTAGGGTTTAGTTGAAGAGTTAGGGTTATTATGTCGTACCTTTAATGAGAGCCGAGAGACTCTTTATATACACACGAAACCCTATTGGTTTCGTGTTCCTTACCCTTCGCGTATCCCGCCTAAGTCGGCCGCTTGATATATATCCCATAAATAAGAGATATCTTATATCAAGGTCATAAATAACCTCGGGTTTGGGCCATCGTGAGCCCAAACCGTTATCATGATAGCCCATGCGTGATAGGCTTGAGCCCATTCGTGATGGACTTGAGTATGGGTCGGGTTCGTGACCCGAATGCGGACTATACGTCATCATGTCCCCCCAGTCTAGTGTGCGCAATGCGAAATTGCGGATGCTAGACTAACAACTGTAGCGAAAAATATTCCTCGATGCGTAGCGGGGAAGTTGCAAGTGTTTCCCGCCAAAATTAGCAAATTAATCTAGTCCAAGTACATCCGTATCTCCCTCGTAAATCGTGGGTGGTGGGTGAAAAAGTGCTTTACCTCTTGGCTTCCCAGCCACACGATTAGAGCAAGTGGGGTACACTTGGCATCTATCCATGAATATGTGTAACCCTATATAAAGTGAAGCCGTCATTTCACTGTGGCTACCACAGTAAAAAATCATCACATTCCACCATTGTTAAACCTTCAAACAGCGATTAAAAATCAACGGAAGTTAAGGTAAACAGCGCGTGCGCTTCATAATACTTTAAATTCCAACAATGGTTCTTCAGTTGTCCGATTTTAATTCCGATATATCGGAGGATGAGCTTCGTCAGTTCACCTCAGATTATTACATCTCTCTCACATTGCATCCGGTAGTTCCGGCCGCAAATGCGTCAATAGCGAATTTCCCGCAAGGGAAAGTAGGGGTATACACGCGTTTTTTCGAATTCGCTAACCAGCGTGCGCCCATTTCCCCCTTTTTGTGCGATGTTCTGAACCACTATCGTCTTCATATTTCCCAGTTGCACTGCATAGGTGCAGCAAAAATAACTAATTTTGAGGTGAATTGTCGCTTGTTAGCGATAGAACCCACAATTCATCTATTCCGCGCGTTTTATCATTCACAGTGGTCGAACGGGTGGGTTTCTTTCGCTAAGCGCACAGGGACACTGCAGTGCTATATGGAGAAATTAGATGCGCTGAGGGTTTGGAGGGAAAAGTTCTTTTGGGTAGATAGTGCCTTTTTTCCATGGATTTTTGAGTTTTATACTAAAGAATCATTGCCGAAGGATGAGCGCCCAGACCCCGGATTGTATAACGTAGCTGATGCGGACACGATAAATACCAATCGCATACCGATCCAGGCGTATCCAGAGGAGTTTTTGGTGCACATGGGCATCAGTCGCAATTACTTCGGTAGTCCGGAAGAGGTGCCAACTTTTTTGGACGAGAATAGCCGGGGTGGGTGCTTGTCCTTCCTTCGTCTTCACTTATTAGTTGTAAGCGCTCTTCCCTTTGTATCTTATCTGACTTGTTTTGTGTTTGTTTGTTGTTTGTTGCGCAGAAATGGACCTATTCAGTGTTGTTCGCTTGGAGAAGCCAAAACAAGTGACTGTAGGGGTGCGCCCTTTGAGGGATGGCGAAGAGCCAATTCTACAGGCTACCACAGGGCGCACGATGGTGATCGCGCAGGAGGAGCCAGAGGAGACAGATGAGACAGCGGAGATCCCCACAGGTGTCACTATGGCTACGCCTCTGCGTAGTTTTCCCGCTCCTGGGTCGCAAATCCCTGTGGAGTTATTGCAAATAGACTCGTCGGGGAGTGCTATGGATGAGTCTGAGGAGGAGGGACAAGGGTTAAAGCGCAAGAGATCGTCTGGTGGTGATGGCGCAGGGACATCAAGTAAGCGCCCTACTATTTCTGTCGAGCAATCATCTGAGGAGGATGCGTCATCGCATAAAACTCCTCCCCCCAAGTAAGTACTTGTATCTTTAGATCTTCAGTACTTTAATCCACGTTTAATACAATGAAGTAACTTTGTTATATGCGTGCAGTGCTGAAACTGCTGTTGATGATGATGCGCATGTTGGGAATTCGCCACCCAAGACTGGTTCTGCACATGCTGGTGAGTTTGTGCCTGAGAGTCCAGTGGATGAGGAAAATTTTGCTGAAGATGTGCCAACAGGTCGCCTTATAGAGGAGTTGGCTTCATTGGCTGCGCGGCTACAGGCGCAATATGGTGGTGAGGGTAGCCAGGTTGCGCAGAAGGACAAAGAGATTGACATTCTGAAGGCGCAGTTGGCTGATGCGCAGGCTGAAGTGAGGGCATCTGCTATGTACGCCCAGAAAATTGCTGATGAGAAGATGTCGCTCATGGCTGAACTGAATCAAGAGCGCACTGGAGCAAGAGAATACAAGGCCTCCTGCCTTTGGGCCTTGAAATATATGGAGCTAAACAAGGGCAAACTCTTCTCTAACTTGGATGACTTCCGCAAGACTGTGGAGAGTTTGCTGGAGAATCAGGAGCGCAAGCTGCGCAAACTCAACATCGAATATGATGAGGAGCTATACCCTCATTTGGTATCTGCTATTGCTGAGCGCAGATGGCTCATTAGCCATGGGTTACGCCTTGCTGCAATGGGTACTTTGGAGTCCCAAGAGGTGCGAGAGGCCTTCGGGGAGGTTGTTGAGCGCGCTTGCACGTGGCAAGGCGCAAGCTGTAGAGGAGCTCTCTGAGAGCGGTCTGTTGAAGGTTCCTACCGCCCAAGTGCCTGACTACAATGCTAATGCTTTTGATGAGCTCGTTGTTGCTATGGAGAAGTTGAAACTTTTAGAGCTTCCTCATATTGCTCAGCTGGAGCGTGACCAGGATTACCCCATAGGCATGATTATGGAGGGATTAACTTTGGCCAGACATGCAGCGGAAGGCGCAGAGGCACTTCCTGATTACTTCCTCAAGCCAGATGTGTTGCAGTTGCAGGTACCTATCTTTGCCCACCCTCGTGACATCCTTAATCCTTTTGCCCTCGAAAAGGAGATCCCGCTTTCAAAATCCTTAGAGGCGCATGCTATGAGACTTGCAAAGAAACAAGGTGTGCAGGGTAAGGCTATCCTTTGTGGTGTTGGAGCTGCGCACATACCTAGATCTGATGGGGTACCTGTTAGCGTGCCAACAGTGTCGCCTAAAGATAGTGATCTTCTCAGGAAGCTTGAAGGAGCTGGGGGTACTGCACACCATGTTGGTAGCTCAGGGCTTAGACGCACTCGTAGCTTGTCTTGGTAATTTTTTGTAATAGGTTGACATTTTTGTTGCACATGTGCATTTTAAGTCTATCCTTTGTATGAATTCGTAATCCATAGTAAAGTGTTGATTTGAAAAAATACGATTGTACGTATATTGTATCAAATATGATTGTGGTTATAATGTTCTACTTAGTTATTTTTGTCTTTGCGTAAAAGACGTCTAAGAATCAAAACCGTTTGTATAAACACATTTTAAAAAGATTACAAGAATCTATAATCACTTATATCATAATCGTGTATGAAATTCATGACTTAATCGTGTATAACATAAGCGTGTATGAAATTTATGACATAGTCGTGTATGGCATGATCGTGTATAACCTGATCGTGTATGAAATGCACAAGTTGTTTGTGTATCCGTCGTGGGATGCACAAGTGTATGGATTGCAGTGTACTGCGAATACCATATTGAGGGGTTAATTGTTTTAACTCCTAATTTGTTAAACGCGCACAGTGTGCATTGTTGCGCACCCGTCGTGAGATGCACATCGAACTTACTCCAACGTCTTGAGAGTAAGGTGTTTAACAAGGATGCGTGATCCAATGTTGATGGGTTTGCAACCCTCTTACTCAACGAGTTATTTAGTAGGTTTACTCATCCTTTTACCATCGTGGGTTTTTAATTAGTGCATGCACGCCATGTAGGCACACCATGTAGGCGAAAAGTAATGTAATAACAATATTGAGAAATAAATAACATGTAAACAATAAAGTAAAGTGTGTCGCGGAGTTAGCTAGAAACCGCAACATTTTATTAATACTTGCAAGTTTTTATTAAAAGAAAAACATTTGTCTAAATGAAACAAAAATGTAAATACACGGATATTTATTGAGCACTTACTAAAGTGCGGAGGTGTCCGTGTGTGAGGCCGTAGCCTTTCCTAAAGGTAGCATCTCTTGAGATTGCAAACATTCCATGTGCGTTGTAGCTCGCGGCCATCTATGTCACGCAGCTTGTACGCGCCTTGTCCTAGTGCCTCAATGACCTCGTAAGGTCCTTCCCACTTTGGTCCAAGTTTACCTGTATCTTCTGCGTGGCTCGCATCGTTGGCGCGATAAACAAAGTCGCCTGGTCTGAATGAGGTGCTTCGAACTTTAGCATCGTAGTATCCCTTCATTTTTGACTTGGTTTTTGCCTCACGTATAGCTGCGCGCTCGCGCCTTTCCTCCAATAGGTCCAAGTCTATACGTCGTTCGTCGTCATTGGTCGCGACATTAATTTCCGCGGTGCGGATAGTTGGCATCCCAATTTCAGCTGGTATGACAGCTTCTGTCCCGTAGACAAGGGAAAAAGGAGTGTCTCCATTGCTAACTTTTATTGTTGTGCGGTGCGCCCATAAGACATGCGACAATTCGTCCACCCATCTTCCTTTGTGTTTGTCCAGGCGCGCTTTAATTCCTTCGCCTAGACTACGATTTGCGCGCTCAACTAAACCATTGGTTTGTGGGTGTTTAACTGATGCGAAGTGTTGTGTGATATTCAGTTCTGCGCACCAGTCTTTGAACGGATTATCACGGAATTGTTTTCCGTTGTCCGAAACGATTTCCCCAGGTAATCCAAAGCGGCATACAATATTTTCCCAAACAAATCTTTTTACTTGGTTACCTGTGATTGTCGCAACTGCTTTTGCCTCAATCCACTTAGTGAAGTAATCTATTGCCACAATAAGGAATTTCAGTCCTCCTGCTGCGACAGGGAAGGGACCCGCAATGTCAATGCCCCATTTATAGAATGGCCATGGAGAAGTGATAGGCGTTAGCTCTTGTTGTGGTCTGCGCGGGATGGGTCTATGAACTTGGCAGTCGTTGCATTTCTTTATCACATCGCGCGCATCACGGTGCATAGTAGGCCAGTAGTATCCTGAGCGCAATGCTCGTGCTACGACGGACCTTGGTCCTGAATGCATACTGCATGAACCAGCGTGGATCTCTCGGAGTACGTAATCTGCCTGAAGAGGTCCAACGCACCGAAGCCATGGTTGTAGGAATGAGCGCTGATATAGGATACCATCTCTAAGTTCGAACCTCTGCGCTGTGCGCCGTATCCGTCGAGCGTCTTTTTGCTCCTCGGGCAATTTGCCCTTACTTATGAATTCGATGATAGGGGTCATCCATGTAGGATCCTGCTCTTCTATCACCGTAGATATCTCCATCTCCGAGATGGATTTGTTCTTTAAGATCTCCACCAATACTTGTTTTGATAGGTGCGCGAAGCTTGTAGATGCGATCTTGCTCAGTGCATCCGCTTTTTTGTTTTCCCCTCTAGGGACTTGTTTGATGGTAAACCTATCAAAACATTGGATTAGTGACTTGGTCTTTTCGAGGTATTGAACCATGTTATCCTCTTTAGCCACATATTCGCCCAACACATGGTTGGCTACTAATCGAGAATCCACGTTTGCTTCTAGGTTGCGTACGCCCATTCGAGTTGCAATGCGCAATCCAGCGATTAGGGCTTCATATTCTGCCTCGTTGTTCGTGGCTGTGAATTCAAAGCGCAGTGCGTAAGTGAATTCCATTCCTTCTGGGTTGGTGAGGATAAGGCCTGCGCCCGACCCATCCACGCATGAAGATCCATCCGTGAACAGGACCCATGGCTCCTGTAGTTCTACCTTGCTCAGTGGAGGTGCAACATCGGTGTCTGGTTTTTCGATGATGAAGTCTGCTAGTATTTGCCCCTTAACCGCAGTGCGTGGTCTATAGGAGATGTTATACTCGCCTAGCAGCACACTCCATTTTTGTAATCGCCCCGATGCGTCAGGTTTAGAGATAACTTGCTTGATTGGTTGGTCTGTGATCACCGCTATTGGATGCGCTTGAAAGTATCTGCGCAATCTTTTGGCAGCGAATACTAATGCTAAGACCAACTTTTCCATTGGGCTATAGTTAATCTCTGTCTTCTTGAGCGCTTTGCTTACGAAGTATACCGGTGTTTGTACGGAATTCCTTTCTGTCAGTAGCACTGCGCTGACTGCTCCATGAGTTGCAGATAAGTAGACGATTAACTCCTCCCCTGGTCGGGGTGCGACGAGCTTAGGAAGCGCTGCTATATGTTGCTTAAGCTGTGTGAAAGCTTCTTCCGCTTCCGCAGTCCAACGAAAGTCTCCCTTTTTTGTACACTTCTTGAGTGTTTTAAAGAGAGGAAGTGACTTATCCGCTGATTTGGACAGGAATCTGTTCAAACCGGCTAGTTTCCCATTTAGAGACTGAACTTCTTTCAGCGTGCGTGGTGAAGGGAGTTGGATGACAGCCTCTGTTTTTTCTGGGCATGGCTTAATGCCATCTGGTTCGATCAAGTATCCT
The DNA here is from genome assembly GCA_021014915.2 of Artemisia tridentata subsp. tridentata. Taxonomy (NCBI): domain Eukaryota; kingdom Viridiplantae; phylum Streptophyta; class Magnoliopsida; order Asterales; family Asteraceae; genus Artemisia; species Artemisia tridentata. Next base: position 513,491,598 of record CP139509.1, on the reverse strand, counting down.
AGGAACATGCCTTCTGTAGCGCCAAAAGTGCATTTCTTAGGATTTAGCTTCATGTTGATCTTTCGTAGTGTTCTGAATGTTTCTTCAATGTCGCGCACCACCTCATCTTCAGTATGGCTTTTTATGACAAGATCGTCCACATAAACCTCTAAGTTGCGGCCCACCTATTTTTCAAATGCATTATCTACCAATCGCTGGTAGGTGGCGCCCGCATTCTTCAGGCCAAAAGGCATCTTTGTGTAACAATAGACACCTTGGCTTGTGTGGAAAGCTGTTTTTTCCTCGTCTTCCTTGGCCATTTGGATTTGGTGGTACCCTTTGTATGCATCTAAGAAACATTTAAAGGGATATCCGCACAGAGATTCTACCTTTCAGTCTATCTCTGGCAGCGGATAGCAGTCCTGTGGACATGCTTTGTTGAGATCAGTAAAATCCACACACATCCGCCAACTGCCATCACCCTTCTTGACCATGACTGGATTGGAGAGCCAGTCATGGTAATAGACTTCTCGCATGATGCCTGCGTCCACAAGTTTGTGTACTTCCTCCAGAATGGCTTTTGCGCGCTCTGGGGCCTGGCCGCGCTTTTTCTGCCGCACTGGGGAATATCCTTGTCGGATTTTCAACTTGTGTTCTGATATCGAGCGTGGCACACCAGTCATGTGCTTTGGCTCCCAGGCGAAGATATCCAGATTCCTTTGCAAGAGCGTGCACACGGCTGCTCTGCCTTTGTCAGACAACGATCCCCCGATCGATACTTCTTGCTCCGGGTAGTCAGGGTGAATTGCGACCTTCAAATTTGGTACTTTAGCTGCGCTCTGTTCTGGGACGTGCGTCGTTTCAAGTGTAACCGTGTTGCACTCTCTTGGAGGCGCATCGTTATTGTAGATGGTGACAATGCCGCCTTCTACCGGGAATTTGAGCATCCTGTGCGCTGTGGACGGCACTGCGCGCATTGCCGAAATTCCTGGTCTTCCAATAATGCCATTATATGGCGAAGGAGATCTGATCACCATAAAATTCATCCAGGCTGTTGTGGAATGTTCCTTATTACCAACAGCGACTAGTAGTTGTAGTTGCCCCATAGGCCATATCTTTTCTCCTGTGAAGCCAGTCAACTGCGTCGTGGCCGGGCTTAACTGTCTTTGTATCTCAGGTCGCAACCTTTTGAAACAATGCTCATACATTATATCTGCGGATGCCCCTCCATCAACATACATGCGGTGGATATCGTGACCCCCAGTATTTATCTCGATGGTAAGTGGTTCCGCCACTGCGTTGTCCGCAGCCAAGGTGGGGAAAGAAATTTCGCTTCCATGAGAAAATTTCTGGCTGATCTTTGCCTAGACTTTCTCTGCCATAATTGTATCATGTAGATAGTATCAGCCTTTTCCTTAGGTGCTTCTTTCTTGTTCTCGGTCTTTTGCTTGTTTTTCCCATCCTTGATGTTCTTGACCAGATGATCCAATCTGCCTTCTTTTACTAATTTCTCAATTAGCTGGCGCAATTGGACACAGTCATTGGTAGTGTGGCCCTTCTGTGCGTGATACTCGCAGTACCCATTCCCTACGCGCTGCCCTTCTGGAGTGCGCATTGTTGGGGGTCTCGGAAAGTTCGCGCCTTCCGTTGCAAGTATCTCCCTTGGAGTCTTCGTTAGTGGGGTATACTTGTCGTTTCCCCGTCCGCCTCCTTGACTGCGATAGTTCTTGTTACGGTTGCTACTCTGGTAATTGGATTGTCTCCTTGGCTCTTCTTGTGACCTATAGTTTGAGTAGCCCTTCTTACTGTCCGCAGCGGCGGCTTCTCCTTGGATGAAGGACCTCGTACGCTTCATAAGTTCGTCAAAGGTTTGGGGAACCCTATCGTTTAACTTTTTTATCAGATCTGGGTTATTGATTCCGTTCATGAACCCTGAGATCTTTAGTATTTCTGGGCACGCCTTAACGTGTATGCATTCGTCCTTATAGCGCTCCATGAAAGCGCTTGTGGATTCCCCTTGGCGCTGTTTTACCCTAGCGAGTTCGACAGGGTTTTTGGCGCACTTCTTCCTCTGAGTAAAGTTCAAACGAAACGCCTTTCGCAACTCTTCAAACCCACCGATGCTTCTGCGTGGAAGCTTACTGAACCAGTTGCGCGCATTCCCTACTAATGTAGAGTTAAACATGTGGCACCACACAGGTTGTGGCCAATTTTCGATGGTGGCTGCTGATTCGAAAATTTTTAGGTGATCATCAGGATCACCTGTCCCATCATATGTTTTGACATTAGCAGGCATGCGCCTTCTCTTATTTTCCAAAAAATCGCTGATGCGCCTAGTGAACGCATCAACTTTTTGGCGACGCCAGGGACGAGACATGTCTTCGTTTTCCTGGTCGCGGTATTTTCCCCTTGATTTCCAGTGTCCTGTTTCTTTGTCCTCGTTGTCCGAGGAGTCACTTGAGGATGAGCTTACTCTTTTGCGACGCTTGCGCCGACTATCATCGGAATCCGAGCTTGCTCCTCTGCGGCGCTTGCGCCGACTATCCTCAGAATCAGAGCTTGAAGGGCTTTCGCTTGGGGAGCACCGTCGCCCAAGCCTATCATGAATCCTGCGACTACCAAGCCTAGTGTGGACATTGGCGCGCCGTTCCCCATCTTCATGCTCCTCCAGATACTGAAAGTCGGCTGCTTCGTCATCTACAACCTTCCTTCCAATCATAGTAAACTCTGGGTGTTTGCGGCTATCCTTCTCGCGTCTTTCCTTTCGGTAGCGCGGTGGGGATGCCTCATGTTCAGGGTCGAAGTTGAGCCTGGCGTGCAGACTTTGGCTTGACCTCTTTTTCGCCTCCTCTCGCATGAGCGCAGCCAAGGCTTCGTAGTTTTGAGATACGAAATCACTTGGTGCTAGTTCAGGCGTGACTCCTTCTAGCGCGAGGGAGTCTGTTTCCAAAACAAGATCCTTGTTTCGGATAGGCGCATTTGGTGGCTCAGTGAAGTTTACTTCTGGCATGGTGAGAGGAGTGCGCTGTAGGTCTACCGCGCTAGTACTTGTTGTAGTAGCATTGGTAGTCATAGTGAGCGGTTCTACTGGAGTAAAGAGCAGATCTGAGTACGATCCTAAGCTTCTAGGCGTACTGGTTGTCCCAGAGGCCTGCTTAGAGGCCGCATCAGTTTGCTGTTTCTTCCCTAGTAGGTCGTCATACGTTTTCTTCGCATGCGGAGTCCGCTGATTTCCGTGCTTTGTCATTGTAGTTCTTAGCAAAGTTCTTAGTGTAGGGTCCCACGGATGGCGCCACTTGTTGATACAAAAGTTGGGCATTCCTTGTTTCCGTACCAATTCGATCTTAATGCTTGAGACCTGCGCACTAAGAAAACAGAAAAACACCGTTAGGCTTATCGTGGGATTGTCTCCCACGATTATCCTCCGGCGTGAGAGTAAGTAATCGGTTTTTAGGGTTTAGTTGAAGAGTTAGGGTTAATATGTCGTACCTTTAATGAGAGCCGAGAGACTCTTTATATACACACGAAACCCTAGTTGGTTTCGTGTTCCTTACCCTTCGCGTATCCCGCCTATGTCGGCCGCTTGATATATATCCCATAAATAAGAGATATCTTATATCAAGGTCATAAATAACTTCGGGTTTGGGCCATCGTGAGCCCAAACCGTTATCATGATAGCCCATGCGTGATGGGCTTGAGTCCATTCGTGATGGACTTGAGTATGGGTCGGGTTCGTGACCCGAATGCAGACTATACGTCATCAAATATGGTGGCAGTAGAGATGATAAACCTGGGAATGTGAATGTATTAGATTAGAGAGAAAGATACAAAGAGGAGAAAATACACACACACTCTCTCTAAAGCACACTTTGCTAAATGAGAGAGTGATTTGTATATATGTTGGCTGCCACATCTATTGTAGTAGATGGGCTTTCATTTGGACCAATTTTGTGGGCTAATATATGCACTACACATATATATTTAGGCTACTAACAATACTAATGCTACTAGCCCACACTTTAAAATACATATTACACATGACACTTAATGTTCTAAGCTACAAATGACCATCACTTCCTAATTAGCATAAAATAAATGCTAACAACACTAGTAGTGTTTAATCCTTTGAACTACTCTACTTGCTTTTAGCTTTAAGGTCACTTGCCTGACTTTTTAACCCTTTAACTTGATAGCTTGTAGTTTCGAAAATATTCCAATTTTTGTTCAAACATGGCACTTGTGGAAGATCAGGTATGCTTAGAATTCAAAGATCTATTTCCAACAGAGTGATCTAACTTCGACCACTCTGATAATGAATGATGACCTTCTATTATTTTATTTCTTTTCCAAAATCTTCAAAGGTGAAAGATTAAAGGTTAGAAGAGGATCTAAAGTAAGCTGAAATCTACCCTCTAGTGGGCAACTCAGAATTCCTCGTAGAGAAGATTAAGCGCGGTATACGTGTGTTGTATACTTATATGTCTACAAACGAAGAGCATAGTAAAAATGTGTAGAAATGAAAAAGGATTTTACGAGTGAGATTAGTAGAGTGATTGTTTAGAGACACACGATAATAACAATATAAAACTCATCATAACTCTTGGTGTAATGTTCATATCCGATGACGAGGTGTAACTAGGACGGTCTGTACCAATCGTCTATAGATTGAGCCATTTGGCGAGCCGCATAAATCAGATTAACTATACATTTTACCACAATATGCCATTTTTTTCCCTACATTACACAAGATTTTCTTGACATTTTAGCCAATCTATGAAGGATATTCAACTCCAATTGCATTGTCTATCTTTTATATGCAAATTAGTATAGAATTTTTTTTGTATGTGGTTACTTTTGTGAAACTTCCACCTCCATGGCCCTGGAGACTGTCCACAGCCGTGGTTTCAACTAGTGGAGGAAATGGTATTGAGCCGTGGTTTCAACTACTAGTGGAGGAAATGGTATTGATATATTTGACTAGGGTTTTTGCTCATTATATATAATGTCCACAACCGTGGTTTCAACTGCATGATTTTAAAGAAGAAAATGAATAAGAAGGTGAGTGGTGAGATAAAAGATTAAAAACTCAGTAGTAAAGCACATACATATCATTTCACACTACATATAAGTTCATACATAATTAGTTTACCTATGTCACAATAAACATTATACAATATTATCATAAGTTTGTTCGACGGAAGTACAAAAACAAATTAGCTATATACGTTATAAATAGAAATAGTAAAACGATCAAACAATGCAAGATAGGCAGCTTCTACGGAGAGCAATAAGCAAGTTTGAACACACATCGAGACCATTCACCAACTAAACTTAACGAAGAACTTGTTAGCGTTTCCCATTCTCCTTCAAGACCATTTCTTATCTCACAACATTTGAGGTCAGGCCAATTTCCAAATTTGTTTTCCATCACCCCCATATCAATTAGCTTCAAGAAGTAATCAGCGGCTTTGAGCCACTCATCTGAAGATGTGCCTCTATGTACAGGGGTTGGCAAATAGAAAACAATTCATCAAAGAGGAGTACCGAGTAGTTAATAAACGAGCCTAGCTTGTTTAGGCCTATACTTGACTTCGTTCAGATCGTTAACACCATGTCTAGATCCGCCACTGCTTGATCCGCCGTTTATGCCAGAGTGCCATCTTAAAAACCAAGAAACTACTTTATTATATGGAATTGCGCCATTAGTAGGAGATTAAAATGCAATCGACAATAGAGAATCTTTGAAAACAGGTACAATAGTTGCATTTTATCCATGGACCGTCTACCATCTTTTTGAAACTTTAACATCTTTAACACAATAAGGGACCAAAAGTGTAACAAGCTTTATAATGGATACCGTTTATGTAAATTTTGGTATTTAGAGACCAAAAATGTAACTTGGTATAAACTATAAGGACCACCGTGTAATTTACTTTCTTTTTTCTTTCTACAAAACTACTAGTATTATTTTGTTCCAATAATTTTTGTTGGCCTATATCAAATTCAATATTAAAATAAGAGAAAAATGAATTTAGAAAACAAGTGTGTTATTTACTCACAGCGATTTGCAGATTTTTGAAACATTCTAATTTTCCAAGATCCTCTGGTAGCTTCTGAAGAAGAGTACAACGACGAAGGATGAGATGCGTCAGATGTTTTGACTCACAAATGCTATCAGGAAGATGTTTAATCATTGTAGCCGTCAAATCCAGTCTCTCAAGAGATTCTAACTGGCCAATGCCCTCAGGCAACTTCCCAAGACAAGAACAGTCTCCAACATTGAGCAACTTCAGACGTTTTAGCATGCAGATGCTATCTGGAAGATATTCAATCTTCTTACTCCTCACATATAGCTCCTCTAAACATTCTAATTGGCCAAGATCCTCTGGTAACTTCTCAAGAAGATCCTCTGTTAGCTCCTCCGGATCATAATTGACTTTAAGAGATTTGAGACATTTCAACATACAAATGCTATCCGGAAGATGTTTTATCTTTGCAGATGACAAACAGAGCTCATCTAGACATTCTAACTGGCCAAGATCTTTGGGAAACTCTGGAATACTGCATTTGAGTTCAAGCTTTCTTAGGCATCGTAAACTAAAAATCATGTCTGAAAATTTCTTAAAGTCTGTGCAAGCACATAGACCAAAAGAAATAAGCTTCTCAATATTTCCAACTGATGACGGTAGATTTTCTTCATATTTACAATTAAACTGAAACTTTGGGTGATTAATGTTGGGGTGCAATGGGCAAAAATCTAGGGACTTGCCAACCAGACTTAAACTAGCTGAAGAGCGACTAACCTTTGGTTCCAATCCACCAACGAAAACCACAAAATTGGGAAACCTCAAGCATGATTTGGAAACAGCTCAATCTTTAAGATCTAACCTTTAAGTAAACGAGTTTTCTTAGACATCCAACGGGAGCATTAATTTCTATCAACTTATCACAACCTTTAAGATATAACCTCTCAATATTTGGAAACAGCTCAAGGTCAAGGCTCCTCAACCTTGAATTACAAAGTCTAAGGAATTTAAGATTTGGACATGCACTAGACACCTGAAGTTCTTCAAAATCAGCACAACCTTCAAGATCTAACTTCTCAAGATTTGGAAACAGCTCAAGGTCAAGGCTCCTCAACCTTGAATTACAAAGTTTAAGGAATTTGAGATTTGGACATGCACTAGACACCGCAAGTTCTTCAAAATCAGCACAACCTTTAAGATCTAACCTCTCAAGATTTGGAAACAGCTCAAGGTCAAGGCTCCTCAACCTTGAATTACAAAGTTTAAGGAATTTGAGATTTGGACATGCACTAGACACCTGAAGTTCTTCAAAATCAGCACAACCTTTAAGATCTAACCTCTCAAGATTTGGTAACAGCTCAAGGTCAAGGCTCCTCAACCTTGAATTACAAAGTTTAAGGAATTTGAGATTCGGACATGCACTAGACACCTGAAGTTCTTCAAAATGAGCACAACCTTGAAGTTCTAACTTCTCAAGATTTGGAAACAACTCAAGGTCAATGCTCCTCAACCTTGAATTACAAAGTTTAAGGAATTTGAGATTTGGACATGCACTAGACACCTGAAGTTCTTCAAAATCAGCACAACCTTTAAGATCTAACCTCTCAAGATTTGGAAACAGCTCAAGGTCAAGGCTCCTCAACCTTGAATTACAAAGTTTAAGGAATTCGAGATTCGGACATGCACTAGACACCTGAAGTTCTTCAAAATCAGCACAACCTTGAAGATCTAACGTCTCAAGATTTGGAAACAGCTCAAGGTCAAGGCTCCTCAACCTTGAATTACAAAGTTTAAGGAATTCGAGATTCGGACATGCACTAGACACCTGAAGTTCTTCAAATTCAGCACAACCTTTAAGATCTAACTTCTCAAGATTTGGAAACAGCTCAAGATCAAGGCTCCTCAACTTTGAATTACAAAGTTTAAGGAATTTGAGATTTGGACATGCACTAGACACCTCAAGTTCTTCAAAATCAGCACAACCTTTAAGATCTAACCTCTCAAGATTTGGAAACAGCTCAAGGTCAAGGCTTCTCAACCTTGAATTACAAAGTTTAAGGAATTTGAGATTTGGACATGCACTGGACACCTGAAGTTCTTCAAAATGAGCACAACCTTTAAGATCTAACCTCTCAAGATTTGGAAACAGCTCAAGGTCAAGGCTCCTCAACCTTGAATTACAAAGTTTAAGAAATTTGAGATTTGTACATGCACTGGACACCTGAAGTTCTTCAAAATGAGCACAACCTTTAAGATCTAACCTCTCAAGATTTGGAAACAACTCAAGGTCAAGGCTCCTCAACCTTGAATAACAAAGTTTAAGGAATTTGAGATTTGGACATGCACTAGACACCTGAAGTTCTTCAAAATACGTACAACCTTTAAGATCTAACCTCTCAAGATTTGGAAACAGCTCAAGGTAAAGGCTCCTCAACCTTGAATAACAAAGTTTAAGGAATTTGAGATTCGGACATGCACTAGACACCTGAAGTTCTTCAAAATAAGGCCGACCTTGAAGATCTAACTTCTGAAGATTTGGAAAAAGCTCAAGGTCAAGGCTCCTCAACCTTGAATAACAAAGTTTAAGGAATTTGAGATTCGGACATGCACTAGACACCTGAAGTACTTCAAAATGAGCCCAACCTTGAAGATCTAACTTCTCAAGATTTGGAAATAGCTCAAGGTCAAGGCTCCTCAACCTTGATTGACAAAGTTCAAGGAATTTGAGATTCGGACATGCACTAGACACCTGAAGTTCTTCAAAATCAGTACAATTATTAAGAGATAATTTCTCGAGATTCGGAGTTAACCCAAGGTCAAACGTTCTTAACTTTGAGCAATTGATATAGAGGTAGTTGAGCTTTTGACAGCTAACAGGCATGAAAAGTTTTACTAAATTATGAAAATACTCTAGAGATAACGTCTCGAGATTAGGAGTAATCCTAAAGTCAAAGGTGGTCAAGTATGACTCACTGAAATAAAGGAATTTTAGTTTTGGAAGAACCTGACAACAAAAATAAGACAAAAAGATTAATATTATGTAGTAAAAACCAATAAATTAATAGCGTTATTAGGAATTATGCACAACAACGAATCAACAATTATTCTACCTTTTTTTCTCCCTCTTCCCAAAGTTGTACCATTCTTCTGCTCGAGTTCATCTCAAGTCCAACAAGATTGTTTGCTTGAAATGTTTTGGGTAAATACAAGAAAGGGTAATCGTAACATTTCAGATATTTTAAAGAGTTTGAAAAGTATTGGGCGGTATTATCAAGATCTTTGGCAAGTCTTTCATAAAAATCTTGAATTCGAAAATTCACTCGAAGATATCTAAGTTGCTTCATTTTTCCAAGACCTTTCATAACAATTTCCGCATTTGTGTTCGACTTTCGAAGTTCTAAACATATTGTTTTTTTAGTACCCTGCAATACAAAAACAATGTCCAGAAACCTGGAAAGTCAGAACAAATGCAATGTTTTAGTTTTCTCTACATTACAAGTAAACTGATCTTTACCTTGTCATTAGCCAATATATCTTCAATTTCCTCTTTAATCCACAGTCGGCTATGTTTGTTAGGTTCATTTGGGTGCTCACGACGAACAATGTTCTTTCCCATTTCTTCTATATGGTCATGCATGCCCAAAAACCCATCTTCATCAACAGTTATGAGAGATCTCTGCTCAAGAACTTTTAAACCAATTCTAGCATGAAATCCACAGCATACAAGAATTCTGATTGCTTCTTCTTTCTGCTCGCCTTTCAATATGCATGCAATGTCTAGAAATATTTCCTTATAATCATCCTCGAGACTGATGTAGCTTAATTCCAGCTGTTTTAGAGTCTCTTTTAAGGGAATTTTTTTTAGTCTTTCTATGGCATCTACCCATTCATCCTTATCTTTACCACACAAAAATGAACCCAAAACTTTGACTGTTAAGGGAAGACCAGCAGCATATAGTACAACTCTTCGTGATAGCTCTTCATATCCTTGAGATGGAATCTCCCTTCCAAATGCATATCTACTGAAGAGACAAATTGCTTCCTTATCTGATAAGAGATCGATATCTCGAATCAAGTTCACTCTGTGAGCGACCAACACTTGTTCATCTCTCGTTGTAATGATAATTCTGCTTCCTGGCTTAAACCAGTTAGGCTTAGCTAACGCCTCAAGTTGGTCTATGTGATCCACATCATCTAGAACAAGAAGAACCTTTATACCACACATCCTCTTTTTGATCATGTATTTCCCATCCTCAACACTATTTAGAGTAACTTGTTCATTTAGCACATTTAAAAGGACTTGTTCTTGTAAATTTTTCAAACCAGACACTGAGCCATTTGAAACTTCCCTCACATTCCCAACAAAGCTTTTAGCTTCAAAATCGTTAGATAGATGATCAAAAACAGCTCTCGTTGTAGTTGTCTTCCCAGCCCCTCCCATGCCCTTGATCCCTATCATGCGAACTTCATGAGTACCAACCTCTAAAGATGAAACAACATCCTTTACTCGAGTCTCCATGCCGACTAACTTTTCATCGAAGCCGAAACTGATGGAGCGTAACTCTAGTGAAATCTCTCCAACAATTTTTTTGATAAATTCAGCTTCGTGCCTGTATGCATGGTAAAAGAAGGTTCTTTTTAGCATAGTCTAAATACATAAACAATGTTTTAGATCTATATATAACATATATACAAAGTAATACTATGTAACATAATACTAGCAAGGATGAAGAAACAAAAGTAACGAATATCGCAAGTAGAGATATGTGGAGTAATTACCCATTAGCAGTCGCCTGCAACTCCCTCCCAACCAGATTTGATGCTCCTTTCAAAGCCTCTATCCATTTCCAAGCAGCGTCTTTGTTTTTGTTTTGTGAAAAGGCTTCACCAAATGCCCCACTTTGTTTGCGAACTTGGGTGGGTTCTACATGAAAAAAGACGGGATAGGCAGTCTGTTCACCAGTCTTTTGACACTCCATGATCTCAACAAGCTCATCCAAGCACCAAGACGAAGAAGCATAGTTCTTTGAGAAAACAATGATGAAGAATCTTGAGTCTTTAATAGCTTGGATAAGCTGGTTGTCGATGGTTTTCCCTTGCTTCATTTCCTCATCATCTTTGAAAGTTTCAAGGCCTTTATCCTTGAGAGCTTGATAAAGATGGCCAACAAAGGTTTTGCGAGTGTCTTCACCCCTAAAGCTTATAAACACATCATACTTAAATCTCTTTGGAATGGCCGATGAGCTAGAGGTGGACGCCAATGAAGTTATGGATGAAGGATCGGATAAACGTAACCTCTTGTTGGAGGACATTTCTACAAACTTGATAATATGAAGAAAAGTGAATGAAATGGATCGATAACCGTGATCAAAGCTAGGCGTTTACTCAGAAGACGACTGTAAAGAAACTTGATTGTGTTTGTGTGGAAATAAAATGTGAATTACGTGGAAATTTGGTTGAAGCTGTTAAAAGAGTTTATGTGAAGAAACAAACTAGTTCCAGCTGCGGTGATATTGAGAAACAAAAGCCCACTCATATGGTCTTTTTGGTCAATGAAAAAGAAAGATAAGATTCACTGTTTGAAAAAGAAAGATAAGCCCCTCATATGGTCTTTTGGTCAATGAGAAAGAAAGATAAAATTCACCAAAAAAGAATAAGCAACCCAATACATCCTCTTGGAAACTGCTTATTCAAGCCAAAGTAATTTAATCTGTTTCTCCAAAAAGACAAAAATAAACTCATCAATTTAACATTAAGACAAACATAAAACTACAAATTATTCACAGAAATCAAGCAGGCTCAGTAGAATGAGTTACCACTTGCATTGACTACTGTGTGAATCTCATCAATGAAGAGAACTATTTTTCCATTCAAAGCAGTAACAAGCCTCTTTAAGATCAGCTTTAAGTCACTCCTCAAAATCTCCTACGTATTTAGCACCAGCACGAACCCATATAGAGTGATATAAGCTGCAAAAGGATCGAAATTTATGAACACAAACTTGTGATTTTTGAGAATGAATACACAAACAGCATATCAGCACAAAACATATTAAAATCGGTGGTAATGACGGTGACAGCTAAGAAAAAACCAATTTTCCAATTTACCAATTTTTCAAGCAGTCTCTTTTATTAGGTAAACACCTGTTGCAACCAATATAATTAAAAAGTATGACAGATAATTACGACAAATGACTACTGTCGAAACTGTGGATCTCGATCATCTCGGCTAGGTGTTCTTTGAAGAATTTGGACTGCACCTGCTTGAGTTCTAGCCCTACTGCTTCATTTGGTTGTTGAATTTATGTTTCGTCAAGATATGTTTTTTATTATTGAGTTTATGTTTCGTCAATTATTTGGTTCTTGAATATATGTATTCGTTGGTTTTTTATTATTGATATGTTTCATCAAAGCACCACTTTCTAAAGGGACGACATGATAAAGTGCAAATTTTTATAAAATGTTTTCTTTAAAAGCGTTAAAAGTTGATCGAGAAAGAATACTGAAGAGGCTTTATTAGCACATTATAAGCTACTCAAGATAGTAATTTGGCTTTACAGATCAACTTTTTACAAACTGTGTCACAGCTAAACTACTACTAGTGAGCCTATTGAACAGTCAATTATAGTTTACTAAGGATAAAATAGTTTTTTCTGTTATTTTAGATAATATCCGTTCAAATAATTATCAAGCAGTGTATAAATAACTGGGGAATCATAAGCAACATTAAATCAATATGTCATAGCCAACAATCACGTACGATCTTATAATATCATAAAGCAATTACATTTGTTCCAAACTACCTCCTATGACATACAGTATTCGGTACGGGTGTGTATCCGAGTACAAAACTCCTCATATCAATCTATCCTTAATAAAATTATGCACTCAAATTAAACATGATAAAAATTTAATCTTTTTGGTTCACGAAACTCGTAAGAATATAGTGATGAATTAACATAATTATAATCATACAGTTTAAAAAGGACCATTTTGAAACCCATTTGCCTCTTGGGTTTGAAAATAATACTTGTAGCTAATATAACCTGTTAGTAGATAGTTTTCTAATTCTAAATTAAATATGCAAACAGTAGAAATTAAGGGCATGCTATTAGAAATTAAGGGCATGCTAATGTGCTCTGCTCATGTCAGACAACTACATTCTAACAATGTTTTACTATCACATCCTGAGGCGGAGACAGGAGGGCAGCAGGGGGCACGTGCCCCTAGAGAAAAAATTGTATCGTAAATTATTAAAAATATCTAGCTATTTTTGTAATTTGCCTCCTTAACGAACCCGATTTGTAGTGTAGTTTCTAAAAATTATGGAAGTTTGCGCTCTTGACCATCACTTTTTGGTTCCGCCCTGATCACATCATAAAACTTTCATCTATATACTTAGTTTTCTACATCAAAACTTATGTCATTTATATTTAGTTAACTTATGTCACTATTTTCTGGTAAAATATATTCAATCATAAAAACATTTAATTTAGATCAATAAATCATACAATAACTAAGCTAAACAAATAAAAACAAAAATCTAGATCTATAGCTATTCAAACAATATTAAGAATTAAGCTATGATATATAAGTCAACGACATCAACGATGATAACAAAGAAAAAAAAAATTACAACAACATTAATACTTACCGACATTATAACTGGTCACTAAAAAAACCAAAGATCAAATAAAAGATCACCGGAGATTTGCACGTTCACCGACACAGGAAGGTTTAACGATGAGGGATTGGTTTTGAAAATATATAGAAGTTGAAGGGGTCTTGCGTTGACTGAGCTGTGGTTGAAATTTATCAAATTATGGGTATATATATGAAAGAAGAGTACAAGTGTCGATGCGTGAAGTATAAGTATTGATGCATGTGTACCCTTTGATGTAATTGTAGGTAGTGCGCATGAAGAAGACGTGGGGGCGTGTACGTTTATTACAAAACGACGTGTGATTTGGGATCATACGGTGGATCTAATTGGACAAAGTTATTTTATTTTTCGAGAATTTTCTTAGATGGTGCTGAACATGTAAGAATAGGTTTTTTTTTTTTTTTTTTTTTGGGTGTGTTTGTTTAAGGTTAATAAGAGGGTTTATGAGTTCTTTTAGGCTATGTTTGAAAAACCTTGATTTTTAATTGACTCGGTCGAGCGACCGGGTCACGGTTCAACCGGTTTAACAGGATTTTTCGCTCAAAACCGGCTTCCGGCCACCCAACCGGTTCACGGTCCAACCGGCCGGGTCAACCCGGCTTTTAAAACACTGCTTTTAGCTTATACAACTGTAACGTTTATTGTAAGGCTCAGTTCTTTTTTGTGTTTGTGAGAAAACATGACTACTCATGTTTAAACTAACTTGATAGAATCTCAATTCTATTCGAGATGTCTTTGGCAAGCTTAAAGTCTCATTCCTAGATTCTTGTGTACATTTTCGTCAGTTATTATCATCGACTACAATTAGCTAATTTAGAATTTATTTATTTATTTATTTATTTATTTATTTAGTAATTAAGTGGAGTGGGCACCTTTCTCTTGTTAGCTCTGGTTGGGGAGGAGTGAAAAATTATCCTTCTCTCTAGTCAGACAATTTAAGGGAAAAATATGGAAATGAAACGACAAGATATAATTTGGTGGGGCCAATTCTCTTACTTAAAGGGCCATTCAGCAAAAAAGAAATGCCCTCTTAAACTGTAAGTATTATTCTCTCCGTCCCATATTAAATGTCCACTTTGACTTTTTGAAGTATTTCTTTTTCAACTTTGACTTTAAATATTTTTTATTGTATTATACTATTATATAATACTTGTTGCAAAATATATGAAGAGATTGGGTTTTTAAATGTATTTTCATTAATATAACTTACATCAAATATTATATAGCATAAACAAAAATATTTAAGGTCAAAGTTTAAAAAAAAAAAAAAATCAAAGTCATTTAATATGGGACGGAGGTAATAAGCTTATTAGCTTAAGCCCAAATGACATATAACTAAAATCCCTTCGAATAAAATCAACAAATTAGACATTTAAAATCAAACCTTTTGGTTATTCAAAGGGTTTTTCTTCTTATCAAAAGTGAGATGAGTTTGGATCTGTAACAGATAGTTTAGGAGAGATGGTAGGCGCTTATCAAAAGTCTGTGTTTTAGTATACCGTAACATTTAAGATGGGGTATTGGGCTAAATCACTTAATAGTGCTTATGGGCTGGATCCGAGACTTTTATGATTTGGGCTGAATGTATTTTTTGCTTTCTTTCTTCACTTGGGCCTATTGGACTTCTAACTAAAAGTTTACAAGGGTGGTTATATTTGTTCCGTTGGAATTATGTTATTATAACATTAGAAGATATATATATATATATATATATATATATATATATATATATATATATATATATATATATATATATATATATATATATATATATATATATAACAGGTTGTGTATGACATTATCAATGACATGGAATACCACATCATCATATTTTTATTCCATGTCATCACAATGAGTCCACGTAAGCAGTATTTTGCATTGTGAATTCCGGAATTTGTTTGTTAAAAAATTCATGAGCATGGATTCGAACATGGGTTTGTGAATAAGTGCAAATCACATCTTAACCACTGCACTAACACAATGTTTTGTATTTGTTTTACAAGCTAAAATCTATAAACGCAAGGAAGGATAGACACTTATTTGGGAAGCTTAATCCGAATAACATACCTATTGCAGTTTGATTCGTATGAGGATAAGTTTAGAATGTATTATGTGATATCTTTTATCTCCAAAAATAGTTTACAGATATATACCTCATTAACTTCGGATCTACACAGCAACCCTAATCAAAGATGCAGCGGCAAATATATTCTGAAAAGCCTTCAAAACGTAATAAAAACAAAAGTTCTGAAAGATGTTTGAAAGGTATTGTGTTCTTGAGTAATTTGATTCAAACTAATATTATTTGTTTTATAGTGTGTATCATTGTGTTAAAGTGCTTACCAATGTTTAAATAATTGTTTCAGGTTCAAAAACTTTAACATTAGTAAGTTTAAAGGAGCAAACCTATATTGAACGTCAGAATTAAGGTAATTTTTATAATAAACATATAAACATGGTTACTTATGAATATGAATCGTATTATGAATTGAAAATTTATTATTTGTTTATGAATATGAACCGTATTATCAACTGCATATATATTGTTGAATTATGTGTTACTAAAAAGCTTAAACAGTAATAAGTTTAAATTAACAGTACTAACTTTAAAGTTAACACTGCTATAATGAGTTTAAAGGAACAGTGCTAAATTTCAAGTTAGTACTGGTGTATGGTTAGGTTTCCAGATGTCATCAACAACTGATTGGATACAAAATTCCAATAACAGCAAAGCAGGCAATCAACACCATTATATTCAATTAAACAGGTAGTTTGTTTTTTATTAACAGTTAAATATGCATGGTTTTAAACATATTAAACATTCATTGCATAACTCGTATTTATTGTATCAACATGATTCATATATATTTATTGTATTAACAATCAAGTCCATTTTAATTTACATTATTGAATGAAGCAGCAAGGGATAATCAGGAGAATAAAAGCCTACGAGGTATTTTATCAGCTAACAGAATTTATTAATTACTTAACACTGCTATAATGAGTTTAAAGGAACAATGCTAAATTTCAAGATAGTACTGGTGTGACATTATTGCTAAAGGAACACCACGTGTATGTTTAGGTTTCCAGATGTCATCAACAACTGCTTGGATACAAAATTCCAACAGCAGCAGAGGAGGCAATCAACGCCATTATATTCAATTAAACAAGTAGTTTGGTTATTAACAATTAGATATGCATGGTTTTAAACATATTGAACATTCATTGCATAATTCATATTTATTGTATCAGCATGATTCATATATATTTATTGGATTAACAATTAATTCCATTTTAATTTATATTGTTTTATTAAGCAGCAAGGGATAATCAGAAGAGTAAAAGCCTACGAGGTATTACATCAGCAAACAAAATTTATTAATTACTTTGTGTTTTTAAAATCACATAAAAATAAAGTCTCTTTAATAGATGAATGTTTGAGAGTGGCATACTTGGAAGTAGATATAGAAGTCATGGTTGAGATTTCATACTGCTACGGCAAAAATTTTCAAAATGTTAGTACTGCCAGTTAAAAGGATGGTACTGGTGTGCATATATTTGTACTGCTGGATAGACGTTAGTACTGGGCCGAAATTACAGCTTTATTAAAATAGCCGTTGGGGAGTATGTTGATATTTTTATTAATATTTATTTATCTTAAGGGTTTACTTTTTGGATATTTTTACTTTTAATATCTTATATTCACCTTTATTGAATCAAAAGTTATCTTTTACTTGATGTCGGTCCAATAGAAACCTTAATAAGTATTTCATAATATCTCAATTCACTTTCTTCAAACTACTTTCTAACATAAATTACTTTAATCCCAGCAGTGAAATCAATAATTTACTGACAATCATGGCTACTTTAGCCTTTGCCGATAAACACAACATGGTAGCTTATTTGGAAAAAGCAGAGGATGCCACCAAATTCCATCAGATAGTCGACTTTTTAAATGGTTCTCACATAAGGTATTCTTTAACATTAAATCCCATTATATATGTCTCCCAAATCAAAGAATTTTGGCAGACGGCTACTGTCAAAATATTTAAAAATTGTGACACCGAATTATCTGCAACAGTGGATGGTAAATCTATCACTCTTACTGAATCATCAATCAGGCGGCATCTCCGATTGAATGATTCAGATGGTATTAGTGCTATGCCAAACACAGAGATTTTTTAAACTTTAACCAGGATGGGGTACAACATTCTATCACACTCTTTAACTTTTCAAAAGGGTGGTTTTTCCCCACAGTGGAGGTTTTTAATTTACACCATCCTTCACTGTCTAAGTCTTAAGAAAACCTCATGGGAGCAGTTCAGTAGCAATATCGCGACTGCTCTCATCTGCTTGGCCACTGACAGAACTTTCAATTTTTCTAAACTTATCTTTGAAGGCACGGTTAAAAATGTTGATAGCAAATCAAAATTTTTGATGTATCCCAGGTTCATACAAAGTATTTTGAACAAAGGGAGACATCTACTTCTTCCTCATAAAAATGTTTATCCCACACCCAAACTTTCCCAAAAACTTTTCAGTAATATGAAGATGTCCTCAAAATGGTATAACGGGGAAGAGGTTCCTTTATTTGATTGTATGCTATTTTTACTAACACCGGTGGTCCCCATTCTTTTTTTGTTAATTATAATCGCGTATAAAAACGTAGAAAATAATATTTTTTTTTAAGAAAACCAAATTTTGAGTTAATTATAAACGGCCGTTAGTAAAAGGACTAACGTTGCAAACGCTTGTTTGGTTAATGGACTAACGTTGCCACTTACTAACGGAAAAAAATAACGACAGTTAACGATAAGGACCACCGGTGTTACATAGTTTCAAAATAGGGATCAACGATGCAACAAAAAAAAATAAGGACTCAGAGTGAAATTTACCCTAAACCACAGGGACGAACCATGTAATTTACTCTTATCATCATCATCATCATTATTATTATTATTATTATTATTATTATTATTATTATTATTATTATTATTATTATTATTATTATTATTATTATTATTATTATTATTATTATTATTATTATTATTATTATTATTTATTTTTATTTTATTTATTATTATTATTTTTTTTAATTTTATAAAAATATCACTTTATTAGAAACTCAAAGTTTTCATATATATAAGCTATGTTTGGCACAGAGCTTTTTGGAGCTTTTTGAAGCGATGAGTGGTGAGCAATGAGTTTTTTGATTTTTAGTGTTCGTTTGTCAAAAGAGCGGTGAGCTTTGCTATTTTTTAGGAAAGCTCATTTTTCCAATGCTTCTTTAAGAAGCTGTGAGCGATGAGCAATGAGCTGTGACTACAGCTCACAGCTCACTGTTACTGCTCATTGCTACTGCTCACAGCTACTTTTGCCAAACATAGCCATAGTCAACCAAACTATTTACTTGAGGGCACTAGTTAGATAAACCAAATGTATAGGTATTTTGTGTCATGTCAACTTCATACTCATCAAACGAATAATATGACGAACGGAGATGATTATCCTTATCTTTGGTGTGAAAGATCATATAATATCCATTCTTTTTCCTAAAAAACAACTTAAACTTGTTATTACTATAACTTATAAAGTTATAAGTTGATGAATTAAACGTGAGCAATGCTATATCCTCCTACAATATCATATTACTTATCCTCCTACCCACACCAAATTATAACATGTGTAATGCACTAATTCTCTTACTTAATTTAATTCATTGATCAATCCATTTGTCATGATCACAAAAGTAGGAGGATATGTAGGCATATCAAAGAAGAAGATATATCATTTTTCATTAAACGTCCATCAAGTTTTGTAACTTGTCTAAAAACATCAATTTTGCATACATACATATACCTACATATGCCATTTTTATATCGTACGGCATCATGTTTGGGTGGATTAACAATTTTTAATACTTGAAAATAGTTGGTTATGGAGCTTCATTTATTCGGTCAACCTATGACTTTTGCTCCAGATACTTTTACACAACTTGTGATGTTTGACTATTTGTTTTGTTTAGTTATATAAAATGTCAACTCCCTTTAACCTTTAGTATCACTGAAATGTCCAAAGTCCAAAGATTATGAGACAATCACTGAAGCCAGTTCAACTACTCGACCTGAAGAGCTATAGAGTTTTGTATAAATCATCCAAGGTGTTGAGCATTGGTGTCATATAAATATAACCACTATAGAAATTTAGTTTTGGTGTCAAGTATTGGTTGAGTGTCAAGTATCGGTTTTAAGTATTCGTCCAAACTCTATTTGAATGTCGTTAAAGTGATGCACTTTCTTCGCACGAGTAAATTGCAACGAATCTTATTCGTCGACAAACTAGTTTGCTGACTTGATCAAAGTCAACTGGTTTACTGATGAAATGTCGTAATTTAGCTACTACATGGCTTAAAAAACTATGCAACTATGCAAGTGATATTCTTGTTTTGCTAGTGGGTTTTCTTTATTGCTAAAGGAAAATGTGTAGCATTTAAAAAACTCCAAGAGCATAACTTGTCATTCGGGGATTTCAATACAACCCTTTCCTGTATGTTGTTCCCTTAACACGCTTAGAGTTAACTAAAAAGTTAATCTATTTGTGTTTATGACTAATACAATGTATGATTAATTCTAACAGTTTAAGAAACGTGAATATAAAACACAAGGTATTTTTCAACGTTTAAATTCTTATTAGAAATGAATCAAAGAATCTATTACCTAAGTGTTTTGCAGAACAAACACTTGGGATTGAGTAGACAAGGTATGGTGGTGTCTCCTATCTAAACTTAAGCTTTGCTTAAGTGGTAACAATGCGACCTCACTGAGCTATCTCAGGGATACGTTACTCTTTTTAGGAGAGAAGTTGTTTTGCAAAAGTCTAAGCTTTCAATGTACAAAAACACATTTTACTTCTCTCCCATCTGAATCTATTTATACACATATATTCAGAGTAAAAGTGATTAAAATAATACAAGTTGTTGAGGAAGCGTGTCTGACAATTACAAACAGTAATTGTCATTTCCAAGAACCAATGAGAATGGACTAAAAGTCTTTAGGAGTGGTTGGTCTGACACTCCATGACTTTTAGCCGTCTTAGGGAAGTTTTCTTCCTGACAAGATAAGATTTGATCTTATCTTAAACTCTTCCCAGATCTTCCCGCCTTCTTCTCAGGCTTTAGGTTCTTCAGTACACGCCTTCAGTCATCATTCTTTAATCACTTCATTGTTGTTGAGGAGACTGGGGTTCAGTGAGTTCTTGTCCAATACTCACTGAACCATCATCTTCTTCTTTGGCTTAAGTCCTACTCAGGGAGTACCGCCTTCCTGAGTAGTGAATCCTTCTTTTTGAATTCGCCTTAAGCATCCTGAAGATGACTCACTGAGAGGCTGTTCTCTCAGTGACTTGAATTGTTCTCGGTTTAATAACACTTAGTTAATTTGTTTCCAAATCTTGTTTTAAGTATTTTTGGGTACTGATGGACCCAACAATCTCCCCCTATTTGGATATAAATTATTCCTAAGTGTTTTGATCAGTAATGAGTGAGCTAATGACTTCTACTCATACTGAATGTACTAGAAAATAAATAAGGACACTGATATAACAAAATATACATCAATTTATTCATATCATTACAAGTCCTAACAATCTAAGTACAAAATACCTAGGGTTACTGATGAACTCAAATAAGTACATTTTATTATCATCATTTATCCTATTTATTTGACTTGTTTTATTATATTATATATGAGAATCGATACATTGTAATTCTCAGGTAAAAAACAAGCATTATGTGAAACTTGACGATTTTGGACTAATTATGGAGCAAAACAAGCGAGATGTCAAAAGTCTACTGAAATCCAGAAGATGCACCGTATCTCATTCAACAGATACGACGCAATATCATACTTAGATGAATTCGAAGACCATTGCCTGACTTTGAAGAATGCGCCGCATGCAATTCTATCATGCGCCGCATATGAAACTTTGGTCAAAGAAGAAGATCAAGCTCACTCTACTCCAGATACGCCGCAATACACTTCTAACATACGGCGTATCACTATCAAGATTTCACCAGTTACAATCCAAGACAACTAAAGTACATGCGCCGCATACAAAGATCAAGTTACGCCGCATCTGAAGACAGTGTACGAATATTCCAGAATATATTAATCTTGGACCCCATGCGAAGTTAAGTCAATGCGCCGCATCTATCAAGTTAATGCGCCACATAGATCCCTCAGACAGAAACTATAAATACCCCAAGGACAGACGAATTTAAAAAGACGTGTGTATAACCCTAGAGCCGAATTCAGACGACCAAGCAGCACAAGACACACCTCAAACAAAGATACAAGAGCTATAAGAAGGTCCTGCATGTATTCAATTCATTAAGTAGTTTTGTTTTATTGTTTTAGTACGCTTTAATTCATCAGGATTGATGGGCTTGTGTCATGTGACTACGGAAGATCATGCACTCCCCTTAATATTGCTTTCCCATTAATTAAAGTTTATATGTTGATGTCTTTGGTGACTTTTATTAGTGCATTGATAACCTCTGTGTCTAGCTGAGACTTGCTTGGGCGCCATGCCCCTTCCTCGCCTATTTATTCTAGCGTCTCTAGAAAAGTAGGATAGACATAAGTAATCATTAAGGGTTTACTCGCCGATAAGATTAGAGCCAACGAGAAAGGTTTAATTATATACACTTCATATAAAACTAGAAATAAAACAAGTGACAAGCTATTTAATTATCAGGACAGGTCTTCTTATTGTCTCGAGTATCTATCTGTGTACGTGTGTGCTAATCGCTGATTCGTGCTCATTAGTTTAGTTTTTCTATTTAATCATAACCAAACTGTGCCAGTCTCTCAGGCTGAACCTCCTTGCGTTAGATTAGGTTGTATAACTAACTTAGGATATTAAAATACTGATTAGAATAACTAGATAATACGTTCCACTCTTAGTGATCGACACTCTACTTACCATTATATTCATACTGACCGGGTACACTGCTCGTTAAGTGTGTGTGTTATTGATAAGTCGGCTAAATATAAATTTAAAACTTGAGTAGGCATTAATACTGCTAAACCGCAGCGACACATCACGCTCCATCAAGTTTTTGGCGCCGTTGCCGGGGAGTGAATTGTTATTATCTGTTAATTTGATTAAGTATTTTAATTAGGTTTTTCTTTTTAGTTTTTTTTTAGATTCTAACCACTAACCCTGTTATATATTAGATAGATTGCATTCATTGTATAATTTGCATATTTACTGTTTTTGTGTGTTTTTGTTTTCTGTAATTTTTGTTTCTTTTTGTTTGTTTTTATTTTTGTTTTTCTTTCTTTTTTCTGTATTTTTTTGCATTCTGCTGTCGTTGTATTGTGCTGATACAAACGATATGGCGGATCTGTTTTCACAGATACGGCGTATTGCGTTTAATTTTTATAAAATACAACGCGTTTAATAAATTCGAGTACGACGCATCTTCCCCCAAGATACGGCGTATTATGTTTTTAATAAGAAATTTTTCTAAACCCTAACGCCATACGACGCATCTATTTTAACAGATACGGCGTATTTTCTATTTAAATTAAAAACAGTTTTTCGAATTATTAAACAGAAGCGACGCATCGATCTTTATCGATACGGCGCATCTACTAAATAAAAAATCTTGTATTTTGAAACGTAACGAAAATACAGCGCATTAGCTTTTGTTAATACGACGCATTTAATTTTAATAAATATAATCGATTTTTGATAATTTAAACTTGATACGGCGCATTCTAATTCATAAGCGGTGTATCTATTTTCTGAATAAAAGTCTGATTAAATTTTAACGTAATAAGATACGGCGTATCCAACTTTCTGGATACGGCGCATCGTTTGCAGATATCAGCAATTTTTATTTTTCGTATTCCGTTTTCGTTGTTAATTTTCTGATATCATACTTTCTTGAACATACCCTACTGATGCTTTTGTGATGATTTCAGGAAGTGCATGACCAGGAGTTCAAGTAAGAACTTGATTAAACCTTTCGAAGATCCTGAACGAGCCTTACATTCGCTTAAAAGGCTTTTCAACACAAAAAGCTTTGAAATTTCAAGTTCGTTCGAGCTTGATTACTTTTCTGAAGAGAAGGAGAAAGAAGAAACAGAAACAATGACGGAAAATACTACTATGGAGGAATACATGAACAAAACCCGTGCTGATTACAGTTCAGGAGTTGCTAGACCAAGGTTTGATGAAAAGTCAAAGTTTGAGTTGAAGGGTCAGTTTCTCAAGGACCTAAGAGAAAATGCTTTCAGTGGATCAGAACATGAAGATGCTAATGAACATGTTGAAAAAGTCCTCGAGATTGCAGATTTGTTTACTACAGAAGGAGTCTCTGATGATCAACTTATGCTAAGAATCTTTCCAATTTCGCTTAAAGGAGCTGCTAATAAGTGGCTAAGGAATGAACCTGCTAGTTCAATCACAACATGGGAAGATTTGAAGAGAAAATTCCTGAAAAGATATTGTCCACCTGCTAAAACTGCTAAAAAGATGGAGGCTATCAACAATTTCAAGCAAGAGCCTGATGAAACTCTTTATCAAGCTTGGGAACGATTTAAAGACTTATTGATGAAATGCCCTCAACATTATCTAAATCCAATGCAGGAGATAATATTGTTCTATCAAGGATTGGACGTGCCTACTAGACAAATCTTGGATGCTAAGGGAGCTGTGCCTCAAATGAGTGCAGCCGATGCTAGAAAAGCCATCCAGGAAGCTGCTGATCACTCTCAAAAATGGCACGACGGAACCTCTACTAGATCTAAGAGCAGCACTAATTTTGACGGGTTTGCTGCAATTCAAGCTCAATTGGATAAAATTAGTAGAGAGATGAAGAAGCGTGATGAGAAAGTTTATGCTGCCCAAGTTGGATGTGAAAAATGCGAAGGACCTCACTACACTAAAGATTGCCCTAAAAAGAATGAAAGTGAGACTTTTGAAGAAGCATACTACACACAATTTGGACAACCATTCCAACCTTCAGGAAGATTTAGGGAAGCTGCTCCGGGATACTATCAAAAGAACAACTATAATCCTACTTATCAAGAAAGGAGGCAGACTTTGGACGACACTCTAAAGCAAATTATGGCCGATGCTGCTAAAAGACATGAAGAGAACACCGCTATGATCAAAGAAATCCGAGCCTCAACGGATACTATAACAAGAAATCAAGGAGCTTCGATCAAAGCATTGGAACAACAAATCGGACAAATGAGCAAGGTTCTTCAAGAAAGGGGATACGGAAGTTTACCTAGCTCAACTGAAACTAACCCAAGAGATCATGTCAAAGCCATATGCACTACTGAAGAAGTCACGCCTAACATACCTTTTCCTAGAAGATTGATGAATGGTAATGATGCTGCAAAGCCCGAATTTTTCTTTAATTCTTCAATCAGTTTAAGCAGGTTACTCAACGAGAAGGCAAAGATTGAAGAGGAGATCAAGGCTACAATGAAAGAAGAGAGCTCTGCAACCGACTTACGTGCCTTACCTCATAAAGAAAAGGACCCAGGAAGTTTTACTTATCTTGTTCAATTAATGACATATCTTTCAATAATGCATTAGCTGACTTAGGAGCTAGCGTTAGTGTTATGCCCCTTAAGACATTCACTACCTGTTAGGAATATGAATACTCAGTTGAAGACTCGGTCACCCCGAGTACTTATTAGCACATCATAGCTCGTAGGACTATATGTATTATTATTAGTAGTTTAGTTATTATTAGTATTGTGGAGTGGGTCGGGTCTTTACCCACTGTCTGCTCGCTCCACAGCCCACTAGGGGCACAATATGTATGTAGTATAAATACCCCTTCCCACACTTGGGAAGGGTTGGACCTTTCAAGCTAATACATTACTAGTTACTTTCTCTCACTAAAGGCTCCCACTTTCTCTCTCTAACTCATCTCTAGTCGATCCATACTAGTCCCAATCTTGTGTTTATGTGTTAGTGAATATCCTACAATTGGTATCAAGAGCCATGGTTAGGTCCATGTGTGTTGATATTCACAGATTCGTGTAGATTGGGGTGGTTTTTGGTTCGAAAAGTTTTGTTATTAAAATTCCATTTTAAGCTTCGTTTAGTGGTTAAAAGTTGTTAAATCTTGTACTTTATAGCTTAGGGATTACATAGGAGTAGTGTTTAGTGTTTGGAATCACAGATCTAGGCTTGGTGTGGTGATTTTTGGAAGATTCGAAGGTTAAAAGGTTAGTGTTCTTAGTGGCGATTTGTCCCTCGTTAAGACATTCTTGGTGGCCATTTGTGTCTGGCTGGAAACAATAAGTAGCGATTTGTGTTTTCTCTTGGTGGCGATTTGTCCCTTTACCAGATTTGGCATAAAAAGACAAACGGCTACGATAGTGACTTGTTTGGCGTTTTGTGGCTGGCGATTTGTCTCTGATAGTGACTGTTCTGTCCGTAGCGATTTGTCTGTGGCGATTTGTCTGTGGCGATTTGTCTGTGGCGATTTGTCTGTGGCGATTTGTCTGTAGCAATTTGTCTGTGGCGATTTGTCTATTGTGATTGCTATTGTGATTCCATAAATTAGCGATTTGTGTCTGGCGATTTGTGTCTGGCGGTTTGTGTCTGGCGATTTGTCCTAGATCTAAAAGAATTGGGTAAAATGCTGCAAATGAATCAAATCCCAACAATGACTACTAATTCAGACTCCTTCATATCTGAGGTACTTAAACTATACGAAGTTAATGAGAATCATGGGAATCCTAATCACACACCTCCAACAGAAGCAATTAATTCTGATTCGGCTGGAACAAATGAATCATGCTCGCATTCACTCATGAAAGAATGTCTTCAGGCTGTGCGGTTAGCAAATGAAAAGGAATGTCAAGCTGCATGCTTCCGTTCACTTCAATCACATATCAAGGCTCTGTTTAGTAAATCTGAATATGTGATGGGGTACACACGGGCTTTCGCGTCACTCTTTGGTCAGGAAATTAGTGATTTCACAGTTAAAATGACACTATATCTGGATCAACTAGAACAGGAGCTGGACAAGGAAGAATTTTCTGAAGTAAAATCCAAAGCCGCCCTAAATGTGATCAACAATCAACTCCAAGTGTTCATTGACTCTCAATACACTCTGGATTATGATTATGATAGTCAAATGACTAAAGAGTGTTTTGATAAATACACTGGATCAGAAATTGCAATGTACAAAACGACACTGCTACTACTGATAAGGGATGTTAAGGGGTTCATAAAGGAAAAAGTTGAACAAGTTGGGAATGAAACAAGATCAGACATGATTGATGATGGTGACAGCACCGGAGATGATTGCACAATATATGAAAAAGCATCCTACGAACCTGAAAATCACCAAGCACAGACTGCTGTGGTACATCTGTCTCATCTAGATAATGTTTTTTCTAATGAACATCAACATACTGATCAACTTAAACCTTCTTATGACCCATATCTGTTGAAAAAGACTGATGTCAATATTATCTCTGATTCAACAAATATATGTCATAAAGGGGAAGAAATTGATCAGGATGCTGAACATGAACATGTTAATTCGTCGAGTTCTTTGCCTACAGCTGAGTTTTTCAAATCACATGAAATGATTGAAAAAAGGGTTTACGATGAACTTTTAAAAGGATTTTCACAACTGGAAAAACATTGTGTTGATCTCGAAATTTCAATACAACAAATGAAAGAAAAGTCTCAAATTAACCTTCCAACAAAAAATCCGGAATTACCTGACATTCGGGAATTTTTAATGATAAACGAGTTGAAAGATCAGCTAGTGGCAAAAAACTTGACCATTGACAAATTAAAAACCAGATTGAGTGAACTGCAAGATAAGTTCAATGATGATAAAACAACACAGGACATTAAAGCAGTTGAGTTACAGGCTGAAAATGAAACATTGAAATTGCAATATAAACAACTGTATGATTCCGTCAAGGCTACCAAATCCAAGGGGATAGACCCAACAAAACTCTTGATAGCGGAAAATGTTCATCTCCAAGCACATAATCTAAGGAAAAGTTTCACTATAGCTACCCATAGGAATGACTTGAAGAAGTCAACCAAGTACAGTGTGAATACTAAGTTTGTCAAACCATCAGTCTTGGGAACACCTGCCCCTTATCCTAGGTGTGCTCCCCAAGTTGATGAGACTCAGAGTTTGCCAAAACCAGTCACTTCACAACAAATTCATGAGGGAAAACTGGTTGAGAGTCACTTTCAGGATAAGCGCCACAAAACACAAACAAAGGAAGTTACTAATCATGTCACTGTGTTCTCCACTACGACCAAGAACCACAATAGGCCTGTAGAACGGATGAAGCATCCTAAGAAACCTAATAGATACAGTGCTGAAAGACAAGAAAATCTCTCTTATAAGAACAATAAGGTGCTTAGGAAACATAGTCCATCTAGAATGTGTCTAATATGGCTGCCAACTGGTAGAATCTTTAAGAAAATTGGTCTTAAGTGGATACCTACTGACACAACAAATGCTTCTAATAATGTCTGTAAGAAACCACAGAGGCAGGACCCCATTGTCACTAACCAATACATATGCGAACACAATCTATATGATAGTGCAGGGAAACGGTTTCTGCGTACAGCTACTCTTACAGAACGCTTCAAGAAGAAACTCAAGGTGTGGCTACCAAAGGGGATGTTAACTTCCAAAGTGGAGGTTCAGAAAACCCACTTGTGATGTACGGTGACGATGATTTTTGAACAAGTCAGTTCAAAACTCGTACTGATAGTATGAAGAGAATCTCAAGTATCCTTTTGTATATAGTCTTTCTTATTCTATAGGTATATGTTTCATTCGTATATAGTAATTTGTGTTGTGGATAGGGTGAGGCATGTCTTCTGGATATCGATAACATTTACGACCTTAGAAATGTCATTCAATAATGACACGGGGTTTTAAATGAAGCTCGAACAGAAGTTGATCCTAATAAGTAAATCATGTCTCTGTGGCTTGCTATTACTTTAGATAGCAACCGCGCGTTCCTAGTTAAGAAAAGCTTGTCACCACAATGACAACAATCCCTTGTGGTGAAGTTCACCTAAGCATGGATTACTTCATATTCATGCTTATTCATACTGGTGCTCCCATGTTGCCTTAAACTCTCACAGTTGGTCTCACCAAGTGATAAATTGCTTCTTCAATCAATGTCTATACTTCCTAACAGAAATTAAGTCATTGATTGAGGGGGAGAGCAATAGCAATTTATGGCATCTGTCATCAGGACTTTCATTAAGACTTTAGGGATTCTTTGTGCCTTAGCTGAAAACATGTTAGACATTCTCTTGTTAGGAAAGTCAGGGACTCAAAGTGATATATCTTGAAAGTAGTTGCATAGCTAATAAAGACAGGGACCGAAAGTGTCATTCATTGAAAGTAGTATAAGTATAAAACCTTGAAACAAATCGCCATAACTACATTTTCTCTCAAAAAAAAAAAAAAAAAAAAAAAAGAGCCATAGCAATTTATGGCATCTGTCGTCAGGACTTTCATTAAGACTTTAGGGATTCTTTGTGCCTTAGCTGAAAACATGTTAGACATTCTCTTGTTAGGAAAGTCAGGGAATCAAAGTGATATATCTTGAAAGTAGTTGCATAGCTAATAAAGACAGGGACCGAAAGTGTCATTCATTGAAAGTAGTATAAGTATAAAACCTTGAAACAAATCGCCATAACTACATTCTCTCTCCTCAAAACAAATCGCCACCACCAACATTTTTCTCTCTAATACCTAACTGTGATCGATCTGTCCTATTGAGCCCCATCCTAGGTAATTAACAAGCATCTCTATGATTAGAAAGGTACTCTTAATTCACATCTAGACTCTAACCTATGTCATTTCACTTTCTAGGTTGATTCGTACGTTCCTTCAATCGGTCTTAGGTAAGTGTGATGTTCTTGATCCGGTTTTATTGGTGGGTTTTGTATCTGCATGTGTTATGATGCTTGTTGTATGCGTTAATAGCTTCAATTTTCTGTCTATAAGTGTGATTGATGAGTTTATCGAATGAAGTTTGACTTTAAAAGTCAAAGTCCTTTACGAGTCTAGGTATTGTTCATTAGGTAATTAACTAGAGAGTTGCTGGTGGTGTGCGATTGACTTTCAATAGATCTTTTGGGAACTATAACCATTAGGTTACTAGTAATTGAAACTAGTGTAGTGCCTGTCCCTCGATAATGTGTCTACAAAGTTTAGTTAGTGAATAGATGTCGAGGATTGGCCTGCTGGAAGAGTCTGTGTCAGTCATTGAGTAGTTACTTCATGTGAGGAGTGATTGAGTGTCTGTTAGAGTGCACATTCATTGTGGCGACTTGTCTGTTCTTTATAGCCATTTGTCTATCTGCTTTTCGTGGCCATTTTTCTGACTGATGATGAAGGTAGCAATTTGTCTATCTGATAATTATAGCCATTTGTCTATCTGCTCTACGTGGCCATTTGTCTATCTGCTCTATGTGGCCATTTGTCTGACTGATGATGATGGTAGCAATTTGTCTATCTGTTAATTATAGCCATTTGTCTATCTGCTCTACGTGGCCATTTGTCTATCTGCTCTATGTGGCCATTTGTCTGACTGATGATGATAGTAGCAATTTGTCTATCTGACAATTATAGCCATTTGTCTATATGCTCTACGTGGCCATTTGTCTGACTGATGATGATGATAGCGATTTGTCTATCTGTTGATTATAGCCATTTGTCTATATGCTCTACGTGGCCATTTGTCTGACTGTTGATGATGGTAGCGATTTGTCTATCTGTTAATTATAGCCATTTGTCTATCTGTTCTACGTGGCCATTTGTCTGACTGATGATGATGGTAGAGATTTGTCTATCTGACATTTATGGCGATTTGTCCATCTACCCTACGTGGCGATTTGTTGGTCTGATGTTTTCTGCAGCAACTTGTCTATCTGTTTAAGTATGGCTATTTGTCTCTCTGATGGCTGTAGCGACTTGTGTATCTGATGGTGTAACTATTTGTCTAACTAATGCTTGTAACTATTTGTCTAACTAATGCTTGTTGTGCTTGTCTGCCTGTTCATTGTTGCAATATGTAAACATTTACATCTTGTGTTAGTGGATGCTTGCATATTGAATCTAATGCTAAAGAAGATGTGCTATGTATGCTGCAAAGTGTGATATGGGCAATTAATTGCAACTTGATTGATTGAGATCATCTTAAAACTCGTATCCATGCTCATATCGTATGTATGCCATTTTTTATGCTTCATATTTATAATAATCAAGCCCATTCTCAATCAGTAGCCATCTATGATATCATATGATGTGTACTAACCTCAGGCATTGGCTCATATCTAACTAAGCATATGCATGTGGGTTATCTTGTGTATATGGGTGTACAGATTCAAATGGCAGACACGATGATCAATGTTTCCTCTGAACAAGCTCAGGAGGTCCCAACTCCAGTTCGTACCGACGAACAAATTCTCCCATTTGACAACTGGGTACCTATTGGAAGGAGCAACTGCTATATAGATATGGGAAAGTCTCAACCTAGTCCCATTTACAAGATAGCAGTTGATATACTGAAGGAGACCACTTTCTTCAGAGCATTCACAGCCTGTGCCTCCATACCGTCAATATACATTCAACAGTTCTGGAATACAATTAATCTCAACAATGACACTAAAAACTACCGTTGTCAATTAGACGAACAATGGTTTGAGCTGACCAAAGACACCCTCAGAGAGGCACTTCAAATCACACCTGTCATCAAGGATAAACCCTTTACACACACCACCATCATTCGAGGCACTTATCAACTTTGTGAATGACCTAGGCTATCCCACACATGTTGACAAGCTGTCATCAGTAGTCACCCAAGATATGTATCAACCATGGAGAGCAATTATCACTATCATCAACCTATGTCTTACCGGGAAGACCTCAGGGTTCGATAAAGTCAGGGCTCCTGTGTTTCAAATTCTGTGGGGTGTTGTAAAACGTGCGAACATTGATTTCGCTGAGAGAATTTGGGAGGAGTTTACCCAATCCATTCACAATTTCCTGGAAGACAAAGTAAAGCTGGAAGCAGCTCTGATCAGCAAGAAACTAGTCAGAAAGTCATTAATTCCAAGCATCCGATTCACTAAAATGATTATTCATCATCTGTACTCTCGTCACAAGTTTCATCCAAGAACTGTCTCTCCTCTACATCTCCCTGCCAATGAACATGTTCTGGGTAATCTCAAGTGGACTGCTAAAGGAACCAAACAAGAAGTCTTTGGAATGCTTATTCCTGAGTCTCTTCTATCTGATGATATTCGACAAGCTCCCTATTATGAAGGTTATCTGAGTAAAGTTGAAAATTATCAAAAGGCTCTTTCAGACAAGTTAAGGGGTGAAGCTGAAGCCCCTAAACCAGAAACCCAGAAATCCATCAAGCAAAGCCAATCTAAATCTAAAACAAAGAAAAGAAAGGATGCACCCACTGAGGTTGAGGCCCCTAAGAAAGCTAAGAAAATCAAAAGGAAGGCATCAATCAAGAAGAGGGGATCTAAGAGTACCAAGAGAATAAGTCAAGTTGGTGATGAAAATGTAGTGATACCTGAACTAGTTCTAAGAGATGAAGAAGATCCTGATCTACAACAAGCCTTGGAGTTCAGTGCAAAAGAACATGCTGAGTCAACAAGGCATGCCTCAAAAGGTGTTATCCTTAGAGAACCTGATGCAGGAAGTGGCAAACCATTGCCGGCAGTTGAGGGCAAGGGAAAAGGAGTTGCTACAGCAGTACAAGCGGCACAAACTCTTCTTACCATCTCATCTCCTGCACCCAAGACAACAACTAAGTACATTCTAAGAAAACGTGGTTCGGAATCATCCAAAGCTCTTGACCTCTCTGAGGGAGCACAGGAGGAATCACCGAGTTTAGAAGTTGAACTGGATTCCAGTGATACGGAAAGCGATGAGAATTTGACCAGGGAGAAGGATGCAGATATGAAGGTCACACATACTGAAACTGAAAATCCACAAGACCAAAAGGATATCCCACAAGATCAAGATCATAAAGAAGCAGAACCTGAAAACACTGTTGATGAAACTCAAGTCCAGGAAACAAAGACCACCACAGAACCCCCACAGGAACTGCAACATGAAGAATTTGTGGCTTCAGCGTACCCTGGTGTTCATGAGAATCTGAAAATGAAAAATGATGAGCAGTCTCACCTTAATGAACCAGCGGAGTCTACGGGCACCCTGTCCTCGTTGAAAAATCTTGATACAGACTTCAACTATGGTGATCAATTTCTCATGGATAAAGCCAACGATCTCGTTACAGAGACTGGAAAAACACAGGATGATAAAGAAGTTGAGTCAATGGTGTCGGTGCACATTGAACAAGACTCGTCAGGCATTCGACTCATGACAGCTCCAGCCCCTACACCAGCACCTGTCATAGAAATTCCCTCACCCGAAGCAACTGCAACCACAACTGCACTTCCAGAACCACCATCAGACGTAGCATCACAGCTAACTACAGCCTCAAAGCTCCTTGACGACATGACACAAAAGATGAAAAGTTATGAGAAAAGATTGCTGAAGTTGGAAAAGCTTGATATTGAACAAAAGGTCATAGTTGCTGTTGATGCTCATGTAGAAGAGGCGGTCAAATGTGCAATGGAAGCTCCTATGAAAACACGATTCAGAGATCTTCCTACAACTGATATGAAATCAATTCTCTACGACAGAATGTTTGAATGTGGTCAGTTTCAAGGCCATGAAGATCATCAAAGGCTTTATGAAGCCTTGGAAAAATCGATGGATCGTGATAATCAGGATTACCTCATGGCTGAACTAAAAGAACAACGGAAGAGGAAGAAAAGGAGACAAGATAAACCCTGTACACCTCCTGGTTCTCCTCCTCATCCTCCTCCACCAGATGGTAACTCTGGAGCAGCAGGGTTTTCAGGAGCTTCAGGGTCCACCCAAGCTCAATCTCATCATCACCCCACTGCATCTTCTGGGGGAAAAGACCAAGCCACTACCTCGTCTGGCCCAAGCACATCTAAGAGAGTTTCAAAGGATGGATCTCTTGCGTGGACAACTGTTGATACCCAATTTAAGCCCTCATTCTCACCAGTTCCTGAGGACTTAGTCATGAATGAGGAATCAGTTCTAGAAGATCTGACCTCTCAAACTGATGAAGAAGAAGACACAGCTAACACCAATATCCCAAAAGTTGACCCTAGTCAAAAATGGTGGTTGGAATTCTTACGCACAGATACACCTGATGACTCAGACTCCACTAGAAAGCGCCCCACCAGGGAAGACATGGAAACTTGGTTGAAACCCGTACCTGAGGAAGATCGAGAACCAATTCCTGAACCAGATTGGTCTATCCCATCATCAGACACAAGTGTTCCTGAAAACAATTGGGCAGCTGCTATTGCATCACAACACAACCCACCTCCTGAGAACTCATTGCTGGCTAAAACTAATGACATGGGGGCATTTATTACTTGGTTCTGTAAGAAGAAAGGCATCACAAATCTCACTCCTCACGATCTAGAAGGTCCTGCGTATGAAATTGTCAAAGTGTCACAGACTCTTTACTGATCAAGTTGATGACCGAATCCTTTCCTACAACGTCAACCGACCTCTTCCCTTTGATGGTCCACCAGGTCAGGTTAACATTCAAGCTGATCTCTTCTTCAACAACGATCTAGATTATCTCCGTTTCGGAAATAAAGGTGGCAGACAGGCATTATCCATTACCAAGATGAAGGCAGCTCACTACCCTGATATTGGACTAGAACAAATGGTGCCTGATCAGTTATGGTCAAATGAAGAACACAAGTTTGAATTAACCGCATCTTATGGGATCACACATTGGTGGTTCCACAAGAAACGATTCTACATTGAACGGCACGCGGGCGAGGGTAGTCGTCAGGGTATACGCTCACATCTAAGAATCTTGAGTGTTATCAAAGTTGACATTCATCCGATGTATGGGTATGAGTATCTAAAAAGGATAGTGCTTCGTCGTGCTGATCAAAAGGAGTATGTTATTGCTGAAGGCGACTTCAAACATCTACTTCCAAGTGATTTCGAGGATCTCTTCCTTTTGAATCTTCAAGGGCACCTGGATCATCTTCCTCCTCGTGACAAGAAGGCCCTTTCTGCTGCTGTCAACTTATGGATCAAGGGTCTGGTCATCAGGCAAAGGGTTAGTGACTTTCAACTGGGGATTGAGAGCTACCAGACAAAACTTAATCTCACCAAGCCAAATTGGGAACGTAAGGGTCTCGAGTTCATTCACGACTTCAAAGTAATCGAATCCCCAAGAGCAGTCAAGTTCACTGACCAGCATGGAACTCCAATGATGATGCAACTCAGCGAGATTCATAAGTTTAGTGATGGGACTCTGAGAATGATCGATGAAGCACTGGACTTCAGAGTTAAAGATTTCAAGATCAATCCTAACAACCCACAAGTGAACACTCAATTCTGGACTGATGTGGATGTACGGAGAAGTAAGGAGTTCATAAGAGCTATAGAGCGAAGGATGAAAATAAGAAGGATCTTTCGCAACCTGGAAAGCTTCGTTGGTGGCAGAGTTCCTGAAGGAGATTACAGACTGCTGGAAAAAACGGCATAAGCTTAATCACTTTGCAATGTTTTGTTCTATCATCTTTTGAACACATGTAATCTTATACTGTGATAAACTTTGCAATGATCGTGTAATACTCTATATGTGATCTGTGTATATTAACAAGTGAATCTCCCTCTTAGCTTAAGGGGGAGCATAGTATGTATCATTATCAGAAAACATTTAATCGGACACATTTTTTCCCAGAATTTTTCTAAATAATTTAAATCAATTGGGATCACAAATCTCAAATGGTTTGAAATTTTTGATCGGGGGAGAGAATGTGATTTAAATATGAAATCTGATAAAATGTGATGATTTTGAACGTTAATGTAAGCTCTCCCGTATGTGCTAAACTCTTTTGTATATCAATGCACATATTGAGGGGGAGCAAATGGTTTGTTGAAACAAAAAGGACTTGGCATCTCATTTGAGCGTGACTCAGACTTAACCAATGAATTGACGAAACTTGAATTGTCATCAATCGAAAGGATACGTCTTGGCCGGGTAATAATTTCAAGCTGGTCTAACCAGTGATGTAAGCGTGTCTCGAAAAAGATGTATCTGAGTAGAGTGTACCATTTCGAGAAACTTTCTGTGGACTTGACCAGGCCAGGTAATAATTTCAAGCTAGTCTAACTAGTGATGTAAGCGTGTCTCGAATCGGTCATGTTCACTGAAAGTGGATCAATTCAAAAAGTGCGAGCTCTACCTAACATGTGCAAATTTATAAAACTATCACTCGAGCACATGTTGAGGGGGAGCATTTGAAAAATATAAAACTCTCAAGTGTTTGCAAAAATGTGTTTCAGAATCATGAACAATTTGAGAGATTTTTCAAAGATTTGGTTTGGCAATCGTGGATGAATACCAAAGACCGACCATTTTAATTAATGGATGGATCTATAAGGATGGTTAGGTTAGGCTCAAGTTCCCACGATCCCGCCAGAGCCGGAGGGATCTACCCAGGGACTATCCACTAGTTAGTGTAGAAGTCCTTAGGTATGATTAAAAAGGAGAAAAGTGGATAAGGGAAAAGTGCCGACTGAGATGGAGCTAGTACTGGAACAAACCCAACAAGGTGCTAGTTATGAAGTCTCGGTAAGCACTGAAGGGGTTGAAGAATGAAAAAGAATTGTAAAGATAAAGGGTGAAAAGAAAGAAGCCCTCCTTACAACTTAGGCAGAAACCGGGTCAATACATATGCTGTCAGAATCACTTAGTTGATTGCTGGCATTGAAGACAAAGTATCATGGACCCAGTGATACGCTGCACAATCCTCCCTAGCCACTCAAGGTCCCTCAAAGGATTCTTGTTTCAATTGTCACGGAGTTCAATATATTTCTATCGTCTCTCTCACTCCGAGTTAGATGATATTGAAAAGGTGGCAGTTCTCTCCAGCCTCCGCTCACTAAATCAAAACGCACTATCGAGTCTAGAGCCACGAGATGCATAATAAGATCTTATAGGAACACATGCTACTTCTACACTGGTTGTTCAACATTAAGGACACCAGTTGTAAACTTAAGAGTCCTACGCAGATCTTAGCAATCTGCCAGAACATTTATGAGGGAATTTACAATTGTAATTCTCAATGATTGAATGGAAATTCCTGCCAGGGTCAACATCAAGCAGCCCTGAAAGCAGGTCACTTCGGTAATTCTTTATGGATTACGCTTAGTGGTCACGGCGGTTTCAAACGGTCTACAGTCATGGAGTGATCTCCAGCGACTCACCTAATCGTTGATGTGCTACGGTTCGATCTTAAAAAGCCCTCTGTGGGTTTTCGATTAGGAACGGTCTTGGTAAGGATTAGAGAGAGTTTTCACACTATGCTGTTAACAATCTCGAAGTCCGAACCTGTGAGTACCGGTCGATTTGTTGCTAACTGTCGTATGCAGGAACTTCTGGCGATTGTAGCTGTGGAATGCTGTAGCTGGTTGCTGTTGTAGCTGGTTGCAGAAAAGATGCCAATCCTCTACCACATGTTCACACTACATCATCATCTTAATCAAAGAAGTCATGATCAACCTAAAGACCTTTAACACAGCTTCTGCATACTCTGATGCTGAATATCATGACACTAAATAGTGTGAGCATGTCGGTTCAAAGAATATCACATCACATGGAGATAATACTGCAAATGAATGATTGGAAGACATATGTTGGATGGTAATTTCAAAGAATGCTCAGAGATCATCCAAGACAAAAGATCATTCATCAAAAGTTCACTGCTGAATGCACAAAGATTGATGATATTGAAGAATCAAAGTCAACGAGCTATGATGTCAAGAGCCAAGGATGAAGTGCAAGAATTCAGAACATTACTTCCGGGGTGACCTCCCTTAGGGGGAGATTGTTAGGAATATGAATACTCAGTTGAAGACTCGGTCACCCCGAGTACTTATTAGCACATCATAGCTCGTAGGATTATTAGTATTATTATTAGTAGTTTAGTTATTATTAGTATTGTGGAGTGGGTCAGGTCTTTACCCACTGTCTGCTCGCTCCACAGCCCGCTAGGGGCACAATATGTATGTAGTATAAATACCCCTTCCCACACTTAGGAAGGGTTAGACCTTTCAAGCTAATACATTACTAGTTACTTTCTCTCACTAAAGGCTCCCACTTTCTCTCTCTAACTCATCTCTAGTCGATCCATACTAGTCCCAATCTTGTGTTTATGTGTTAGTGAATATCCTACACTACCCTAGGACTAGGAAAATTAGCACCAACTAAGCTGCTTATTGAATTGGCTGATAAAATGGTAAAACGACCTGAAGGGGTTGTTGAAAATGTGCTAGTTAAGATTGAGAAGTTTGTTTTCCCCGTAGACTTTGTTATATTAGATATGCCCGAGAATGTTAAGATTCCTTTAATCCTTGGAAGACCTTTCTTGTCTACCGCCCATGCTAAGATTAATGTGTTTAAAAGAAAAATCTCATTAAAGGTAGGGAACAATAAACTAGTCTATAAGTGCCAAAATCCTGCTAAGAGCATAATTAGAGGCGTCTATGTGCTAGGATTAAGAGAACGTATGGACCTCGATCTAGAAGCTACGCTTATGGGAGAAACATTGATTCAAAATAACTCAACTAATCCTAATCATAAGAACCTCGAGGAATTTATTGACCTTAATGTACCTACCGAACTTAGGCGCGATATTGTTAATGATTCTGATGATGAATGGTATG
This sequence comes from Artemisia tridentata subsp. tridentata, assembly GCA_021014915.2. Taxonomy (NCBI): domain Eukaryota; kingdom Viridiplantae; phylum Streptophyta; class Magnoliopsida; order Asterales; family Asteraceae; genus Artemisia; species Artemisia tridentata. The sequence continues at coordinate 513,453,069 of CP139509.1, read as the reverse complement.
ATTGCGTAGTGATTAACAAACGTAGGAGAATAGTTGAGAATACAAATTTGAATAATGATATGTTTATTGAACTCCACCCCACCTTGCATATTTATGCCTATATAATAATAAGAATTTCCCGTCTATCATTTTGTCATCTATGCCCGAAAGGAACAGAACTTTGTTTATACAGATATTAAAGAAGAATAGCGTGGATATTAAGGACGAGCAAGGAGTGTGCAATATTACTGGACTGGCGATGAGGGAGCGCGATGCTTCCGACTCTTTCAGTGATCGGTATTAAGGAGCTGAACGTGAGTCTAACTTGAAGACTCTGGAATAAAGACAAGTGCTGACCGGGAGACAACCCGAAGAAAAATTTTTACTTTTCTGTTATGTGTCGAGTCTGTCAGACCTGCAGAAGATGCGGCGCATCTCCATCATAAGATGCGACGCATCACCTGCACTGGTCATATCTTATTTTCATTTTCTGCATTTTTAATTTTGACTTTAAAACTTTCTGTCAGTTTATTTAATGCGGCGCATCCCTGGTTAAGGATGCGACGCATCTTTTATTCTGATTCGTACTTATTCCAGGCTCGATACGGCGTATCTTCTTCCATAAGATATGGCGTATCGACTGACCTGATGATTTACAGTTTAATTTTTTAGGTTTTATTTTTACTAACTACTAATGTATTATGCAAGTTTGAACCTTCTTAACTCAGGTGTGTTAAAGTCTAAATAGTATTATAGATTCCTGCATTTTTTTGGATACATCATCTATGAAGCTTAAACGTTCTCATCCACAAGAAAGTTGATTTTTGCTCTTATACGAATAATGGAGAATCATACCGAGCAAATCTCAGGGGAGTTTTTCTGTTCTAATTCTTTTATTTTCCAGTTTTTAACCTTTGACACAAACAACGAGGACGTTGTTTAACTTAAGTGGGGGGATGGAGAATTAGAACACTTACTTGTCCTAAACTTTTTCAAAATATGCTTAAAATGCGCTTAATATATCAAAATTTAAATTTTTTTAGCATGTTTTTGTTTAAAGTCTAAATTACATAACCGCACACATAACTCAATTCTTTCAAAAATATTAAAACTTTGGTGTGTCGGTGACTTGTAAACTTTAGAACTTGGCTTGTATACTATTCGAGACCACCATAATAAGTATTATCTATATAATTGGAGTGACTTGTCTAAATTGGTAAATTTCTAGGATTACACCCAAATAGCCTTTATATGTTATGTGATATTAACTAACTACACTGGTTAGTTAACCCCCGTATAAACCCTTTGTTTACTCTCACTTTTAGAGTAAGATACCCCTAGAAAACCCTCAGAGCCATTCCTTTCGTTTCTTACACCTTTGTTATAATGTTTCGATACACCCTTACACCTTAGCCTACCCTGTAGATTAAAATCCGTGGTTAATTGCTTTAGGCAAAGTGTGTTTCCTTACATTACCTGTGTTCGCGTGCGTAATTCATTATCTTTGGTTAGGTCAGGAAATTGCACAATGCAATTGGTATGAAAGTAAATATTGTATAACTTTTAGTTTATTTTTCGTGTGTTTGCTACTTTCACTATTACAGTTATTTCTGAAAGTATGAAGAGTATGGAAAAATTATCCGGAAAAATAGTGATAGAAAAGTTGTGAAATTTTACACATAATTTAGATGTTAAAAAAAAAAAAAAAAAAAAAAAAAGAAAAAAAAAAGAAGGAAAAGTTGGAAGTTTGTTTTAACCAACTTATGTAAAGTTTTGTATTAAGTGGGAGATATCACCACTATTTTTTGTTGTATATTATATTTATGGATTGAATGAGAGTTGGCAGTTATGGGAACGCCAACTAAGGTTATTCTTTGATTGAGATTTTGTTGAGTATAATTCGTGTCTACCTAAAGCGTGTGTTTCAAGTGTTAAAGCGTGAGTTATTCAATGATATGAGTCTTATTCATGGGATGGTTGGGAAAGTGATTAACCACACTTAGGATTTTAATTTATCTGTTTTGTTTATTTTTCATTTTACACCAATTTGTATCCCAAATATTGTCCATACCCTATATCATTCTTCATCCAAACCTTTGATTTATTGAGATTAGGGATTTGAGCAATCTTAAGTATCGTAGTCGTTGATTCGGCTATGTATTTATGATTTTGTCGTCCTTTTTGATATAATATTATTGGTGAAGATTACTTGGTCCTATCTTTAGCCCATTCGAGTTAAGGAATTGAGCAATTGCAAGTATCGTGGTCGTGGATTCGTTCATGTATTTGTAATTTTGTCGCCTTTTCTGGAATTTGAGATCGATATAGATTAAAAAGGATGATCAACCCTTAACCAACAAACCCTTTTTACCGCTTTAGACTTGTTACTCCTTGGCTTTAGTGGGGGAGATGCGTATACTTGCCAAGCCTATGATAGAATATTCGTCACGACTAAGCAACTAAACGATTTAGAATTGTTTTACATTAAAAATTATTTTGATTTCTACTTCGTTAAGTGTTTGGTTGTGTGATTATGACAAAACGAATACGTGCTTAAATATAAAATAAATTCTAATATCTTTTAGGATACATTTTCATATGATTAATTCTAAGGTTTACTTGGGGACAAGTAAAGTTCAAGTGGGGGGATATTTGATGAACTCAAATAAGTACATTTTATTATCATCATTTATCCTATTTATTTGACTTGTTTTATTATATTATATATGAGAATCGATACATTAATGTTTACTTTAGTAATTCTCAGGTAAAAAACAAGCATTATGTGAAACTTGGCGATTTTGGACTAATTATGGAGCAAAACAAGCGAGATGTCAAAAGTCTACTGAAATCCAGAAGATGCGCCGTATCTCACTCAACAGATACGACGCAATATCATACTTAGATGAATTCGAAGACCATTGCCTGACTTTGAAGAATGCGCCGCATGCAATTCTGTCATGCGCCGCATATGAAACTTTGGTCAAAGAAGAAGATCAAGCTCGTTCTACTCCAGATACGCCGCAATACACTTCTAACATACGGCGTATCACTATCAAGATTTCACCAGTTACAATCCAAGACAGCTAAAGTACATGCGCCGCATACAAAGATCAAGTTACGCCGCATCTGAAGACGGTGTATGAATATTCCAGAATATATTAATTTTGGACCCCACGCGAAGTTAAGTCAATGCGCCGCATCTATCAACTTAATGCGCCGCATAGATCCCTCAGACAGAAACTATAAATACCCCAAGGACAGACGAATTTAAAAAGACGTGTGTATAACCCTAGAGCCGAATTCAGACGACCAAGCAGCACAAGACACACCTCAAACAAAGATAACAGAGCTGTAAGAAGGTTCTGCATGTATTCAATTCATTAAGTAGTTTTGTTTTATTATTTTAGTACGCTTTAATTCATCAGGATTGATGGGCTTGTGTCATGTGACTACGGAAGATCATGCACTCCCCTTAATATTGCTTTCCCATTAATTAAAGTTTGTATGTTGATGTCTTTGGTGACTTTTATTAGTGCATTGATAACCTCTGTGTCTAGCTGAGTCTTGCTTGGGTCGCCATGCCCCTTCCTCGCCTATTTATTCTAGCGTCTCTAGAAAAGTAGGATAGACATAAGTAATCATTAAGGGTTTACTCGCCGATAAGATTAGAGCCAACGAGAAAGGTTTAATTATATACACTTCATATAAAACTAGCAATAAAACAAGTGACAAGCTATTTAATTATCAGGACAGGTCTTCTTATTGTCTCGAGTATCTATCTGTGTACGTGTGTGCTAATCGCTGATTCGTGCTCATTAGTTTAGTTTTCTATTTAATCATAACCAAACTGTGCCAGTCTCTCAGGCTGAACCCCCTTGCGTTAGATTAGGTTGTATAACTAACTTAGGATATTAAAATACTGATTAGAATAACTAGATAATACGTTCCACTCTTAGTGATCGACACTCTACTTACCATTATATTCATACTGACCGGGTACACTGCTCGTTAAGTGTGTGTGTTATTGATAAGTCGGCTAAATATAAATTTAAAACTTGAGTAGGCATTAATACTGCTAAACCGCAACGACACATCACGCTCCATCAGTTACTGAAAGTGACCAATGAGTTCCAGTTTCGCCTTCTTAGACACTAACACCTCCTTGTCAAGTCTTTCTTTCATCATTTGATCCAGCAGTTTGACAAACTCATCGTTTTCAGGACTTTTAACCCTAAGCGCCATCAGTTTGTATGCGAGGAGAGTTGTCGTTTCAACTAGATCAATGTCACTTACTCTTTGGAAGATTCATCAATAAAGAAGATACCATACTCAGGCTCCTTGATGACACGGTTAGGAAGGAACTTGACTCCCTCAGGGGGGATCCTGTTGCAGTGAAGAGCAGCAATGTATTGTTCAGGTTCCTGACCCACTGCTTTCCTTTTCCTTCCTGACTTCTAAGTAGGTTCAGGGATTGCCAGTCCCTGAGAAGCAAGTTCCTTCTCATGATCAATACCCAGGCTATTAGCCACCTTTTCAAGTTCCTCATATTTTGCGTTCAGGGACTTGATTAGTGTTGGGGCTATATTGCTTTGTGTCTTCTTCCTTAGGATTGGCATCATCATATCCCATTCCCTTAGCCCGAAGTCTGAGAATTTAAAGGGTTGGTAAACCTCAGACTTCCTTGGTCCCCTGTGAACCGTGATGCTTATGGGCTTGGTGTTGTGAATGGTTATATCAGTGATTGTGCCCTCTCCTTTGGTTTTGGTCATGTGCCACACATACCTCTCATAAGTTCTTTGCCTCCTTTCTTCCTTTTGTTTGGCTTGTTTGTTATGTTCTTGAAGAAGTTCAGCTTGTAGCCTGATGAATTCTTCCCCCTGAATGTCTTTATCAGACTCCTTGATTTCCTCCTTGGCAACCTCAACAATTACAGATCTGTTGAGTTCTTTTTCCTTCTCTTGGGCCCTCCTGAGATCTTGTTGGTGTAGGATTTCAGCTACTTCATCAGGAGTCCCAAAGAACCTTTTCCCTCCATCCAATTTCACATAAAATGGTGCATCAGGATCTGCACGTCTTTCAGTTGGGGCTTGTACAAATTGTTTTGGAGGAGAGGTTTCAATCACCATGATTTCCTTCTTTTTGGAAGTGGGAGGTGGTTGACTGGTGGAAGTTTCAGGAACAACCACAATTGCTGAAAAAGGATCAGGAGTTGGTTCATCTTCAGTGGGTTCATCTTCTTGAATTTTCTCCCCCTCAGAAGGTACTGGAACTTTGGTGGATGTACCTTCTGACTGAAGAGGAGGGGCTACATGAGAGGCCTGAAGAATGGTGAGGATACTGGAGACCATCTGTTTTGTTTCTGATGTCTCATTCTTCAGGGTGGTAATTTCAGCCGCCATTGCCTTTTGGGTTGATGTGAGTTCAGTGACATGGGTGGTGTAGTGGTTGATCAGCTCATTATGTTGTGTTGAGAGCTGATCAAAGGCTGAGGATACTTTGGCTAGGTGTTCCTTGGATCCAACTATTGCCTGATGAATTGACTCTTGATTCACCCTGATGGTTTTGAGATCGATCTCCTGAAAAAGCTTTAGAAGCTCAGTAATGTTGGTGGAGGTGGTCTTCTGAGTGGTCATGTATTCATCCAGGTTTTTCAGTAGCTTAGGATCATCTCCAAGTTCTTCCTGAACTGACTCAATAGCCTTAATAATGTTGGAGAGGTCCTTGTGCTGTTCTGTGGCAATTTCATCAATAGTCTTGCTCAGGTCGCCTAGTTGTTTGTCAGTAAGTCTGGCGGCCTGAAGAATCTTGCCCTGAGATTCTTCCACAGAAGCCCTGAAGTCGGCATAGGAGGCTGCCACTTCAGTGTGTTGAATCCATTATTCATCCGTTATTTCATTGTAAAGACCCTCGTTGGCTTTGCGAAGGAATTTAACCAGTTGGCGTTCAGTTAACGGAAGAACATCGTCATATTTCTCCAACCACTGAGGAGTGGTGGGAGAGGAAGCACCTGATGATGATGATGTGGGGGAGCTGGGTCGTTGATCCTCAGGGGGAGGAGAAGATTGTTGTGGTTCAGGGTGTTGAGGAGGGTTTATATCAGTCTCCATTTCCTCCTCAATAACCAGAACTTCTTCTTCATCACCAAAATCCACTAATTCCTCTTCTGACTCTTCCTTTAGTATAGTTTCAAGATCAGCCAGAGAAGGAACCTTCAGGTTATCCGGCTCCCCCTCAAAAGAGGGCTCACCTTCGTTGTGGCCAGGTCCTGACCCCGTTGTCATAATAACTGAGTGGGTTTGCTCAGCCTGACTAGCCATAATAACTGGGGGGTTTTCCTAGCCTGGCTTTTGGGGCAGTTCCTGAGAGAATTGAACCGCCTGAGGGGTTGATGGGTTCCGTATTAGTGGGTGGTTTAAATCCCCCTGAGTGCCTTCAACTACTGACGGGTACTTTTCAGTAGTATCATGAGGCACTGTTTGTGAAGGTTGATGAACCCCCTTCTCATCAGGGTTGATCTGCCCTTTTGAGGATTTAGGGCCCTGAACTCCCTAAGACCCTGAGTGTGATTGCTCAGGAACGTTAACGGGATGTGATTGGTGATGGGTCCCCTTCTCAGTGGAGTAGTGCTGCCCCACCGAGGATTTAGAACCCTTTTCTCCCTCAGGAACTGATTGTGATTTGTCAGTTCCTTCATCGGGATGTGAAATGGTGATAGTTCCTGATCCCTCTGACTTGTGTATGTCAAAGGAAACATGTGGAAAGGGTTTGCCCGAGGACACTGAGGATGATTGCTCAGTGCCCTCCGTTGGCCTTTGTTTTGTGGTCAGGGGGTCTCTGTAGTGGGTGTCTCAGAGGTCTGGGCCACATTCAACCTCTTTTTAAGGTTGAGTTGGTTCTGGGCATCAGTCTCAGTGGCGAGTGGTTTGGGTCTAACCACCTTACTGGACTGACCCTTCTTTGTCTTCTTCACCTTTTTGGTCGGTGAAGGTACTGGAGAGACAGCGTCCTTTCCCTGAATAACCACCATCATATAGGTGGTCAGGGCAACTGGTATTACCTCAGGGATGCCACTAGAAAAATTGGTCTTATGCAAGACGTCAGGCTTTGTGCCTTCAACGCCAGACCTATCATAGTCAGAACCAAGAAGGTCCTGAAGCACACAGGAAATAAATCTAGGATAAGATAAATGTCTTTGCCTAGATTTTCCTGAGAGCTTGGCAACGAGGTCACGGAAGATTATTCCTCCGATATCAATCTTTGTACCCTCCAGGAGGCTGAACAACATCAATTGTTGTGATGAGTTCAATTGCTCCATGGAGGATTTATTCCCTCCAAGGACTTGAATGACAAAAGTCATCATGATCCTCCAGATGGGGTGGAACTAGGTTTTGACTATAGGAGCCTTCTCTAATAAGGCTCCAGCAGGTGTCTCAGGGTGTCTAGGGTCATGGGGCCCTAAGATAAGCAATTCTGCTTTTACTTCCTGGTCAGAGGGGTTTGGCTCAAAAGCCTCAGCAAAATCAAGACCAGTGGCCTTGATGAAGGTCTTGTAATCCAGGGAGAGGGGTCTTCTCCCATTCATCACTGTGAATGTGATGATGGATTCTTTGGTGTCTTTTGGGCAAGTTGCCACAGCAGTACACCAGAATTCCCTCAAGTAGTCATGGTAGATGACTGAGGGGGTCTTGGTAAAAGCCTTTGCAAGAAAGCAGTTTTGAAGATATTTCATAACGTTCTTGTAGGCAGGGAACATTTGTGGATAGGAGAAGTTTCCCACCACATTGTTTTTGGTCATATCAACACCCTCTAGTGTGAAATTCACATTAGGGGCGTATTTGACAGCTTTAGAGGAAGCCATATTTGTTGGTAAGTCTGGGTAACAAAGATGGTTGGGATTTCTTAAAGCTAAGAACACACACACAATGTTTTTTGATAGATAAAAAGGCAGAGTTTTGCTTAGAATTCTATAAAACGTGTGTGTGTTAATTTTGTGTGGGGTATTTATAGGGTAGTGGAGGTGGGGGTATTTTTGGCATTTGAGCGGTTTTATTTAATCAAAATATAATTTTTGGAAATTATTTTGAATAAAATGTTTGAGATCCGCATTAAATGCCACCACTCCACTTTTCCTCTTTTTTCGCAACTGTCAAGGTGAACAGTTGAGCAGTTTCTGCAAAAGGAGAAGTTGCAGAGTTTTTCGTCATCACATAATGTTTTGTGTGAGAGTGGGCATTGAATGCCAAGTTGGTAAGTGGGGGCCCATAGGTGCATGCCAGAAAGGCAAAAGGAACAAATATTCTTATATTAAATAAGAATTCAGTTACCAACCTAGGACATTTACTAACGAGATACTTAGAGCATTCAAGTTAGCATTCAATGTCCTTTAAGGGCCCTGAATGATTTTTCATTCATGAGGGCTTCAGGGACTTGGGTTTAGTCACTGATGGTAAGGGATCAGGAACTTGGGTTTAGTTCCTGAGGTTAATGGATTCAGTGATCTTTTCACTGATGGACACATTGAGTCAGCGGCCTGAGGTTTTCAGAATTTACACTTGGTTGGGAGAAATCAATCAGAAGACTGATTCTCTATATCCAACATTCCCAATTCAGCTTTCAGTCATGTGAAAGTTGGTTCATCCAATGGCTTGGTGAATATATCAGCTAGCTGATATTCAGTAGGAATGAAGTGTAATTCTATGTCACCATTCATGACATGGTCCCTGATGAAATGATATCTAATATCAATGTGTTTTGTTCTCTGATGAAGAACAGGGTTGTTTGAGATGGCAATTGCACTTGTGTTATCACAGAAGATGGGAACCATCTTGTACTGAATTCCATAGTCACTGAGTTGACTTTTCATCCAGAGTACATTTGCACAACAACTTGCTGCTGCAACATATTCAGCTTCAGCTGAGGACATGGCAACTGATTGTTGCTTCTTAGCACTCCAACAGACTAGTTTTCCACCAAGAATTTGGCAGGAGCCTGAGGTGCTTTTCCTGTCCATGTTGCATCTAGTATAGTCAGAGTCTGAGTATCCTTTAAGATCAAGGCCTGAACATTTTGGATAGTATAATCCAAGGTCTGGAGTACCTTTCAGGTACTTGAATATCCTTTTCACAGCAGTGATGTGAGATTCTCTTGGGACTGATTGATATCTTGCACACAAACAGACTGAGAATTGGATATCAGGCCTTGATGCAAGTAGATACATCAGTGATCCTATCATTCCTCTGAAGAGAGTTTGATTCACTGGTTTACCAGTAAGATCAGGACCAAGATTATTTGGAGGTACCATAGGAGTCTTGACTGAGGCACAGTCACTGAGCTCATACTTCTTCAGTAGGCTCTTGACATACTTCTCTTGACTGATAGAGGTTCCTTTATCAGTTTGCTTGATTTGTAGACCAAGGAAGTATGTCAGTTCTCCCATCATGCTCATTTCAAATTTCTTTGCCATCAATTTTTCAAACTATTTGCAAAGTTTATAATTTATTGAGCCAAAGATGATGTCATCAGCATACACTTGTACTAGTATGACATCATTATTTGTCTTGTAGATGAACAATGTATTGTCTATCTTGCCTCTGACAAATTTGTTTTGGATAAGGAAGGCTGAAAGAGTTTCATACCATGCCCTGGGAGCTTGTTTCAGTCCATAAAGGGCTTTGTTAAGCTTGCAGACATGGTCAGGGAACTCATGGCTTTCAAATCCAGGAGGTTGCTGAACATAAACTTCTTCTTTCAGTGAACCATTTAAGAATGCACTTTTAACATCCATTTGGTACACCTTGAAGTTCATGTATGTAGCAAAAGCAAGGAAGATCCTGATGGCTTCCATCCTTGCTACTAGTGCAAATGTTTCTTCATAGTCAATGCCTTCTTGTTGATTATAGCCTTTGGCTACAATTCTGGCTTTGTTTTTAATGACTATACCATTTTCATCAGATTTGTTTTTGAATACCCATTTCATGCCAATGACTGAAACATTTTCAGGACTTTTGACCAAGGTCATTACCTTGTTTCTTTCAAACTGTTCCAGTTCATCTTGCATGGCTTGAACCCAATTTGGATGATTAAGTGCTTCCTTAACACTTTTGGGTTCAATTGTGGAAATGAAGTCCACAAATAGACATTCATTGGCTGAGGCTGCTCTCAGTTGTGCAGCCATGCTTCTAGTGAGCATGCCTTCAGTAGGCTCACCAATTATATTTACAAGTTCTATATCCTGAGACCTGGTCCAACTATCCTAAGGTCTTGGATACTGATTAGAACTTGTAGAGGCTTGATGGGTTGGATCAAGATCAGACACATGATGATTTTCAGCATCTTGGAGTGTCGGAGTGAGTTGACTCATCACTGTGATTGTTTGGTTCCTGAGCACTTTGTACAGACTGAATGACTTCATCAGTACTTCTTTGTGCTTCAACAAACTCAGTGATGGTTGGGAAAGGAAGATTGTGGGGAATGATATAATAGGAGATGTCAGCATTTGCTTGGTACTGAGTGGAAGGACCATTTTCAGGTTGATGTTCATCAGGAGGGTATCTTGATGATTCATCAATTCCTATCTCTTCCACTGAGTTGTTAGAGACATTGATTGCATCAGTGCTCTCATCAAAGGTAACATGAAATGTTTCCTCAGTATGCTGTCTCCTAGTATTGAACACCCTGAAGGCTTTTGAGACAAGGGAGTATCCTAGGAAGTATCCATCATCAGCTTTGGCATCAAATTTTCCTAAGTGATCCTTGTTATTATGAATAAACACAGGACACCCAAAGACATGAAAGTAGCTGATGTCAGGGATTCTTCCCTTGAATAACTCATAAGGAGTTTTGCTATGTCTCTTGACAATGATGGATCTGTTTTGTGTGTAACAGGCAGTCTTTACTGCTTCAGTCCAGAAGTGTTTGGAAAGGACTGATCCATTTAGCATTGTCCTGGCTGCTTCAATGAGTGTTCTATTCTTCCTTTCAGCTACACCATTTTGTTCAGGTGTGTCTTTCTCATCACAGAAACATTCAAGTTCATAATTTTTGAACTCAGTCCCATTGTCAGTCCTAATCTGTTTGACTTTGATGTCATTTTGATTTTCAATGTTCCTGACAAAGGACATGATTGTTTCAGCTGCCTGACTCTTTTTGATCAGGAAGTATACCCAAGTGTATCTTGAGTATTCATCCACAATGACCAGAGTATACTTCTCATGGTTAATGGATCTAGGACTGATTGGTCTAAATAGATCCATATGGAGAAGATGTAGGCAGTTCCTGATGGAAAAGTTGGTTTTGGTTTTAAAGGATGCTCTGTGATGTTTACCTTTTTCACAGGCTGAGCATGGTTTATCCTTTGAAAACACAAGAGATGGTAAGCCAAGGACCTTGTTTTGTTTCACAAGGTTGTTTATGTTTTTGAAGTTCAGGTGGGAGAGTCTCTTATGCCAAAGCCAGTTGAGAGTATCAGTGGCCTTGGTAAAGAGACAAGTTCCATTCTGAGTCAGGCTGGACATGTCCAACACATAAACATCATGTCTTCTTGGTGCAATAAGGACAACTTCCTTATTAGCATTGAAGATGATTCCTTGTTTATCATCAAACTGAACTATGTATTTAGCATCACATAGTTGACTGACACTTATCAAGTTGTATTTAAGACCATTTACATAAGCTATCCTAGTAAAGACTATACCATTGCAGTTTACTGAACCATAACCTTCAGTGAGACATGATGAGTTATCAGCAAATATCACTTTGGGTCCTGATTCATCCACATACTTGTGCAGATACTCTTTCACACCAGTCATGCTCCTTGAACATCCACTATCAAGATGCCAAACAGGATCCCTGGCATGTCTCTGCACAAATGTAAACTGGGTTAGTTCTTCCTAGGACTCCACTTTTTGGAGGGTTTAGCTTTGTAGGTCCTTTTAATATTTACAATTGATTTATAGTCAGTGGTGAAGTGGACTGAGCTACCACAAATTATGCATTTGATTGCAGATGTAGACTCAGTGGACTGAGAGGTTGACTTTGTCATACCTCTTCTGTCCTTAATGACCTTTTCACGTCCTGAGGTGTTATGAGTGGGGCCTTCACTGGTTTCACAACAATTGTCAATTTGACAATCCCTCGGATGGTGGTCATTGAAACCACAGTAAGGACAAGGTGCAAAATGCTTGACCTTTTGTTTCTGTTTCCTCTTAGAATCAGAAGGGTAGTTTAAGGTCTGAGCTTTAAGTCCTACCATATTTGAAGTGACTGAGCGTGTTTTGTGATCAGAGGTCCTGTGATCATCCTTCTCGCAAATCTTGCAGTAAAGGATTCTATAGCAATCATCAGTGAGATGATTGGCATAGTTACACAGCTCACATCGTTGCAGAGGTTTGGGTTTGGTGCTTGAGGAAGCTGGTTTTTGTTCCTTCTTGGATTGAGAAGGTTTCTCAGAAGATGCAATCTTCTCACCTAGCTTCCTGACCATTTCAGCCAACTGATCATATTTTGAGTCAGGGCTTTGGGTTATAACTTCAGAAGGGACTGAAGTTGATGAATCATCAGTATTTACTGAGACTTCAAGGGTTGGTCTTTACAGGATGATATTTCCTTTCCCTGACCTCTCCTTTGGAGAGTGTGGGGAGTAGACCAAAGGTGGGAGGCCTGAGTTTGGTGCAGCACCCTGAAGGGTATTCAGTGGTGGGAGTGATGGATTTAATGATTCTGATTCAGACTCATTTACTGACTCAGTATTACTGAGTTGTTCAGTGAGTCCAAGCTTACTGAGTTGTTCAGTAAGTCCTAGCATATTTTTCAAGGCCTGACTTTCAGGAAGCAAGATCTTTCCAGTCTCAAAGTTTGGTAACTCACTGACTGGGTTGTCCCTGACTATCCAGTCATTTGACTTGGGTAGCATTTCTTGCTCAAAGGATATGCCAGCTGGAACAGAAGATAGTTCACTGTGACTCATATAGGGGTTATCAATGAGATGGTCAATTCCAATTGTTTTCCTAGGAATTAGACCCACAGTGTCAAAAACCTTGGGATTCTTTTTGGTCCAGCCTTGGATGACAGCCTTTTCTTTGTTAAGTTCCTTTTGTAGGGCTTGGTTTTGTTTCAAAATTTCAGTGTTCTGAATTTGTAGAGTAATTGTTTCTAATTTGGCTTGCTTTAGTACAAGCAATTCATCTCTACATTTATTCAATTATGACACTATATTGTTATATTTTGAAAACAAGTTAAGCCTTTGTTCCTCAACAAATTTAAGATCTACACAAATATAATCCATGTAAGACTGCCAATCAGAATCATCATCCATAGAAAGTAAAGTGTTTACCTTCTTCATGGTGATGTTTACCCACTCTCCATTCCTAGCATGGATTTTCCCAACAGCCACCTGATCACCATCTGAGAGTGTCATCAGTGCACTCACCCTGATTTCCTCATCTGAGGATACCTCTTCATCATCCCAGTCATATGCTTCAGCTACTAAAACCTTGTTCTTTGCCTGAACCGGTTTGGATGTTTGAGCAGCCTGAGACATCAAGGGATTAGTTTCAAGAAGTGCAAGTTTGGCCTTTGCTTTCCTATATTTAGTTTCAAAGTCCTTTTCACCCTGGTTTTGAAATTTATGGGTCGACTGAAACACTCTAGGTTGGAACTTGCGAGTTCCTGAGGAACTGTTTCCTGAAAATTTGTAAGGGGGTTCTGAGGTGGTTTTAGAATAACAATCCCTAGCAAAATGACCCTTTTTACCACAATTAAAACATTTAGTGGTTTCATTTGCTTTTCCTTTTGAAAAGTTGGACTGTTTTCTGTTGATGAAACGTTTTGAACTAGCAAGGAGTGCCCTCTCTTGGAATTCCAAGTTTAAATCGTTTAGGTACTCGTCACTAGTCCTTTCATCAATTTCATCCTCAGAATCCTCTTGGAAATCCTGCACAACACCATTAGTATAAAAAGCAGTTGATATGGGTGTGGAGGTTAAGGCCTTTTTGGGCTCAAGAGCTTTAGAGTCAGGGTATCTCCTTGAGATTAGGTTGTCTTCGTAGACAAACTTCCCATAGATCTCAGGGAGCTCAAGAGTCTGAATGTGATTAGCATTCCTTAGGCCTTGTGAGAAGTTTAGCCACTTCTCAGGGAGACTGTTGACAAAGCCAACATTTGTCTCATGCTTAGATAATACTACACCATCATTTGACAGTTCGTTTATCAAAGTCTCATATCTAGTGTAAGTCTGAGAGAGACTTTCAGAGTCTTTTGCCCTGAAAGTATTATACTCAAGTTTCAGGTCCATGACCCTGTTTTCCTTGGTATCTGAGGGACCCTCAAAGCTATTAACCAAGTCATCCCAAGTTTGCTTGGCTGTTGTACAGTTGATGACTGATTCCATTATATCTCCAGGAAGACAAGATATAATGATGCTTTTAAGGCGTTGGTCTTGATTGACCACCCTCCTCTCATCAATGGTCCATTGAGCCTCAGGCTTGTTTAGCCCTTCAGCAGTCTTTGGGATATAGGGACCATCTTTGACATAAGATATGTAGTATGGTTCCATACCAGTCAAGTAGCAAAGCATTCGCTTTTTCCACTTGCTAAATTTACCAGCTTCAAGTCGTGGGGCAACAGCTGAGAAGCTTCCACCCTTTTTGTCGACTAGCTGGGGCACATTTGCATCAGTCATAGTAGGATCTTGGTTTTAAAAACCTTGAGCACTCTTGGTTAATTTTGAAAGATTTTATAAACCAGAGGCTCTGATACCACTTGTTGTTCCCTTAACACGCTTAGAGTTAACTAGAAAGTTAATCTATTTGTGTTTATGACTAATACAATGTTATGATTAATTCTAACAGTTTAAGAAACGTGAATATAAAACACAAGGTATTTTTCAACGTTTAAATTCTTATTAGAAATGAATCAAAGAATCTATTACCCAAGTGTTTTGCGGAACAAACACTTGGGATTGAGTAGACAAGGTATGGTGGTGTCTCCTATCTAAACTTAAGCTTTGCTTAAGTGGTAACAATGCGACCTCACTGAGCTATCTCAGGGATACGTTACTCTTTGTAGGAGAGAAGTTGTTTTGCAAAAGTCTAAGCTTTCAATGTACAAAAACACATTTTACTTCTCTCCCATCTGAATCTATTTATACACATATATTCAGAGTAAAAGTGATTAAAATAATACAAGTTGTTGAGGAAGCGTGTCTGACAATTACAAACAGTAATTGTCATTTCCAAGAACCAATGGGAATGGACTAAAAGTCTTTAGGAGTGGTTGGTCTGACACTCCATGACTTTTAGCCGTCTTAGGGAAGGTTTCTTCCTGACAAGATAAGATATGATCTTATCTTAAACTCTTCCCAGATCTTCCCGCCTTCTTCTCAGGCTTTAGGTTCTTCAGTACACGCCTTCAGTCATCATTCTTTAATCACTTCATTGTTGTTGAGTAGACTGGGGTTCAGTGAGTTCTTGTCCAATACTCATTGAACCATCATCTTCTTCTTTGGCTTAAGTCCTACTCAGGGAGTACCGCCTTCCTGAGTAGTGAATCATTCTTTTTGAATTCGCCTTAAGCATCCTGAAGATGACTCACTGAGAGGCTGTTCTCTCAGTGACTTGAATTGTTCTCGGTTTAATAACACTTAGTTAATTTGTTTCCAAATCTTGTTTTAAGTATTCTTGGGTACTGATGGACCCAACACTGTACAACTTTACTGAATCAAAACAATTGTTTGTATTTACTTAAAATACTTAGAGCATTCGGTACCGAACATCATAAGGCGCATTATTTCCCTATAACGTGACTCTATGGCACCAGCCCATAGCATACCCTAAGTTATAAGGCTCGGCGCCAAATTCACCAGCCAAATTATAAGGCTTTTTTACTTATTTTATTTCTGTGTTTTATTTTAAAATTCGTGGGCCCGGAGGTGTCCTATAACTTGGATGATGGAAGGAGTGTTGGAAGTTAACCATTGACTTAGTTAAAGATGAAGACTTATAGGTTATAATTATATTATCATGTAATTAGAGGGTAGTATATGTATGTACTAGCTTAAAGACCTGTGGATTCACGGGGTTTTTAAAGAAACATGAAAATGAGATAATAAGAAAATAACGAACGTAAATATGTTCAATTAATATATGAAAGAAACAGTGAGATAATACATGAATTATTCGCCAATCAATTGAGTTTGTAACAATTAAAATAATAAACATCAATGTCGTTGTCGTCTCCAAATTTGAATGTCTTGAATAGCAAATGACGTATGTAAGCGTTCATCAATTTAATAGCCAATGTCCATTCCGTGAACATCTAACAGTCCATAGAAAATATAAGTAAAAGTAGGTTGTGATTGATAATAAATATATTATAATGAGTTTTGTTATATCCTCCTACAATACATTCCTACATATCCTCCTACACTCACACTAATATTTTATGTTTTTCCTCCACTCATTATCTCTCCGCATCTAAACCATCAATTCTGACACATGTCAGGATCCTGTGAGTAGGAATATTTGTAGGAAATATCATAATTTAAAATATTGTAAAAAAAACATGTGATATGTATATTTTGTACATACTTTTTGATCCTTGATCATAGATCTTGAAATACGTCATTATAGACGACATTTGTAGTAGTATTAGACTATTAGCGATATTACCATCCTCATCACAAACGACAAACTTCAAACCTCTTGAAAGGAGTTACGTGTAAATAAATTAATAAACAACAATAAATGTAAACAACTTCAGTTATTTTTTGAAGAGAATAAGATTGAATATCTGATAGCCAATTTGGTTTGTAACTATCATCAATATCAATCATTGATACATTACTTGATATATATCACCAATAAAATCACAAGTAAACTATATATCATGTAAACAATGAGCTTCCGTCTTTAGACATCCACTCACACTCTGCCACAGTGACTTTAGTGTTTCTTCAATACCCCTTGTCTCTTGAATTGTGTTCGCAAGTCGCAACTATAACCACTGCCTCACATATGACTTAATGTGTTAATGATAAGCTCAACCTGCTAAAGACCTTTTAATCCGCTATCCAAATTGCCTAACATTCAACAATTCCCAACTTCATAGACTGAAATCAGTGTTATTAAGCTTGAAACATACCATGATCATCGAAATGGCCATTGTGGTTGTAGCCTTGTGGTGATCATCGAAATGGCCATTGTGGTTGTAGCCTTGTGGTGACCCGATATAGATATTTTTAAGTAATGCTTTATGTTATCAACTTTAGGCAAAAATGTTCTGTTTCTATACCAACACTTTCTGATTCTTTTGCTACGTTTTTTGAGGTGCTGCATTTAGCTATGTTTAGCATTGTTTACAGGTTATAATTAGTAGCATAATTAGTTGTAAAAAACATACACGCATGTTTAGCAGACATGTCATTTACCTTCACTATATGGATCTTGATTTTGAGCCCGTGTATAAGCATGCTCACATACTGCAAAAAAGTAACATGGATAACCGTTTAGCATTTTTTACAGGTTATAATTAGTAGCTAACTATAAAAAGTAAATGGAAAACAATAAACTGCATACGAATTCTACAACTGTTTTAATCATCATCTTGGATTTCATGTGCTTGAAAACATCATCTTGGAAGTCAATGAAAGAACCATATGGTAGTAGGATGGAGATTCTTATAAAAATTCACTAATAACTTGCAATATGACGATGTGTTATTAAAACCATGAACTTGAAGAATTACAATCTTTCAAACTAGGACCTATACTTTAAAACTAAGCAATTGTCAACTTTCGACCCGCTACGCTATGCTATTATATTTTTGTTTTTTGTCTGTTTGACCCGTTAAAGATAAAGCAACCCCAACATCAACCCTTCATCATTATATATATAGTGACATTAAGAGTTACCTCGGATTGTAATCATCCAGTGAAATGAAGTTAATGGTTTATGAATCAGTGGGTGCCGGTGCAAACTTCTTTCTTAGTTTTTGAACGCGGTTTACAACCTATAATAAGAATAATATAAATCAGGCATATGTTGCTAAAGAATCTTGCAAATGAATAAGAGTTTAAGATGTCTTGTATGAAGCCAAAATGGCTGCTGAAATATGCCACCCAAACAGCCCCTAATTACACGTAAATGACACCAAATGGCTGCTGAAATATGCTATCTAAACAGTCCCTAATAACATGTTAATAATGCCAAAATGCTGCTGAATTATGCTATCCAATCAACCCGTAATGACATGTTAATGACGCCAAAATGCTGCTGAATTATGCTATCCAATCAACCCGTAATGACATGTTAATGACGCCATTCTGATAGCCCCTAATGACAAAGTTAATGACGCCGATTTTTTAGAAATTTTATCCAACTGATTCAATATTGAAATAAATAATAAATACTCAAATATCGTGACTCGTGACCCTCTAATCGATATTGAACATTGTGAATATAGGACTAACAGTAATGTATGATTATCTCGAAATGACATTTACTGGTGTTTTTTTAGTATACTTTTTCGAAATGACAGTAATGTATGATTATCTCGAAACGACCTACCTGGTGAGCCTTGGTCATAAGTATTCTTATCTCATTAAACTGAACTAATCTGCCTCACCCGACGCATATTCATTAATCGAGCAACGTTCCTTGCTTCAAAAAAAGTATCCATTCTGAGGTGCCAAGAACGCAATGTACATCTGGTCAATTTCACTGTCCAACCACAAAAACAATCTTTTTAGTCACAAAAAATAAAGCTTCAAAATGATAAAAAGATTGTTTATACATGCCTAAATGCTATCTTGCTGTCAAAATGATAAAAAGATTTTTTATACATGATAAAAAGATGGTTTCCCAATGTTTAAAAAAAAATCAATGTTGGGAATTATGATGCGTATCAAGAGCAGACAACTTAGGTCTGGTAATTTACTAAGTTAGGTCTGTTTGTGTTTTAGGTCTGGTTATGTAAAGTTAAGTCTGGTAGTACATGTTAAGTCTGGTTGACTTATAAAGTTAAGTCTGGTCGTGAAGATAGGAAAGTTTGTTAGGGATATGTTAGGAAAAGATACATTACGTGTATGTATCTTTATAGAAGATTTGTGTATATCTTCTGTGTCGTCTAGGGTTTCCTTGTGTTATAAAAGGATCCCTAAAGATTGTTAGTAAACGTGTGAGTTGTACGAATTGATAATAGTGAATATCAATATACGAAGTTAGTGATATCCCTGCTTGTGTTCTAAATTGTTCTTGTTAAGATTCCGCATTAACATTAACAATCACTTAGGGTTTCTCACTTAGATTGGTTCGGATTTATCCTAACCATCTACTAGGTATTCAAAACTACTTAGTGATCCATATACAATTTGTGGACCAACAAGTGGTATCAAAGCAAGGGAGAGACTCTGAATTCGTAGAACACTAAAACCTAATTCTCACTCAAATCACCCTTCACAATGTCTGAACTCGATAAGCCTGAAACTTTCTCAATCCATAACAGTGAGGATGAGCAATCAAACCATGAAGATGAAGGAAAAACCGAAACCAGTAACTCCCAAACACAACAACAACCCATCCCTTCCACAACCACAATCTCAAACATAAAACTTCCACTACTGAAGAGAGAAGAGTATGATATATGGGCCATGGAGATGGAACATTATCTGGAATACATTGATAGTGATGTATGGAAGGTGATTCAAAAGGGAAATTCTAAGAAGAGAATTTCACAAGGGAATGATGGGCAGCTCAGAATAATGCCACCAGTATCTGCTGAGGAGATTAGGGCTGTGGAGAAGGAAAAGAAGGCCAGAACCTTGCTTCTTATGGCTATTCCTAAGGAGCATCTACAAAGGTTTCATGGCATTCTTGATGCTAAGGAGATGTGGGAAGCTATCAAGAAACGATTTGGAGGTAATGCTAACTCCAAAAAGATGCAAAAGGCTGTTCTTAAACAGCAATTTGAAACATTTAGTGTTTCAAAGACTGAAGGTTTGGAGAAGGGCTATGACAGATTTCAACATCTGTTAACACAATTGGAAGTTCATGGTGCAGCAGTCTCGAATGAGGATGCAAATCACAAATTCCTTAGATCTTTACCATCAGAATGGGGCAATGTATCTGTGGCAATGAGGATTAAGGAGGAAGTAGATTCTATGACACCTGATAACCTATACAATAATCTCAGGATGTTTGAAAGGGACATCAGTAACAACACTCAGGGTTCAACCAGTTCATCAAATGTTGCTTTTGTATCTCAAAACAAAAGCAGTACTTACAAGGTTAGATCTGGTGTTAGGTCTGGTAACTATGAAACTCCTTCAAGTGAAAGGTCTGCTTCAAGTTTCACTGATGAGGTGATACATTCTTTCTTTGCCAATCAAACGGAAGATGAAAGCTTTATTAGTGAAGACCTTGAACAAATTAATGATGCTGAAGTTGAGGAGATGGATATAAAATGGCACATTGCTATGGTTGCTTTAAGGGTCAAACGATTTCAGAAGCAATATGGTAGGACTATCAACTTCAACAACAAATCACCAGTGGGATACACAAAGAGGACTGTTGAATGCTACAACTGTCACAAGCATGGGCATTTTTCAAGAGATTGTCCAGAGAAGAAATCTGCTGATGAGAAAAGAGTTGAAGATGGGAAGATGGAAAAGAATCAAATGAGCCTGCTGACAATGGAAGCTGGAGGAGTCAATTGGGGTGAGCATCCAAGAGTAAATGAGGAGTCTGATCATGCTCTCATGGCCATTGGTAATGAGGTATCATTATGCTCTAAATTATGTACTGACTCATATAATCATGTTAAGGCTTTGTGTGATGAGCAGCAAGAACAAATAGGTGATCTAGAAGTAAATTTATTAGCACATAAAAATGCTGTAAAAACTTTAGAGGCACAAAAGGTCACCCTTCAAAATTAACATGCTGCTTTAAATGAAAAACTATACTTTCAAGCTAATAAAATATATGAACAAGATGAGAAGCTTAAAAGGTATAGACAATTAGGGCTTAAAATTCAGAAGGAGAGGGATGAGCTGAGAAAAAGGGTAGATCAATGGAACAATTCAAATAAAAACCTGTTTAAGTGTTGGGATTCTCAAATTAAGTCAAATAAAAAATGTGGCTTAGGATATGAGGAAAATGAGAATAGGGATATATTTAAGACTAGAGAAGAGGACTATGCTGGTAAGCCTTTGTATAATAGGTTTGTTAAGACTGGTGACTTTAAGGGAGTACCACCACCTTTGAGTGATGACTATACTCCTCTTGAAAAAGAAGAGTTAGATGATTCACTCTTTGTGTATGGTAAGAAAGGTCCTCAAGTGCCTGAACCAACTACCTCAGAGGACAAATCTAGTAGATATTCTTCTTGTCAATCCAATGACTCTGAAGGATCTATTGATGGTTCCTCTGATCACTCTAAGTCTGAGTCAAACAATGAGGAAAAAGAGAATCCTGAACCTAAGGTTGTTAAAAAGTGTGAACCTGTTGTTACTAAACCTTTAGTGACTGAACAAAAGGTTGAGACAGTTAAACCTAGTTGTGTCAATCACATAAAAACTCCTAGGGAATCTGTTAAATTGAATGAGTCACCTAGAAGCAATAGTGTTCACAAAGAAAGTAGGAGTAGTTACAATTATGCTCCTAAAAGATGCTTTGTGTGTGGAAGTTTGAGTCATTTAATAAGAGATTGTGACTTCCATGAAAAGAGAATGAAAAGAGAGGCTGAGCAAAAGAGAATGAATGTTAATAAGGTTCAAGGTTTAAATAAACCAGTTTGGAACAATGCTAGTAGAGTTAATCATGCCAACCAGTTTGTTCCCAGACCTGTTCAACTAAATAACACTACCAGACCTAACTCTTTTGTTAGTTCTGGTAGACCAAATTTTGGGTCTGGCTACAGAAACTTTAATGTGAATAGGCAAAATGTTAATTTTATGAGGCCTAAAGTGAATACTGGTTATGTCAACTCTGTGAGACCCAATGTTAACACTCCTTTTGTAAGACCCAAGCAACCTTTTCAAAAACCTCAGGTGAATGAAAATTTTCAAAGAAATAATTTTTATAAAGCTCATTCACCTGTAAGAAGACAAACAAATGGGGGTTCTACTGATAATTTCTCTGATTGCTGGACTTGGAATCCATTTAAAAATGAATTTACCTATAAGTCCAAACATGGTTTCACTGGAGCAAGTTCATACAAGACCTATAAGTATGTTGCTCCACAGGATGGACACAAGCCCACTCAGGCTTGGGTTGTTAAGAAAAACTGATCTTCTTTCTTAACTTTGTATAGTTTGTATATTTGTTTTGTTTCTTATCTTGCTATTCTTTTTGGTTATTCTTATTTTCAGTACTTATTTTGTCTTCTATAGTATGTGTGTTTGGTATTTTGTGCTTAACTTTGTTTTGCAGTTGTTAGCTCTTTTCTATTTGCAAGTTATTCATATGTGGAAAATTAAAACATCAGAACCAAAGAGCTTTTTATTTAATAACAAGAAATTGCATTCTAGGATGCAAATTACAAAGCTTTATAAGACAAAAGATTTTTCCCAAACCAGCTAAACATCACCACCTACACTTTCTGCTTCCCTTTTCCCATGAAGTCAGGAATGGTCTTCTTGGCTCCTCTGCCACCAAATTGATTCCATGCTTTTGGGCATGGGAGTGCAAGTATCACACTGCTTGGTGGAGGACGTGGCACAGAACCACTACTCAGGGAAGGCACAATCTTCGAAGGAAAGGTCTCTTCATCATTCTTGGAGGGGTCTTCTTCTTTGGCACTTTTATCATCTACATCAGAAGGAGGAGTTGGTCTTGAAGTTTTTGGTGTTTCATTGTCTGGTTCCTTTTCAGACAGATCATAAGCAGCTAGCCATTGTTTCAGAGTTGCTTCTCTCAATGTCTTGTTTCTTGTGATTGATGAATACCCTGGTGGGAAGTATCCACCCCATCCTCCTGAGGATGTATCAGAGGATGAGTCATTTGGATCCCAGGAATCGGATGAAATCTCTATGGTGTTTAAGTTGGATGGATCCATTATGCTTATAAGGTTTTATTCTGGTTTGTGATGGTATTTGTGATAAAACTATGGGTGGTTTTATAGGGAAAATCAAGGTTTAATGTCTTTTAATGCTTGGTTGGTGTATGAGTTAATACTTGCAGGGAAAAAGTTATTAATTGTGTTTTTGGAAAGTTGACCTTTGTTTTTATTTTGGTTAAGTATTTAGTGATAAAAAAAAAAAAAAAAAAAAAAAGGATTTACACTTAAGGGGAGGTAATGTACATTTAAGGGGAGGCAAATGTACAAGTTTTAAAATGTTTTTAAATCGGGTTAACCTTAAGTGTTAAATCTGGTAGCTCATATGTCTTGCAAAAATTGGTTGTTGTCTCCTCTTTCTTGTTGTTTCAACTAATTCTTGCAGAAAAGATTGGAATGAGGTGATGAAAAGCTTTGCATTCGCTATAGTAAGTATGTAAGTTCACTCTCTTGGTTAGGTCTGGTAAGTATATGATTCGGCCTGGTTGACTTTTTAGGTCGGGTAGTGTTAATTTTATGACCGTTAGATCTGGTCAGAGTAACTAAAGATTTTACTAATATATTACCGTTGCACTATTTTCGGTAAAACAAGATATTTATGAAGTATATAAGCTTAAAATTTGATATTATTTATCTTCTTTTATTCTTTATTTGCTTCCAAATTTAAATAATCTTTATTACTCACGACTCTGTTTTTACGCAAATACTTTTCAAAACCCTACCTTTCTTGTCAACCAGACCTAAATCATTAACTCATCCATGGCTAATCTCAAGTTTGTGGACAAGCATAATCAAGTCGGGTTCTTGAAGAAGCCAGATCAAAGTGCAGGTTTTGAGCAGATTGTGGATTTTCTAAAAGGTTCTTATATTTGTTATTCATTAACTCATAATCCTACTATTTATCAGTCCCTTGTCAAGCAGTTCTGGAGGTCAGTTACCTCTGAGACTCTTGATGATGGGACACCATGTTTAAGGGCAATCATAGATAACAATGGTTTTACCATTACTGAAGCATCGATTAGGGAAAGTCTCAAATTAGATGATGCTTTAGGAGAATTTGATTTGTCTAGTGAGGATATTTTGGAGGGTTTGAATAGCATTGGGTACCCCACAGATGGAAGTTTTACCTTTTGGAAAAGTCATTTTTCACCTCAGTGGAGGTTTTTAGTACATCATTTACTTCAGAGTTTAAGTCCCAAGAGTGGTGGATGGGATCAATTTGGAAGCAGAATTGCTTCTGCATTGGTCTGTTTATCATTTGGAAGGAAATTTAACTTTTCAAAATTAATTTTTGAAGGAATGGTGAAAAATGCTAAGAACCCAAAATTTTTAATGTATCCAAGATTTTTGCAAATGATCTTGCATTTTGAAACTAGGGATAAAGTGCCTTACATCAGTGTGGCCTTTACCTCCAAACTTTTTGCAAATCTAAAAAGGAGTTTTCAAGGGACAGACAAACCTTTGCTTGCTGCTATGCTTGGTACTAACAATGCAGGTACTTCTGGAGCTGCACAAGTGAATCCTGATGAAGCTCAAGACCAAGCCTCATCTAGGTCTGCTACACCTAGGTCTTCTCCAATTCCATCACCTCAACCAGGTCCCTCACCATCAGTTGAAAGATCATCTACACCTATCCAACAATCTTCACCTCCACAACCACATGTTCCAAGTCCTGAAAGGGAGGAGGCACATAATCCCATAACTGTGGAAGATCTCCTTGTCATTGTTCCTCAACTACAAAAGAAGATTGACATTTTGGAAAAGACTAATGAGGCACTCAGAAAAGCTTATGTGACTTTGGTGAAGAAAGTAAAGAAAATGGGAGTAGCAATGAAGAAAAAGGGTGTCTCTTTTGATGATGAGGAAGATGAAGCTGAAAATTCTTCCAAACAGGGGAGGAATTTGGAGCAAGAACAACAAGAACAAGAAAATATTCTTCAAACACCAGTTCAAGAACCACTTGTTCAAGATAATGTCACCACAATTAGTCCAGAGACACTGGAAGTTGCAGAGACTTTGGCTCAATCAATGGGCAAAATTAAACAAGATAGGAAGAGAAGAAGGTTAATTTTGTCTGCTGAGGAAGAGATTGAGAAGTTTGGAACTATTTCTGATGAAAAGTCTGGTAATGAGTCTGGTGATGAGTCTGGTAAAGAAGAAAAGTCTGGTAATGAACTTAGTTCTGGTAATGAAGAACAACAATCTGCACTAAGAAAGGGAAAGCAGGTCATGGAAGAAACTTCATTGCCAAAGAAGTCTAAGAGAAAAACAAGAGAAGAACTTGCATCTGAGGCTGAAATTGAGAGGATTAAGGCTCAAGATATTGCTGATGAAGAAAGACAAAAGATGTTAGATGCAGTCTATGCAAGACAGTTGGCTGAAGAATCTGATGATTTTACAAAACTGCTCAATGTTGATGATGAAGTGAGAGCAAAGTATGAAGAGCTGCTAACTATTGAAGGTTTAACTGCTGATGAACGAGCCAAACAGTTAGCTGACTTCATCAATGCAAGAAGTAATGATGATACATTGGGTGGATTTTTGGAAAAGTTCAAACTTCAAAAGAAATCAAAGATTCCTAAGAAGATGTCTATGGCAGAAAAGAAGTATGATATGAAGATGTATCTTAAGAATCAAATGCATCTTTCTTTGGATCAGATGAAAAAGAAGTCATATGAAGAAATACAAGTAGCATATCTCAAGGCATTTGAGAGAGATCAAGGTTACAAAGCTACTGATTATGATGATGTGCAGAAATATTGCTTTCAAGGTAGAAAGGCTAAAGAGACTGAACTAGTCATTGAACCTGATAAAGTGATTGATACACAACCTGAAGCTGGTAAGTCAACAGAAGAAGTGCAGGATGAAGTAATTAAGCCTATTGTGTTTCAAAGAAGAAAAGGTTTGGAAAGGAAGAGTAAATCCAAGAAAGTAGTTGTTGAAGAGGAATTAGATGAAGAACCTTCATCTGAAGGAGCCACAATGGGGACTATTGAAAGCACTAAGGAACCTACTAAGGTTGTCAAGTATCAACTTATCATGACTGGTGGAAGGGCTGCATATCAAATAATAAGGGAAGATAATTCTAACATTGTTTATATGAATTTTGCTGGCATTTTGATTGATGTGAATAGGAAGGATCTTCAAGAACTGTATCAGTTGGTAAATATTAAACATGGAGATCATCCACCTGAAGATGAGTTTGAAAGAGTCTTTTGGGGAAATTTGAAGGTGATGTTTGAGCCACCAACTGAGTCTGATATAGTGTGGAAACTTCCTGAGGAACATAACATTGTCAGCTGGAGATATTTTCATACCTGCAAGGTACATTGTGTTTCATTAAAGAATGTTGATATTTATATGCTTGCAGAGGTGGAATATCCTTTATCATCAAGTGTTTGCAAGGAAATGATGAGTAAAAAGTTATATGCTAGTAAAGAGGATGAAGGATATGAGATGTTATTGGATTTGATTAAGAGGCAGTCTTTGAAGGATGTAGCCTAAGGGTGTTTGAAAGAATTTTCACAAGTTGTTGAGTGAGACTATTGGAACTTCTCACTTGGTGGAGGTGCTTTGCACTAACACATCAAAAGGTTATCAGTCCACCTTGTCTCATCAACACAAGGACTGGCCAATCCTGAGCAAACGGCTAACAGGTAAAGATTGCTCAAATCCGTTTATGGCTGACAATTTGCCAAAAATTGTATGGTATTCAACTCACCATATCTAAGATAAGTGAAGAGTTGGCTAGCCCACAAGGTTATGGCTTGTGGTAAAGGCTGTGGAAAACCATAAATGGTAATCAATTCACCATGATGAGGTGCTTTTCCATCAAAGAATTGACTAGTCCAGAAGCAAACGGCTTTTGGTAAAGACTTAACAAATCCGTTGATAAGCTGATGATTTGCTTAAAATCATATGGTTATCAGTGTACCATGGTCTTACACACCAAAACATTTGGCTACTCCAGTAGTTATGGCTATTGGTAAAGAGACATCAAATCCATTAAATTTCAATGATTCACCTCTCACAGATGTTAACACATCTGGAAGTGATGAGAATAGATATGAAACTTAAATATGAATTGATGTACATATAGTCAATGTTGCTGCAAAGACCATATCAGAAGAGCTTATCAAGATTCAAGCTGCTAGAAAGGGACAAGACCTAAATACATTTCAAAGTGTTCAAGATTCAATCCTCAGAAGGCTAAATCAGAAGAACTTGAAGTTCATGAAGCATGAAGATCAAGTTAGGGGAGGATTGTTGGGAATTATGATGCGTATCAAGAGCAGACAACTTAGGTCTGGTAATTTACTAAGTTAGGTCTGTTTGTGTTTTAGGTCTGGTTATGTAAAGTTAAGTCTGGTAGTACATGTTAAGTCTGGTTGACTTATAAAGTTAAGTCTGGTCGTGAAGATAGGAAAGTTTGTTAGAGATATGTTAGGAAAAGATACATTACGTGTATGTATCTTTATAGAAGATTTGTGTATATCTTCTGTGTCGTCTAGGGTTTCCTTGTGTTATAAAAGGATCCCTAAAGATTGTTAGTAAACGTGTGAGTTGTACGAATTGATAATAGTGAATA
Organism: Artemisia tridentata subsp. tridentata; assembly: GCA_021014915.2. Taxonomy (NCBI): domain Eukaryota; kingdom Viridiplantae; phylum Streptophyta; class Magnoliopsida; order Asterales; family Asteraceae; genus Artemisia; species Artemisia tridentata. The sequence continues at coordinate 513,425,453 of CP139509.1, read as the reverse complement.
TCAATATACGAAGTTAGTGATATCCCTGCTTGTGTTCTAAATTGTTCTTGTTAAGATTCCGCATTAACATTAACAATCACTTAGGGTTTCTCACTTAGATTGGTTCGGATTTATCCTAACCATCTACTAGGTATTCAAAACTACTTAGTGATCCATATACAATTTGTGGACCAACAATCAATATATTTAACAGAGCGAACCTTGCAGTCACACAGATATAGGTCATTTAAAAAGCAAGGTTATAGAAGAAAGTCACCTTTCACCCCAGATATAAATTGAGCATCAAAAATGATATAAATTATAGTATATGCATACTATCCCAGTATCTTTAATGGCATAAGTTGTTAAAAAAATTGACGCCGAGACCACAAATTATCTATTAATTTTATCCACGTGTATATGTGAAGAAACGAAGAAACCAATAGACACACACATGACAAAGTTGTTGACTTGTTTTTTAGCAATAAGGAAAATGAATGAATAAGAACAATTTTGGACCTTTCTCACAAGAAGGATCAGATGAAAATCCGGAGGACTAATATCCAGTTTGGGAACTCCTTTTTCATAGGAACGTGTGTGAAGATATGATCAGTTAAATTAAAATTAATTCAGCAGATAATTTTGTTAAGATGGGGTGGGGGTATTGTCATTAAGATGCAGTAAAGCAGTCACAAATCTTTCCGAAAGAAAAAGGTGAAATCAAATGAATTTGCATTTCAAATATGGTAAACATCTCTTTGTATGTTTATTAGGAGCTGATTCATTTCATTAATGTCTGATGACAGAAGATAATTTAAAACAAACAATTACAATGTCTGATGACAGAAGAAAAAGGTGAAATTAGACGGATTTGCATTTAAATCTGGTAAACATTATCGCATAAGTTCTTCATATTTCTTTAAAACAAACCCTTGGTTAGAAACAATTATACCAATCACCTATCTTAAACATCAGTTTTGCACCTAACTTAAACAAATAATAAAGTGCTGTTTCTTAGCAAATCAAGACACACCTTTGTAGGAAATAACCATCTTGATTGTGTGGTTGATTCAGGTGGTCTTGGGTTGTGGAAGATTAGATCCATAGTTAGAGAGATGATAAGAACTAGAGAGAGAGGGAACCCTTTGAGAGAAAAACCTGAATGTATTAGATTAATGTGTGAGGAGTTCCACCCTTCCCTTGTGTGGGAAGGGTTATATATATAGTCCTAATATTTGTGCCCCTAGTGGGCTGTGGAGTGAGCTGACAGTGGGGAAAGCCCCGACCCACTCCACGAATATAAATACGACTAAGCTAATACTAATATTACTAATAGTACTAAACAAATATATATAAGCCTACGAGCTATATAAATGCTAATTAGATGCTCGGGGTGACCGAGCCTTCATATGAATATTTATATTCCTAACAATCTCCCCCTAAGGGAGGTCACCCCGGAAATAATAACTTGAATTCTAGCATTTTATCTTCTGAAGTTGTCGTCATAGCTCGTAGTCTTTGATTCTTCATTGTCTTGAAACTTTGTGCATTCAGCAGTGTACGTTAGATGACCTTTCTTTGTCTTGAATGATCTTTGAGTATTCTTCGACTTTATCATCCAACATTTGTTTCCAAGTCATCTTTCAGGAGTATGTTTCCATGTGATGTGATATTCTTCGAGCCGACATGCTCACACTATTTGGTGTCATGATCTTCAGCATCAGAGTTTGCAGAAGCTGTGTTAAAGGTCTTTAGGTTGATCATGACTTCTTTGATTAAGATGATGTAGTGTGAACATGTGGTAGAGGATTGGCATCTTTTCAGCAACCAGCTACAACTGCAACCAGCTACAGCATTCCACAGCTACAACCGCCAATAGCTGCAACAGCAATCAGCTACAATCGCCAGAAGTTCCTGCATACGACAGTTAGCAATAAAACGTCCGGTACTTACAGGTTCGGACTTCGAGATTGTTAACAGCATAGTGTGAAAACTCTCTCTAATCCTTACCAAGACCGTTCCTAATCGAAAACCCACAGAGGGCTTTTTAAGATCGAACCGTAGCACATCAACGATTAGGTGAGTCGCTGGAGATCACTCCACGACTATAGACCGTTTGAAACCGCCGCGACCACTAAGCGTAATCCATAAAGAATTACCGAAGTGACCTGCTTTCAGGGCTGCTTGATGTTGACCCTGGCAGGAATTTCCATTCAATCATTGAGAATTACATTTGTAAATTCCCTCATAAATGTTCTGGCAGATTGCTAAGATCTGCGTAGGACTCTTAAGATTACAACTGGTGTCCTTAATGTTGAACACCCAGTGTAGAAATAATTTGTGTCCCTATGAGATCTTATTATGCATCTCGTGGCTCTAGACTCTATTGTGCGTTTTGATTTGGTGATCGGAGGCTGGAGAGGACTGCCACCTTTTCAATATCATCTAACTCGGAGTGAGAGAGACGATAGGAATGTATTGAACTCCGTGACAATTGAAACAAGAGTCCTTTGAGGGACCTTGAGTGGCTAAGGAGGGTTGTGCAGCGTATCACTGGGTCCATGATACTTTGTCTTCAATGCCAGCAATCAACTAAGTGATTCTGACAGCATATGTATTGACCCGGTTTCTGCCTAAGTTATAAGGAGGGCTTCTTTCTTTTCACCCTTTATCTTTACAATTCTTTTTCATTCTTCAACCCCTTCAGTGCTTACCGAGACTTCATTACTAGTACCTTGTTGGGTTTGTTCCAGTACTAGCTCCATATCAGTCGGCACTCTTCCCTTAGTCACACTTTTCTCCTTTTTAATCATACCTAAGGACTTCTACACTAACTAGTGGATTGTCCCTGGGTAGATCCCTCCGGCTCTGGCAGGATCGTGGGAACTTGAGCCTAACCTAACCATCCTTATAACTCCATGCATTAATTAAAATGGTCGGTCTTTGGTGTACTTCCACGATTGCCAAACCAAATCTTTGAAAAATCTCTCAAAGTGTTCATGATTCTGAAACACATTTTTGCAAACACTTGAGAGTTTTATATTTTTCAAATGCTCCCCCTCAACATGTGCTCGGTTGATTGTTTTATAAATTTGCACATGTTAGGTAGAACTCGCACTTTTTGAATTGATCCACTTTCAGTGAACATGACCGATTCGAGACACGCTTACATCACTGGTTAGGCCAGCTTGAAATTATTACCCGTCCTGGTCAAGTCCATAGAAAGTTTCTCGAAACGGTACACTCTACTCAGACACATCCTTTTCGAGACACGCTTACATCACTAGTTAGACTAGCTTGAAATTATTACCCGGCCAGGATATGTCCTTTCGATTCATGACAGTATATGTTTCGTCAATTCTTTTGTGAAGTCTGAGCCGTGCTCACATAAGATGCATGCCAAATCCTTTTTGTCAATTCGCTCCCCCTCAATATGTGCATCGATATACGAAAGAGTTTAGCACATATGGGAGAGCTTACATTTAAGTCCAAAACATCACATTTTCATCAGGTTTCATATTTAAATCACATTCTCTCCCCCGATCAAAAATTTCAAACCTTTTGAGATTTGTGATCCCAATTGATTTAAATAATTTAGAAAAACATGGGAGAAAATGTGGTCAGGTTTAACATGTTCTGATGATGAAACATACTTTGCTCCCCCTTAATCTAAGAGGGAGATTCACTGCTCATTTTGCACAAAGTGATTGTTAATGACACGAATGATATTGACCTTTTTGCACAGATGATGTGATCATCCGCTTCTCTGAAGGAGTCATTGGTCAACATCGATTATCCATCCACCAACAAGAACGTCCAAGTATTGTAGATCCCCACTTGGCGAGATCTGAACAAATATTGCTTTGTTTCACTGAAGGTGGTGGTGGTGATGACGGTGTTGTTGTTGTTGTTGCTGCCGATGTTGTTGTCGTGGTGAATTCTGAGCCAATCAATAGAGTATGAACGTCTGATCAAATGGTTAGAATGGGAACTGGCACATTCATTTTGGCTATGGAATCTGCATAAGAATATCAACACAGATATACATGCATACAGATACACTATTCCTAAATAGCTACCCTTCAGCAGCTTGCCACATTATAATACCAAGATCATTTTATAATCAAACCCCAATCAGGAACTACGTCAAACCACTATTTAGCATGAAGAGCAATTAGCAATCATGAACATGGAAATTCACACAGATTTCAATATTTAATTCAGGATCTTAGGAACATGATTCTAACATAATAGCAATCTGCCTAAGCGAATCCTGAGAACATATGCACAATATCAACAACCATTAAGCAGCAGAGACAAACAACATTTGAAACTCATTCATTTAGATCATACAAATGCCAGTGGAGTATTCAAAAACATCAAACACAACTGGTTTTCTAACTTCTTTTAGGTTTTGAGTCTTAAAGCATTTTGGGGATTATACGAGGATTCCAAAGTAACACAAATGAACCTTCTAGATACATAAAGCTAGGAAACTATAAGCAAATTGCACATAATGTCCTAAACTTTCTAGCAACTAACACACTTGGTCATTTGATATATTTAAGCAAGATCCTCTTTAACTAATTCCCCATTAACTACAAAACCATTTCTAACAAGTATGATTTAACCAATAAATCCGTTTGATGATATAAAATTTGAATTCACTCTCCCCCTCAATCAATGACCCGTATTCTAGTTGAACCTCAACTAAAATCACCCTTAACCCCATAACTCATCAAACAAGAACTGTCATGAGGTTTTGTAGTCGTTGATTGAGTGACAAATTTTATGCATAACCCAAGTATAAACAAATTTCATACAACACATATTCACCAAGTGTCTCACAAATAATTTTCAGAAGAATCATAGAATGAAAACTATTTGTATGCAAAGAAGACTTCTCTTCTTTTTCAAGAAATGATGCACTGAAACGTACATCAGATCGAAGAAACATGGATATAAAGTAATCCATGCCCAGGTGAACATCACCCAGTTGGAGGAACAGCCGTCTTATTGGCGACGTGCTTTCCCCAATATGAAGCGCGGGTTGCTATCTAAAGTAATAGCAAGCCATTTAGACATGTTTTAAGAATCCATTTTAACTTCTGCTCGAGCTTCATTTAAAGACCCGTGCCATTATTGAATGACATTTCTAAGTCCGTAAATGTTATCGATAAACAGAAGACATGCCTAGGTGAAACTATTTTTGGTATTTTCTAATTTTTTGATTTTTATGGTTTTTCTGGTTTTACATTTCTCTATTTACAATTAGCAAGATTTTCTATATATCTATTTACAAGATGGTATAAGATATGAACAAGTATATATATACAAGGATACGAACCAGAAACCATTACTCCTCAGCATTCTGAATCTTCTCCGCATTCATCACTTGACATGCTGAAGAGCAATGTGAGCACTTTCAATCAGGGAATGATTCTGGCTCAACACTCTCCCCTAATTAGTGCTCTCCCCCAATCTGACAACCTCTGACGAACACCCATAATTGGAAGAAGACTTTGGATGAACGCCCGAAATATGAAGAAGTCTTTTGATAACCAAATGCATGCCGTCTTTAATCTTCTAACACTCCCGTCCTAGAGTGACGCCGTAAAAAAAACCTTAGGCATCTTTTCGGTAGTTTAAGTTGAGCCTCAACTGAAGTCTAGCTTAACCTCACAACTCATCAAACAAGAACTGTCATGAGGTTAAGTTAACATCAAGTTGGACTTAACCTTACACTACGGAACAACTTGAACCTAACTTAACTCCACAACTCATCAAACAAGAACTGTCATGGGATTAAGTTAAATATCAAGTTGTAAGAAAAGAGCTCAACATTCTTGAATGTAGAGAAGACTGAAGACTCGACCTTCTTCAAGATTGCCCAATGTGGAGGAATAGAATACCAATCATTTTCATCTCACCAAATGTCTTCCAGTACCCTTATATATATAACCCATCAGCCCGCAGCATACACATGAGATGATAACACCCAACAGAGAATGTAGAGTAGACTGACGACTCGACCTTCTTCAGTCTTGAGTATAACACCAAAGTAACAAGTTGAACCACTGATCATCTATAGAATGTATCCATCCTTGGATATTAAGCCCTGATCACGTGAACCTGTTGTGCGTCCTTGATGTACACATTCTCTCTCCCCTGATGGTTACGATTAATCAGCCCATGGCGTAACAGTGAAACGTAAATCCCAAGGTAACAAGTTGAACCACTGATCATCTCTGCGGTTCTCAACACCGGAATATATGATTAAGCCCGATCACGTGAACCTGTTGTGCGTCCTTGGTGTACACATTTCTCTCCCCCATGATGGTTACGATTAATCGGAATCATCATCATGATGTGTACATGCAGCCTAATGAAGTGTACATGAAGCATTGACTAGAAACCCTTTGTTACTGATTAGACCAACTCGTGAGACTCTGTTGATTAGCATTCCATGACCATGTTCTTCAACACCTTGATAGACGGAAGAAGTAGTGTTGGAGAAACATGGTTTGCACGACTCCTAAACTGACGTGTTCAGGAGTCGTATGACCATCTCAATCATCAATCAACATGTAGATTAATATTCACCCTTTCCCCCCCTCAAAAATTGCATATGCCTGCTAACTGCAATTTTTGATGATTGAACTAGTGAATATAAATACCATCAACGGTAAGTAGCTCCACTTGACGGTTCTTGAAGACTGACATGTTGTTTATTCACCCTTTCCCCCCCTCAAAAATTGCATATGCCTGTCAACTGCAATTTTTGGTTGAACAAGTGAATAAGAATATACTCCAATGTGCGCCGATCCACTTGAAGACTGAATAAGCACGGAAAGAGCATGAATCTTGTTGATGAGAATGGCCATTAATAAGAAGATTCCTCTTCTTTTGAAGATAAAGTGCACTCAAGCGTACACTTTTCTTTTCTTTGAAGAACGAGGCCTGCACTGATGTATTCAGACGTCATTTCTCTCTCTTTACTTCTTCTCTCATCTAACTCGTTACCAACCCCATTATCATTCTGTCGGCTTGATGTCGTGACCACTGATGGAGAAAAACCCAATATGATGAACTTGATACTGAAGTAATATAACCCGAACTTGTGACTTAAACTTGTACTAATGCGTGACAAAGAGCGGTGTAGAGACTTCGTGCAACATCGAATCCCTAAGTACTCTATACTCTTCAACCAACCAACCATCAAGTATAAGACGTACATCACCTCTTGGATATCCACAACTTCGTGTGACACTGAGCACTTCAACGTGACTCCTTAAAGTGATAGTTATTTTGTAATAGAGAGAAAGACAAAATAACTAGATATCCAAGTCCTCGTCATTGTATTGAAAGCTCGAACAAGGATCTCGAAGAATCTTCATCCAACCTCCCCGATATCTTCAGATACTAAGTACACGCACCCATGAAATTTCACTTCAGCCTCAAATAAATAATAATGAATTAACGCCGTAGTCACGTCTTGTGGTTAATGCCCAAATCTAGCCCTTTATGAAGTTTTAGCTGATCTTTGATAATGGTTTTAACCCGATCATGGTCAAGATCACATATCCCATCATCACGGGATTTTACACATCTATGATTTAAACCGAGAAATAAGTTCTTTCGCGGGATTTTACAGAATCAAGAATGAACCGTGAGATAGCAACAGATTGAATGTGGCATGACTAATTTGATATTGGAGAACATCTGTTTGGGTTAAGAATTTCTTGTGAGAATTACAGATCACATCACAACTTTTAAAACCTTTGGCCAACTAACCAACCTTGAACATAGATTAGTGACTACTCGATGAAGAGAACCCGATATACCAATACTGAAAACTGAAGTAGAAGACCCCAAATTTGTTACTTAAGCTTGCACTAATGTTGGAAGAACGGTGTAGAGAATTAATGCTCCAAGCAAATCTCTAAGAGCTCCATACCCAACCAAAGTATGAGACATTAACACCTCTTGCGATTATCGACAACGTCATTGACGTGTGACACTGAGTACTCCCATGACTCTTAAGTGATAGTTACCCCGGCTGCTGGTAACTAGATAACCCAAGTCTTCAACTTAAAATTTTGAGCACGAGCAAGTTATCATTGAAGGTCATGCATCCAACCAACCCCGACTTCAAGATAAAATAAGTAGACTCCTTCGTGAAATTCAACTTCAATCACAAATAAGGAATACCGGATTAACTTTGTGATCATCTTGTGTTGTTGACTAGCCAAAAAGAGAAGAAACATGCGCGAATTCTTAGAAGTGCCCATGACTCATAGTCAGTCCTATCAAACAAAGCTGTCTGAACCAGCTACTTGGATGTGGAATAGTTGTCGTACTGTGTACAGAATTTTACCGTTCTTGAGATTTATCTGAGGAATAAATTCAAGAACTAACTGTACAACAGTAAGTATCAAACTGCTGTAGACTGAACCACTGAATCCTGAATTGCTACGATCTGACCCGCTGTAACCGAAACTGCTAAGATTCAAACCGCTGGAGACTGAACCGATACGATCTGACCCGCTGTAACCGGAACCGCTAAAATTCACATCGCTGGAGACGGAACTTCTAGGAAACTTGCGATAATTCTCCCCCTCAAAAAGGACATGAAATGACCTTTTTGCCAAAGCTGAGAGTCCGTGATGTTTGTGAATTTGTCAGGCACACAACATGGAGAGAGACAAATGAAACTACTGCAACGAAGAAGGTGATGAAGACTCTCTTGTAGTAACCCCTTGCTTTCCTCCTCATCAATGGTTTAGCAGATTAATAATTCACTTCAGCTCGTAATATGCCAAAACCGCTTGATGAAATGCATATGACTTTTAAGTGAGTAAAAGGTTAACACATGTCTCCAAACAGATCACCTCTTGTCTTTAAGCCTGACTACCTCTTGAGAAGATCTCGAGCAACAATCCCATTAGAAGCTTGAGAAACAACAATCACTTGATGAAGCTTGATAAAGAACAAGTCCGCGACTTAAACTTGCACTAAATTATGATTAGAACCTATATTGAGCACAACAACGTAACTCCTTTAAATATAGGTAGTGATATATACCCAACCTTCCATCCTTTATTGTATATATCCACTTCTTGAACATCCAGGTCTAATCACCTTAAATACGCTTGAGCAAGGGTCAACAAACATCGTGCATCCATCCACCCCGAGATGTTTGTGACACTAAGTACACCAACCCGTGAATTAACAAACCAACCAAGTTACCATAATTTCCCAATTCCTGCTGATCTTGAAGCACAAACTTATCCCAAAAAAAATAGTCAAACCCCGTAATTTTAATTATGTCTAAATCCAAGTCCAGCCTACTTGTCCAAAAATTAATTTCACGGGATTTTACAGCTCTTGAGATTTAAACCGAGAAATCGAATCTTTCGCGGGATTTTCTAAAATCTACAAGAGAAACCGTGAACTCAACCAGAATACCCAAGAGTGAGGTGCAATACCAATCTTCGAAATTCAAGTCACAGAAGTCAAATCACAACATGATCAAATTGCAACAGGCCACGTCACAGATTGTCAAATTGCACCAAGACAGATTGCAATCAACCAAATCACAATTAGTCGAATCGCAAGTATTGACTCGCAACGTCATATCGTAACTGGTCAAATAGCAATCCGTCAAGTCGCAATAAGACAAACATGCAACTTGACAAATCACAATTAATCACATTGCAATTTGTCAACTGTAACTCAACTCGTAAACATCAAATTGCAGACTCACTTAAATCGTAGGCACTACTAGGACAATGCATCCAAATCCACAATTCTGAAATCACGTTGACATTCATAAACCCAATTAAAAACCGTGAAGTGTGTATCCTCGTGGAATTTTGTAAGTCCAACAATACCACTCTTGTAGGCCTAATATTATTTCACAATAACAAACACAATGTTTAACCGAACAGTCCAACCAAAATACCATTTGTTTATGACTTTTTAGCCCATTCACGTTCCACTAACATCCCAATTCCATGTTGATCAACCCCACTCATCACTTCACAACATACGCACCATACAAATTCAAACACAGCCACAACTCTCTTAATAATCGAATAACAAATCACAAATAAGTGAGTAGCCTTTGATACATCATATGAACTAACAACAAACTGCACACTCTTTGATAGCCCATGTGCATCTGATCCAATTTAATATGATTAAAATCCGGATAGCCCAAATTAGCCCACTTAAATTGCAACCCTAATTATTCGGGTATTTAACTCTTACATCATTAACATCACTTAACCCTAACTATACTTTATATCCGCCCCCTTATTAAACTCATTCGCCTACCATACTCATATTTTTCCCAACACATCCACCAAACCTTAAATCAACGTCTCATCAAAAAATAATAAACTCTCCATTATCCCATTCATTCTTTAAACATACGAATCACCACATACCATCACAATAAACATCATATACTGTATGTTATTGATACTAACCCACGAACCAAAGCTCATTCATGATTTTAAATCACATCTCACAGCCACTTGAGCACAATATGAACATCCTTTTAATTAATCTTCTTCGGCATCAAGATCGTAACTAAGGTCACGGGTAAGTGATAATTTGCGGTTGTGTTTTGTTTATAAAGAACGAATCAAAGTCAGATTATAACATAATTGTTATTAATCTTTCTTTTACATTCGGATATAAACAAGAAGCTAAGCTTCAAAAATTGATCTGTGATGTTTAATTTCTTTTTGTGCATATGATCCTTGATCGGTCCATGGGTTTGTACCACACGAAGAGAAAAGAAATCTGAGGACTTGTCGATGATATTCATTTTGAATTCGAGACTTGTAAAGACCTATGATGATTGTTCATTCGACTGTTAAGATCTTTAATGATCTTCATATCATTGTAAAGACCTATGATGATTGTTCATTTGACTGTTAATATATGAGATCCTTTTTTTTTTTTTTTTTGTTTGATTTTCCTTGTTTGATATTGGATACTGCAGATGTAAACAATTTAATCTTGGTCTCTTGGTTAGTGATAGATACGTTATGATGTATGTTGTCGAAATGATTGTTGTAAATGGGATGGTTTTGTTTTGGATTGGTTGTGACTGATGTTCAAAGAGTCTGTGATTAAGTTAGGTTTAGTGGTCATTGTTTGTTAATCTGCTTCAACTCCTTTCTTTTTCATTCTGATATTAAAAAGCAAACCCTTGAGTTGTAGTTGCTGTTAGTTGTTTTGGTTTGACTGTGATGTAGACAAACCGAGTAGATGAAATGGTAGACAACCACACAGACAAACCGCGTCGTCTTATATACACAAACCGAGTCCATGACAAACAGACAAACCGAGTACGTGACTGAATGGACAAGCCGAGTCCAGGGTTAAACAGACAAACCGAGTCTGTGAGCCAATAGACAAACCGAGTCCAGGACAAACCGAGTTCATGGTTAAACAGACAAACCGAGTCCGGGACAAACCGCGTTTGACCAGGACAAACCGCGTTTGACCAGTCAAAGCTGTCACTCTCACCTTTCCTTAAAAACCGGATCTCGGATTTCTCATACCTCAAATCGCTACAAAGAAAAATTTCCAACTCATGTTACTAACAATCCAAATCCATACTGTCACAATATTTGCAAATCACCACAAAGTATTCCCAATCCAAACTGTAAAACCACAATCACATTTAAGTGATCCAATACTTAAGCTTCAAGGTGAGGCCCAAGTTGACTTATAATCACAAGAAAAACATGAACTTGTTGAAGCCCAAAGAACATTTAAAGTCAATACAAGATTTAGATTGTTAACCAAAATGGTACGAACACCTATGTGAAAATAGTACGAACCAAGATTTAGATTGTTAAAAAACATAAACTTGTTGAAGACTTTTAAGATATGAGTAACAAAAGTGGTACGAACAGATTTGCCACAAGATAAAGAAACTACATATCCACCAATCAACACAATTCAAACATATGAAGCCACAAACAAAAATGACAGCGAGACATTAAGACCACAATTACGGCCCACATGAAGAGTTAAAAATCAAGTCATTGACCACAAAAGAATAATAGCAACCTTTAAAATCATTGACCGAATGACCAAACACAAACAGATCTGATCTGACCAAGATGAAAGAAACCAACCGAATATACAGCCATTGACCACAGATCTGACCAAGATGAAACCATGGCTCTTGATACCAATTGTAGGAATTAACCTTATTGATTGTGTGGATGATTCGGGTGGTCTTGGGTTGTGGAAGATTAGATCCATAGTTAGAGAGATGATAAGAACTAGAGAGAGAGGGAACCCTTTGAGAGAAAAACCTGATAATGTTAGATTAATGTGTGAGGAGTTCCACCCTTCCCTTGTGTGGGAAGGGTTATATATATAGTCCTAATATTTGTGCCCCTAGTGGGCTGTGGAGTGAGCTGACAGTGGGGAAAGCCCCGACCCACTCCACGAATATAAATACGACTAAGCTAATACTAATATTACTAATAGTACTAAACAAATATATATAAGCCTACGAGCTATATAAATGCTAATTAGATGCTCGGGGTGACCGAGCCTTCATATGAATATTTATATTCCTAACAACCTTAAAAAAACCACAACACCCCTTGAAAACTTAAATCTTTACCTGCCCCAAAAAACAACTAAAAATGACCCAATCACCCATTTAAAACTGCTGTTTAGCCTAATAAACCCATTGTTCTTAAAGCCAAACGTATATGTAAGAACATTCAACTCTTATATGACTCTTATATTTAATATTTATTCTACAAAATTAATCAATGTGTCGTACCTGAAAGTTCTCCATTTATAAACACGTGAAGAGCATGAATTGTTGACCGCCCAGCAAGAGTTAAGTACTCCAAAGCAACAACTATGTCACCAACTAAGGGGCGAAAATTTGCTTGCTCTTGAAGACACATTGCGGTATGGCAACCGCATGGTGCATACAACGGGTGGGAAAATGGCCTTGCAGTAAAGGATCAGCCAACTGAACAAACTTCTTCCGATCTTTCAAGAACGGGCGGGACTGCACAAAATTCAAACGAAAGATGACGTATTACTTTATAAGAAGCTAAAAACAAAGGCATGATTAAGTAAACAATTGACTGTAGGTCACAAATTAACAGGTCATGTTGCCTGCTTCTTGGTCCAAACGAACAGAATTGTAGGACAGTTACAAACTCTTCAAAAGTAACAGTTCATGTGGGTTGCTTCAATATGTTCTAAAATACGAAAATAAAGACTTCTTAAATAAAGTAATGTAGGAGGTTATAAACTCTTCAATATGATTTGGGTGACTTTTAAACTGTTCATCCTATTTGGCTCACTTTCTTTTTAGCTAAATTGCAGTAACTTATTTACCAATTTCACCCGTTAGCAATAAATATAGCCCAAAATGAACCTTTTTAACATATATCGGTTAATTTTACCCTTCTAAAAGTAACATTAAAAGCAAAAGGAACTTACCCATGGAACTAAATTCTGTTCACCAAATTTTTTACCCATTACCTAAAAGTGGAACCTTTTCTTTTGTAGTTGAAAGTACTTGTTTTTACCCGTTTGAAATAAAATGTAACCCGAATCTCCAAATTCATTTGTAAGCATGCTATAATGGTTTAGTAAAGAGACACTAACCTAAGCACATTGAAACTGTAACCCCTGAATTATAACTTTCTTCAAGTCAGCCGTCACTTTGTCTGTGATAAAAAAGGCTCAAGCGGAACCAAGCATCAAGAGAAATCTGTATTTGTAGAATACACAATATTTGGGCATTCATCAAACAGTCCATCATGAGCACACACAAAGTAACAAACAATTTTTATGCATTAAAACACTCATAAACAAAAAACGACCAATTTATTGTAACAAATGTAAGAGAATTACCTTATTTGACAACGATATTTCTTCTTTTTATCTCCAGTTATCTATGAACAAAACCTGTGAAATACAATAACAAATAAATGTGAATTACCACTTATTTTCGAATCCAAGAAAAGCATATGAAGTGAAAAACGTAAATTCAATTTGCACATTTTCAACGACATGAATATGATTTCCCCTAAATTTTTTTCTAGGGTTTTGCTACAACACAATTGAATTGAACTTAATCAAAGCAAATATATTAAACTGAATCGAAAAAAAAGAAAAGAAAAACTAAATTGATTATTTAAAAGAGAATATACTAAATCAAAGCAAATGTATTAATACCAGTGGAATTTCTGTTCTTCATCTCGATCCTCCACCGGCATAGATCGGGTTCTTAAGGTTGATAAATCTGGTTGAATCAAAGTTATATAGATCAAAGGTTATATAAATTAAAACCGTATCTCGAAACCGAATGAAGATTGATTCAAAAAACGCGTATTGAAGAGGAAGATTGATTGTATTGTTTAAGAGGAGCGTATGGGTTTGATTGGAGAAACGTTTTTAATATTTTTAATAAATTTAAGAGTTAATTGCATTTTTGGTCCCTAATGTTTGGCCAAATTGCAGGTTTGGTCCTTAACGTTTCGAAAGTGCATGTTTGGTCCTCATTTTGAAGTTTTTGCTGCATGTTTGGTCCCTGATCAACGTTAAATGACTAAACTGACCTCGCCTTCTACCTTTTCTACTTTCTTTTCAGCTTTCTTACAAAAATGGTCCCTGTGTTGTGCCATGTTTACAAACTTAGTCCTTTTTTTTTCCTAGAAAGTTAATTTCGAAATTAAAATATTTAGAAAAATTAATTATTTTCGAAATTAATTTTTTTACAAATATAATTTTTTTTCGAAATTAATTTTTTTACAAATATTATTTTTTTTCGAAATTAATTTTTTTAGAAAAATTATTTTTTTTCGAAATTAATTTTTTTTTAAAAATTAATTTTTTTTTCGAAATTTTTTCTAAAAAAATTAATTTCTAAAAAAAAAGATTTATGCAAAAAAAATTAATTTTAAAAAAATTAATTTTTCTAAAAAAAGATTTATGCAAAAAAAATAATTTTCCTAAAAAAATTATATTTGGCCAAATTAATTTTTTAGAAAAAATTTCGTAAAACAATTCAAAGAACAATCCGCAGAGGAGCATCATTTTATCTTTCAAAAACACAAATCAAAAAACAATTCACCCCAAAATCAGTACCTTATCAACAACTTTCCATTCACCCCAAAATCAGTGGGCCCCACAACAATACAACAATCAGTAGAACAACAACAACAACAATAATCAACACTACCCACAACTCACTATCATTCAACTAGACTCGAATATTAAACGAAATATACGAAAATCTCAGATTTAATTCGTGTTATTCAATTAAACATCAGACCACTAAAGGTCAAACACACGAAATGTATCATCACTGATTTTATTTGAAGCCTAGCTTCATTATTTATATCCGAACACAAAAGATAAGTGAGATAACAATTATGTCATCCACGTTTTTTGGTTCATTCAAATGAAACACATAACTAACAATTAAACCCTACCCGAGACCCACAAATGGATCATGAAGATTTTGCCTTGATTTCTTGAACCGGATTGAGCAACAAATGAAGAAATAGGTTGGGTATGGTTGATGTTGTGAAGGGATTGTTACTTGCGTTTGTGTTTGAGTGATTCGGTTATGATGATGATGATGAATCTAAGATGAGATGATTCGGTTATGATGATGATGATGAATCTGATGATGATGAAGAAAAGGGTTGGGTATGGTTGATGTTGTGAAGGGATTGTTACCCGAGACCCACAAAGTGATTCGGTTATGATGATGATGATGAATCTTTTGATAGATGAAGATGAGATTGAGATTTGCATTGGAGAGAGGGGGCGGATAAAAGATATATGTGTAATTAGGTTTTGGTCAAATGAGATAAGTGTGTACTTATAACTTTAACCATTTATTAAAAAAAATAATAATTAAAAAAATAATAATTACAAAAACTGTCAATATTTAAAAAAAAAAAATTCAAAAAATAAGAATTTTGAAAAAAAAAAATTTAGAAATAATTTTTTTTATAAATTTTTTTCTTGAAATAATTTTTTTTTAAATATTTTTTTTTTTCGAAATTATTTTTCTTGAAATTATTTTTCAGAAAAAAAAATTGGAAAAAAAAATAATTTCGAAAAAAAAATTATTCTAAATAATTAATTTTTCTAAATATTTTAATTTCGAAATTAACTTTCTAGGAAAAAAAAAGGACTAAGTTTGTAAACGTGGCACAACACAGGGACCATTTTTGTAAGAAAGCTGAAAAGAAAGTAGAAAAAGTAGAAGGCGAGGGCAGTTTAGTCATTTAACGTTGATCAGGGACCAAACATGCAGCAAAAACTTCAAAATGAGGACCAAACATGCACTTTCGAAATGTTAAGGACCAAACATGCAATTTGGCCAAACATTAGGGACCAAAAATGCAATTAACTCTTTTTAATATTTTGTTTAACAAGTAGGGATGGATCAGTTGGTAAACCCCTTGCCTTTCAACCGAGAGGTCAAGGGTTCGATCCTCACTCCCTACAAAAGGCCGGGGGTCCTTTTCTACATTTGGTAGAATCAGAAGCAGCCTCTCTACCTTAGGTAGGGGTAAGACTGTCTACGTCTCAACCTCCCCCATACACCGCCTTCGACGGTATTGGGACCCATAACCCGTAGAAGACGGTATTGGGAGTTACTTTACTTTTTTTTTTGTTTAAAAAGTCCGAGTTTGACTTTTCATACGTATTTCCACAAAATGATACAAAAATTGGTGATTAAAAGTATTGTACAATGGAGCTAATAAAGGAAACGCATTAATCACTTTTTTAATGCGCGTGCTTCATGGCGTTTGTAAAAAAACTTATTTTATAAGATAGTATAGATATAGATTATGTATTTTTATGTAAATTCTGTAAATCCAAGATAGTTAGTATTGGGCTGGGTCATAGATAACGGTATAAACCGTTTAGTATATAGGGTTATAATGTTTAGAATAGGGTCGTATCTTTTACTTTGAGGGGATCGACATGTCCCTTTGTTCACCAGACATAAAGGTACCGATTCTCTAAGTATATATAGGGGTCGAATTCTGTAATCAAACATCAATTCAATATATACAAAGATTATTACATATTTCATGTTCTTGATTCCATTGGGACCAACAGTGGCATCAGAGCACAGATTATTGTGATTTATAATCAACCCTAAATCACCAGTTTATTCGTTTTACAAAATCAGATTACATACCTTACAATTGAGTACCGTTCTTACTCAATTGCCATTCGACTGCCGTTTTATAGTCACTTCGATTGTCGTTTTCAATCGCCATTAATAGTCACTTCGATTGCCGTTTTCAATCGCCATTTACAAGCATCTCGATTGCCGTTTTCAATCGCCGTTTATATAACCTATCCAGAAAAATTGTTTGCCGTTACCAAACAACAGAAGAATCAAAGTTTTGTTCGCCGTTACCAAACAATAGAAATATCGAAACCATTTTTTTCGATCAGTTTGCAGAAAAATTGAAACTTTTGTTTCAATCAGAACAACAGATAAGAGAAAGAAAAGGAACATACCGTTCGTTGATCAGTGAATCGCGAACCAGTAAAGAAAGGAAGGATTCCCACCAGAAAACCTCGATTAGGTTACGGAGAACAAGAAATCAACTTTTGATTTCACCGGAGAAGACAAAGTTTCGCCGGAACCACCGTCACCAGCGCTCATTTTTTTTATTAGGGGAAGAACTCTAATTGGAGCTTATAACCCAGAAGAAGATCCGATCTGGTATTTTTTTTTTGTGTTTTGGGTTTGATAACACCCCTCCCTTTTCTTTAATAGGAAATACAATATACTGTTTTTATAAGTTTTAGATATTTTTGAAACAAAATATCTATTCTAGGTATTGTTTTTGAAATTCAAAGTCTTGTTATTATAAAAGTTTTTTTAAATTGTGATTAAAATTTTTATTTTATATAGTTTAAAACTAAGATTGTGTTAGACATTTTTATAAAATAATTATGGGAAAGGAAGATGGGGGTAGTTCGAATAACAATAAGGGAATAGGATCGACACCCTATTTCCAATGCCCCTTGTTGACAACAACAAACTATACGATATGGTCAATAAGAATGAAGATCATTTTACAAGCAAATGGTCTATGGGAAATGGTCGAATCCACCGATAAAACTCAAGTTGATGAAAAGCGAGATAAGACCGCAATTGGGTATCTATTTCAAGGATTACCCGAAGATATGATATTGCAAGTAGCAAATAGCAAAAATGCAAAAGAAGTTTGGGATACATTAAAGACTCGAAATGTTGGAGTAGATCGAGTACAAAAGGCAAAATTACAAACTCTCAAATCCGAATTTGAGATGTTACAAATGGAGGAAGATGAAACTATTGATTCATTCACCGCGAAAATGACAAGTATTACATCAAAGATGACAAGTCTTGGATCAACACTCGATGACTCAACCCGTGTACGAAAATTGTTAAATTCTGTACCTGAGAGGTTCATTCAAATTGTAGCATCAATTGAGCAATACTCTGATCTAGATACATTGACTCTAGACAAAGCTATTGGAAGATTAAAGACCTTCGAAGAAAGGATAAAGGTTAAAAAAGGAAAGATCGTTGATCATCAAGATAAATTATTATTTACAAGACATGACAACAATAACGGTCGAAGACATCACTATGATAATCAAGGAAGAGGAAGATATGTTCCACCACATAACCGAGGTTATGACAATGCTAGACAACATGGAAGAAACGAGAATCACTCGAAAGATACATTTAATGAAGAAAAGAAATTCCCTCAAGATCAAGAAGGATTTACAAGGAATATAAATGAAGTAAGATGTTATAATTGCAACAAGCTTGGACACTATGCATCAAATTGTCGACGAAGACCTCAAAGACAACAAAGACAAGAAGCATCGAACCTTGTGGAAGAAGATTTAGAACCACAATTGTTAATGGCATCTACAAGCTTCAACAAGACTACGCCAACGAATGAAAGCAATTCGTTTGCAAAATTCCATGATGATGAAGACTCAAAGTGGGGAAAAATTATACTAGATGAAGATGAAGGAAGACATAATGAAGAGCAAGAGACTAAAGAGGACTATGATGAAATAAGTATGGAAGATCAACAAGTCAAAAGCAATGACATTTATGAAGGTAGAAAGCCTAAAGTCAAGACACATTTTTGGAGCACTATTACTTCAAAATTGGTTCAAAAGATCAATCACAAGATGAAAGGAAATTCAAAGTAAAATGAAGATAATGAAGACAAGATTGAAGATTAACAACGTCAATGGTTAAGGGGGAGAATGTTGGAAGTTAACCATTGACTTAGTTAAAGATGAAGACTTATAGGTTACAATTATATTAGCATGTAACTAGAGGGTAGTATATGTATGTATTATGTATTTTTATGTAAATTCTGTAAACCCAAGATAGTTAGTATTGGGCTGGGCCATAGATAACGGTATAAACCGTTTAGTATATAGGGTTATAACGTTTAGAATAGGGTCGTATCTTTTACTTTGAGGGGATCGACATGTCCCTTTGTTCACCAGACATGAAGGTACCGATTCTCTAAGTATATATAGGGGTCGAATTCTATAATCAAACATCAATTCAATATATACAAAGATTATTACATATTTTATGTTCTTGATTCCATTGGGACCAACAAGGAGGGTTTTCTTGGCTTAAGTCATCAGGGAAAAATCTGAGATGACAACAATTTTTTGCTATAATACCGTCAGATATTACGGACGGTACCAATCCGAGCCGCCCCCGGTTTTCATCCGGTCGTTACTCCAGCGAGGAAACTCGTGTGGAGGCGGTACGGTTTCTGGGAGGAAGCCGCTAATAGTCCCCACAACACCAGCGTGGACCCGGTTCAGACAACATAGTCTGGGTTAGTGGTGGACGAGGGCCTATCAATGAGGCAGGTGCGACTCCGACCCTTAAATTGAAAGTCGCCTTCAAAAAAAATCAATTCCAATCAGGGCGGGCCCATGAGTTTTTGGGAAGTTTATTGATTTTTGTCTCGTAGTATAAATTTTGTCAAAAATCCCTCTTTTTTTGAAACAAATATGGTCCCAATTTTATGTCATGTGTTTTGTTTGGTTAATCCATTGTATTATTGTTAAAAAAAAAATTAAACCTGATAACTTATACACCGAGGCCAATGATCATTAACAATTTAACATATCTAATCTTCGTTTTTCCTTTTATTCTTTTTTATTTAACGCCAATGGACTTCTACATAAATGAAAGAACTCCACGAGCCTTCTCTTAAATGGGCCAGACTGCCATGTCATTATATTACTGCTTTGTAGACTTATAGTGGCCCAAATGCAATCATATGTTTAATTAACTAAACTACTAAAGCCCTAGAGTAATTTCCCTTTGTATAGTTTGTACCATCATTAACTTCCAATTTCAAAATCAGGATAAGAAGTTTGTATATAAGATTATATTGGCCTTATAAACACTAGTGATAAGATGATTAAGCTGTTATATGTCAGTATGTGAGGTTCAAAAACATCGCACCATCACCGAGCCAAACAAGCACATTTTAAAAGCACGTTGATTAGTTTGTCACATCTAAAATATTCAACTATACCATTGGCTCCATAACAAACTCGATAGACGTTGTGTTATAATATATGACCAAGGTATTAGTGGTGGTCAAGAAGTATAACCGACGGAAAGTATACGGCTTAGTTAAATTTGGCATCTACAAAATGTACTAAAGCGATGTTTTTCTAATGCATTTTTAAGTGGATGTATGAACGAATAAATCTACGTTACAATCTCCGGGTTTCAGTTAACCAAAGCTTATGTTTGCATACGTAGCATAATGGGTTCAAATTGTGTCCGCTTGATAATGATCTTACGCGATTTACCTCTGTGATAGTCGTGAGATCGGTTGGCAAGGGCAGCCAAAATTTTGGTTTTCCTTTAACTTGCATGCTTACCACATAGAGTACCTTAGTTTCATCAAAGCAATGGCGAAACCAAGATTAAAAGTGAATGGCTGCACAAATTTTCTAAACTATAACATAAGAGAAACAATTAACAAAAAATAAGATAATTAAAAAGATTTACTTTTAGAAAAAAATTAGTTCAAGTTTCACATATTAATTGCTAACTAATAAATAACGACAAACACAATCTTTTGTGGTGTATTGAGTGCATCATCCCGGTGTTTTTCGAGAAAGTTAGCATCGCGAAATAAAATTTTATCGGGATCCTGTGACATATAGAAACCTTCTAGTTTCGTCCTTGCATCAAAGACTGGGGTCTCATATTCGAAATCCGTTTTCCATAACTACTTTTGTAATGGTCATGTTTATTCATGTTGACGGGGAACTTGAACATTTGAAATTTAGTCGATCAAGTATTCTTGCTCATAACCATCACTAATATACAACACATTGCTAAGAGGTTCGAATGTTTTCACAAGAGTTCTCATTTTTAAATTTCATAGATACATATCTTGGAGTTGGCCAAATAGTTGGTCACACAAAGGACTATCTTGGCTATACTGTGTATATTTAAATCAAATAGTTGGTCACACAAAGGACTATCTTGGCTATACTGTGTAAATTTCACTACTAAACTAGTTGGTAATTCTAATGTTTAAGGGGGTCAAGAGGTTCAAATAGTTTAAAAATAAAAGGTCCACAAAGGGTTAAAAAAAAGGGTTTTTCAGGGGTTTCGAAGAGGAGTCCACAATTTCAGTCCGCATTATTATTATCATCATCATCATCTCAATCTCAATAATAATAGCTTCAAGAAGAAGAGGAAAATAATGGATTATTGGATGAAGAAGCCAAATCTTTAACTGATATTCTTAAAGGTATACCCCATCTTTTTAAACTTGTTAGCCTAATAAGATTAATGTCATAGACTAGTAATTGGTTAATTTCTGCAATGTTGGTATGCAGAGTGATTAGCTGCGGGCCGACCATGTTTAACATTATCCGTGGACATTACTACCATGCTCAACTTTTTGTTTAGCGATTTTGCGTAATTTGTCCGTGGACCTTTTTTAACTGAACAAAACATTATATGTCCCACATTGGTATAGGATGAGAAATTTGAGCGTTTAAAGTTGTTAGCCTAACATTACCGTCATATACTAGTACTATGAATGATTTGCCTTAGTGTAGTTTAGGTTTAATTTGTGCAATGTAGAATGATTGGTTGTGGACCTTGTTTAACAAAACAAAAGATTTTTGTAACAATCCGTCCCACATAATTATGGGATAAGAAAAAATTTGAGTGTCGTGTAAGTCTGAATAGAAGTTCAATTCCATCTACGTGCAAACTCTAAAGTGGCTAACCTAACCTTCCGAGGGCTTTACCTGGTTTGAGTATGTGTGGTGGTGGGCTCTAATCTTGTGAATTAGTGGACCAAACATTAAGTAAGGTTAAAAATGAATAGCACACGGGTGAACTTGAAAGGGCGATGATCGAAATAGTGTTGTCTAACCTATTTTTGCTAAGAGACATTTTTATCTGATGATGTTTATGGGTCATTGATGCTTGTAAGTGCAACATGATTGTTGATTACTTGTCTAGTTTTAGTTTGTTTACATATGATTGATGTTAATTGAATTATGATTTGGAGTCTTAAGTGAAAATAAACAAGAAGTCTTTACGTATAATGAGGTAGTACCTCACGGCCTGCAAGTGTAAGCAATACAGTACCAAGACCTCCAGCTGTGACCCATTTTTGAGTAGAGAAACCCAGCAACTCCATGAATAATGAAATAGATGCAACCCACACTGCAGAATAAACAGCTTTTCCAGCAAATTCATAACCCATCTGTAAATCAAAAGATACAGAATATAAGAACTTAAAAGTCATTTAGTAGTACTTATCATACCATCATAATAAAAGCAACAATAAACAATTGGTTGAAAACGAGGGTGTTTTTGTATGGATTGAGTTGGGTTGACCCACAAAACTTTTAGTCTATAGTTATTATAGCTTCTATCAACAAGGAGTATGAAATATGATTACGACAATCCTTTAAATTTTTTATAAAATGATTTAGGAGGTTTTAAGCAATTAAAAACATTGCGGGCAACTTTCCACCCTGTTGAGCCATTTGACAAGTTTCCTTTTTGGCTAAATTTTTATTTTTTATACTACACGTTTAACTCGCTAGAGATAAAAACTAGCCTGAATCAATCCATTTATAAAGTGGGTCAAAATTATCACATATGGTGAAAACTATAGAGTATGACTACATGTAAAATCGAATAAAAGAAAACATTGATAGGACATGGGACATAATTTATGTTGAGACCACAACAGTTTATCCCTTCCAGCTACATATATATGCTGACATATATACATACATACATATAATATCTATGTGTACATACATATATACTTTCCAAAGAATTTAGATATGCTAGAGTCATAGATACATACAGATCTTGCATCGCCAGGATCCTTTTTCTCCACAAAGAATTTCTGTGTTTGTTGTATCAAGCTGCTAAAACAAAATACAGGATCGTCTAAACATCTAGTGATGACAAGACAAAAAAAGAAAAACCTTCCCAAGCATATGAACAAGTTATTCAATAGTGATGACTCCCACCAACCAGCCACCATCTACTCATGTAATGAACTAATAGATAGGATAATGGGTTCCAATTGCTTAAGCTTTACCATGTAAGATGTAACACAAGATAGATTATCACCTCGGTAAGCAATATGCAAATGCCAAAACTGTAGACAATGAACGAACAAAATTCACTCAAATTAAACATGATAAAAATTTAAATCTTTTTGGTTCACGAACATACTTATCGGTAAGAATATAGTGATCAATAAAAAATAAATATGATGAAACCCTAACATCAAAGCATCTACAGTAAAAACAACACTAATTATCGGTACAAAAGTGTAAAGAAAATGTACCTAAAAAATAAGAAGCTGGGAGCAATGATGAAGATAACTAAACGGATAATTATCGGCCGCTGTTTTCGAAGATCAGCTTCCGGTGTTGACGTCATTCGTTTTGATGAGACCACAAACAACAACAACAACAACAACAACAAACCCAATCCCGCCAAGGCAGGGTATGGGGGAGGTAGAATGTAGACAGACCCTACCCCTACCCCAAGGAAAAACCCGGGTATAGAGAGGCTGCTTCCAAAGAGACCTCTGGCAAGTGCTTGTGTGCGCGTGAGACAGCAAAGGCAGAACCACAAACGAGAGACAAAGCAGTCAACAAGCATGCAAGAGAGCAGGCAAAAACAAACAACACAAAAAAAAAAAAAAAAAAAAAAAAAAAAAAAAAAAAAAAAAAAAAAAAAAAGGAATATAAAATTAATATAAAATCTCAAGGGAGTGTTTGGGAGGTTGGACTGTCATCCAAACCTATTAATATAAAATTACAATAAAAGGAATAGTAGAAAATTAATATAAAATCTCAAAATTTAAGTCTCATTTAAAGTTTTAAAACCATATGTAACCGGTTTTTTACGTTTTCGTCTATTTTTTTAAGTTTTCGTCACTTTTTTTACGTTTTCGCCTTTTTTTTTACGTTTTTGTCTATTTTCTTGCGTAAGATAACGTAAGAAAACGTAGAATAACATACAAAAACGTAAAAAACACTTATGAAATCATATGAAAACAGAAAAAAAAACGTAGCAAAAATGAAGAAAACGTAAAAAAAAAGACGAAAACGTAAAAAAAATTGAAAAATAGTAAAAACGTAGACGAAAACGTAAAAAAATGGACGAAAACGTAAAAAAAAGAGATGAGAATGTAAAAAAAAATGGACGAAAACGTAAAAAAATGGACAAAAACGTAAACAAACGTACCTAAACGTAAAAAAAGACGAAAACGTAAAAAATGGACGAAAACATAAAAAAAGGGACGAAAACGTAAACAAACGTACCTAAACGTAAAATAAAGGACGAAAACGTAAAAAAAAAGACCAAAACGTAAAAAAAAATGGACGAAAACGTAAAAAAAAAGGCAAAAACGCAAAAAAAACGGAAGAAAACGGAAAAAAAATTAGATGAAAACGTAAAAAAGCGAACGAAAACGTAAGAAAATGGACGAAAACGTAAAAAAAAGACAAAAACGTAAAAAAAGGGACAAAACGTAAAAAAAAGTACTAGAACGTATACAAACGGATATTGATAAAGAGTATTTATATTCTTAAATCATAAAACACTAGTGAAAAAAATGAATGGAAGAAGTACTTCAATAGCATAAAAAATAAACAATCTTCTACTATGCGGATGAAGACTTTAGATGTGACTTTTCTTCTGCAGACATGATTTGCAGGCGAAGAGGTAAAAACTTTGAAAAAACAAATGACACCTAGTCTTTGAAGACATTTGTAGCATTTGGCTTTTTTAGTGTGATGTAATGTAACAATGTTTATTCATGGGTTTTGCTAGCCATAACTCTATGGGTTGTGTTTAAGCGTTATTTAATTGATTAATTAACATCACATATTCCATATTTAACAACACTTTTTATAAATATAATTATCAAAAGTGTATAATAACGAGTTCATTAAATCTTATTTTACAGTTTACACAAATGATGAGACTTAAACACAACCCATATGGATTGTTATTTTGAAGATGCGTGATCTAGTTGGATTGACATCCTAAGATGATCACGATTCCATGTCAGATTTTGTTCCTAAAAGTAGGCAACATCTACACATTCTCGTTGCTTATTGCCGTAGAATCGTAAGGTTTTAAATTGAAATCCTGAAACTTATACTCAGGGCCGGCTTAAGGGGCAGGCGAACCAAGCCCATGCCTAGGGCCTCCCATTTTTAAGGGCCTCTAATTTTTTGAAAAAATTTGTATGTTTTCAGGTTGTTTTGTTCATCGGAAATAATGGAGTAGAAGATGATACGTGAAAGGTGAGAAAGTGATTGGGGAGGGAGAAACACATAAAGCTAACTGGTGGGGTAGGCCTCTCATGGAAACTGGATTTTAGTACGCAACTTAGTACATTATTTTTTGTGGTGGGGTACATTATTTTATCCAAATAAAGTCCAAAAGTAAGTATGTCCCAAAATATAAAATATTGATGATTTGTATACGTTTGGACATGGTACATGATCTTCGGCAAAAAAAATACATCATCTCATTTATATAGTCCCAACAAATTTTATATTTTCTTATCAGTAAAAATGTGGCCCCCAAATGAATTGATAGAATCCATGGGACTTACACTTGTTTAAGCCGAATCTTAAACATCATTTAAACAGCTTTTTAATACCGGAGCGTACCGCGTTTCATGTGAGTATGGTTTAAACGTGACTTTTAATTTTTTCCGCTCTATTAGAAAGGGCCACATTTTTTAGTTTCGCTTTAGGCCTCCAAAAACATTGAGACGGCCCTGCTTATACTAATATTTTATTATAAATTTCAAACCAAAAGGTAAGCTCATTTTGGTAGAATAGTCGTAGTCATATATCATAAAACTGATGTCGATTATACATATTTAGATGTTGAATGATCTCTTTGAGATAATTATACCTTAAACTTCATAAACTTTTGTTAGTTTTGATTACCTACTTAATAACCAAACAAGTATAACTTGATATTGATAGTTGGCCTACTTTGCTAACACCATAACCCGGTTAAGAAAAAAATCATCAAATAGTAATGAAGTTTCATTAGTGTTCCGATTTAGTCACTCATACATTTTTTGATAGTGTTTAACCACTCAAGTTTCACAAGTGTTCCATTCTTATGCAATTTTTCAAATCTTTTAGCCATTTAAGATGACATGTCCATTCTTGATGACATGTATACCTTGTGTTGCTGACATGGACATATGAGTTGGCAATTATGGGTTTTATGGAAAGAAAAAAAAAAGTGTTTTGCAAATACTGCATATACGATTTGTAAGATTTAAATATTTAGTTGTTCCCAAACGAAGTTAAATGGTAACGTGTGTCAAGTATACTAGAATGCTAACCATTATTTTTATTTCATTGATTTGTATTTCAACAAAATAAAGAGATTTACCTTTAATATGGCAATAGTGCTCTTGTGCTCTTAACTTCTGTATTGGATCAATACATATGGATCTATTTTGTCTGCACTAAAATGAATAAAGAGTATAACGTTATTTGCGTGTTTGTAAATATGATTCAACATCAATTATATGGTAATTACTTTGCTAGAATCATTATCACTTAGTAGATTAATAACATACTGAGGGTTAGAACTTTCTCAATAATCATTCGCTCCCACCACTACGCCAAAGACCACAGGGAGTATTGCATAGCATGCAGTAGAAATAGATCAGCAGCATACCAACAGACATAAAAACATTTGACTGCACTGAAACCCACTGACCATCTGAACAGCCTCAAAACAAATCTTAGCATTTTATTTGGCCATTAACACCCATTCAATTTAAGCAGTTTGTTTGGCCACAAACACCATAACTACAGCCAAAAAAAAAAAAAAAAAAAAAAAAATCTAGTCCGGTTTTGGCCGGTCTGGTCTCGGTCTAAGGTTTTGGGCTAGTTCGGTCTCGGTCCGGTCCGGTCCGGTTTTGGACCGTTGATCACCTCTAGTGATAGATGCACTATAATAAAAATATCAACGTTATCATAACTCTGGGTGTAATGTTTGAATCTTATGACGAGGTTTACTCGGACGGCAAGTACCAATCGCCTATAGATTGTTTGGTGAGGTGAGCCATGTATAAATCATGTGGAAGATATTCAAACTCTAATTGCATTGCCTATATTTTCCATGCAATGAAAACTTTTTATAAGGGGTTACTTTTGTGAAACTTCCCACATAAAGTAAAGAGAAGAAGCTTACTTGCTTATATATTGTGGTGAATATAGTTTAATAAGTTGAGATGAGATTAGTATTATGTTGTTGGTTTCACATTCTCGTTGTTGTTATTTATGGAGAAAATAAACAACGTCGATATTGTTGAACAAACAATTTATATAACATCTAACTTTTGTGGTCATTTTATTGAGAAATCTATTTTCAACATATATGCAATTAGCAAGTCACCTTATCCTTAATTTCCTATTAGCAATTAAAATGATGAATGTCATTCTATTAGTATGGATTTTTCTAACTTGTGCCAGGCACAAGTTAAGCACACCAAAAAGTACTCAGGGACTCACACAAAAGTACAGAAAAATGTACTTTTGTGTGAATTCCTAAGTATTTTTTCATGGGTCATGTGCTTGCCCTAGGGCACAAGTTAGAAAAACACTTAACTTTTGCACAATTACATGCATCAATTAACTGGTCAATAAATACAATTAATATAATTATTAAAACACTCCTTACATAACTAAATACAAATTATCAGGCATATTCAAAATTTATGCATTAAATGTCACTAATGTAAATAATAAAGCATATTATATAACGGAGCTGCATCCCAATAACTACAATAGAAAATTCTTTTATGTGACGCTAGGGGTGGAAACGAGCCGAGCCGCTCGTGAAAAGCTCGGGATTAAATCGGTAAAAAGCTCGAATAAGCCGAGCCTAAACGAGCTCGAGCCTGAGTTCAAGCCTAATTTTTGGCTCGTTTAATAATCGAGCTCAACCCCGAGCTTTATATACAAAGATCGATTAGGCTCGCGAGCCTAAACGAGGCCTAAAAATATATACGTATATATATTTTCTATAAATATAACCATGTATAAACGAGCTTAAAAAAATAAATGAGCTCGAGCATAGCGTGATTAACGAGCCTTCGAGTTTTATTTCATTCAACACGTTATATAAGTTAGTCGAGCTCGAGCTTGTGAAAATTTTCACCAGCCGTGCTCGAGCTCAAAATATAAGGCTCAAAACGAGCTCGAGCACAAGCTCGAGCTCTGGCAAGCTCGTTTTGTAACACCCCCAAAAATCATGTTTTAACATCGGAAGACTATTTTGGGTGTTACGGGGAGGATCGAATCATAGTCATAGAAAACGGCTCAAAATGAGCAGTTTTGAAAATACATGTCATTCAAAATAGTTCAATTACAGAAATAAAATATCAGAGTGTGTAAATCATAAAAGCAAGGGATTTTGTACATGTAAGCCACCCAAGTTTTAACATTTTTTCATTAAGGTCGCTCATCTATGAAAAATATCTTATAGGCCGTTCAAGTGTATTTCCCTTTTCGTTTATACCAAATCTGGCAATATGAAGTGTTTATAGACTAAAATATCCTTGATATATCAAATAGATATTACATATTTATAATATAATTTGTTATGATTTTCAATTTCTTAGATGGGGCATTTTCGTCAATATACAATTTTTCGGTGTAATTTTGGACGGATTTGTAATAAATGAAAAAGAAAATATACTTGAACGGCCTATAAGTTAGTTTTCATAAATAGACGGCCTCATTGAAAGAAAGTTAAAACTTTGGTGGCCTCCACGTACAAAATCCCTTTACAACTCATTACCACGATTACACAAGTAGAATCTCAACAACACATATAACAATAATGCAATCACATTTTACACAAGCCAAACATAAACAATCACATGATGGTTTATAATACACAATCAATAATACAACTTAGTACTGCTCTTTAATGGTTATGTTGACTGATGACTTAAGTATTATATTAAACGAGGCATGATACAACCCGTGCGATGCACAGGCTTGTTTGCTGACTAATTAAATTGTTTTCCGTAACGTTGATGCATCTTTATCTTTCTCGGGGCGGGGTAGCATGTGATGGTATTTATAATAACTTTTTGCATTTGAATTAGTTTATTTTCAATAAAAGTTTCAACGATAAATTATAATTCTTTTTGTTAAGTTCATAATGTTAATGGTAATACATTGTGAATGGAGGGGTTGTTTTATATTGTAATTGCGTGTTGCAACTTAGAATATGGTCTTTGCGTGTAATGTATTCTTCGGACGTTTTTTTTTTTTTTTTTTTTTTTTTTTTAATTGTTATATTTGAAGGACTTGTCCGTCATTCTTCTTAATGTGAGGGGGCTTTTGTTACTAAATGAGATTTTCTTGTTTCTTCTTCATGCATGGTCTGAACCCAACTTGGATTTAATTTTCTAGAAGATGAAAAGGCTTGAGTAACATCAGAATTAAATGTTGTAATGGCTCTTCGGTGTCTTTTGCGGTTAATTTTGCAATTAATTATATATACACTACATACATTTAACCCTAATTATATCACACAACTTTCAATATCTTATACCTAATCTTGAAATGGCAGAAACTACAAATCTCGATGAAATGAAGAACGCTACTGAAACCGGTAAACTTGCCGATGGGTTCAAGCTGCTTATAACACATGAAAAGGCTGAAGAGAAGAGATTTATTGCTCGGATTGGAGAGGAAAACAGCATATTGAGGGCGGTGATTGAGAAAAAAGAGTAGGCAATCACCGAGGCAGCTACAGCATTTACTCGTTTCAATGCTGTGGTTGCTACGGGCCATGATTGCCTTCTTGAGATGCAACTCAAGGACCGCAGGAAGCTGGATTTGTTGGCTCAACTGCTGGTGCTTTCTCGTGAAAGCTTGAATCAGAAGGATGAGCTGATAGAGAGGATTGAAGATGTTGAAGACGATGATGATGAAGAATAGGTTGCAATGGGGGTTTTCTTTTTGTGTTTTGATGATGTATATGGTTTAAGTTAATGATGATGATGTAAAAACAATGACTTATGCTTGAATGGGAAAACTGATGACTGATCAGTTATGTTTTAGTACATATTAATTAATACTATCTTTTTTACCTTTTAAGAGTTACTCGTATTAAAGTTATTTTTATTTTTTATTGTTAAGGGTTAAAATACAATATTAGGTAGGTAGTGTGTGTAGTGTGTGTTTGACTTCCTATCTCACACACATGTTTCTCTCACACCCGTAAAAACACACAGTGAGATTTAGATTGCAGATCTAGGGTTTTCATTTTTAGGTAAAATTAATCAAAATGGATATTAAACAATAAAATGTTTATGAGGGCTATGTTAAAGGGTTTGAAGCTTTGATGATTGAGCCAAATATTTCAGGTATTGCACTTCAATCTGATCAAATGAATGGTTGATTTTAATGTTGGGTTTTTTATATTTAGTCAAATTAGTATATACCGTTTGGGGATCTTGTGTTTTTTTATATAAAAGTTGGGATTTTTATATGGTTTCTTGATCGTTAGTGTAGAAATGTGGATTTTATTGCATCCTTTTAAGATGTTAAAGCTGGATTTTTGATATTGGGTTTTGATAGTTAGTAGAATTATGTATATCGTTGTGATTGATTGTATTTGATTTATTTGGGATGAAATGCGTATAAAAATGTAAATAATATGTGAGTTAGGTGGTTAATCTGATATTGTTCATGGAATATATATTACAAAGTACTTATTATCAGTTGGTTAGAGTTTAAGTGAGTATGTGAATTTAAGTGTTCACAGATTCATGATGAAATAGTTTAATAGACGAATTGTGTTATTCAGGTTTAGTGTATGAATGTTACATAAATCAAGTGATCTCAATAAGCAGTTTTTAAAAGTTGATATAGTATTTGTTATACGGAAGAGTTTATAAGTAGGCTCAATGCAAATAATGATGGTATTGAAAATAAATTATAAAGAGTAAACCTGTTTAGTTTAATCCGCGGGTAAACATGTTACATGTGTGGATAAAGGCGTTATTTTTTGATAAAGGTTATATAAAACCGATAGTAGTATCTAATGAGCTAATAAGTTTTCTTATTGGGAGAGTCCAAAAATAAGCTTAATCTTTAAGCATACTTGTACAGTTGAGTGTGAGGTTTATTTTGTTAAAACGGCGATCCAAGGCTTACTTTTGTTTAGTTGTAAAGCAAGTAGTGTGAGCATAAACTGAGATGTCATTGTAATGATGTTTTGTGTAAATTTGTATGGTAACGCTAAATAAAGTATGTAATTAGTGTGCAAGTACTGGTTGCATTCACCTTGCATCAGTTACTATGATTATCCTAAGTGTTGATAGTATGGAAATTGATACAGATCTTTTGAGGCTACATTTATGTGGTTAGTGTGATTGTATCCCTCTTTGAACTCTTATTGTTAATTAGTTGTCGCATTTCTGACATAGTGTACTCAGCTAATATTGCAGCACTTCTTGTATGAGCTTGTAAAGAATAGGAATGATGTGAGTGTTTGATATGATCTTTGCAGGTATGAACGAAAGTTTTCTCAGATGGATTTGGTAATAGCACTGTAAGTATTATCTCCTTCTTTTAGGGTTATCTGGTTCTGAGTTTAGCGGGCGCAAACGGTTTGGCTAACTTCTTGATCTGCCACCTTGAGTGGTACGAATACCTGCTCTGGCCATTCACAGTCTGCTGGCTTGGGCCACGATTAACTCTGGGTGTGTGTTTTAAGTTTTCTTGTTTTATATTTGGTTTTGAGTTTTCTCCGATGCATTTGGTAATAGCACTGTAAGTATTATCTCCTTCTTTTAGGGTTATCTGGTTATGAGTTTAGCGGGCGCAAACGGTTTGGCCAACTTCTTGATCTGCCACCTTGAGTGGTACGAATACCTGCTCTGGCCATTCACAGTCTGCTGGCTTGGGCCACGATTAACTCTGGGTGTGTGTTTTAAGTTTTGTTGTTTTATATTTTGTTTTGAGTTTTCTCCGATGCATTTGGTAATAGCACTGTAAGTATTATCTCCTTCTTTTAGGGTTATCTGGTTCTGAGTTTAGCGGGCGCAAACGGTTTGGCTAACTTCTTGATCTGCCACCTTGAGTGGTACGAATACCTGCTCTGGCCATTCACAGTCTGCTGGCTTGGGCCACGATTAACTCTGGGTGTGTGTTTTAAGTTTTCTTGTTTTATATTTGGTTTTGAGTCTAGGTTGCAGGAGGATAGGTTTAGAGTAGTCCTGGAAGTTGAGTTTGAGGCGTTTAGTTTATTGTTAGTTACATTGGTCATTCTCAATATTGTATAGCTTATTCCATAGCTTAATAAAGGTTTTTGTTATAATTTAACTTAATCACGACTTTACATACTAAGCTGATCTGATAAGCTCAGTTTAAAAACTAAAAGGCAAAACCAAAAATGAATTATTTCATGAATAAAGCATAAAGTCACACACACGCAACAATTTACGCGATTCACTTTTAGACTTCATGTTTGAACATTACATAGATGTGCTACGCTAGGTTGCTGAAAGTTTCTTTGAAAACAATGTTACGTGTGCAGTGCTTAATTTCCGGGTCCTCTTCTTCAATCATCAGTATTTTAAGACCGTCAGGACTGGTAACTCTAGATAGCGCAACATAAAGCTGACCATGGGTGAACACGGGAGCAGGCAAATAGAGGCCAACGTAATTAAGTGATTGGCCCTGACTTTTGTTAATTGTCATTGCATAACATGGTCTTACAGGGAATTGTCGCCGTTTTAGGACAAATGGCCACTTGGATTGTTGTTATGTGAGTATAATCCTGTGTATAATGACATCCTCCCCTATATTTGAACCTGTTAGAACCTTAGCGTAAATAACAAAGTGGCCTAGATCTGTGATGAGCAACCTCGTTCCATTACATAGCCCTTTGCTTGGATTGATGTTGCGCAATAGCATAATTGGTAATTCCTTTTTTAAATGAAGAGCATGCGGGGGCATCCCGGGGAAATTTAAGGAATTTAAAAATTCAATCGGATAGTGTTCGTGCTGTTCTAGGTTGTCCGTAGATGACTTGCAAATCTCGTCTGCACTGTTGTATGTAACAGATTCCCCTGCTAACTGTTTAAACATGT
The DNA here is from genome assembly GCA_021014915.2 of Artemisia tridentata subsp. tridentata. NCBI lineage: Eukaryota > Viridiplantae > Streptophyta > Magnoliopsida > Asterales > Asteraceae > Artemisia > Artemisia tridentata. Next base: position 513,391,695 of record CP139509.1, on the reverse strand, counting down.
ACTCATTGATGGCATCAGCATCATCATTCCGAGGAGTTAGTATTGCCCGTTCTTTGAGATACACATCGTCCGTTTGTCTCGTTGTAAAATCAGGGTATGTCTCTGCGACAATCTGCTTGATAGGAGAATCCCATGATTTAATTAGGAAGTTTTCAGGGATGTCAATCCAGGTTGGGTCATCCTCCCCTTCTTTGCATTTCGCCGGCACTTTGCCATCCCCCACAGCTAAAACCCATCTATTGAAATCATGTTTTCGAGTATCAAGTTCCCCATTTTCACTATACTCGTTGACACGCATGCTGCGCGTAAGGATGAATACCTTGCAATGATTCCATAATTCAGATTGGTTTATGCATGATTGCACAATGTCTGCCCTGCTTCCTTTCGGTATAACTGGCAGAACTTGTCGAAAGTCACCTCCCAGCAAGACCGTCACGCCTCCAAAGATTCGATCCCTACTGTCCTGGTCATGATATCCTAAAATATCCTTAAGGGTCCTGTCCAATGCCTCAAACGCATATTTTTGAGTCATTGGAGCTTCATCCCATATAATAAGCTTAACTTGCTGAATGAGTTCCGTCATATGTGTGTTTTGTTTTTTTGCCGCATGTACTGTTCTCTAATAAATCAAGCGGTATAACAAAACGGCTATGCGCAGTTCTCCCACCTGGTAGCAGCAATGAAGCTATTCCTACACAATTTGAGAATGTTCATTAGGCATGCATTTTTATAAACTTCCAAATAGTTTATTGTTTACATTTAGTATAAATATGTACCTGAAGATGCAACAGCAAGCACTATCATGCGTTCTGATCTTAACCTTGATATGATAGTTTTGTATAGGAATGTCTTTCCGGTTCCGCCTGGACCATACACAAAGTAAAAGTTCCCTTTTTTACCATGGACAGATTCAATCACCTGTTCATAGATGAAACATTGCTCGGGATTTAACAATGAATGAAGTTGTTGATGTTCAATCTTACTCTTGTTCATATCATAAGCCAACGCTTCTCTTATGAGACGATTGTCCATGTTGGTTAGTAACCTTGGGTCAGGCAGTGGTAGGTCTTGAAAATCCGATAAAGATCTCCCATGTATGTTTAACAACTCTTGGATTTCTATCAAACAATAGTTCTTGAGTTGCTCTTCTGTCAACTCCAAGTCAGGGTAATCGAAGATTTTCCTTTTATTGTGTAGAAGATCTTCTGATAAAAGCTTCCAGTTTTCTTCCCACAATTTTAGAGGCCTGCTGACATCACAAAATATTAAAATTGTCACGAATATGTCACGTAATTGTGGGCTAAACATCCATACACTTGCTTCTGATATAGCATGTGTCCACTCTGTGTCATCATTTAAAAGGCCATATGCAAAACATGCTTCCTTGAAGGTGGAACATATTTTGTCATGAACAGTCATGAGTTTTTCAAAAGACTCAGGACCTCTCACAATATTCAACAAAATCCTAAGATAATATCGTTCTCCAGACGCCGGGTGTGAGTAAACAATCCTCCCAATGCATTTTCTCACCTTGCGTTTCTTCCACGTTTTGGTTTTCAAATGCCACACATAATGTGTAGGTATCTCAGCATACGTGTATTTATTCGCTTCTGTATCACGCTTGTTTAATTCAAACCAATCAGTGAACATGGTCATGTCAATACCTTCCCTTTGAATTAGAGCAAGTAAGCTTTCGGAGTCACGAAGTGTGATTGCATTCTGATTTGGCAAGTGGTAATTCAGCTTCATAACAGATGGATATGAGTAATGAATGTCGTAGGAAAACAGACGCCACACCGCTTCACATGGAGCTAAAAAATGACAGTTCAAATAGTTCTTTATTTCGTCCACCTCCAAAAACTGTACATTTCCCATATCACCATCGTTTTTAACATTTTCTTGAATAACAATTGTGGCTTTATCGGGACCTTTATTTAAGTACTTGAATAAGTACTTAATTGCCTTTGATCTGTTGCACCATTCGACGTTAATGTGGGCCTGATATTTCAGGAGGAGATAACGGTTGTGAGGAACGACATATCTGTTATCGTATTTGAATTTTCCTTTTATATGGTAAGCTTTATTATCCCTTCGGCGATAAATAGCATAACCATCATTGTCAACAATTGTATCAGGCACAAAAGGTTTAGGAAAATGTTTTGAGCACTTACTCTCAAATGTACATGCAGCGTTTTTATCATCTTTTCCACAGGGACCATGTAACATAAACTCAGTTACTACTTTATACGCATCTGGGTCATTCTTTCGACATGGTATCTCAGCTGTAATTATATCGTCTATTTGGGGTGGGGTCTTGCTTTTCAACTCCTCTTCTAGCCATAGCAGGATATGAGCATGTGGTAGACCACGTTTTTGAAATTCTATCACATACACAACTGAAAGATAATTGAAAAAAGCATAAGCTACTGCATATTTTATATATAAAAAGGGTAAATGGATTAACATTAGGAGTTAACTTTTATTACCTGCCCGTGACTTGCCAAAAATATGTTGTTTTGTAAGATCATTTAACAGTTCAGTCAGTTTAATCTTGAATACACGCGTTGCCACTTCTGGGCGGTCATGACCTTTTTGGCCCGGGATGTGCTTTAACATTTCTGCAATCTCGGGCCATTTTGGGTTAGCAGTGAAAGTGATGAACAGGTCTGGGTTCCCATAGGTCCGGCATATAGCCATTGCATCCTGGTAGTTTTGCATCATATACCTTGGTCCGCCTATAAAACTCCTTGGTAGAATAATTCGTTTTCCCAGACCTGCTGCATTTGTATCCCCCCTTGTTACAGCATCACAAACATTATGATATAGATCTACGCGCAACGTATCTTGGTTTTTCCTGGTCCATTGAAGTCTATGCTCTTCTACAGCGGTGTATGCATCAACCAAGTATTGTTGGAATAATCGGCCACCTCTAAGCAAGGTAGTACCTTGGTTATTTCGTTGTTGTATGATGTACGAATAGTATTCTTTCATTGTGACAAAATCCCTTTTGGTTTTGCGTACATCTCTGTTGTTGTGATACGGTATCTTTTCATGAAATCCCTCCTCTCCATATGGGAACAATAATGGATATTGAAGGGCCATGTATTCTGGATGTAACTCGGAAATACGTTTCAGACCTTCATCCTTGTTGCTTACAACAATGTCTCTTGTAGGGATACCATCACCAAAGTCGTTAGTAATTAGAGCTTTTATTTCTGGCACCGTTGGGGCGTTGTATTGTCGAGAGGAACCCCGTCCACTTAGCAGCCGTAGTTCAAAGGTTGCTGAATTGTGGGAGTCACACCAATCTCAAGCCATTCGAAATGCCTTGGCGATTGAATTTGATTTATCAAACATTTGAATCAGACCTGCTACTATATTTGCATCTACAACTTCTCCCTCATCCTTGTCTATAAAAGCTCCCATTCGGTTCTTTACTTCATTTCCAGTGTCAAAAAAGTATAGTTGCGCATATTTAGGCTGAGTGTACTGTTTAGGGAGCAATGAACCTATTCGATGGTAGCTTTGACCATTTATTCTAAAGGTATATGGGCCCCTTCCTGTGTTAATTGAATGGTCTATTCTTGCTCCAAAAGATGTGTAACAAAACATGCCATTATATACTCTGATCTGCTCTTTGAATCTTAAACTTGCAGTATTGTTATAGTCCATAAGCTCATTAAGAGGCGAAGGTGGTTCATTAAACATGGGGAGAAGCAGTTTTCCGTCTTGACAGCAAATGGAGAAAGTTGGATTGACACGGGTCCTTGCTTTATCGCTTCTCTCCTGATACCACATAACCGCCTTGCAATTTTGACATTCAAACGATGGAGGCCCAATATTATGGGGAACCACATGTACACCTTGCCAAAAGAGGTAAACCTTATTGAGAATAATAACATTTTTATCCATTAAATAACAGAATACATCAATTATAAAATATGATTTTACCTGCAGATGCATGCGCGGCTCCGGGTGGGATTTTTTTAGTTGCACGCTCAGATATTGTTCCTGTATGAAGAATCATTAAGGTAATATTCAATCTTATGAAACCAATCGAGTGTGAAATATAGTTTGTTTAATTAATCACCCGCTGATCTCCTTCTTTTATATGTAAAGGGTTTTTTGGAAGTAGAAGCTGTTTGATTAGGCGCCAGATCTGTTAAAGTCGCTACTGACCGTGATCCTTCTCCTAACAAATTACGGTGAAAATGCAAATCAGGTATGCATTCTTGAAACATTTTTGTTATCTGATAATGCAAATGCATGTTTGGGGCTGATGTATACCTGTAAATGTTTTGACAGTCTCAGTTAACTGTAAACCACAATAGCTTTGTATTTTTCCACTTTGACTGATAATTGTTTTGGAATGAATAACCACACTTTTATGCAACATGTCTGACAGTGATGGAACATCAGCAGATTCATTTTGTGACCCTGTAACGCAAAGGCAAAGATGAATTTGATCAAATACATAATTGGAAGGTATGGAAACCTGTTAAATTTGAAACATACATGTATTCATTTATATTTGCGAGATCTGAGTGAATTTTTCAACACATAACCTTGCAGGTTTGTAAAGATAAAGAAGGAAGATGTATATTAATTCATCTCTTGGAATTCTATTGCTGAACTGATGCAATAAGTGTACTGAACAATGAAAAGGCATGTATGGTAATTGTCTCCAGGTTTTTAAGGTTCTTATTATTCTTTTAATAATGATTCTGATTTTTTCAATAACAACACACTAATGCATTTTATTTTAAAATTCAGTATATTAATTATGGTCCATGTATATAGCATATGAAGTAAGTAAAATACTCTTAATTGTTATAAAGTAGAGTATGAATGGCCTACTAAGAGTAGTTTCTATGACACTTGTTATGGTTAAAAGAATATTTTATGTGCAAATTAACCATATGTAGCATAGGATATGAAACCATATAAATAGAAGGAGGATTGGAATATGAGATACTTAATAATAAACTGTGACGAAATATAGAAGGTAAAACCCATATAATATTGCCAATTACATTAAGTACTATAAGGATGAAGCTTAACATTTCATAATTTAAAAATCAACATTTAATCTATTAGGGATATCACAAAGTCAATTTTAGCCAATCTTGATCATTAGATTCAGCAGCATAGACATCTTCAATATCTTCATCATTTGAATTCGGCAAATCTGAAGCTACATTTGGTGTTGGCGGCTTTGTTGGTAACAATTGTAAACACTTGGTTTTCCGTCTCTCGTGTTTAGATTTGAAATAACATTGTCTTAACCTTAAGGTACTTTCCGCAAGTTCTGAATCAGGATCTTCTTCTATCCTTTTCTTTTCTTCTTCCAGCCTTGTTAGGATTTCTTGAGTTTTTGGAACAGCTTTTATATCTACATTCTGAGCCTATAGTGCAACATAACTTTGTGAGTAACCTAAAAAACAAAATGTTATATTTAAATGAATACTGACCTGGATAGCACCAATCAATAATTGTAGACTCCTTAGCTTACGATATGGCCAACGCTGAATACCCAATTCTCTACATCGCTTTTTAAAAACAGATAAACATACATTGGATGCTTTTGCAGCTTTTGCTGCTGGCATATAGTAATATTGGGACACCATTTCCCTATTGAACTCCATGACTTTACTGGATGATTTGAGAAATAGGATATAATATGGCTTTTAAAGACATAGGCAACTTAATGAGATTCCATGCATTTTAACAGTTATTGTAACTGTTAGCTTTCAGCAATCACTATTTAATGGGTTTTAAAAACACTGGCAACCCAATGATATTCCATGCATTTCAATGGTTTTTTGTAACTGTTAGTTGTATATGAATTAATGCAGTTAAATGTCCCTTTATGTATTTTAGATTGATTGATAATAACAGTTCCATTTAGGGATGTTTGAATCATACTGCATCTATGTGTTAAAGGATTTTATAAGTGATAAATTTATTTTTGTAAGGTCATATTAGGTTCTTATGGGTCAGTTAGTCAATCAAATTCACAGTTATTTTACAAAATGGTCAAAATCAACTTTAATTTTCATGTATGCATAGACTCATGACTTTAAGCCTGCATTACCATTGAAGTAGTAGCATAGATATATAATATAACTTCAATAAATCTTATTGTACATTAAAACTTCATTTTCATTAATTTTAGACCAATCAAAATCCATCTTAGTCAAGGTTTGAAAAAATCAAAGAACCCAGATATGCACATAGCAGACTACAAATTTTCTTTTTCCCCTTTTTTGCTAATAACCCTTTATGTATTCTAGCTCCATCAATAATTGGAATGGATATATAAGCGAATGAAAATAGGGGATACAACAGGATATTTACAGGATCATAGATAATTGTATTTCATTAATTAGAGATTTGGTTACATTCATATCATATGAAATAGTACACATATATCAACATTTCGATCATTCATACGTTGATCTTGTATATTAGACATTACATTTGGTAAACATGCCTGACGAAGAAATTGGAAAAACCATCTTTGCATTCATGGTCATTTGTCATTAGTAACACGCATATATATTTGATCTGATGTAGTAAGTATCTAAACCATGATATTTTCATCCTGCAGGTACCTGAAATAAAATTTAGCACAAAAGAAACAATATTTTGCATGATGTCACGCTGGGATATATCGTCAAACAAAGATAAGATCAGACATAAGCAAACGGTAGAGTTTTGTGTCCACCAAATAACAATAAGAAAATCCCAAAAGACAGTTTTAATCCAATCTATTATTATTATCATAAGTGTTTATTTGATAAAGTGTTCTTGGTCTGCATCATGCGTGCACTCATTCTGAATCGACAACAACAACCCTGAACACAAAAAATATAAAATGAAACATGTTAGCATGCGGGCAAATATAAAACGATAAGTGACCAAAAGACGCATACAACACGTGATTACCGTCTTGTCTTCTTGTTGGCAGGTACGGTGCTATTCTCACCATCATGCTCAACATCTTCAGTTATAAGTTCAATATCCGCATCTGAATTATCAATTTCCACACTGCAAACAATTTAACCATGTTTTGTTATGTTAAATACATTGGAGCTGTAAGATGGTTAGCGTAAAAAAGGTTTGGATGGTATGTATGATTTGTGTTGACCAAAGGTTTTATGTTTCGCTAACCTATTTTTCTTATTATCATCTGCAGAATTGGACTTTATCAGGCGTTTGAATGATGAGGTTTGTGTTGCATCCGTATTATTAGTCGGGGTATTGGACTCATCACCTTGGCTATCGCCTGCCGACAGTAGGTCATTTTCCATCTCTGAATCTTCAACGGCCAGCCTGCAAACAATGGAATTTCATGAGTAAGGATATTTAAAGAGATACACGTCCTGATAGAGTTGTTTTTGGTATCCAGATCCTACATGTTTTGGTTACCTTTTCCTTCTCTTATCCTCTACAGGCTTGGTAGGGGTAGTGAGTGTTGGCGGATGAGTGCATGGCTTGGATGATGAGCCTGCTACAACTGGATTATCAACAGTGCTTGAGCATGTGGTTTCAGATGACGAATGATACGGGTCAACTGTCCAACACGTAAAGCTCTCAAACGTTCCATATTCATAATACGTGTGAGTTTTTATTTCAAATAAGTGTGTTGTGCCAATGAGGTCAGCTATAGGAGATGGCAAGTCTGCGTGCTCATCTAAACCCTGTATAGTAAGGAGTGAGTAATGGGAATGCGAGAATGGGGAATAAGTAATTAGGGATTTATAAACATACCGCATCCTCATCTGCCACTAATGCCGAAGCTGGGAACTTTACCAATTCAACTGATGGCTCATCAAAAAGGACCACCACAGTCTGGTCGGTGCTATCAGATATATCAAGCTCAAGGCGATACCTGAGGTAAGCGCGTGCCAAATGGCAAGTGTGGATGTGACTAAATATATTGATTACATACAAATGTTTTAAGTAAACATAAGTTACAAACATAGCATTACCTTATTACCGGGTAATGAATTGGCCTGTCGCATGAATCACACCAGAACCGGCCATTCTTTCTAGTAGCTCCTTTTTTGCAGGTGTCACTCCCACATGATGGAAAATTCCATCCCTTTCTAGTACGCACATTAGCAATCCTGGCCTTAATCATGAAAGTTGCACTCTGTATATAAATAATAGATGTAAATGATATGCAGTATAAGGAGATTATAGAGATGACGGGAGCAAAATAAGAAATACATCATTTTTCCTGTTGCGAGCCCAGATGAGCAGATTATCGATAGATCCTTCTCTCGGCTCAGAGTTGTCTATACGCGATGCTCCTTTTGAAGGTTCAGTGCTGCTAACAAATAGATAAACATTTATTATAAAGTAATTGGCTTTAGCAACTCATCAATAACAAAAATTAAATTGGTACAATTTCATACCCAGTCTCTGACTTTAGCGCTTTGATTGCAGGGATGTCAAAAGAATCTAGTATGTGAGTGGATGAACTACTTGATAAATAGAGCTTATCTGGAAGGTAATAGTAAACATTAAATTAGATTGACAAAGATGTTTAACATGGAAAAAGGTAAATAGTACAAAGCAACTTACTGTTATAATGTTTTGCAGCTGTGGAAGTGACCACAACAGCACACATGCCTACATGTCTTGCCTTCTTCTCAATCAACATATCAGCAAGACCTCCCCATAGAGTCACCCGGATGGACTGGCCCCTGATTACACAGGAAACATGAATAAGACAACAGGTTAGTTCCCTAATACATATTCGCAAAGAAATCATCAATTTTACAACACACTTTGTAAAAAATATAAATCTCAACCTGTGATTGGCCAGGTAGAAATCAAGGTTTTTGGCGCCTGTTTTTGTATAGTTCACCCTTCCAACATTCGTAACATAACCAACAACATCTGAAAGGTAAAATCTTTTATACCAACAACATTTAAACACTAATAAATTGAATACACCTGAACAAACAGCAAATTACCAATGAGATATTTGTTATCTGTAGGCTGAATACAATCAAAATCAACCATCTGGAATGGATACCTAACAAACCCTTCTGATGTAAACACAGCTTTCCTTACGGTCGTTGTTCCATCAAACTCAAGCATAAAGGTATCGTCCTTCCTGATTCGGAAATCTTCCTTGTTTTGCATGACAACAAAATTTTTAACCGAGTATACCCCCCCCCTCTTTTAACCTCAAGAAATTGTGAGCCACCGTTGCCTTAGCAGTACAATGCATAACATTACCCTGCAACAAAAGCATGTATGAAATCATTGATAAACAACGCATACATCTGATTATATTTTATTATATTTTGCCATTATGCAGGGGTTTCAAGAATGGTTTTCAAGATACCTTAGCATCAGACACCAAAAAATCGGTGCTCAAGTATCGGCCGGAAGGAAAATTTATATCCCACATCCTACACAACATCACAACAATCGTACCGGTTTCAACCAGCTTGAGTTCATCCAGGAACATTACATGACTTGGGACTCCAATTTCTGTAGCCATATTCTTATGCTTAATGGACTTTTTTACTCGTACTCCTACTCACAATGTCTGGGCTGGAAGTGGGCTTAATGCCTTATTTATGCAACCCCCATTTAAGAGGGCTTTAACATGGACATTCATGAGCAGGCTGCTCATATTGCCTGCTGATGCGTGGTTTTGCAACCTTACAACAGGTTTTACCTCTCGAAGGATCTCAAGAGGCTTACAACCCCACCAGGCAGTGTACCTGACCGATGTAGTATAGTGTAGTGGTAAGTACGGGGGATTGATCGTTCTCCACAGGGAATAGTGTTCGTTAGGTATGAAAGACTACTCTAATTAGGTCTAAGGGTTGAGGAAGATTCTTTCTATGTTTTTATATTTTTTATGAAAGCAAGTAAAATCTCGGGTTTGAAGGAGTGGGCGGAATTAGTTGCTAGTCAACTAACCCAAATAACTACAAATGCAAATAAAATAAATAACTGAAAATAAAAAGTTGGTGAAAACTTATGTGTAGAGAAATGTGTTCACTTAGATTTCCTTACTCCCTAACTATCTTTTACCGGTTGATTAGTGTGTATTAGTTGCGTGGATGACGGGTGTATTCCTTAATACCAATCGTGGGGTGGCGTACGTACTTCCCCAACTCTACAAGCTCCTACTTCACTCCTATGTCGAGCCGGCTAGGAAGCTCCTAACATGGGATCACTAGAATTCGCTTGTGCATTAAATACAACCATAAAAACCTTTAGTACGCATTTGGTTCATGTTTCTTAAGACGTTCAAGCAAGTTACCGAATAGGAAGTTAGCCAGTTTTCTTAAGCCTAACATAGATAAACAATCATCCAATACAACTAATAACACACTAATAACCAATAATCAATAGCTAGGTTTCATTAGATCTAAGCAAACACAAGATAAATCTAGCCTAACATGTTAAACAAAAGATAAGAACAAGATAAAATAAACAACACATAGACATATTGAATGATTAATTGATAACTTATCTTTCAATGTAACATGGAAGATCTCAAGGCAAAAAGCCTTGAAAAAGATGTTAAAATCATCTTAGGGTTTTCTCCCAAAAATTCCACACTAAGTTCTCTCCTTAATGACAAAGAATTGCAAAACTATATATAGATTTTTACATCTGACGGCGTCACCTTATGGAGTGTGACGCCGTCACCTCGCCGCTTCTAGGGTTCCCGGATGGCCTTCTTGACGCCGTCCCTCTTTAGCTCTCCAAAATCCGTTCTGGCTTATCAAGGCTTGACGCCGTCAGACCTTGAACGTGACGCTGTCCCTCTTAGAATTAAGCCGTGACGCCCTTGATCAGGTTAAAGCGTGACGCCGTCAGAATTCACATGCAATTTTCACTGGCTTATCATGAGTAAATTTCACATCCACCTTTTCTTGCCAAGCCATGACGCCGTCCAGGGTAAAATCTGACGCCGTCAAAGGTAACTTTTAGCCGATTTTTGAGACTTTGTCGTTTTCTTCACTTTTATGCTCCAAAAACGTCCAAAATGCCTCCTTTTCCAGATTTCTCCTCAAAAGTACCTAAAATGACAAAAGGAACGATTTAGGGCAATATTTGATCAAATAAATACGATTTAGGGCTTAAATGACCCCTTAAAAGCGGTACACTTTTCGCTTCATCAAATACCCTTACACTTGAGATTTGCTTGTCCTCAAGCAAATGCGCTTTTATTCTAATCAAAATACAGGTTAGGGGTCATTTAATGCAAACATAAAAGTAATTACAACAAATAATCGTTCCACTTCAATCATAATAAGCACGGAGATTATAAACTAGCACCTCACAAGTAGTGTTTAGATACTCACATCTCTCAAGTGTCATCAAAATAAATCTCATAAATGAAAACGGATAATATCTCTCACTACCTGTCATAGCAAATAGATTACCATAGGCTTGGGAAAGGATCGAAAACCTCCTCCACTAGGCGTAAGCACCTAAGATAAACTATCAAAGAGGGCTTTTACATGGGTTATAACGTTAGGTGTAGGGAAAAGGAAAACACGGTTTTGTTGGATAAAGGATATTTTACTGGTGGCGAGTTAAAGATCTTGATTAATTACATGTACTATACAATGTTGCTAAGCCAAGACTCGACTCAATCTTAAGCTAGAAACAAAATAACAAAATAACAAAAACATAAAGATAAACATAAAATGAAACGGGATGGTAGTCCGTATGTTTTTTCTATTTTTCTTTTTCTCATTTTTTTTGTATTTTTCTTGATTTTTCGATTTTTTTTTATTTTTTTTTCTTTTTTTTTTTTTTTTTTTTTTTTTTTTTTTTTTCATACTCTTTTGCCCTACCATCCAAAATAATACATCATAGGGGCATTGCATTCCCCTTACACTTGAACTTTTACATAACTTTACAAATAACTATTCTAATGACTCAAATTAAGATAATTGAAAAACTTGGAGTACTTTTAAAATATTTAGCACATATGGGGGTAATAATGTTGTTCTTCCCCATTACTCCATTACACTAGTACTTTACCCATGAGTCCCAATCGTCCCAAAACAATATGTACAAGGATATGACTCGACTTAGCAACCATGTAATCAATTAGATAATTAACTTGGGTTTAAACAAATGTTGTAACAATAATGCACTAAAAATGAGTGCATACAAGGTAGGCTAAGGCAATTTGGGTGTACATTTAAGTGGGGTGTAAACAAATTCTTCCTTTAAGTAGAATGCTTAAAGGTCGAAACGAAAAGATAGGCTCTGAGGGGTGTACTAGGGGTATCGTGTACTAAGAATGAGTATAACGCAAAGGGTGTGGGAGAATTACTTGACCAATGTAGTCAATGCAATTATAACAAAAACACAGGTGTATAACAATGGGTTAATCCTAATGCCTCTTATCATGTAGTAAATCTAACTACACGAATGTAGTCTCACTTGTGGCCTTGGAATGGTCCTAACGCAAGTTCTAGAATCTAAGTGCTACCGGTACACACATCATAGCATAAATGCTTTTCCTACCAATTCTAGGGGCGAACCTCACATATTTGGGGGTGGAAAATTTTTTAGTGGTACGGTTTTTGTGCTAGTCATATAACTCCTATCCGTGAGACGCTCATTAAGATCAAAGTTTCACTCCTATATGTTGTAAAAAATTTTAAATTTGGCACTAAAATTACCTTAACAAGTATTTCTCTCAGTTTTATTACACATCTACTATTAAACAAACAAAAATCAAGCGTAATAGCATTCTCTAAAATCGTACTTTTACCCTCCCCTTACACTTAAGATGAACATTGTCCCCAATGTTCAAATAACAAATGTAAAAGCATAAAGTAAAAGAATGAAATCAAATACTCCCCTGATTCGCTCGGTGGATAATGAAGTAACACGGTTAAATCTTCTTCCAAAGTAAGGTTGAAGCTCCATGACTAATGCTTCGCCATAAGCTTGATTCAAAACATTTCCTTGTCCAAAATAACCTGTTAAACCTGAGAAAACAAACACGAAAACCTGCATAACATCGGCGGGAAAAATCTATATATAGGGATATAATGCTTGTGGAATGATAATTTTGCAGATTCCTGGAGATTATAAGTTGGAGATTTAATAAAAACTTTTTTTAAAAACAAAACTTTCAAAAATTTCTGAAAATTAAATCTGACGCCGTCAGGTTATAAACCCTGACGCCGTCAGAAATGACCTGACAAAAATTCTCATTTTAAGTTTCTGGAAAATATCTACAAAAACCTTTACCTTACTTCCTGGAAATCCTGCAAAACATCATTATGACTCGATACAAGCATTTGACTCAAACAAATACGAATATGTATGTCAATTTAATATTATTACGATTCATGTTCATATGTGTTCTAATAAACCAATTTAGATTTCCCTTACACTTATCTTTTGCAAAATACCTTTATATGTAGTTAAGACGAAGTTAAAAACAAAATAAAGCATTTTCACAAATTACTTTTGAACATGAATCAATACTAATAAAAATTAAACACACATACGGAAACAAATAAAAACAAACAAACAAACAAATAAACACACAAAGCAAATAAATAAAATAAAGCTTGGGTTGCCTCCCAAGAAGCGCTTTTCTTTATTAACGAGTCTTGTAGCTAGACTCAAAGTCACTCTACCTAGTATCGCTTATGCTCACGTATCCGAGTGTGAGCCATCTAATTGTTGCCTCATCTTTCTTGTATTCATCATTTAGCTCCAAACATCCATGATAGTATCTCTTATTTTTCTCATGTGGATATTTGAGCCCCTTCCTCTTATCATTCTCACTTAACAAATCAAGAGGCACAAGTCTATTGCAAGATTCAATGGAGAAGTTTTTAAACCTAGGATGTGCTCGGGGCATTTGGTAAGTAAAATCTTCATCCCCATCCGAGAATGTAATTAACCCGTCCACAAGTTTTTCGTCAAGGTTGGTCAACCTTTTGAAGGGTTCTGCAAAAATGACTTGAGTTAATTTGTCATCAATAAATTCTCCTAAGTTCTCCATAACCATAAAATCCACCAAATACACAAAACTTCCAACGAATACGTGCAGTGGCTCAATCTTAGCAACAATGTTATCCCCTTGATATTCTAGCTCATCTACCATGATATTATTATAATTAGCGCGAGAGATAATGTTCATAGGCAAAGATGAGTTAAGGTAAGCATAAAAATCATGATAACCAATCTTACACGGAAATTGCATGTTAAAGAGGCTATCCTTTTCGATCTTAGTCCTAGGGTCAACATACTTAAAGGGATCAATTTCCTCTTTTCCCCATTCCTCGTTAACTACTTCTCCATTACCGGCATCCTCATCGGAGTCTGAGTAGTAAAACGGACTAACATAGTCATTCTCATGGTCAGACTCCTCCATCTCAAAATTGTTATCAAAGTGGTGGTCGGGTGAAAAGTTGTTGTTTTCTATGATGGGGGCGGGAACGGGTAGTTGAAAGTTTGCACGGCGGAAAATACGAATAACAGGGATCAAATGATCAATGTTACTCATGAGGTAAGTGGAAGGTATCACAAACAAAAGTACAAAGAAATAAGATAGACTAAAGAAAATCTAGAAAAATAAAATAAAAAATCTCACTAGAAGGGAATCTAGTGAGTAGACCTATAAAGTAAAAATTCAACCTAAACAATAACTATTCCCCGGCAGCGGCGCCAAAAACTTGATGCGTGGTTTTGCAACCTTACAACAGGTTTTACCTCTCGAGGGATCTCAAGAGGCTTACAACCCCACCAGGCAGTGTACCTGACCGATGTAGTATAGTGTAGTGGTAAGTACGGGGGATTGATCGTTCTCCACAGAGAATAGTGTTCGTTAGGTATGAAAGACTACTCTAATTAGGTCTAAGGGTTGAGGAAGATTCTTTTTATGTTTTTATATTTTTTATGAAAGCAAGTAAACTCTCGGGTTTGAAGGAGTGGGCGGAATTAGTTGCTAGTCAACTAACCCAAATAACTACAAATGCAAATAAAATAAATAACTGAAAATAAAAAGTTGGTGAAAACTTATGTGTAGAGAAATGTGTTCACTTAGATTTCCTTACTCCCTAACTATCTTTTACCGGTTGATTAGTGTGTATTAGTTGCGTGGATGACGGGTGTATTCCTTAATACCAATCGTGGGGTGGCATACGTACTTCCCCAACTCTACAAGCTCCTACTTCACTCCTATGTCGAGCCGGCTAGGAAGCTCCTAACATGGGATCACTAGAATTCGCTTGTGCATTAAATACAACCATAAAAACCTTTAGTACGCATTTGGTTCATGTTTCTTAAGACGTTCAAGCAAGTTACCGAATAGGAAGTTAGCCAGTTTTCTTAAGCCTAACATAGATAAACAATCATCCAATACAACTAATAACACACTAATAACCAATAATCAATAGCTAGGTTTCATTAGATCTAAGCAAACACAAGATAAATCTAGCCTAACATGTTAAACAAAAGACAAGAACAAGATAAAATCAAACAACACATAGACATATTGAATGATTAATTGATAACTTATCTTTCAATGTAACATGGAAGATCTCAAGGCAAAAAGCCTTGAAAAAGATGCTAAAATCGTCTTAGGGTTTTCTCCCAAAAATTCCACACTAAGTTCTCTCCTTAATGACAAAGAATTGCAAAACTATATATAGATTTTTACATCTGACGGCGTCACCTTATGGAGTGTGACGCCGTCACCTCGCCGCTTCTAGGGTTCCCGGATGGCCTTCTTGACGCCGTCCCTCTTTAGCTCTCCAAAATCCGTTCTGGCTTATCAAGGTTTGACACCGTCAGACCTTGAACGTGACGCCGTCCCTCTTAGAATTAAGCCGTGACGCCCTTGATCAGGTTAAAGCGTGACGCCGTCAGAATTCACATGCAATTTTCACTGGCTTATCATGAGTAAATTTCACATCCACCTTTTCTTGCCAAGCCATGACGCCGTCCAGGGTAAAATCTGACGCCGTCAAAGGTAACTTTTAGCCGATTTTTGAGACTTTGTCGTTTTCTTCACTTTTATGCTCCAAAAACGTCCAAAATGCCTCCTTTTCCAGATTTCTCCTCAAAAGTACCTAAAATGACAAAAGGAACGATTTAGGGCAATATTTGATCAAATAAATACATTTAGGGCTTAAATGACCCCTTAAAAGCGGTACACTTTTCGCTTCATCACCTGCATTGAATCCGGAGTTCTAACTCCAGGAATATGAAAAAAACCCCTATATTATTGATTGACATTCATGATGAGGCTGCTCATCTTGTTTGAATTGAATTGTCAACATTAATAGTCCGAACTTAGAAATTGTTATTCGGATCATTAATACTCGAAACTAATGACTTGTTTGTAGTTATTTTGGTATGCATACTCATGTTTGTACGGTACTTATTGTTGTGCACAACCCACCCTTGTGCATTGAATTAAGGTACTCAACTTTTAAGTATAATAGATGTTATATCGTCATATAAGCAACTCTGAAGTTATATAGTTATCTGGCGTGTGTCATTCATATCAATTAAGTAATTTCATTACGACTGCGATGTTCATACATTTAAGTAATTCATTCATTATATGTTACATATATAGTGTTATAGCATTTACCACTACAACAAAAGAGAGGACGGGCGACGAGAGTTTTGGCGGGGACGCTTCCGTCCCCGTCAAAAGTCGCTAAACGACAAAATATGTGCTGAGCTGGCACAAAGTCTCGCTGACCATTTACAAAATTTTCAACGCGTATTTTTGGCGGGGAATGTTTCACATATTTGTCGAACTTTGACCAAACTTTGGAGCGCTTAATTGTTCGCTCTTTTTTTTCCTGCTCTACCTTTCGGCGGGAAGCAAAGATGCATATTTTTAGTTTTTGGCGGGGACCTGTCCCCGCTGAAAACGTTAAACATTTTGGCTCCAAAAAGGTAAGTTTATTACCGCCAAAATTTAGTGGCTTTTGGCGGGGACATGTCCCCGCCGAAAGTATTTCCCGCCAATTTTTTACTTATATATATCGTATAATGAAATTATCACAAAACACGTAAATTCTCACAAAAAACACACATAACAATGGATGGTTTAACGCCGGAACAGGAATGGTCAAAGGCTTTATCACACGAGCTCCTGTATAATGAAATTATACTTCATTGGGGCTGGGAAATTTTTGATGAATATGGTTCTTACGCGAAATGTGCACCGTGGCAGAGAGACAAGATTCTGGAATGGTTGAGGAGAAAGCCGTACTATAGAGAGTATTTGGAAGAGCTAGATGCTGCTGAAGCTCAACGTGCTGCTGAAGCTCAAGCTGCTGCTGTTGGAGGTGACGATGAAGCTGAAAGCACGTTGGACCTCGACACCGAATTTGGTAATCTGGAAAATAGAGTAACAAATCTCAAAGCTACGTTTGCACGTATCAAGGAAATGAGAGCAAGGAAGGGAAAAGATGGTGCGAGTTCCAGCAAAGCGGGAAGTAGCCGCAAAAAAAAAATAAACGGGTTGTTTCGTTTGGTTGTCGAGTTGTTTAGTTTGAGTTGTTTCGTTTGGTTGTCGAGTTGTTTAGTTTGAGTTGTTTCGTTTGGTTGTCGAGTTTTTGATGAAGCGAAAAGTGTACCGCTTTTAAGGGGTCATTTAAGCCCTAAATCGTATTTATTTGATCAAATATTGCCCTAAATCGTTCCTTTTGTCATTTTAGGTACTTTTGAGAAGAAATCTGGAAAAGGAAGCATTTTGGACGTTTTTGGAGCATAAAAGTGAAGAAAACGACAAAGTCTCAAAATCATGCTAAAAGTTACCTTTGACGGCGTCAGGATTATCTCCAGACGGCGTCATGACTTGGCAAGAAAAAGGTGGATGTGAAAATTACTCATGATAAGCCAGTGAAATTTGCATGGGAATTCTGACGGCGTCACGCTTTAATATGATCAAGGTCGTCACGGCTTAATTTAAAGAGGGACGGCGTCACAACTAAATCTGACGGCGTCAAGCCTTGATAGGCCAGAACGGATTTTTGAGAGCTAAAGAGGGACGGCGTCAAGAAGGTCATCCGGGAACCCTAAAAGCGGCGAGGTGACGGCGTCACACTCCATAACGTGACGCCGTCAGATCTGAAAATCTATATATAGTTTTGCAATTCTTTGTCATTAGGGTGGAACTTATTGTGGAACTTATTGAGGAACTTTGTGGGTGAAAACCCTAAGACGAATTTGGCAGCTTTTTCAAGGCTTTTTGCCTTGAGATCTTCCATATTACATTGAAGATAAGTTATCAATTAATCATTTAATATGTCTATGTGTTGTTTGATTCTATCTTGTTCTTGTCTTTTGTTTAACATGTTAGGCTAGATTTATCTTGTGTTTGCTTAGATCTAATGAAACCTAGCTATTGATTATTGGTTATTAGTGTGTTATTAGTTGTATTGGATGATTGTTCATCTATGTTAGGCTTAAGAAAACTGGCTAACTTCCTATTCGGTAACTTGCTTGAACGTCTTAAGAAACATGAACTAATGCGTACTAAAGGTTTTTATGGTTGTATTTAATGCACAAGCGAATTCTAGTGATCCCATGTTAGGAGCTTCCTAGCCGGCTCGACATAGGAGTGAAGTAGGAGCTTGTAGAGTTGGGGAAGTACGTACGCCACCCCACGATTGGTATTAAGGAATACACCCATCATCCACGCAACTAATACACACTAATCAACCGGTAAAAGATAGTTAGGGAGTAAGGAAATCTAAGTAAACACATTTCTCTCCACATAAGTTTTCACCAACCTTTTCATTTCAGTTATTTTATTTTATTTGCATTCGTAGTAACTTGGGTTAGTTGACTAGCAACTAATTCCGCCCACTCTTTCAAACCCGAGATTTTACTTGCTTTTAGAAAAATATAAAAAACATAAAAAGAATCTTCTCTCACCCTTAGACCTATTAGAGAAGTTTTTCATACCTAACGAACACTATTCCCTGTGGAGAACGATCAATCCCCCGTACTTACCACTACACTATACTACATCGGTCAGGTACACTGCCTGGTGGGGTTGTAAGCCTCTTGAGATCCCTCGAGAGGTAAAACCTGTTGTAAGGTTGCAAAACCACGCATCAAGTTTTTGGCGCCGCTGCCGGGGAATAGTTATTGTTTAGGTTGAATTTTTATTTTATAGGTCTACTCACTAGACTCCTTTCTAGTGAGATTTTTATTTTATTTTTCTAGGTTTTCTTTAGTCTATCTATTTTCTTCGTTTCTTTGTTCGTAACCATTACCATTTGACATCATGGAAGATGGTAATATCCTTGATCCCAACAACCCACAACAACAACCACCACCTCCTAGAGCCCGTACTTTAGGAGAGTACTCCCGTCCTAGCCACCATGGCTATCGAAACACCATTGAGCTCACTCAAGGAGCCAATGTCACTCCCTTGCGATCCGACACCATCCGGTGGGTGCAAAGCGGATGCGCATTCCATGGACTTCGTTCTGAAGATCCTAATCAACATCTCAAGGACTTTCTTAAAATCGTTGATTCTATAGACCTTGATGTTGCCACTCGAGAGACGACCCGACTGCGTCTCTTTCAATTCTCTCAGCGGGACCAAGCTAGTCAATGGCTAGAGCGTCAACCCGCAGGATCTATCACCTCTTGGGATGATCTCACCACTCGCTTCCTTGCTCAGTTTTTCCCACCGGGAAGAACTACCAAGCTAAGGAATGATATCTTGATGTTCCAACAACGTCAAGGCGAAACCCTCTACGAGGCATGGACTCGATTCAAGGACTTACTCCAAAAAGTCCCTCACCATGGCATGGATCCTTGGCTACAAATCCAAATCTTTTATGATGGTGTCAATCATCAAACTAGAAGAGCCATAGATTACGCCGCCAATGGGAGGCTGAGCAGGCTCAGTGTCGATAAGTGCTGGGAAGTCATCGAGGACTTAGCACAGTACGAAGAAGAAGAATGGAATGACTCAACGTTCTCAGAAGAAGGGACTCTAAATTGCATGAGAGCAACCCAAGAACAGCTGTTCGAAAACATAAAAAGGCAGGTTGAGAAATTAATGAAAGCCGAGACACCTACGGCTGATGAAAATCCCGATGAGTGTGTAAACACAATTGGTAGACATACGTTTCATCAATTCTCGCGACAAGATGAATTTGAAGGGATAATGCTAACTTTCATGAACAACCAAGAGAGACGAATCCAGGAATTAGAAACTCACTTGAAAAACACCCAAGATATGTTCATGGAGCTAGCAGAAAAATTCATCTTGAGAATAAAAGAGAAAATTAGGGAAAAAGCTTCACACAAAAAGATCGAGAAGATCTTTGAACTCCCGGTCCCTAATGAACCATACAACGAATGGAGTGATGATGAAACCCCTCCCCCTAAGCCTTCACATTTACAACCCTTTTATCCATTTGGACCCCCTCGCGAGAAAGAGAATTCTCAAGATCATAGCATTTTCGTGGGAAGCATGGTTGTCACGCTCCCTAACTTTCATGAAGCTAGGAAACGATCTTTTGGCTTTAAGCCAGGTGTGAGAAGAACTAAATTAAAGCACACCCTCAATTCGAACACCTCCTGGAAAAGTTCCTCTCACTCCCTGAATACCTGCCGTGATGGAAATTGGAACCTGAATGAGACGTCAACCGGCCCTTTCCAACATTTTACTACATCCCGTGACAGTAACAAAACATTTGACCCAGGAGGAACTTGTTAACGAGACTAGCTATCAGGGTTATTGACCCTGACTAGCTGCTCCCTTAAAGTACAAGGGGCTCATTTGTAAACTGGCACAAAGTAGTAAAATACGCTAACCTGACGGCGTCAGGATTTGAACGTGACGCCGTCACCCCGTCTGCACAGCAATAACAACTTTAATTCCATCACTTTCATCACAAACCCCACAAACCATATCCACTCCAACCCCACCCACGAATTTTCAAGATCAAATTCACCGACTTTCGCTATCAATCTTCACGTGGTAAGTAATTCTCATTCATTCTTTTCGCTTTAATTATTCATAGGATTCGTAAATTTCGAAAATCCCCAACTCATGAAACCCTAGGATTGATTCATGCTTAGAAACTCATAATGTCCTTTAATTAGTGTTATTTAGCAATAATTAAAGCATTTGATGATTAGCAATCAATTGGGTCTATTCACTAATGGGGAGGCCACGAATTTGAACCATAACCTATGATCCAATCACCCATTTTGCTGTAAAAAGGGGCGTTTGGTTTATAAGCTTAAAGTTTGAATATTGATTTTTCCCTCGTAATTTTGGATTTGAATTTGGTAGAACCTGACGGCGTCACCTAGCAAAGGGTGACGGCGTCAGACCTGTCTGATGCTCCACCAAATCTTTAATTCACATATTAACATTTTTTGTTCCTCCCTGCTTTGTTCCAGATAATGAGTAAGCGTCAAAGACCTAGCCGAGGAAGTTCTTCCCGATCTCAACAAGAGAACTTTGGGGACACGGTCCTAAGTTGGGGTGTCTTTGACAACGATGCTGCTACAAGCAAATGCACCCAATTGCTACAACACAAGGTCGAAAATGGGGCCGTGGTTGATTGGAGCTTTCTGAGGAGGGAAGGTCTTGAGCAAACCTTTCTTCAAAGCTTTCAGACGGATGAGTTTACCGGCCCTCAGTGGGAAAGACTGTTTAGAATTCAAGAGCCAGTCTATGATGAATTGGTACGTGAATTCTTCGCCACTTTTCACTTTGACATGGCTGAGGCAAGGACCGATGTGGGCAGTACCACGATCTATTTTAGGCTGGGGGGTGAGCTAAGGACGTGTTCGGTTACTGAGTTTGGGTGGATACTTGGGTTGTACGATCAGCATGATACCATTCAAGCAGGGTTCATGCCTAGGTTGTTGCATGGGGAGTCGATGAAGAATGATTTTAGGTGTTCCATGTTCTGGCAAACTATTGGGGATGGGGTGTACACCTCGACTACTGTGGCATCCCAAATCAGGGAGCCTAGGGTTCGGTTGACTCATAGATGCCTCACCTACAGCTTGACAGGGCGTCACAGCTCTCACCACCGTGTCATCGCTTCAGATCTCTTCTACCTGTACACCATTTACTCTAATGAGGTTTACTGCAACATCCCATTTTGGGTTGCTAGCTTTCTGCATGGTGGAGTTGGGGAGAGGGAAGGAGACAGGATTTATGGTGGGATGTTTATCACCCGGCTGGCCCAATCTTATGGAGTCCTCAGGCCCGAGGTCATGAGGTATTTGAGTGGTGATGCATGCAGGACGGTGAAGGTGAGGTCCCTGAAGCAGATGGAGGTGATTATGGAGATGCATGATGGGTCCTTTATGTGGTATCATCCAGCCGGAGCTGAGGATGATGATGGTGAGGATGATGAGGAGGAGGAGCCTCAGCAGCAGCAGCATGAGGGTTATGAGGCCGGTACAGCTGATTACTACCGGCACATGAGCAGGGGGGATTGGCAGGCTCACCAGGGGACCTGGATGGGCCAGGTTGATACTTGGAGGACCAGGGTGGACGAGAGGTTCGACTGGATGTATGATCACACGGTTCGTCAGATGCAGCATCTATCTACACGTGATCAGTTGGACCCACATCTGCAGATTGACCCTTTCCCGGGTCGTGAGCAGGATTACCCACCATATGGGTACTACGGGCACCTCCCTCCAGGCTACGACTATCGCCAAGGTCCCCCATCCCAGTGATGATCTTATTTGATGTTTTGATGTTTGAACAATTTCATCTATGATTATATGGTCTGTAATAATTTAGGGAAGGCATCTGTTTGCCTTAAAACATTTGTGACATTGATTTTCTTCATTGCATTATTTTGTTTATTTATTGATTTGTTTCTTTGATTTTATTTGTTTCCGTATGTATGTTTAATTTTTATTCTTATTGATTCATGTTCAAAACTAATTTGTGAAAATGCTTTATTTTGTTTTTAACTTCGTCTTAACTACATATAAAGGTATTTTGCAAAAGTTAAGTGTAAGGGAAATCTAAATCGGTTTATTAGAACACAAATGAACATGAATCGTAATAATAATAAATTAACATACATATTAGTATTTGTTTGAGTCAAATGCTTGTATCGAGTCATAATGATGTTTTGCAGGATTTCCAGGAAGTAAGGTATAGGTTTTTCCAAAATTTTTCCGGAAACTTAACATGAGAATTCTGTCAGATTATTTCTGACGGCGTCAGGCGTTACAACCTGACGGCGTCAGGTTTAATTTTCTGAAAATTTTTGAAAGTTTTGTTTTCATAAAAAGTTTTTATTAAATCTATAACTTATAATCTCCAGGAATCTGCAAAATTATCATTCCACAAGCATTATATCCTTATATATAGAGTTTATCCCGCCGATGTTATGCAGGTTTTCGTGTTTGTTTTCTCAGGTTTAACAGGTTATTTTGGACAAGGAAATGTTTTGGATCAAGCTTTTGGCGATGCATTAGTCATGAAGCTTTTACATTCTCTTTGGAAGAAGATCTAACCGTGTTACTTCATTATCCACCGAGCAAATCAGGGGAGTATTTGATTTCATTCTTTTACTTTATGCTTTTACATCTTGTTATTTGAACATTGGGGACAATGTTCATCCTAAGTGTAAGGGGGGGGTAAAAGTACGATTAGAGAATGCTATTACGCTTGATTTTTGTTTGTTTAATAGTAGATGTGTAATAAAACTGAGATAAATACTTGTTAAGGTAATTTTAGTGCCAAATTTAAAATTTTTTACAACATATAGGAGTGAAACTTTGATTTTAATAAGCGTCTCACGGATAGGAATTATATGACTAGCACAAAAAACCGTACCACTAAAAAATTTTCCACCCCCAAATATGTGAGGTTCGCCCCTAGAATTGGTAGGAAAAGCATTTTGCTATGATGTGTGTACCGGTAGCACTTAGATTCTAGAACTTGCGTTAGGACCATTCCGAGGCCACAAGTGAGACTACATTCGTGTAGTTAGATTTACTACATGATAAGAGGCATTAGGATTAACCCATTGTTTTACACCTGTGTTTTTGTTATAATTACATTGGCTACATTGGTCAAGTAATTCTCCCACACCCTTTGCGTTGTACTCATTTTTAGTACACGATACCCCTAGTACACCCCTCAGAGCCTATCTTTTCGTTTCGACCTTTAAGCATTTTACTTAAAGGAAGAATTTGTTACACCCCACTTAAATGTACACCCAAATCGCCTTAGCCTACCTTGTATGCACTCATTTTTAGTGCATTATTGTTACAACATTTGTTTAAACCCAAGTTAATTATCTAGTTGATTACATGGTTGCTAAGTCGAGTCATATCTTTGTACATATTGTTTTGGGACGATTGGGACTCATGGGTAAAGTACTAGTGTAATGGAGTAATGGGGAAGAACATCATTTATTACCCCCATATGTGCTAAATATTTTAAAAGTACTCCAAGTTTTTCAATTATCTTAATTCGAGTCATTAGATTAGTTAATTGTAAAGTTATGTAAAAGTTCAAGTGTAAGGGGAATGCAACGCCCCTATGATGTATTATTTTGGATGGTAGGGCAAGAGTGTATGAAAAAAAAAAAAAAAAAAAAAAAAAATCGAAAAATCAAGAAAAATACAAAAAAAAATGAGAAAAAGAAAAATAGAAAAAAAATACGGACTACCATCCCGTTTCATTTTATGTTTGCTTTTATGTTTTTGTTATTTTCTTTCATTAGCTTAAATCGAGTCGAGTCTTGGCTTAGCAACATTGTATAGTACATGTAATTGATCAAGATCTTTAACTCGCCACCAGTAAAATATCCTTTATCCAACAAAACCGTGTTTTCCTTTTCCCTACACCTAACGTTATAACCCGTTTAAAAGCCCTCTTTGATAGTTTATCTTAGGTGCTTACGCCTAGTGGAGGAGGTTTTCGATCCTTTCCCAAGCCTATGGTAATCTATTTGCTATGACAGGTAGTGAGAGATATTATCCGTTTTCATTTATGAGATTTATTTTGATGACACTTGAGAGATGTGAGTATCTAAACACTACTTGTGAGGTGCTAGTTTGTAATCTCCGTGCTTATTATGATTAAAGTGGAACGAATATTTGTTGCAATTACTTTTATATTAGCATTAAATGACCCCTAACTTGTATTTTGATTAGAATAAAAGCACATTTGCTTGAGGACAAGCAAATCTCAAGTGTAAGGGTATTTGATGAAGCGAAAAGTGTACCGCTTTTAAGGGGTCATTTAAGCCCTAAATCGTATTTATTTAATCAAATATTGCCCTAAATCGTTCCTTTTGTCATTTTAGGTACTTTTGAGAAGAAATCTGGAAAAGAAAGCATTTTGGACGTTTTTGGAGCATAAAAGTGAAGAAAACGACAAAGTCTCAAAATCATGCTAAAAGTTACCTTTGACGGCGTCAGGATTATCTCCAGACGGCGTCATGACTTGGCAAGAAAAAGGTGGATGTGAAAATTACTCATGATAAGCCAGTGAAATTTAAATGGGAATTCTGACGGCGTCACGCTTTAATATGATCAAGGTCGTCACAGCTTAATTTAAAGAGGGACGGCGTCACAACTAAATCTGACGGCGTCAAGCCTTGATAGGCCAGAACGGATTTTTGAGAGCTAAAGAGGGACGGCGTCAAGAAGGTCATCCGGAAACCCTAAAAGCGGCGAGGTGACGGCGTCACACACCATAACGTGACGCCGTCAGATCTGAAAATCTATATATAGTTTTGCAATTCTTTGTCATTAGGGTGGAACTTATTGTGGAACTTATTGAGGAACTTTGTGGGTGAAAACCCTAAGACGAATTTGGCAGCTTTTTCAAGGCTTTTTGCCTTGAGATCTTCCATGTTACATTGAAGATAAGTTATCAATTAATCATTCAATATGTCTATGTGTTGTTTGATTCTATCTTGTTCTTGTCTTTTGTTTAACATGTTAGGCTAGATTTATCTTGTGTTTGCTTAGATCTAATGAAACCTAGCTATTGATTATTGGTTATTAGTGTGTTATTAGTTGTATTGGATGATTGTTCATCTATGTTAGGCTTAAGAAAACTGGCTAACTTCCTATTCGGTAACTTGCTTGAACGTCTTAAGAAACATGAACTAATGCGTACTAAAGGTTTTTATGGTTGTATTTAATGCACAAGCGAATTCTAGTGATCCCATGTTAGGAGCTTCCTAGCCGGCTCGACATAGTAGTGAAGTAGGAGCTTGTAGAGTTGGGGAAGTACGTACGCCACCCCACGATTGGTATTAAGGAATACACCCGTCATCCACGCAACTAATACACACTAATCAACCGGTAAAAGATAGTTAGGGAGTAAGGAAATCTAAGTAAACACATTTCTCTCCACATAAGTTTTCACCAACCTTTTCATTTCAGTTATTTTATTTTATTTGCATTCGTAGTAACTTGGGTTAGTTGACTAGCAACTAATTCCGCCCACTCTTTCAAACCCGAGATTTTACTTGCTTTCATAAAAATATAAAAAACATAAAAAGAATCTTCTCTCACCCTTAGACCTATTAGAGTAGTTTTTCATACCTAACGAACACTATTCCCTGTGGAGAACGATCAATCCCCCGTACTTACCACTACACTATACTACATCGGTCAGGTACACTGCCTGGTGGGGTTGTAAGCCTCTTGAGATCCCTCGAGAGGTAAAACCTGTTGTAAGGTTGCAAAACCACGCATCAATTTTTCATTTGATCTGTTTCGTTTGCTTGTCGAGTTATTTCATTTGATTCTGTATGAAATGTATGTGGTTGAGAACTCTTGTGTGTTTGTCTTCGTGTTTGTTAGTTGTGATATTGTTCCTTCAGTTCCATTCTTTGTGCATATGTAATTTAAAACATATGTATTACTCCAACATTAAAGCGTACGAATTAAAAATATAAAGCACGTTCGACATCAGTTTTCACAACAACAACAACATTTTATTAAACAACAACAATAACACAACAAACAACAACAACGACAATAACAGCAACAACAACAACAATAACAGCAACAACAACAACAACCTACATACGAAGATTTCCCATATCACCTAGCATGTCATTATAAAGGTCGTGAAATAAGGCAGCTGAATCAATTGTGTGTTTGTTTGGATGCATATACACTTCTAGCATTTTATTGAGTACCATTATCTGGTGATTCAGTTTGATGCAGTTTGAGCACTCTGTATTTCTAGGACTCGATGTTGAAGGTCCTGCAGTGTAACGAGTTGGAGTTATGGATGGTCCTGCGGAATGAGTTGGAGGCGTTGAAGCTCCAAGAGAACCGGTCATTTTGGCTAGTCGTTCCTCCTTCCATAAAAAAAATCGCATCCAAACTCCTTTGTCCCACCCTGTTAAAGAGTAAAAACTATTATTTTTAACAACTAACCAAATTATTTATATAACACACAAAATAGTATGTAATTGTTCACCTTTGATAAAGGACACGCATAGTATTGTTTACCAAGGGAGTAAGGTTTATGCGATTCTCGCAGAATTACGTCTCCTCGTTTACAAGGACAAGCAAAAGCTTCAAATTCCGCCATCTTCACCATGATAACAGTGTGTGTTTGTGGTTGTGAGGTTAAGTGGTTTTGAGTATAAGAGGTTGTGAAGTTGTGTGGATAAGATGTTAGTATATACGAGCAGATCTTGGTGGGAAATTTTTGGCGCCAGTATTTTGGTGGGAAAGTTTTTGTGGGAGATTTTGGTGGGAAGTGTATAACCATAACATCTCGGCTCACTCGTTAAACATCTCGTGTATAACCATATCATCTCGGCTCATTCGTTAAACATCTCGTCTCGGCTCACTCGTTAAACATCTCGTGTATAACCATAACATCTCGGCTCATTCGTTAAACATCTCGTGTATAACCATATCATCTCGGCTCACTCGTTAAACATCTCGTGTATAACCATAACATCTCGGCTTACTCGTTAAACATCTCGTTTATAACCGAAACATCTCGGCTCACTCGTTAAACATCTCGGCTCACTCGTTAAACATCTCGTGTACAACCATAACATCTCGGCTCACTCGTTAAACATCTCGTGTACAACCGTAACATCTCGGCTCATTCATTAAACATCTCGTGTACAACCGTAACATCTCGGCTCATTCATTAAACATCTCGTGTATAACCGTAACATCTCAGCTCATTCGTTAAACATCTCGTGTATAACCGTAACATCTTGGCTCATTCGTTAAACATCTCGTGTACAACCATAACATCTCGGCTCATTCGTTAAACATCTCGTGTATAACCATAACATCTCGGCTCATTTGTTAAACATCTCGTGTATAACTGATGAACTCAAATAAGTACATTTTATTATCATCATTTATCCTATTTATTTGACTTGTTTTATTATATTATATATGAGAATTGATACGTTAATGTTTACTTTTGTAATTCTCAGGTAAAAACAAGTATTATGTGAAACTTGGCGATTTTGGACTAATTATGGAGCAAAACAAGCAAGATGTTAAGAGTCTACTGAAATGTACAAGATCAAGATCATTCTGCTCCAGATACGCCGCAACATACTTCTTACATACGGCGTATCACTATCAAGATTTCACACGTTACAATCCAAGACAGCAAAGGACATGCGCCGCATAGAGAAATGGAGTTACGCCGCATCTTAAGGCGGTGTACGAATATTCCTGAATATATTAATCTTGGACCCCACGCGAAGTTAAGTCAATGCGCCGCATCTACTTATCCTATGCGCCGCATCTAACCCTCAGACAGAAACTATAAATACCCCAAAGTCAGATGAATTTTGTGTGCAAAGTTACCATACGTACGAGTACCAAACCAGAGACGAATTCAGACGTATTAGCAGCACAAGACACACCCTGAACGAAGATACAAGAGCTGTAAGAAGGTCCTGCATGTATTCAATTCATTAAGTAGTTTTGTTTTATTGTATTAGTAAACTTTAATTCATCAGGATTGATGGGCTGATGTCATGTGACTACGGAATATCATGCGCACCCCTTAAAATTGCTTTCCCATTAATTAAAGTTTATATGTTGATGTCTTTGGTGACTTTTATTAGTGCATTGATAACCTCTGTGTCTAGCTGAGCATTGCTTGGGTCGCCATGCCCCTTCCTCGCCTATTTATTCTATCGTTTCTAGGATAGTGGGATAGACATAAGTTGATCATTAAGGGTTTACTCGCCGATAAGATTAGAGCCAACGAGAAAGGGTTAATTATATACACTTCATATAAAACTAGCAATAAAACAAGTGACAAGCTACTTAATTATCAGGACAGGTCTTCTTATTGTCTCAAGTATCTAACTGTGTACGTGTGTGCTAATCGCTGATTCGTGCTCATTAGTTTAGTTTACTATTTAATCATAATCAAACCGTGCCAGTCTCTCAGGCTGAACCCCCCTTGCGTTAGATTAGGTTGTATAGCTAACTTAGGATATTAAAATACTGATTAGAATAACTAGATAATACGTTCCACTCTTAGTGATCGACACTCTACTTACCATTATATTCATACTGACCGGGTACACTGCTCGTTAAGTGTGTGTGTTATTGATAAGTCGGCTAAATATAAATTTAAAACTTGAGTAGGCATTAATACTGCTAAACCGCAACGACACATCACGCGCATCAAGTTTTTGGCGCCGTTGCCGGGGATATGCTTATTGTTCTTAGAATACTAAATTTAAACACCACATCAAGTTTTTGGCGCCGTTGCCGGGGAGTGAATTGTTATTATCTGTTAATTTGATTAGTATTTTAATTAGTTTTTTTTTTTTAGATTCTAACCACTAACCCTGTTATATATTAGATAGATTGCATTCATTGTATAGTTTGCATATTTTCTGTTTTTGTGTGTTTTTCTTTAATTTTTGTTTCTTTTTGTTTGTTTTTATTTTTTGTTTTTATTTTTTCTATTTTTCTGCATTCTGCTATCGTTGTATTGAGCTGATACAAACGATACGGCGCATCTGTTTTCACAGATACGGCGTATTGCGTTTAATTTTTATAAAATACAACGCGTTTAATAAATTCGAGTACGACGCATCTTTCCCCAAGATACGGCGTATTCTGTTTTTAATAAGAAATTTTTCTAAACCCTAACGCCATACGACGCATCTGTTTTAACAGATACGGCGTATTGTCTATTTAAATTAAAAACAGTTTTCGAATTATTAAACAGATACGACGCATCGATTTTTATCGATACGACGCATCTACTAAATC
Organism: Artemisia tridentata subsp. tridentata; assembly: GCA_021014915.2. Classification (NCBI taxonomy): domain Eukaryota; kingdom Viridiplantae; phylum Streptophyta; class Magnoliopsida; order Asterales; family Asteraceae; genus Artemisia; species Artemisia tridentata. The sequence goes on along the minus strand of CP139509.1, from coordinate 513,361,431 downwards.
AAAAATCTTGTATTTTGAAACGTAACGAAAATACGGCGCATTAGCTTTTGTTAATACGACGAATTTAATTTGATAAATATAGTTGATTTTTGATATTCACTTTGATCGTTCCACTACTCTCGTGCATAAGTTGGTTTACTTTCAGGATAAATGATGGCTTAAGCATCACTATGGAAGATTACATTCTGAACCTAACCAAGAGACGCTAGCAGGAGTAATCAAACCTTAGATGATTGAAAGGCTGTAATAAGAAGACAAAGATTGAAGAGGAGATCAAGGCTACAATGAAAGAAGAGAGCTCTGCAACCGACTTACGTGCCTTGCCTCATAAAGAACATGACCCAGGAAGTTTTACTTTACCTTGTTCAATTAATGACATATCTTTCAATAATGCATTAGCTGACTTAGGAGCTAGTGTTAGTGTTATGCCCCTTAAGACATTCACTACCCTAGGACTAGGAAAATTAGCACCAACTAAGCTGCTTATTGAATTGGCTGATAAAACAGTAAAACGACCTGAAGGGATTGCTGAAAATGTGCTAGTTAAGATTGAGAAGTTTGTTTTCCCCGTAGACTTTGTTATATTAGATATGCCCGAGGATGTTAAGATTCCTTTAATCCTTGGAAGACCTTTCTTGTCTACCGCCCATGCTAAGATTAATGTGTTTAAAAGAAAAATCTCATTAAAGGTAGGGAACAATAAACTAGTCTATAAGTGCCAAAATCCTGCTAAGAGCATAATTAGAGGCGTCTATGTGCTAGGATTAAGAGAACGTATGGACCTCGATCTTGAAGCTAGGTTTATGGGAGAAACCTTGGTAAATAATGAATCACTTGAGACCTATAGTGGAGACTACATTGAATTAAATGATCTTAATTTACCAATAGGAATCAATGATCAATTTATGGTGGAGTTTGAACCCGAAGTATTGGAATAAGGAGCTGAACGTGAGTCTAACTTGAAGACTCTGGAATAAAGACAAGTGCTGACCGGGAGACAACCCGAAGGAAAATTTTTTACTTTTCTGTTCTGTGTCGAGTCTGTCAGACCTGCAGAAGATGCGGCGCATCTCCATCATAAGATGCGACGCATCACCTGCACTGGTCATATCTTATTTCATTTTCTGCATTTTTTTTATTTTTGACTTTAAAACTTTCTGTCAGTTTATTTAATGCGGCGCATCCCTGGTTAAGGATGCGACGCATCTTCTATTCTGATTCGTATTTATTCCAGGCTCGATACGGCGTATCTTTTTCCATAAGATACGGCGTATCGACTGACCTGATGATTTTCAGTTTAATTTTTTAAGTTTTATTTTTACTAACTACTAATGTATTATGCAAGTTTGAACCTTCTTAATTCAGGTGTGTTAAAGTCTAAATGGTATTATAGATTCCTGCGTTTCTGTGGATACATCATCTATGAAGCTTAAACGTTCTAATCCACAAGAAAGTTGATTTTTGCTCTTATACGAATAATGGAGGATCATACCGAGCAAATCTCAGGGAGTTTTTCTGTTCTAATTCTTTTATTTTCCAGTTTTTAACCTTTGACACAAACAATGAGGACGTTGTTTAACTTAAGTGAGGGGATGGAGAATTAGAACACTTACTTGTCCTAAACTTTTTCAAAATATGCTTAAAATATACTTAATATGCTTAAATTTTAACATTTTTATAGCATGTTTTTGTTTAAAGTCTAAATTACATAGCTGCACACATAACATTATTTCCAAAAATTGTGAACTTATCAAAATTCACAAATCTATGAGTGTGCCGGTGACTTGTAAACTTTAGAACTTGGCTTATATACTATTCGAGACCACCATAATAAGTATTATCTATATAATTGGAATGACTTGTCTAAATTGGTAAATTTCTAGGATTACACCCAAATAGCCTTTATATGTTATGTGATATTAACTAACTACATTGGTTAGTTAACCCCCTTATAAACCCTTTTGTTACTCTCACTTTTAGAGTAAGATACCCCTAGAAAAACACTCAGAGCCATTCCTTTCGTTTCTTACACCTTTGTTATAATGTTTCGATACACCCTTACACCTTAGCCTACCCTGTAGATTAAAATCCGTGGTTAATTGCTTTAGGCAAAGTGTGTTTCCTTACATTACTTGTGTTCGCGTGCGTAATTCATTATCTTTGGTTAGGTTGGGAAATTGCACAATGCAATTGGTATGAAAGTAAATATTGTATAACTTTGAGTTTATTTTTCGTGTGTTTACTACTTTCACTATTACAGTTATTTCTGAAAGTATGAAGAGTATGGAAAAATTATCCGGAAAAATAGTGATAGAAAAGCTGTGAAATTTTACACATATATGTTTAAAAAAAAAATCAAAAAAATAGGAAAGAAAAAGAAAAAAGAAAAAGTTGGAAGTTTGTTTTAACCAACTTATGTAAAGTTTTGTATTAAGTGGGCGATATCACCACTATTTGTTGTATATTATATTTATGGATTGAATGGGAGTTGGCCGTTATGGGAACGCCAACTAGGATTATTCTTTGATTAAGATATTGTTGAGTATAATTCGTGTCTACCTAAAGCGTGTGTTTCAAGTGTTAAAGCGTGAGTTATTCAATGATATGAGTCTTATTCATGGGATGGTTGGGAAAGTAATTTACCACAATTAGGATTTTAATTTATCTGTTTTGTTTATTTTTCATTTTACACCAATTTGTATCGCAAATATTATCCATACCCTACATCATTCTTTATCCAAACCTTTGATTTATTGAGATTAGGGATTTGAGCAATCTTAAGTATCGTAGTCGTGGATTCGGCTATGTATTTATGATTTTGTCGCCCTTTTTGATATAATATTATTGGTAAAGATTACTTGGTCCTATCTTTAGCCCATTCGAGTTAAGGATTTGAGCAATTGCAAGTATCGTGGTCGTGGATTCGATCATGTATTTGTGATTTTGTCGCCTTTTCTGGAATGTCATATCGATAGAGATTAAGAAGAATGATTAACCCTTAACCAACAAACCTTTTTTACCGCTTTAGACTTGTCATTCCTTGGCTTTAGTGGGGGAGATGCATATACTTGCCAAGCTTATGATAGAATATTCGTCACGACTGGACAGTTAAACGATTAGATTTGCTTTTATCGAAATATTTTATTTTATTTCTAATTCGTTAAGTGTTTGGTTGTGCAATTATGACAAAACGAATACATGCTTAAATATAAAAATAAATCCTAATATCTTTTAGGATACATTTTCATAAGATTTATTCTAAGGTTTACTTGGGGACAAGTAAAGTTCAAGTGGGGGATATTTGATGAACTCAAATAAGTACATTTTATTATCATCATTTATCCTATTTATTTGACTTGTTTTATTATATTATATATGAGAATTGATACGTTAATGTTTACTTTTGTAATTCTCAGGTAAAAACAAGTATTATGTGAAACTTGGCGATTTTGGACTAATTATGGAGCAAAACAAGCAAGATGTTAAGAGTCTACTGAAATGTACAAGATCAAGATCATTCTGCTCCAGATACGCCGGAACATACTTCTTACATACGGCGTATCACTATCAAGATTTCACAAGTTACAATCCAAGACAGCAAAGGACATGCGCCGCATAGAGAAATGGAGTTACGCCGCATCTTAAGGCGGTGTACGAATATTCCTGAATATATTAATCTTAGACCACACGCGAAGTTAAGTCAATGCGCCGCATCTACTTATCCTATGCGCCGCATCTAACCCTCATACAGAAACTATAAATACCCCAAAGTCAGACGAATTTTGTGTGCAAAGATACCATACGTACGAGTACCAAACCAGAGACGAATTCAGACGTATTAGCAGCACAAGACACACCCTGAACGAAGATACAAGAGCTGTAAGAAGGTCCTGCATGTATTCAATTCATTAAGTAGTTTTGTTTTATTGTATTAGTACACTTTAATTCATCAGGATTGATGGGCTGATGTCATGTGACTACGGAATATCATGCACACCCCTTAAAATTGCTTTCCCATTAATTAAAGTTTATATGTTGATGTCTTTGGTGACTTTTATTAGTGCATTGATAACCTCTGTGTCTAGCTGAGCATTGCTTGGGTCGTCATGCCCCTTCCTCGCCTATTTATTCTATCGTTTCTAGGATAGTGGGATAGACATAAGTTGATCATTAAGTGTTTACTCGCCGATAAGATTAGAGCCAACGAGAAAGGGTTAATTATATACACTTCATATAAAACTAGCAATAAAACAAGTGACAAGCTACTTAATTATCAGGACAGGTCTTCTTATTGTCTCAAGTATCTATCTGTGTACGTGTGTGCTAATCGCTGATTCGTGCTCATTAGTTTAGTTTACTATTTAATCATAACCAAACCGTGCCAGTCTCTCAGGCTGAACCCCCCTTGCGTTAGATTAGGTTGTATAGCTAACTTAGGATATTAAAATACTGATTAGAATAACTAGATAATACGTTCCACTCTTAGTGATCGACACTCTACTTACCATTATAGTCATACTGACCGGGTACACTGCTCATTAAGTGTGTGTGTTATTGATAAGTCGGCTAAATATAAATTTAAAACTTGAGTAGGCATTAATACTGCTAAACCGCAACGACACATCACGCGCATCAAGTTTTTGGCGCCGTTGCCGGGGATATGCTTATTGTTCTTAGAATACTAAATTTAAACACCACATCAATAACCGTAACATCTCGGCTCATTCGTTAAACATCTCGTGTATAACCGCATCATCTCGACTCACTCGTTAAACATCTCGTGTACAACCGTATCATCTCGGCTCATTCATTAAACATCTCGTGTACAACCGTAACATCTCGGCTCATTCGTTAAACATTTCGTGTACAACCGTAACATCTCGGCTCATTCGTTAAACATCTCGTGTATAACCGTAACATCTCGGCTCATTCGTTAAACATCTCGTGTATAACTATAACATCTCGGCTCATACATTAAACATCTCATGTATAACCATAACATCTTGGCTCACTCGTTAAACATCTCGTGTACAACCGTATCATCTCGGCTCATTCGTTAAACATCTCGTGTACAACCGTAACATCTCGGCTCATTCGTTAAACATCTCGTGTACAACCGTAACATCTCGGCTCATTCGTTAAACATCTCGTGTACAACCGTAACATCTCGGCTCATTCGTTAAACATCTCGTGTAAATAATTTTAAAAAGTTTTAAATTAATAAAATATGATTTAGAAAAATTTTAATTAAATTTAAAAGAATTAATATTTATTTTAAAAGTTTTAAATTAATTAAGGATAATTTACAAAATATTTAAAAAGAGTTTTTTTTTTTTTTTTTTTTTTTTTTTTTTTTTTTTTTTTTTTAATGAAAATACCTTCAGCGGGGACATGTCCCCGCCGAAAAATTTCACACAAAATTTAATATTCCCTCGTAGCATTTACTTTATCCCGCCAAATGCTTTGGCGAAAAATTACTACTTTTAGCGGGGACGTGTCCCCGCTAAAAAGTCTGATTAAAATAAATATTTACTTTCAACGGGGACATGTCCCCGCCAAATGTAATCGCTAAAAACACACCCAATTATTAACAGATCTAAGAAACACTTAGAAAAAAAAAAAACTCACACCATCCCTTCTTCTTCCTCTAACAACGCCGCTCACCACCACAATCTACACCACCACCAGCAACGCCGCTCACCACCACCACAATCTACACCACCATCTCCACCACCACAATACCCACACTCGCACCACTGTGCACATATTTCCTCCCCCTCTCCTGTTTAATTCTTTCCTCCCCCTCCTCTCCTGTTTAATTCTTTCCTCCCCCTCTCCCGTTTAATTCTTTCCTCCTCCTCTCATTTCTTCCTTTCTCCTACCGGTGAGTAATTTTAGCTTCTTTTTTTTTTTTTAATTTTCGTTATCTTTTTAATTTGTTATTTATTTTTAATTTTTTGTCATTTGTTAATTTTTTGATTTTTTTTTTATATGTTAATTTTTGTTAATTTTTTTAGGTATAGTTGCTGCTGAGAACCGAAGCCAAGAACCAAAGCCGAGACCACAGCAGGTTTATGGTTGTTTTTTTTTTTTTTTTTTTTTTTTTTTTTTTTTTTTTTTTTTTTTTTTTTTTTTTTTTTTTTGTACCGGGGACATGTCGCCGCCAAAAGTTTATAGTGATTATTTTAGCTAGGCTATATATAGGGGTTGTTTGGCTGTTTATCAGTTAGTATAAACTGATAATGTGATTGTGTATGCTTAGAGACGAGTGAATGTGGCTGTTTATCAGTTACCTGCTGTCGAGACTAGCTAGGGCTGTTTGGATTAGTTTATCAGTTAGTTTGAGTTGTGTCTTGATGCAAAATTGGCAATTAGTTTATCATCTTTGACGCTGTGTTTAAACTTTAGAAGAGCCAGCCTCTCTTGGTTAGAGCAAATATATCCATTTTCTACGAGCTAAAGTATTGGTCTTTTCTTACACTAAAACACAATTTAGATGTCATGCATATCGAAAAAAATGTGTGTGAGAGTGTGTTGGGTACTTTGTTAATGAATGACAAATCAAAAGACACCAATGTTAGCTTTAAAGTTTTGTCATATGTGGGAATTGCACTTCTTTCTTTGTACAAGGACTAGTTTAGACATTAGTGCTAAGTTCGACTTTGTATTCTTGTAATAAATACCCTCCTAGTCAACTAGGAGGGTTGAGGATTCATTTGTAACTTGGAGGTGTGTGTGTTTTCTCTCCTTCCTCTCTCTAGAAAACATACACACCTCCCCAATCAATAAACCGATTATCCAATGTTTAACCTTTACATCGTGTTTATCGTGTTTCCCCCACCTCCCAAACGTGAATCTTGGTCTCTACAACCAACAAGGCAAGACAAGACTTAGAAAATTTGCAAATTCGTGAAGAGTTGTGGCTCGTCAAAAAAGGAAACGGGAAGTGCTCTAAGCCTCATCCCATGTACTCTTTCACAGCTGAAGAAAGAAAACAATTTTGTCAATTCATCAAAGGTACGCGTTTTATTTCAAAATTTATTTGTTCCAATTCTATTCGCGTATCCATTTCGACGACTTACTCTAATATCATGATTTTTTTGTCAATTCATCAAAGGTGTTAAACTACCTGATGGGTTCGGATCTAACTTCAAGCATAAAGTGACCAACAATGATAGCAACATAACAGGCTTGAAGGCTCATGACTGTCACATAATGATGCAGCGGTTGCTTCCTGTTGGACTTCAAAATTACTTGAAGGACCAAACCACTGCAACACCAATAATCGAGCTTTGTTCATTCTTCAAAAAAATATGCGCTCGAACTTTGATGGTGGATGACATGTTGAAAGCTAAAGAACAACTCATCAATATTTTGTGCAGTTTCGAGCAAATATATCCTCCTGCTTTTTTTGACATAATGATTCACTTGGTTATTCATCTACCCGAAGAGGCTATTGAAGGCGGGCCTGTTTACATGAGGTGGATGTATCCATTTGAAAGATACATGAAAAAGCTCAAGAATTATGTCAGAAATAAAGCTAAGCCCGAAGGTTCAATAGCGGAGGGTTATATTGCTGATGAAGCATTAACTTTCTGTTCGCATTATTTTCGGGGTGTTGAGACGAGATTTAATCGTCCTGACCGGAATGAGGACGGTCCAAGCCCAACAAGTCAATTTCAGGTAATTCGATCAATCTGTAAACTGAATGGCAAGCAATCATTGATCCGGGTTCAACCAGACATAATGCAGAAAGTAGTATGGTATGTACTACACAACAGTCATGAAATCGACCCATACGTGAACGAGTACGAGAGGTACGCGTTTTATTTCAAAATGTGTTTTACGTAAGTTATTATTCGACGATTTATTCTAATATCATGAACATTTACAGGGCATTTCCTGGCAATGATATACAAGAAGGATTTCCTCGCTGGTTTGGGAGCAAGGTAGACTTATTGTATGTATTACCCTGTAAAAATAACGACTATTACTCATCTATATCTATTCTTAACTTTTTCATAGATTCGTGAATTAAAAGTAAAGAATGACCCAAGTTGTACTTCCGAGTTATTCGCTTTGGCTTGTGGACCAACATGGACTGTAGTCTCAATCGACTCTTGCGTAGTCAACGGTGTGAAGTTTATCGTACACGACCGTGATTTATGTCGTTCAACTCAAAACAGCGGAATTTCAACTCCTAATCCTAGCGGAGGAATGTATTATGGCCAGCTTGAAGAAATTCTCGAGTTTTTGTATATTCCGTTCAAGTTTGTGCTGTTCAAAGTCAAATGGTTCGACACTAATAACGAGGGTCGCATAAAATGTTGTACATATAGAAATAACATTACACAAATTATGACAGACCGTGTATCCTTTCAAAATGAACCATACATTCTTGCAACACAAGCAACACAAGTCTTTTACCTTGATTTCCCGGGTAAACGTGGTAGTTGGAAGGCCGTCCAAGATTCTTATCATCGAAAGATTTGGAACCCGGATATCATCGTGGTAGAAGACAATCAAGATGTTGTACATGACAACAACTCATCACATGTCACACTCTCTGCTGAGTTGGATAAGTTGAATTATAGCACCATAGATATAGATGTCCAGCCAGCGGAAGTTGAGGCACCACCAGCACCAATTATCACTGATGTCGACGACGACGATGATATTGATTATGATGACCACATTCCTCATGATTTAGCATCTGATCATGAAGACCACGTCGATGGTGAAGATGAAGCTGGCACTAATAATGATGATTTTTATCTTAGTGATGTAGGAGATTGATCTCAAATTGTAATTTGTTAAACGACACTTATTTGAATGAAATTGTTATCGAGTTGTTAAATGTGTTTATTTATTTATTATTATCTTTTTTGGTATATATTGTTATTTATTTGAATGTGTGTATATATATGCGTATATGTGTTTCTTCACTAATTTCTATGTTCTAGTACAGATGGCGGATGTCGTAGCTACGAGCCATGGTGGTGATGGAGGTCACGAGCCACCCCGCCGTCCCGGGAGGAGGATAGGCACCAACTGCGAGCGTAAGAATTTCTCGATTATTTTAATTAAACTTGATCATTATTTGAAATTGATAACTTGTTATTTTATGTCACCATCACTTTAATTTGATTACTTGCAGGCTCTAATTCGAGAGCTCCCAGGCCTAAGCCTATGAAGCCTGGGTCGAAAATAGGGAAAGGCGGGAAGGTGGTTCGCGGTACCACCAAGAACGAAGCCTTACACGCCATGAGGAATGAAACAAGGCGCCCGGTCTCGATCAGATTCACCAGGAATGCCAAAGGCATGTGGCAGCACGTAGGCCTTCACGCTTCGTGGTTCTCGAACTATGTCGGGAGCTTGATACGGGAAACGATTCCATTGTATCACGATTCGTGGGATGATGTTCCAGAGGCCAAGAAGGCACACGTGGATAACCGGCTCCACGTAAGTTTTTTTTATCTTTTATTTTTTTAATTATTGTGTTTATTTATTTTAAATGTGTTTATTTATTTAAATTTGTCTGTTTATTTAAATTTGTATATTTATTTTAATTATATTTTATTGCAGCATTTTTTTGATCTCGCCCCCCACCTTGCCGATCGACATGGAGACGAGATTGTCGCTAGTATCGAAGCTTACCTGAAAAACATATACAATGACAACAAGTACAAGCACAAAAAGAAACATTTTACACAGGCAGGTGGGGTCGAGAAAGTGGACGAGATCAAGGCAAAGCGTCCCGAGAACATAGAGGATGAAGAATGGGAGAGGCAGGTAAATTTCTAGATCGACACGTACTTTATTATTATTATTATTATTATTATTATTATTATTATTATTATTATTATTATTATTATTATTATTATTATTATTATTATTATTATTATTATTATTATTATTATTATTATTTTATTTTTTTATTAAAACATCACTTTATTATTATTATTATTATTATTATTATTAATTGAACTACGAAATTGCAATTTATAACGTTATAGTAGTTTTAATAATAATACTTTTATGTGACACTAAATAACCTTGTTTGAGTTGGCATCAAATGTCTAATAGCTTCAAAAGAAAAAAAAATGCAATTTAAATTACAATAACGTGTAACCGACTTTGAAAAAATCTTGCTTAATTTATAATTTTGACTATTTATATCAAGTTAGATGGCTATAAAACGTTTATGTTTAGTGCGTATATGATGGTGATGGGTTATCTTATTACAAATTGTTGACTAATATAATGGTTTAAAGGGTAAACATATTCAAACATGACACTTGTGGAAGATCAAGTAAGATCAATTATGCTTCAATGGTGAACTTTGATTACGTTGTCACTAAATAACCGAACTTGAGTTTGGTATTGTTGGAAAAATAGATTTTGCAAAATGATTTTTGCATATTTTGGACACTAGAGCTTCGCAACGAGCTAAAATGTGTCAATATTGGAGTTGATATGAATGAGATATCGTGTATCAATGTGAGGCACTTGGAACACAAAAAAATATGGAACAAAAATCTATCCCACATCGCCTAGTGAAGGAAGTGGAGAGTGGTTTATAAAGAAATCTTGATATTTGCTATCAAATTCCTTTAGGTGAGCTATGCTCCCACTCCTACGTGCGCGCGCGCAGGGGGAGTGCAGATTTGGAATTTCTGGGCCAAAATGGGTTCGAAGCTTCTGAACTCATGCGAGCCCGCGCGACCTGCGGACACGAATGCAGCTCCGAAAACTCGCCTGTGCGCGTATCTTTTTGCTGCAAGATCCGGTCTCTCAGTTTCCATATCTTTCAAATTCTGTATCAATCTATTTTGGGAATAGATATAAACTTGGTGAATAAGTTTTACAAAATAATTATATTATACGCATATCTTGTTTTATTATAACAGATTCGTATATATTTTTGGCACTTATTTATCTTGGAAAACAAGACAGCTTTTCAATATAAATACATACCACATCTCATTCGGTTTGGATACAAAAAAAAAAAAAAAAAAAAAAAAAAAAAAAAAAAAAAATGCAGCAGCTCTACAGCATTCGAGTTCCAGCAAGTCGATCAGAAACACGCAACTGCTTTCGATCTTTCAGGCAAGTTTTTTCAGGTCCGGCTGTGCAACAGCTTTGTACGTTGTACCCTGGGAAACAGACGGCGATTCTGTTTTAAGGGAATCGTGTTTACACGAGCCTCATGCACAACCTTACTGTTTTCGTTTAATTTTATTTTATGTTATTTACTCTTTGTAATCTGATTTATTAATAAAAAGTGTACACCGTTTCCTACAATCTTAAAACAGATTCGGTTTAACCGAATTTAAAACACTTTGTTAAAATTGGATTAATTATTAACAGATTTTATAAACTGTTTTCTGTCGAAACCTTGTTGAGTTTCTTTGGAAATCAGTTCTAATTAAACGGATATTATTTTCAGCAATTGTTCTTATCAGTTTACATCCAAACCAAGATAGAGTTTCTATTAAACTAATTTACTCGATCCATCGAAACCAAGATAGAGTTTCGTTGAATCAGATTCGGTACAAGTAGATACTGATTTACAACAGTTTGTTTAACTGTTTGTGTTTGAATTTTCAGGATGACAAACACCACTACCCCTCCTGTGACTACTACTGTGAATGTACCTGGTGCGCCAGTTACCAACACGGTTGCTAATCATGCTGAGAAACCAGAGAAATTCAATGGGCAGAATTTTAAGAGGTGGCAACAGAAGATGTTCTTCTATCTCACTACTTTGAACCTTGCGCGGTTCTTAAAAGAGAATCCACCTCACGTGGAACCTCCTGCAGAAGGTCAATCCGCCAATCAACAGGCTGTTCAAGCCTTGGAAGCATGGAAACATTCAGACTTTTTGTGTCACAACTATGTTCTGAATGGTTTGGTGGACTCTTTGTACAACGTGTACTGCAAGACCAAGACTGCCAAAGAATTATGGGAGTCATTGGAACGCAAGTACAAAACTGAGGATGCTGGTACAAAGAAATTCGTGGTAGCTCATTTTTTGGATTACAAGATGGATGATTCAAAGAACGTGATGAGTCAGGTTCAAGATCTGCAGGTTTTGTTACACGACATTCATGCTGAGGGAATGACTTTGAATGAAACTTTTCAAGTTGCTGCTATCATTGAAAAGTTGCCTCCAAGCTGGGTAGAATTTAAGAAGTACCTGAAGCATAAGCGAAAGGAGATGAGTGTTGAAGACTTGGTTGTTCGTCTTCGTATTGAAGAGAACAATAAGCTGGCTCAGAAAAACGCTTATACGCCTGATTCTGCCAAGGCAAATATGGTTGAGCATGCTTCGTCATCTTCAAAGTCCAATGTCAAAAGTAAAGGCAAAGGAAAAGGAAAGAATGACAAGAAGGGCAAAGGGAAGTCTGAGTACCTTGCTCCTAAAGCTGCAATTGTGAAACAGAAGTTCCAAGGGGTGTGTTTCAACTGTGACTAGCCGGGTCATCGTGCTGCTAACTGTAAGATGCCGAAGCGGGTGACTCCACGCCAGGCTAATATGGTGAATGATAATATGGACATGATTGCTATGGTTTCTGACGTCATTGCCATGATCTCTGAAGTTAACCTGGTAGGTTCCAACAACAGGGAATGGTGGGTTGATACTGGAGCTACCCGTCATGTGTGTGCTGATAAGAGTATGTTTCACTCTTTCAGAGCGGTTGACAATGGAGAGGTGTTGTACATGGGAAACTCTACAACTGCTGCTATCAAGGGTGAAGGAGATGTAATCTTGAAGATGACATCCGAGAAAGAGCTCAAGTTGACTAATGTCTTGTATGTTCCAGAGATTCGCAAGAATCTTGTGTCTGGTTGGCTGTTGAACAAGTTTGGTTTTCGTCTTGTTTTTTAGTCTGATAAGTTTGTTCTTTCTAAGAATCAAATGTATGTTGGTAGGGGATATGCCATGCATAGTATGTTTAAGCTCAATGTAATGGTTGTTAAGAATGATATCAATAAAATGAATTCTTCTGCTTACTTGATTGAGTCTTCTAATGTGTGGCATGGCCGTCTTGGACATGTAAATTTTAATTCGATGCGTCGTTTGATTAAATTTAATTGCATACCTAATTTCCATATTGACTCAAAATATAAATATGAAACTTGTGTTGAAGCCAAACTTACAAGATCATCTTTCAAATCGGTTGAACGAAAAACCGAACCACTTGATATGATACACACTGACATATGTGATTTGAAATCACTACCCACAAAAGGTGGCAATAAGTACTTTATCACGTTTATTGATGATTGTACAAAGTATTGCTACGTTTACTTGTTAAAAAGTAAACATGAAGCTATAGACAAGTTTGTTCTATACAAAAACGAAGTTGAGAATCAACTTAATAAGAAAATCAAGGTTGTACGAAGTGATAGAGGAAGTGAATACGTGTCTCCATTTGCTGATTTATGTGCTCAACATGGAATTAGACACGAATTCACTGCTCCTTATTCACCTCAGCAAAACGGTATTGCCGAAAGAAAGAACCGTACCTTGAAAGAAATGGTTAATGCCATGTTGATAAGTTCTGGTTTAAGCCAGGACATGTGGGGGGAAGCCATTTTAACGGCTACTTATCTTTTAAATAAGATACCTCGTAAGGAAAAAGAAGAGACCCCTTATGAACTTTGGATGGGAAGAAAACCATCATATCATTACATACGAGTGTGGGGGTGTCTAGCAAAGGTAGCGATACCGACCCCCAAGGCCCAAAAGATTGGACCTAAATCTGTGGATTGTATATTCATTGGATATGCTAAGAATAGCAGTGCTTATCATTTCATTGTACATGATTCAAAAAATCCGGATATACAAAAGGGTACACTAATGGAATCAAGGAATGCTTCCTTCTTTGAAGATATATTTCCTTGTTTAACGAAGGAAACTGGAAGTTCATCTAAAATAGATGACGATGTTGTCCAAGATAAGAGACAACGAGATGATAATGATCTCCAAGATGAGAGACAAGATCAAATCGAGGAAGAAGAGGTTGAACCTAGAAGAAGCAAAAGGGCAAGAACCGAGAAATCGTTTGGACCCGATTTTGTTTCTTTTATGGTAGAAAATGAACCTACTTCTTATCGAGAAGCGGTAACTTCCTCAGAAGGGCCTCAATGGAAAGAAGCCATTAAAAGTGAAATAGATTCTATTTTACAAAATCATACTTGGGAGCTCGTGGATTTACCTCCTGGTTGTAAACTACTAGGCTATAAATGGATCTTCAAGAAGAAGATGAAAGCCGATGGCACCATTGACAAGTACAAAGCAAGATTGGTAATCAAAGGATTTAGACAACGAGAAGGTCTAGATTATTTTGATACATATTCGCCTGTTACGCGAATAACCTCGTTCAGGATGATACTTGCTATTGCCGCGTTAAGAAATTTGGAAGTTCACCAAATGGATGTGAAAACGGCTTTTCTAAACGGGGATTTAGAAGAAGAAATCTATATGAACCAACCTGAGGGTTTCATAGCTCCTGGACAAGAGAACAAAGTTTGTAGGCTTGTTAAGTCATTATATGGCTTAAAGCAAGCTCCCAAACAATGGCATCAAAAATTTGACCACGCCATGCTAGAGAGTGGATTCAAAATTAATGAATGCGATAAGTGTGTTTATGTAAAGGACACAAGTAGTGGATATGTAATCTTGTGTTTATATGTTGATGATATGCTTATCATTGGCAGTAACGACAAGATGATCAAATCTACTAAAGACATGTTAAAATCAAAGTTTGACATGAAGGATATGGGTTTGGCTTATGTGATCCTTGGAATAAAGATCATACGAACTCCAAATGGACTTGTGTTAAGTCAAGCACATTACGTTGACAAAATTCTTAATACTCATAATGCGGGGGATTCCGGCCTAGCTAGAACTCCAATTGACACCAGTAAGCATCTATCTAAAAATAGAGGCTTAGGTGTTGCCCAATTAGAGTATTCAAGAATTATTGGCATGTTAATGTACTTGATGACAAGTACCCGACCTGACTTAGCATATGCAGTTAGCAGGCTAAGTAGGTATACCAGTAATCCAAGTTATGCACATTGGGGAGCTATGACTAGGGTACTTCATTATTTGAGATACAGTCGCGATTATGGACTGCATTATGAAAGATATCCAGCTGTTATAGAACGACTAGTGGATACGTGTTTACACTAGGAGGGGCAGCTATATCTTGGAAGTCTTCCAAGCAAACTGTTATAGCTAAGTCCACGATGGAATCAGAATTTATCGCGTTAGATAAATGCGGACAAGAGGCGGAATGGCTACGTCAATTCGTAGAGGACATACCAAGGTGGCCTAAACCGGTAACGGCCATTAGTATACATTGTGATAGTCAATCGGCAATTGGCAGAGCTCATAGCATAATGTATAATGGAAAGTCCAGACATATCCGTCGTCGACATAATTCGATACGACAACTACTCTCAACAGGAGTTATCTCAATTGACTATGTGAAGTCAAAGGATAACATCGCGGATCCGCTTACGAAAGGCTTAAGCAGAGAGTTAGTTAGTAAGTCGTCTAAAGGAATGGGACTAAAGCCCTTAAAGGAATGAGTTTCTATGAAGGAAAACCTAACCCAGTTGACTGGAGATCCCAAGATCTGGGTTCAATAGGACAACCTAATTATAGAAATGTGGGGGAAGTCACGTTAATGTGGGGGAGTTACGAAATACTGTATCTTCCTAGTCCATTCCTATAACAACTGTGACTTGTTGAGAGGTTAAACATATGGCTCTTATGATTCAGGATGAAATCATAAAGCATAATGATTCAAGATGAAATCACAAAACATATGTTTTTAATGATTCAAGATGAAATCACCTATGTGAGAGAGAAGTGGGGTCGCTTCGAAGGGAATTATGGGGGGCGCAATTCCTAAGAGCTCTTGTAGAACCAGGCTAGTGTTCATGACCATAACGAACACGACTATGAGGACTTGACAATGTCAGGGAGAGTCTTGTGTGAAGTGTAATGTGTGGAACGGGTTTTATGTTCGATTGAGATATTTATGTATTGAATGTGTTTAGCATGTGGAATCTACTACAACACACTTAAAAGAACACAAGGTGGTGAGTTTATGTAAACGTGAGAATGCAATGAACAAATAACACAACTTTGGTTTAACACAAAATGATTCAATATTATTGATGAAATAATACGGATGATCTAAATATCACCGGGATTACAAAGTAATCTTGAATCTAAGATTGTAAAAGGATTTGTGATTTTAAGTAACTAAGTTACTTGAGAGATAGTTTGGTTTAAGTTATTGGTTGTGTAAGATGCATGCATGCAGTAGAGACTAAGATATCCTTTTATAAGATAAGGATATCTTATTACATGTTGTCAAGTGGAAGAGTATTCTAATATACTTTGACTATATTGGCGCCTACAATTAAATACAACTACCCATGTACAACTCTGATAATATTCTTCTGTCACCACAGAAGACTAATCTACTTCTACATAACGTATAACAATGTACAAAGACTAATAATTCAACTAAATATCTATTACAAAATATCTAATCGACTTGACATAAGCTTGGCAGGCTCTTCATCAACCAGCAGTACCTTTTACCCAGAAGGTACTGGTAGAACATCTTCATACACTTCAAAATCAACTAGCAGGCTCTTCAACATCTTTGGCAGGCTCTTTGACTTTGATCATTTTATTCCCAACAATCCTCCCCTAAACTTGTTATTTCCATTAAAATACACAAGTTTCTGATGAATAAAATACATACCTTGAGGATTTGTGAGAACTCTTCCAAAAACCTTCACTCTCTGTTCTTCCTTTTTCTTTCATATTGCTCAGATATGCTCCTCAGCAAACTCTGAACAATTTCTGAGTTCTCATCATCTTTGTCACACCTTAATCTCTTGGAGATCATAGTTTTAAGCACTTCATAACTTAGTGGATACTCTTTCTCAGCCAACATAAAGAGTTCTATCCCACTCTGTGTGAAAAGGTGATGAATGTTGCTATGGCTTAGAAATTCCCAAGTTATTGAAGGATCATAATAGGAAAATTTCCAATGAACATCTTTGGGTTTAGGATCAAACATCCTATTGAATTCTACCCATAGTTCCTATTCCTTAGCATCTGAACTAGAAGTTGTGTCTAGCCTAATCTGCACTAGATTCCACAATTCTTCCAAGTCTGCTCTGTCACATGCTCTAACTAAATTTTCAAAATTCTTGAAGATAGCAAACTGTCCCCCAACCCTTGTTACTTTCCATGATTTTCCTAATCTATCATGGTTGATCTCCCAATCAATAATAGGTCATCTACAGCTAATTGGATCAGCATGTATTATAGTAGGCAAAGTAATCAACAAATTACTTACTTGCTCTGTGTCCAATTTTGCTACTTCTTTCTTCTGAGCATCCTTCTTCTTCATTGAGGGGTGTACATCAGATGGAACATTGTAGTAAAGACTTTTGTAGGCTTGAAGATACAGGAAGAAGATTTCATCAGCAGATTTCTTCTTTAGTTGATAATCAGTCCAATTTGCCTGATTTTTCAGAAATCTCTTCATAAAAATCACCTGATCTTTCTGAGATTTTCCTACCTTAAAACCTCTCTTCTGACTTTCCTTCATCTTCTCAAAAATGTCAGCCAAAGCTGCTTCTTTATACTTCTTGTTGATGAAAGATTCAAGTGCTTCTGTTTTCTCATCAGAATTGAGTGTCTTGTCATTTACTATATTTGCTGCTTGACCTTTCACAATTGGATCATTATTGATAATCCATAGCATCTGTGCATCAAAGGTTTCTTGAGCAATTTGAGAATCAAGAAGAGTCTGAGCAGCATCTTCAGCATCTTTCTGCTCTTTCATTACTTGAAGCATTCTTGAAGCTTCAATAGCTCTTAGCTCTTCTTCATGAACTCTTTTGGCCTCTTCTTCTTGAACCCTTTTGGCTTCTTCTTCTCCTAAAGCCATCTGAATTTGCTGAGTTCTTTTCAACTTCTTGGACTTTGGCTCATCTTTAATCATAATGCCTTTGCCCTTATCCTTTGGAGTTGGTGCTTGTGATGGAGCAGAAGATTGCTCATCAGCAGCAAAAATCCTCTCCTGAACAAACAAATTCCCTTGAGGCTCTAAATCCCTCTTTCTTTTGTACACTTTCTCAGCAGACCCTTTATACCCCATAGCCAATAGCCTTTCTATCCTAGCAGGCTCTTCTTCTGGCCTAGCAGGCTCTTGCCCTGCTCCAACAGGCTCTTCATCATAAACTTGAGTTCCATCATGGAATTCAAATTGAGCCTCCTCCTCATCTTCAGAACTATCCTTCCTCCCCTTTTTGGAAGAGTGACCTATCCTATCATCATCTGACTTCGAAGAACTAGATAAAACAGTCTTTGCAGATCTTTTACCCTTCAACTTCTTCACTTCACCCTCCAATTTCTTTACCCTCTTGACCAATTTGATGTTGATCTCAGAAAACTTCTTGCTTTGACTTTTAAGAGCATTCTCTAAGAACTTCACCTTGTCTTTCAGTTCTTGCATTGTCTGAGGTGAGTGGGGTTGTGATACATGATGTGATGATGTTGGTGGTGTTGGTGATGGTACTGGAGATGGTATTGGTGTTGTTTGATGTGTTGGTGAAATGTAACCATGATGAAGAACTAGATGATTGTGTTTCAGCTGATGGTGTTGGTTCTTCTGGATGTTGTGGTAACATTTCATCAAAAAGTGGTATTTCTTCCCCTCTAAAACCAATTCTCATATTTGAAAATACTTTGTGAGAAAGTTTTGGTGTATCATAAATTGAGTCTGTGGGAAGTAACAAATGTTTCAATTTTGCAATGATGCATCCAATAAATCTTGGATACATCAAAAAACTTTGTTTTACTTTTCACATTGGTAATCAACCCTTCAAAAATATGTTTAGAAAAATTGTATTTTCTGTTTGTAGCTAAGCAAATGAGAGCAGAAGCCATGTTTCCACTAAATTGCTCCCAAGAGGTTTTCTTCTGGCTCAAACAGTGAAGGATTGTGTGAATCAAAAATCTCCATTGTGGAGTAAGATGCTTTTTCAGAAAAGTGAGTTTGTTAGACTCAGCATGATACCCCATTCTTTGTAAATTTTCAAAAATTTCAGTATCTGGTAACTGACTAATACCATCAGAATCATCCAAATGAAGATGTCTTCTTAAGGATGACTCAGTAAGAGTCAAATGTTTACCATCCACTTTGGCCTTAATTCTTTGTTCCCCATTTTCAGAAGTTTTAATTTTAGCAGATTGCCAAAATTGTAAAATTTGATTTTCATAAATAGTGGGATTGACTAGCAAAGCAAACCTGATGTAGGAGTTGTTTAAAAAGTCCACTACTTGATGAAATGAGGCATTATCCTCTGACTTCTCCAAAAATGCTAACTGATTTGACGTTGGACAAAATCTAGAACAACAGTGGAAGCCCATAATGAAAATTTTGAATATGATGGTGGGATTTGTTGGTAGTACTGGTAGAAGATGAAAGGTGTATGTGAATTATGATAATGACTGATGAAAGAAGATATGAGAGAATTACTTTTAACCGACAATAAGAAAGATTATAATAAGTAAATGAAAAGGCGGTTAAAAAGATCTTTTATATGTGAAATATAATATAATATAATCATCAGTAATTTACATAACTACCCCAACGGCAAATTTTAACTACCAGCCTAATGGCTAAAACTTTTTCTGACAGGCTCAACGGCTATATAGCAGTACCTTTTTATACTAGCAGTACCAATTTTGAACTACCAGTACCTTTGAAAGTTTTATAAAAATCCCTTATAGTTTTTAGCAAACTACCAGCTATCAACGGATTTGAGTTGTCTTTACCAAAAGCCGTTTGCTTAAGGACTAGCTAACTATTTACAATTAAGTATGGTTAGTTAATAACCATATAGTTTTTGGTAAACTATCAACCATCAACGGATTTGATTTGTCTTTACCAAAAGCCGTTTGCTTAAGGACTAGCCAACTCTTAAGTTTGTAAAAACTTGGTGAGCTGAATACCAAAAGCCATATTGGCCTAAAGATGGTGCAATTTCCTTGGATGGAGGAAATTTAAAAAAAGGCAATGATGCTGTGTATCTTGGATGATTGGTTCAACAAGTGAAATCATCTAATGTCATGCCTTTGAGTTGAAACTTTCCTTAGTTTGATCTAGATAGAACTTTCTCCTTGAGAAATACTTCATCCCTTCTAGATATTGAGTCTAACTTCTCTTTTTCAACTCTGCATCATCTTGTATGCTCTTGTCTTTCCTTTCATTAATTGGTTTTTCTTCCATTCTGGGCTTTCAATTCCTCCCCTGAGATTGTTATCTCTCCTGAAATGAATATAACTTTTGTTGCTCCTTTCTGTTTGGAAGAACTCTTTTTTGTTATCAACCTGAAATGTGTTAGTTGCAAACCAAAAGAACAAAAGTGCAAAGCACTTGATCTATAAGCATTTTAAACATTCAAGCCTTTATATGAACAAAACATAGCAATTTTATATCAGCAGGACCAATTATGAATTAACAGGACCTTTTGACTAACTAGCAGTACCATGTTTAAAATCCAATACCAGTTAATTTTATGAACAAAAACATATGATTTTCAAAGATTTATCATTCCAATACCTCCTACAAGATATTTGAATCTACCTAAATCAAAAGCTTTGGTGAGAAGGTCTGCATAATTCTTTTCAGAATCAATTTTAATTACTTGAATTAACTTTTCTCATTGCAATCCCTTATGAAATGGTGTCTGATTTCAATATGTTTTGTTTTTGAGTGTTGAACTGGGTTTTTAATGATACAAATAGTACTGCTATTGTCAATATAAATAATGGTGTTAAGAAAATTGTACCCATAGTCAAGCATTTGATTTTGGATCCAAAGAACTTGCCCACAACAACTTGCACCAGCAACATATTCTGCCTCAGTTGTAGAATTGGCCACCATTGTTTGTTTCTTGCATTGCCAAGAGATTAGTCTGCAACCAAGAAATTGACATCCACCAGTTGTGGATTTTCCTGTCTAGAGTTGCACCAGCATAGTCACTATCCGAATAAGCCACCAATTCAAAAGATGATTCCCTTGGATACCAAAGACCCAACCTAGGTTGACCCTTAAGATATCTAAAGATTCTTTTGACTGCTGTGAGATGAGAGATCTTGGGATGTATTTGAAACCTTGCACATACACATACTGAGAACATGATATCTGGTCTTGATGATGTAAGATACATCAAGGACCCAATCATAGATCTATAATTGTGCAAATCCATATCTTCTCCTTCAGCATCCTTGAGTAGCCCTTTGTCTGGATCCATTGGTGTACTTGCAACTTAGAATCAGCAAAATTAAATTTCCTTAGGATCTCTGCTACATACTTATCTTGGCTGATAAATATGCCTTCTTTGGATTGTTTCACTTGGAGACCCAAAAAGAAAGTAAGTTCCCCCATGGAACTCATTTCAAACTTACTATGCATAAGTTTTTCAAATTGTACACACAAGTCTTGGTTTGTTGATCCAAAGATTATGTCATCAACATAAATCTGCACTAACAAGATGTCTTTCTTTGTTCTTTTGATGAACAAAGTTGGATCAATCCTGCCTCTTTGGAATCCACTTTCTAGTAGAAAACAAGCCAATGTTTCATACCATGCCCTTGGAGCTTGGTGTAGGCCATACAAAGCCTTGGTAACTTTGTAAACTTTGTCTGGATACTCTGCATCAATGAAGCCTGGAGGTTGAGATACATATACTGGTTCTTCAATTTCACCATATAAAAATGCACTCTTAACATCCATTTGATAGACAGTGAAGCCTATGAATGAAGCATAGGCAAGAAAAGCCTAATTGCTTCAAGTCTTGCAACTGGAGCAAACACTTCTTCATAATCTACCCCTTCTTCTTGAGTATATCCTTGTGCTACCAATCTAGCCTTGTTTCTGATCACTATACCCCTTTCATCTTTCTTGTTTCTGAACACCCATTTGGTTCCAATTGCCCTATGACCTTTAGGCAAATCAACCAATATCCAAACCTTCTGAATCTTGAATTGGAGAAGCTCTTCTTGCATTGCTTCCACCCAACTTGCATCATCTAAAGCTTTGTTTATGTTTTTGGGTTCAGCCTGAGATAGAAAACATGAAAACAGGCATATATTGGAAGTATCATTATTCTTTTCTTCATAAATAGAGGAGATAAACCCTTCTTCATCTGAAGATAAGACTTGAGATAAACCAACTTGAGATCTTGTTCTAACACCAGAATTTATGCTTCCAATCACATCATCAGTTGAGTGATCTTTGAGAATTCTAGTGTTTGGTGTTTTAGGAACTTCATATGTAGTTGGAAGATTGCTAATCCCCACTTCTTCTTGAAAAGAATCATCTATTTGAACATTCAATGGCTCAGCAGTACCAATACTTGAACTAGCAGGACCATCTGAAGAACTAGCAGTACCATTGAAATTAGCACCACTTTCTTGATTCTCTTGATTCTGAGTTCCTTGATCTTCTTCATTGCCTTCATTTGTTGTGTTTGAAGGTTCTTCTTGACTTGAAGATAGATCCATACTTTTCCAAATTGGCATCCAGATGTAATCTTGATCTTTAGGAGTTTCAACATTGTCTTCAAAACCTGCATTATCATTAGTATTTGTACCTGTAACAGGCACATAATTCATAGATTCTGAAAGCCTATCAACATCAAACATCCAATCTGGTCCAACTCCTTTCACATTTGTTAGTTTCTCTTGAAACTCTATGTGAAGATTCTCTTCTACTAGCCTAGTGCAAGTGTTAAACACTCTATAGGCCTTACTCTGCAAGGAATACCCTATCAAATAGCCAACATCTGCTTTTCCATCAAATTTGCCTAAATGATCTTTGGTATTGAGAATAGTGACATGACAACCAAAAGGTCTCATAAAACTTAAAGATGGTTTTCTACCAAAGAAAAGTTCATAAGGTGTTTTTCTATGTGGCTTTGTCACAAGAACCCTGTTTTGTACATAACAAGCAGTACCAACTGCTTCAGCCCAAAATGAAATAGGTAACTTAGAGTCTACTAACATAGTTCTAGCAGTCTCTATAAGTGTTCTATTCTTCCTTTCTGCTACTCCATTTTGCTGAGGTGTTCTAGCTACACTAAACTCTCTTTTTATGCCTTTTTCCTTGCAAAAGTCATCCATTAACTCTATTCTTGAACTCTGTCCCATTGTCACACCTGATGACCTTGACCTTCTTATCAGATTGGTTTTCTACCTCAGTGATATAGGTTTTAAGTATTTCACTAGTTTCATGTTTAGATCTTAAGAAGAAAACCCATGAAAATCTGCTATAATCATCAGTAACAACCAGACAATATCTTTTTCCATTCAAGCTGCACACATTAGTAGGACCAAAGAGATCCATATGAAGCATATGTAAAGCCTGAGAAATAGAGTTTTGGGTCTTGGGCTTACAAGAAGCTCTATGTTGTTTGCCTTTTAGACAATCAACACAGGATTGGTCGTTTTGGAAAGTCTTTTTGGGTAAACCTCTTACCAAATCATATTTTGCAATAGTGTTGATTGTTTTAAAGTTTACATGACCAAGCCTTCTATGCCAAAGCATAGATTCATCCAATGAGGCTTTTGCTACCAAACAAGTTAAACCTTCCTTGGGATCAATGTTCTTTAAATTGACACTATACATATTGTTCCTTTTTGGAATTTTAAGAAGGATCTGACTCTCATCAGGCATCTTAAAATCAGAAGAAAGAACCATACATTCATTGTCAGTAAATAGAACATTGTTCTTTTTGTCACACATTTGTGAGACACTAAGGAGATTAAACTGAAGTTCTTTCACAAAATACACATTTTCAAAATCTAGTTTACTGGTTTTGATAATACCTTTACCAGTGATCTTTCCTTTTATTCCTCCCCCAAAGGTAACATATCCTCCATCAAATGTTTTGAAGTCTGAGAGGAATGACATGTTGCCTGTCATGTGCCTTGAACATCCACTATCAACATATCCTTGATCTCCAATATCAGTTTAATGTTCCTACACATGAATAAACATATTAGTTTCCTTGGGGTACCCAAGCCATGACAGACTTGGGTTTGCCTCTTGCATCAATGAAGTCAAACCTTATCAGGATTGTTGATGCACCTTTTGATTGGATTGGTTTCCAAATCCAACATGCTGAGGACTTAACAGCACATTCCCTTTTAATCCATTGTGTGGTCTTTGGTCTATCAGTACCAATTTTGGCAATACCAATTTTGGCAGTACCATTTGGTCTAGCAGGACCTTTTGGTCTAGCAGGACCTTTGGTTTTTGGTGTCCAAATTTGTGTTTTGACCACAGATTTCTTTTGAATAGGACTCTTCTCAACTTTTGGTACACTTTTGAAAGTGTTTCTTGTACCCTTATCAGTTGGTTTTGCAATAACAGGCTTATTTTGTCTAACAGTATGTTTAACATTTGTGGTGTTAGACTTAACAAAACTTTTTCTGGGGTGAGTAACATATGTTTTAGACTTTGATTTACTCCCAGAAACCCATTTATTACAATAAGCATGAAGATGATTAAAGCTACCACAATAATAACAAGCCTTATTGAACATAACAAAGTCATCACCTAGTTGTTGTGACTTAAGGTTGTTCCAATTTCTTTGGCTTCCCCTAGGTTTGTTATTACATTTTTTACAACTTTCGAATGTCTTCAAAACAGCTTTAGCCTTAGCTTTAACTTCTACTTTCTTAGGACTGATTGGTCCTACTTTTATTCCTTTGATAGGAATAGTCTTATCTTCATCATCATCAGATACCCAATCCTCAATAATTAGGACATCTGGTCTCTTATCAGTGAGCACCTTAGAGAGTGAGACATTCTTAGCACTCTCAGAAGGTTCACTTATCACTACAGGTTTAGCTAATGGTTTGTTAACAAATTCATGTAAACCTGATGCAGCAAGATCACTACCTGGTGGACAAGGAATTCCTCTATAAGGAGGTGGACATTCATTGTATCCTATCCCTGATTTTATTCTCTTATTCATCTGATTCTCTACTATGCTCCTAGTACACTCAGAAGCATTTTCCAATTTAGTAACAGTCAGTTGAATATTATCTCTAGCCAAAGTTACTTTAGTGCACTCATTCCTCACCATTTCTATTTCTGAATCTTTCAAAAATATTTTTCTATTAAGAGCAGCTTTAGTATCAGAAAATGTGAGTTCATTTTCTCTATAGTGAATGAGTTGTTTTTCTAGTTTGGCCATACCACACTGATGGTTAAATAAGGTTTGATTGGTTTTTCTTTCTTCTATTTTTAGCTCATCATAAGATTTTCTTATAACTTCTAATTCTTTAAGAAATTCACAATTGCTAGAACATTTAATAGTTTGTACCTCAGGGGTGGAGAATGCCATCAAAGCCAATTCATCAGAAGTTGACTCATCTTCACCCATGAAACTCCAATCAAAACCCATGCCATCAATAGCAACCATTGCTTTTGGCTCAGCAACTTCAACAACCTTACTCTTGCTTTCAAAGCTTCCTCTCTTCTCAAAGCTTTCTTTCTTTCTGTTGTCAAACCCTCTACCCTTGTCATCCTGCTTCTTAGGTCTTCTACACTCTCTAGAGTAGTGACCTTTCATGTGGCAGTTGTAACACTCCACCTTTGACTTATCATAGCCAGCAGGCTCATTTCCATTTATCATTATCTTCTTGCCAGTCCTCATCATCAACTTCTTAGCTCTAATGCTCAAAAGTGAAAGTTGCCACTTTATGTCCATCTCTTCAAGATCATCAGGATGAATCTCTTGAATATCTTCAAATGTTAGTATGGACCCATTGTGTTGAGATGTGAGAAAAGCACACCCAATTGTTTCATCTAAAATGGATTTGGTACTACCAGAAGTACTAGCAGTACCAAAGGTTGTGTTGGCAGTACCTTCTTCTCTGCCACCTTGTTCTTCATTATCAACCTTTGTGATGCTTGGGGATGAAACAAAAGCCATATTTCCTGAACTTGACCCAGTAGTCTTCTTTACTTCATGCTCTACTATTTTAAAATTGTTGTAGAGATCATTGAGACTCATCTGGTCAATATCTGACTTATTCTTCCAGACAATAACATGCATAGACCATTCTGAAGGTAAACTCCTAAGAAATTTAGAGTTTAGGTCTTCTTGAGTTATCATCACTTCATGGATGGCTAACTGACTTGCAAGCTTCTGAAGTCTATTGAACATACTGTCCAAAGACTCATTGGTTGTGGCTGTGAAATTCTCAAATTGTTGTTTGAGAAGTGTTTTCTGTGTTTTCTTGGTAGCATCATTACCACCAAACCTAGCCACAATAGCTTCAAAAAGGGTTTTGGCATCTTTGTATTTGTTAAAGATCAGAAGTTGATCATTTGGAATAGTCATCAGTAACATACTCCTTGCCTTTAGATCATTTCTCTTCTGAACTTTTTCATTTGCATTTGATGGTTGGTCTTGTATTCTTGTTACAAGAGCATCATTTACTGTTGTAGTGGTGATTTGGGGTTTAAATGAATTGCCTTGTTCAATGATCTCCCAAAGTGCATAGTCCTGCACTTGAAAGTATTGTTCTACCCTAAGTCGCCACATTTCAAACTCATTTTGCTTAAGTAATGGAAGTTTAGCTGCAACATTTGTTTGAATATGTTCAACATCCATTGTTCTTTTAAATTTGTAAATATCAAGCCTTGCTCTGATACCACTTGTGGAACGGGTTTTATGTTCGATTGAGATATTTATGTATTGAATGTGTTTAGCATGCGGAATCTACTACAACACACTTAAAAGAACACAAGGTGGTGAGTTTATGTAAACGTGAGAATGCAATGAACAAATAACACAACTTTGGTTTAACACAAAACGATTCAATATTATTGATGAAATAATACGGATGATCTAAATATCACCGGGATTACAAAGTAATCTTGAATCTAAGATTGTAAAAGGATTTGTGATTTTAAGTAACTAAGTTACTTGAGAGATAGTTTGGTTTAAGTTATTGGTTGTGTAAGATGCATGCATGCAGTAGAGACTAAGATATCCTTTTATAAGATAAGGATATCTTATTACATGTTGTCAAGTGGAAGAGTATTCTAATATACTTTGACTATATTGGCGCCTACAATTAAATACAACTACCCATGTACAACTCTGATAATATTCTTCTGTCACCACAGAAGACTAATCTACTTCTACATAACGTATAACAATGTACAAAGACTAATAATTCAACTAAATATCTATTACAAAATATCTAATCGACTTGACATAAGCTTGGCAGGCTCTTCATCAACCAGCAGTACCTTCTACCCAGAAGGTACTGGTAGAACATCTTCATACACTTCAAAATCAACTAGCAGGCTCTTCAACATCTTTGGCAGGCTCTTTGACTTTGATCATTTTATTCCCAACATAATGTCGTCTACGTAAAGAGATGCTGAGTTCAAGGACATCGCGTCTACTCAGATCTAGGAGACTAAGTGCATCTCACAAGGGAAGGTTCAAAGGGTCACACCTGCCTATTCTATGCAGGACTTAACCGCAGAAATTTCGCTGAAACATGTGTGTGTTTTCGACCGATCTCCATTCATGTGGGGGATTGTTGGAAAAATAGATTTTGCAAAATGATTTTTGCATATTTTGGACACTATTTTAATATGTGTATATGTTATATATACTTATATTTTTTGGTAGCTTTGCGTTCTCCATGACGAGTGTAAAACCCAAAAACTAATATGATCCGAAATGACAAAAATGCCCTCGAATTTGAAATTTTGAGAACTTATGAAGATTAAATAAGTAACGTTATGTGAACTTAACCTAAGTATCTATCGCGCCAATATTTGAACATATGAACGTAATACGAATATTAAAACTTATGTTATATACAATTAAAACATTGTTACACATTTTAATGCCTAGTCAATCCATATGTGTACAAACAAACGAATGTGGTCTTGTAAATAGTCCGGGTACGTGATTGAATCAAATTTGGTAAACTCCCCTAACTTATCTCCATCACCGATCCTATAGTTTTTCCCCCTCCATCTCATTCGGCATTATCAAGAAAAAAAAATTAAAACCCTAATCCCTCCCCATTCCCAAACTCACGGCAGCCACAAGGAGAAGAAAAAAAAAACCGAAACCCTAGCTCCTTTGTCCCTCTTGTTCGATCCATAGCAGCAGCCAAGGAATGGTTTTGGTGTGTTCTTGATCTAGTTGTATCCAAGGTAATCTTAATCTCATAATAATAAATCCATTCGAATTGTTCTAAGCCTAACCGAATCATTCTTGTTTTGGTTTTCTGTCGTACGAATCAAGGAAGAAAGAAGAGGGACGAATTCGTTGGTGATTCGATTTTGTTGTGTTCTTGTTATTCGTGTGATCTTCAAGGGTATTGTATCATCATCTTCCCTTGTTCATCCTTGTCGTATTCTTGTACTTGTCTTGTCAAATGAATTGAAAAGATGTTACATAAAATAATGAATCAAGAACCCTAAAAAATCTTATAAGTAAATCGGTTCAGTGGTGTGTGATGGTTTTGATCCGTTTTGATAATGTTATGACCTGTGATAATTGACTTAAACATGTTATGGACTCATCTAAAATCGTTTGGTGGTAAGATATAAGGAGTTAGAATGATCAAATCCTAAGTTTATGCTTGAAGCTGTGAAAACTGCTACTGATCTGGAATTTTGTTCGACTTTAACCGGCTGTAAATAAATGATGTGAACGTATATTTTGGTGTTTTAAGAGTCTAAAACTAAGTTCAATGAAATGGATACCTGGGAAAATTAATTTTGTAATTTTTGGAGGCCTGGAAGGTTACCTTTTGATTTTTGGAAAATTATGTGTCTGATCGGATTTGTGAGTCTGGAAAATCAGTCCGGGCTCTTGAATTTTTATTTCCAAACCGTGTCGAATTAGGAGGTTTCCTTTGAACTGGGTAATATTAAGGATGTCTATTACTTATTGGAATTTTTGTAGATTTTTGTGAATTTTTCTTAAAGGGTTTCTAATTAATAACTTTTCGTATAGTAAAATTAATTAGAAATCTGGACGAGTTGGTTTAAGTAAATTTTAATCTGTAGTTATGCTACTTAATAAAATCTGGAAAATTTTGATAAAACACTTAAGACATTTGAGCATCTCTGAGAATTTTTGGGAATTTTATTACTGATTTCTTATACGGTTTACAATTTATAGAAAACCTAACAATTTCGTATATAAAACTGTGAGGAATTATAAAAAGGTTAAAAGGGAAATTAAAAGGTGTTTGGTGTTTATTTTATAAACTAAAGGGTTTAAATCGTCATTCTTTTAAAACTAAAGGACCTAACTTGTGAACACCTGTAACTTTATAGTAATTACATTTTGCACCCTAAATTTATGAGAATTGAATATTAACCCCTAAACTTATGATAATTACCTAATAAACCCTAAAATCATAGAAACTACTTTATGAACCCTAAATTTTTGTAAAAGACATTATGAACCTTAAACAACGAATATGATCATCTTTAATACTTAAAAATTGACATACGAGAATGTTAATAACCAAAGTTACTAAATACGGAAACTTGCTATTTTTAGAAAGTTACCTAAAATGGAATGAGAACTAAAATGAAACCTTACGATCATATGAAACTTATAAGAGAACTTATGACTATTTGTAGATCGGGTGAAGAGGGAGTGATCATCCATCTCTATTTCTGTTGTTGCTTTGATTTTGGTGTGCTTTGTCGAGGTACAGATACTCTGCCCTTTTTCAGTAAGGGTGTCTTATTCCCTGATTTGATTTTGAGTTATGATTCAGTTAAGTTTTCCCAAAGCCATTGCTATGTTCCCTTTGTGTGAACCTTTGATATTTACTTCTGAGATATTGAGATGCACCTTCTGATACATGACCTGTTGATATGACATTCTGTTTTGATATTGAGACCTGACTCTTAGTTTGATACCCGAGCCATTTCTGTTTACCTAGCCAGGAAGGTAACCTGGCCATGTCTTTGATGCACCATTGGCATGACTCATGTGTGGGTGAGTGATTTCTCACACCGTCCCTTTTATATTATCTACTATGGCCATTATGATTGTGAGTTGGGGGCGTATGGGTTGCAATCCTAGATTTGTCTGTTTAGTGGATTTAACTATGACTGTGAGTTTATG
The DNA here is from genome assembly GCA_021014915.2 of Artemisia tridentata subsp. tridentata. Taxonomy (NCBI): domain Eukaryota; kingdom Viridiplantae; phylum Streptophyta; class Magnoliopsida; order Asterales; family Asteraceae; genus Artemisia; species Artemisia tridentata. Next base: position 513,331,173 of record CP139509.1, on the reverse strand, counting down.
ATTTTGAGGTGATTGGTACTGTGTGCTATACATGCCCTTCACATTTCTGGGAGCTGATCACTCCACTATTATGATACATGAGGACACCCCTCATATTGTCTGGTTGCCTAAGAGGTATCCCCTCTGATTGTGAGATTATGACTGTGAGATTATGATTTTGAGATTTTGACTGTGAGTTTCTGGGCTCGTGGTAGATGACTATCCTATCCTTCCTTTCTATTATTCTCTTTGTTTATACCTTATGATATTTCCCAGTGCACTATACTTCAGTTCTGTTTTATTATCATTGCTATGTATATGTATCTGTTCACTGAGCTTTTTAAGCTCAGCCGCATTTCTTTTCCTGCGGCAGGTTTTAGTAGGAAGCTGGGTATGAGTGAAGAGTGTCTTTGACTTAGAAGCCATTCCGGATTTGAGATGACTAGAAGAGACGATGTTTAGACTTAGTAATTATTGTAATTCATTTGTAACCTTGTAGTTTCAGATTTTCTCTTTGTAACCTTTGAAATTCATTTTGTATTATTTAGTCATATGCTTTTGTTTGCTTTGATATGTCACCATAACGTAATACTTCTACCCTTATCGGGTTGGGGTGTTACAACGAGAGCTTCGCAACGAGCTAAAATGTGTCAATATTGGAGTTGATATGAATGAGATATCGTGTCTCAAAGTGAGGCACTTGGAACACAAAAAAATATGGAACACAAATCTATCCCACATCGCCTAGTGAAGGAAGTGGAGAGTGGTTTATAAAGAAATCTTGATATTTGCTATCAAATTCCTTTAGGTGAGCTATGCTCCCACTCCTACGTGCGCGCGCGCAGGGGGGTGCAGATTTGGGATTTCTGGGCCAAAATGGGTTCGAAGCTTCTGAACTCATGCGAGCCCGCGCGACCTGCGGACACGAATGCAACTCCGAAAATTCGCCTGTGCGCGTATCTTTTTGCTGCAAGATCCGGGCTCTCAGTTTCCATATTTTTCAAATTCTGTATCAATCTATTTTGGGAATAGATATAAACTTGGTGAATAAGTTTTACAGAATAATTATATTATACGCATATCTTGTTTTATTATAACAGATTCGTATATATTTTTGGCACTTATTTATCTTGGAAAACAAGACAGCTTTTCAATATAAATACAGACCACATCTCATTCGGTTTGGATACAAAAAAAAATAAATAAATAAAAAAAATAAAAAAATAAACCGCAGCAGCTCTACAGCATTCGAGTTCCAGCAAGTCGATCAGAAACACGCAACTGCTTTCGATCTTTCAGGCAAGTTTTGTCAGGTCCGGCCGTGCAACAGCTTTGTAGGTTGTACCCTGGGAAACAGACGGCGAATCTGTTTTAAGGGAATCGTGTTTACACGAGCCTCGTGCACAAACTTACTGTTTTCGTTTAATTTTATTTTCTGTTATTTACTCTTTGTAATCTAATTTATTAATAAAAAGTGTACACCGTTTCCTACAGGTATTAATTTTCTCTAGCTTCATAAGAAAGAAAATCAATGTGTGATAGGAAGATAAATAAGATTTGATTACGTCAATAAAAGTTACATTTTTCTATAAGGTTACTTTTAGCATTAATAAAAGTGATGGTCATTTACAAACTTTGTAAAGTGTCGTAGAAGATTTAGTAAGAATAGTCAAAGGGCGTCATGGACTATTCTAACATCTTATAAGTAATATTGTAATTGTCCAATCCATAGTCCATGATGAACTCGGCCCATAGAAAGCCCATAAGGGTTACTCAACTTGTACTATATATACCTCACCATCACCTAATTTGTAGCCGCTGAATCAGCTTCGCGTACCAACAGCAATTTAAGTTCATCACAAGATGTATGTTTAGATGATTATGTTGATAATAATATAAATTTTAGAGCTTGCTAACATTAGCTGATCTGGCTATAGGATGAAGTCGTCAATGCTGAAATTATAACCTTGTTTGGGTGCCGTTTGTGCCAAATCAAACGCTTAACATCTGAAATAATTAGAAAGATTATGATTAGCAACCAAAATTTTCGAAAAAAACAAAAGCATAAAATAATTTTTTTAAACAGAAAGATATTACCAAACACTGTGTTAGCAGGGTTCCTAGCTATCTGATTTTTTGCACTCTCTCCTACTAAAATCTCTAAATCATTGAAAGCTACACAAGACGGAGTGTTTAAGTAACTTAAAGTTACCACCAATAAGAATTGAATGCGTAAATAACTTAAACACTAATAATAGAGAACATTTGCAATCTCATGTTGAATAAGTAACACCTGATAAAACTCATGTACTGTATTTCAAAAGTACACATGGAACCAATCCATTATGGCTTAACTACTTCTCAAACAAAACAAAGGAGAAATTCGGTCATTGAGTTCGGTCGCACTTGTAAAGTATGATAACAGAACAATAAATTTTTCTCATAAACATAGTTTTTATGGAAACTCAATTCTGTGGCTAACTTTTCCAATTACAAATCACATATACAAAAATCAAATATCCTCCATTTGTATCTCCTATAAGACTACCTTATTTTTCTACATGAGGTTTAATAGACTTAAGGGGTGCTTGGCTAAGTTTATGACGTTAGTAAAAAGCCATTTCTACATAAAGCCCATTCTGTAGTTAAAAGCTAATGAGCACAATGTTACAACTTACAAATAACATCCAATTTTATACAACATTCTGAATGAAAGTTTCTCCATTTCTGAATCCATCTCCTATGAGTCTACCTTTAACATGTTCTATATTAGTCAACCAAAATACAAAGTTTAAATGAGTCAAGGCCATCATAAGCTACCCGAGATCAACCCCGGTTAAAGCTCAAAATGAGCTAAGTCTAATTTGGGGCTCAACTGCAGATTTAACCCCCAAACTATTCGTGTTGATAAAAGATTTGACCATCATGTTTCCTAACTGTAGTGATAGAGAACTAATACAGTGGTTGTAGGTTCAAGACTAGATTTCCGTTTAACATTCTTGGAACAAATGAAATTAAATTCCATTGTAAACTCATAGTGGTCGACATCTTTGCCCGGTAATACTTGTTAGTTGTCCATAAAATAAAATAAAAATAGACTAGGCACGTTTTAAGGTTTTATAATGTGTGACATTTTGAGGTTATTATAAAAGATTTTTAAATATAATTTGAAAGTTATATCTTTTTAAACAACCACTATCCGCACAACACCCGGCTATATCCGGCCAAGAACCGACTAAACCCGGTCATATCCGGCCAAGACACGGCTTTATCCGGTTAGACCCGGCCAAAACCCAGCTAAACCCGGTCATATCCGGCCAAGGCATGGCTTTACCCGGTTAGACCCGGATATCCGGCTAATCCGGGCAAACCCGGTCATTTCCGGCCAAAACCCGGCCATGTCCGGCCAAGACCCGGATATATCCGGCCATCCGGCCAAGACCCGGCTAAACTCGGTCATGTCCGGCCAAGACCCGGCTAAACCCGATCATGTCCAGCCAAGACCCGGCTATATCCGGCCATCCGGCCAAGACCCGGCTAAACTCGGTCATGTCCGGCCAAGACCCGGCTATATCCGGTCATGTCCGGCCAAGACCCGGCTAAACTCGGTCATGTCCGGCCAAGACCCGGCTATATCCGGTTAGACCCGGCTATAGTTTCTATAAAACACTAATGTATATTGACTAAAAAATACTCTTTTACGCCCATGAAGACCCGAGGTTGTATCAGAGAACTTGTTCCGACACTGCCAACGACGATGGTAATTTTTTCATCTTTTGTATCAATGCGGTACTGTTTCGGAATCATTTCTATTACAGAACTTAATGACTCATTGCACAAGTTATTGGTTCAAACATCGAGCAATGTGTTTTGGAATTAATGTCAATCCATACACTTTACATAATTATGGATGCTTGCAGCTTTGATCAACCTTTTGAAGAAATTATCTATCCAAAAGGGGAAGTTGATGCTGTTTCTATTGGCAAGAGAGACGTCGATATGCTCCTACCAGACACTTTTGTCAATGACACCATCATTGACTTTAATATCAAGTATCATAATCCGTATCTTGTTTCCTCTTTCCGATGATGCTTTTAATTGACCATTAGTCTGTTACAGACTTACAGTGGCAACTTTAGCATACCTTGTATTTTTCGCTAATAACAAGTGTCAAATTTTCAACTGACGATAGATACTTAAAGAACAAAATCAACCCCGAGGATAGACCGAGGTTCCATTTTCTCAATAGTTTCTTCTTTCGAAAGCTACCTGACCCAGATAAAGAACCTCTTGAGGCCTGTAAAGGGAAGGAAGCTTTTCAACGTGTAAGAAAGTGGACAAGAAAAGTGAACCTTTTTGAGAAAGATTATGTCTTTATTCCTGTTAACTACAAGTAAGTTTATAAGCCTTTTGAATCTGGCTCGCTTACGAACTCGTTTGACTAATTTAACCGGCCTTTTTACGGCTATCACTGGAGTCTTATCGTAATGTGTCATCTTGGGGAAGTGGCCACACACCAAGGTCTGTCTTTCATTTTTTTTATATCTTGTCATGCATATCGAAGGTGATAATTCCTATTCTAAAGCTATGTTCATGTTTAGATGAAGATGTAACCAAATTAAGTAAAGTGCCATGCGTTCTGCATATGGATCCTATTCGAGGCAATCATACTGGCTTGAACGGTCTTATGCAAAGGTACCATTTGATCATGTTTTGTTTTATAAGTTCAAGTTATAAAACAAGTATGCTTCTTACACTTTGTCAGAGATAGTCTTCTAAAAAATTTCCATTTACCGTGTTTCCCAAGTTTTACCGTCCCCCTTTGTCAACTTGTATCGTGTTTAGATGAAGATGTAACCAAATTAAGTAAAGTGCCATGCGTTCTGCATATGGATCCTATTCGAGGCAATCATACTGGCTTGAACGGTCTTACGCAAAGGTAGCATTTGATCATGTTTTGTTTTATAAGTTCAAGTTATAAAACAAGTATGCTTCTTACACTTTGTCAGAGATAGTCTTCTAAAAATTTTCCGTTTACCGTGTTTCCCAAGTTTTACTGTCCCCCTTTGTCAACTTGTATTGTGTTTTCAAACTTGCATAATCGAACAATTGTGGTTTACATGTGGATATGTCAATGCAGTTACCATAAAGAAGAATGGAGAGGGAGGGTACCTGAGACGTCTGAAGATATTTTTTCAAGATTTGATAATTTACGCTTCATCTCCCTTGAGGTAGCGTGTGTTTTTTTCTGACTTGTGTACTTTTTAAAGCATATTCTCTTTATGTAACTCCATAAATTTTATCACACAATATAACATTTCCTTGCTAATATGGGGCACATTTGCCTTTTTTTTTCTTTTTTTTGGGGGGGGGGGGGGGTCAAACATCCGTTTTTACGAGTTTACGCTTTTTGAACAGGCATAGAAAAATAAAAACACTAGTAATGGCAAACGTGGCCTTGTTAGTACAATCAGTTTTTACATTCTCACTAGCTTGTTGAATCTGGAATCTTGTTGTTTGTGCAGTTACCGCAGCAGCCAAATTCATATGACTGTGGTCTATTCTTGCTCCATTACGTAGAACTCTTTTTGGAACAGGCTCCATTAATTTCAATCCATTCAAAATATCTCAGAGTGTCGACTTTGTAAGTAAACTGACTCATCTTTCAACCTCATAGCATCAGTTTTAGTTACATGTCTAATTTATTTTTCTACTAAGAACATTGAGGATTTGAACCAACTATTTAATACTACCTATTGACATTTAAGCAAATAAAGATACTTTTTATGGTACTTTATAATATACTTGACGTCACTCCATTTGTTCAGCATCTTGTATCGTGACTATGTGCTAGTTTTTCTGGATTATTATTCTTAAAGTTAATACGAATCACATATTTTTCAGCTAAATATGGACTGGTTTCCGCCTGCTGATGCATCCCTTAAAAGGGTGGTTATCCAGAGATTAGTATATGATCTTCTAGAGGCACCTTTTCACGAAGCTCGTCCCATGCATGCCAATGATGATAACTTCCATATAGAAACTGCTGTAAATTTCTTTCCAGAAACGTTCAATAATAATCCTTCAACGGTTTGTCAAACTTCTCAAGATGATGATGAAATTGAAATTTCTTTGTTACCATCATTAACTATGACAACTGAACCATGTCCTGTGGGTCCTACTGAATCCTTAAAACCAACATTTGAACCAAGATCATTTCTGAGCATGCAATTTCCGTCTTTCAACGAGGCAACATTTGATGGGTGCAAAAGCTCCCTAACGCCATCACTTGAGGTAATTATGTTCTAGTTTTTGTCATGTGAAGTCCTAAACTACATGTGGCAAAATGGGCAGGTTGGGTAACAGGTCAAAACGGTGTACGGGCCAGGTCAGTTGGGTTTAACCGAAACACCTTTTTCCATTGTTTTAAAAAAAATTCTATAAATAATTAGTGCCTTAAAAATAATTTATACTTTTGAATAACATGAGTTGGAAGTTTTATGCATTGTAAATAAACTTTGGGTGGCTTTTGAGCCTTTTGATCCATTAGAGATAACTGTAACTCTAATTTGACCTGTTGATGACTGTTTTGGGATAATAAAATATTGTGTATGATAAAGTGGATTGAGGATCTTTGCAACAAAATAGGAGTTGTTGTTGATGACGGTTAAACTTGGTTGTCGTTGTTGTGAAGCCTTGGTTTGTTGATGATGATCGTTGAAGTTGTAGGTTTAGGTGAACGAAACAAATTTAAATAAAGTTACAACATTTGATTAGAGTATAATTAAGACAAAGTCAAAAGTTTGCAATTTCGACAAAGTTTATGTAAATTACATTTTAGATAAAAATGATAATTTCTATAGAAATTTCAATTTGACCAAAATTTATACAAATTATGGCAAAATATCAATTTAGATAGAAATATATCTAATTTATATAAATCGGTAATTTATATAAAATCTAACTCTCTTATACAAGAGGGTAGATATCCTTTTGTCGAAGTATTTTACACTCTTATACAAGAGTTAAAATACCGAGTTCACTTTCGAGTTGACGAAATTACGTTCGAATCAAATCCTTAAAAGTTATTTAACTTTGAACTCAATTCACATAAGTACAAGGGCCAAAACTGCCAAATCTGAAACTTCCAAAAAGTCTGTTTAAAAGAGAGGGACTGAAAATGTCAATACTGAAAACTGCTCCTTTTGTCCGATATCTGAAATGCACCTTTGTCCGATATCACAATTGCACAAAAGATGTTGGACAGAACTAAATTGCGATATCTGATAAAATCTGAATTGCGATAATTTCTGTCAGATGTTGAATTGCGATAAAATTATCGAGGATGAATTGCGATAAAAAATGTCATAATTTAATTGCGATAAAATCTGATTGCTGAATTACGATAAATCTGACAACTCCTAATTCCGATAGAAAAATCGAATTCCGATAAAACGACTGAAAGAGCGAATTCCGATAACGTGCAGACTTATACCAACTTTCACCCACTTTCACCCACTTTTTGACCTTTTGCTACTAGCTCATGCTTAGCCCATACTTGTCAGTCCTTTCACTGCCACCTTTTACCAACTTATCACCAACTTTAATCAATCAAATCTAATGCTAAAATAATCACAAACAAATCTTATACAAGATTTTTTAGTGAATATCGATCTAGGAACAAAAAACAAACCCAAATCTAAACCACTCAAACTGTGTTTGAGTGAAATAATGACAGCCTTCACACACCAAGTATGAACAAACACAAGTATTTCTTGATTTTTATGTAGATCGAATGGGATAAAAACACAAAGTGTTATTTTTCTAGTGAAAGAAACAATAACAATGGGTATTTTAATCTGTAGGATCAAACACAAAAATAAAGATACTTGATGAACTCAAATAAGTACATTTTATTACTATCATTTATCCTATTAATTTGACTTGTTTTATTATATTATCTATGAGAATTGATACTTAATCGTTTACTTTTGTAATTCTCAGGTAAAAACAAGCATTTGGTGAAACTTGGCGATTTTGGACTAATAATGGAGCAAAACAAGCAAGAAGTTAAGAGTCTACTGAAATGTACAAGATCAAGACTATTCTGCTCCAGATGCGCCGCATCTTACCTATTACATACGGCGCATCGATATCAAGATTTCACAAGATATTATCCAAGACGGCAAGAGGACATGCGCCGCATCCAATGATGAAGATACGCCGCATCTTCTGGCGGTGTACGAATATTCCTGAATATATTAATCTTGGACCCCATGCGAAGTTAAGTGAATGCGCCGCATCTACTTACTAGATGCGCCGCATCCTACCTCAGACAGAAACTATAAATACCCCAAAGTCAGACGACTTTAGAGACTTCGAAGGCCTTTTGGTACGTACGACATTCGAAGGACAGAAACCCTAGGACGAATTCAGTCGTGATAGCAGCACAAGACACACCTTGAACAAATATACGAGAGCTGTAAGAAGGTCCTGCATGTATTCAATTCATTAAGTAGTTTTGTTTTATTGTATTAGTACACTTTAATTGATCAGGATTGATGGGCTTGTGTTATGTTAATCATTCACTTCAACTCCCCTTAAAATTGCTTTCCCATTAATTAAAGTTTATGTGTTGATGTCTTTGGTGACTTTTATTAGTGCATTGATAACCTCTGTGTCTAGCTGAGCATTGCTTGGGTCGCCATGCCCCTTCCTCGCCTATTTATTAGATCGCCTATGCATTCTATCGTCTGTAGAAAAGTAGGAAGAAAGATAAATGGGATAGTCATAAGTAATCATTAAGGGTTTACTCGCTGATAAGATTAGAGCCAACGAGAAAGGACTTAATCTCGGTGCGTTGCATCGAACTATACACTTCATATAAAACTAGCAATAAAACAAGTGACAAGCTACTTAACTATCAGGACAGGTCTTCTTATTGTCTCAAGTATTTATCTGTGTACGTGTGTGCTATTCGCTGATTCGTGCCTATAAGTTAGTTTATTATTTAATTGCAACCAAACCGTGCCAGTCTCTCAAGCTGAACCCCCTTGCGTTAGATTAGGTTGTATAGCTAACTATAGATATTAAAATACGAATTAGAATAACTAGATAATACGTTCCACTCTTAGTGATCGACACTCTACTTACCATTATATTCATACTGACCGGGTACACTGCTCGTTAAAGTGTGTGTGTTATTGATAAGTCGGCTAAATATAAATTTAAAACTTGAATATTGCTAAAACCACAACGACATACCGTGGGTATAAATTAGAGCACTCGCACACGCGCATCAATACTCCTATCTTAAAGCTAGGCTCTTGAAACCACTTGTAGGACCGAAACTTCTCCTTCTTTATCACACAAACACGCTAGAACTAGATGATGAACACACTCACAAGACAATATAGAATAAGAGAAGTAGTATGGATCATATGTAGTAAATTACTAGTTGAATGATTATAACTTTTGTGAAGAAATAATACAAGAGACTAAGGGAGGTAAAACACACACACACTTCTCTTACAATAATGAGGTATCCACACTCTAAACAAATGAGAAGTGTGTGTGTGTATATACGTACCAGCCAACACAATGGGTGTGTGGGCTTTGACTTGGGCCAAGAGTGGATTAGTATAAGTATTACACTTATACACTTGGACTACAAACTAAACTAATACTACTAGCCCACTTCATTATCTACTTATTACATTGGACACTTAAGTTCTTACAACAAATGACCATCACTTTTACAATTAAGTTGTAACAATTTGCATTTCAGGATAATTTCTATTCCCGAGATTTTTACTATTCATTTTCACTATTCATTTTCCGAAATTTTTATTTCATTTTCTCGTGAGATAAATTATTTCCATGACAAAATAAAAGTTTGACGCTCGTCGGGTTATTTTCGCAAAAGTTATTAAGGAATTATACGTTTGGTTTAAACGTCGTTTAAACATCCTGCGCATAACGAAAACCAACTGCGATAATTTTTCTCGCATCAGATTAATGTTTGGTACACTCACAATTAATTTTGGAATTTTTAAAAATTAAAAAATTTAAGTTAAAATGTCACCAAATAAGCCTCGTGCCGTACAAAACTAGTAATTGCGTTTTAAGAACTTTCACTTATCCGCAACCTTAGCCTTCACCTGCACCACACTTTTTAAGACATTTAGAAGCTTTTATATTATTAGAAAAGTCAACATATTTTCCCCCTCCATTGACCATAAAAATCATTCTTTGATTTTCTAAGTCATTCCTTGAATTTTTGGCTTACGGTTTTATGTTTAAAAGACATTTAACACCAACCGACGCTAGACTGAGCCCAGTCTAGACATTATAAGCCATTTTAATTCATTATTATCATATTAGAAAAGTTACATTTTACTTTTCTCAATTTTGCGCAACTTTCGTACATTTTACGTATTTCGCGTTTTAGACCCGCGTTTTCAGTTTTAACAGGGTTTGAGCAACCCGATGGAACTTATCACTCATTTTATATTTTATTATGGAGTATATTGATAAGTTTAAACATTCTTTCAAGTTTCGTATTTTTACGATACCCGGTTTTACGTTTCGTGACTTAACAACTTACAGTTAGCAATTACCGGGACAAAACTGACTCCGTAAAAGCAATATAATGCATGAAACTTATCAAGCTTCTCATGAAAGCTTCATGAAGCTTGTCAAGGAAGCCTCCAAGGGCACTTGGCTTGATCCTTGCCATTGATTCCTAAGATGTTTACAAGTGTAAAATTATATTTACAAAACTATCCTAAATTTTTCCTATAAATACTAGCCTAAATCCTTCATAAACACTTGCACCACACATTCTTATATCTTCAAAGTCCTAAAATGAAAGGCGCTTCTCTTATATTTCATAATAAAGTTGATGAGTTCTTGAGAAGAAACTAGGCTTTGATCCTCTTTTCTGCAAGTTTTCAAGTGAAGTCGTTATAATCTTCGAATAGCTTCGGGTTTCCAACAAGACGTCGTTATAATCTTCGAATAGCTTCGGATTCCCAACAAGACGTCGTTATAATCTTCGAATAGCTTCGGATTCCCAACAAGACGTCGTTATAATCTTCGAATAGCTTCGGATTTCCAAAAAGACGTCGTTATAATCTTATTTTGGTTTCGGGTTCTCAAGGATTCCAAGGGAGGAATTGTTCTAGTTCTTGTTCTTAAATCCTTGATTTCCTTTCTTAAGTGAAAGCCAAAAGTTGTAAGAAACCCTAACACACTTTCTTGCTCAATATCATTTTCATGCTTATTATACTTCATTCATGCTATATATGGTTCTTATATTATGTTCATGATTTAAATACTTATGGACTTTGTTAAGTTTATTTATTGTATTTATAAACTCTTAATGTGTCATATAATCAAGTAAGCAAAATATATTTTCTATCAAATACTACAACACTAGGGAACTTTGTGTGAGGGGCTTCATTTGGGTAAACGGATCGACGAGTTGTGGATTTACGAGTTAAAGTGTCCTGGCTCCTCGAATGTTTACTACATGACCTCTGAATTATGATGGCCCAAACGGTAGTACGAGATATACAAACTAAAAATGTTTCATAAACCATCTTATTACAACAACCTACCTGACACACTAAGTACTACATCATGAACATTATATGAAACATATATAGGCAAGTCTTCGTATGCTTAGACATTACTCCAAACCTGAGTCGCAACGTTCTATTGTAGGTTGCACTTAAAGAATTCCCGACTTATCCATCGAACTCATTTAAGCACCATAATACCATCCAACTCACGGTGAGTTCCATAGCCCCTACTTTTAAACGTTTTGAATTACTTTTGGGGGAGATACATGCTCAACTACTTGCTTTTACTTTCACAAGTACTCTTAACTTTTACATATTACTGTGAGTTCATAGCCCCACTTTCTATTACTTAATTGTTTTACAAACCCTTGGGGGGAATACATGCTATTTTAACCGAACACAATGCTTTGAAATTGTATACTATCTGATTGTTTTATTATCACTAAGTACCATCATTGCCACTCAAAGTCCCCATATCATGAACCATTTAATCACTAGGATAGTGAGCGCGAATATTAGTGAATAGGCCTATTGGGATTGACGAATCCCGTTTGTATTGACTGGGTCCGGTAATCAAACGCACTATATTTGAGTTTTAGGTATTTTGGCAAGTACCTACAGGGGCAATCAGCCATCGATATTGGCATCACGTTAACGTATTGGTTGCATGAGCTTAGTAAATAATAATTGTTTTCCTATGAATGTGAGACTAATTACCTCACATCAACTTTCGGGCGTATAGCAACGTAGCCCACTTTCTTGGAAACTTGACATATTGTGTTCAACTACATAAACAAACTCTATGAATATCACTCAACCTTTGTGTTGACAGTTTAAGCATGTATTTCAGGTGCATAATGATCAGGGATGGCACGGAGGGGCACGGGCTCAATCAAGAAGGCTATAACATATTTTATCATTCAAAAAGACATCAAATAACTTTATATTGATGTACTTTGTAAACATGGAACCTTATGGGACCTCTTTTGTAAACTCTGATATATTATAATTTGAATGATAAATCCTTTTTAAAACGACTCAGTTAGAGATCGTTTTCTATTATTATGACTGTTGTGCCATCAAGTAACACCCAGTTTGAATTCCGCTGCATCATTGAATTGGGGGTGTTACAGATTGGTACCAGAGCCATGGTTGTAGAGAAACGGGTCTAAATGAGACCTAAACTATAACCACCTTTACAAACAAAAACATTTTATAGCCTTCCGCTCTTCGTGCCTTCCATCCTCCAGACGATCATGGACTTGTTAGACATTTTATTACTACACAAACATGTTAGCATGTTGATATATGTACCCTTAGCACATTTGAGCATTTCCACGTAAGCATGTTAGGCTACGCAAACATATTAACATATCGATATATTTACACTTTCCATACTATGATCATTTAATATAAACGATGTACTAAACATATCTACGTATGCCTATTCCAAGGCATTACGGCACAACCACATTTTCCCGATCATTTATCTACTCGTTCATTTTAGGGCTTACGAAACCTTCTCAAGATATTGTAACTGATTACAATGGTCTTCATTATTTCCAAGACATTGTGAGTTACACAATGGTCTCTGTAATTTCTCAAGACATTGTAACTGATTATAATGGTCTTCATTATTTCCAAGACATTGTGAGTTACACAATGGTCTTCATTATTTCCAAGACATTGTCAGTTACACAATGGTCTCTGTAATTTCTCAAGACATTGTAATTGATTACAATGGTCTTCATTATTTCCAAGACATTGTGAGTTATACAATGGTCTTCATTATTTCCAAGACATTGTGAGTTACACAATGGTCTCTGTCATTTCCAAGACATTGTAACTGATTACAATGGTCTCTGTTATTTCCAAGATATTGTAAGTTACACAATGGTCTCTGTTATTTCTTAGACATTGTGAGTTTCACAATGGTCTATCCTATTCCTCAAACATTGTAAGTCCTACAATGGTCTCAATTACATCCATAGACACTGTAAATAAAACAGCGGTCTCATTTACTCCCAGACATTATGAGTTGCACAATCGTCTCCCCTATTCTCAAACCATGTACTCACCAACTACTTTAAACACCAAGGATCATAAAACTACTTGACTAAACCGAACATCACATTATCGGTCCTTAATTATACATAGCCTAGCTACCTATGTCTAATTAGGGAGGGATCATGTTATGTTGGGAGCAGTCACTTGTATGTTCTATGAATAAACAAACTCTTCACTTATATCCTTAAAGCAAATTTCACATGGGTATGAGCAATTCATAAATATTCATACGATCAAAGTACCACAATTTATCATACTCTTACTCTACCTTTCCCACGTAAAGGTTAGCCTCATCCTACGCCATACTCTGAAACAACGATCCCGAAATGGATATAGACGAGGAAGAAGAGGAGGAACTACCGGTTGCACCACCTCCTATCTCAATAACCTCCTCTGAATCTAATCATACTACTCCTACTCAAGGTCCAAAGTCCACTTATGAGATCGGCGGATCATCCACAATCACACCTACATTTATAAATTCTGCTCAAAACGATGTATACTGCTTGAAACAAGGCCTCAACATAACTCAGCATGAAGTGCAAGGTATGGCATGGCAATTGAATAACTATGAATCCATGGTTACTGCAGCCAAAACCAAAGCCATTCACGCTCGTCAACGCCTTGATTTATTCATCTTGGATATGAGCTATGTAAGGGAAGACTTGACTCTTTTTGAGGATATAGTCTTGGATCCCTTGACCGGCTTAGAAGACGTCAAGGATAGACTTACACGAATGGAAAGAACTCAAGTCCAAGATGCGGCACAAAATCACAAGCTACAACACCACTGTCATTTCCTTTTTCCATCCCTACATGTGATGAGTTGGATCACTCATTATGGATCGTACCACGACCACCATTGATTCAACAAGAAAGTCAGCATGGACACTACAGCATGTCAGATTTAATTAACACATTCCTCCTTAACACGCTAAACCAACAAGTTTCCAATCAGCCAGAGCTGCTAGGACCTTCTGTTCCACAATAGACTAGTGTGATAATACTAGTTATCTTTTGTACCACTAAACTGAGTAGATTTAGTTAGTAAACTCTGTAAAATCCATGTAATAGCTGGCAGTTGTAAAATGTTGTAATTTCTAAACTGAAAGTATCAGTTAGAAAATTTTGAAGAAGCTTGTAATAGGTTTCGATTTTGTAAATCAATCAACGTTATATGAATAAAACCCTTGCTTTGTATTATCATGTGTTGTACCCTTAATCTCCTAGACTACCATATTATACACTACTACTCTCACTAGCTAGCCTATAAACACAACACCATTACCAAAAACCCTCTATCCATGTCTTCATTTCCAACTAAATCTCAGAAAACCAAAATGAAGAACCCAAACCTTCTTAACCTTCTCACAATCATCATCTTCACAACCCTTAATCCCACAAGCTCGTTAACAGATCTTGATACACTTTTAAAAAACTCAAATCATCTTTAGTTACACCACAAGCACCCTCATCAGCTTTACAAGATTGAGTACCAAGAAACTCATATTGCTCATTTTCGGGTGTCACTTGTGACCAAAACTTTCGTGTAACCAACTTAACCATTTCCAACATACCTTTATGTGGAACTATACTACCTGAAATAGGTATATTAAACAAGTTGGTAAATCTTACACTTATGTCAAACCAACTCAGTGGTGAACTACTTATGCAGATGAGTAACTTGACATCTATCAGGTTTATAAACCTTTCTACTAATACAAATTCCTAAATCAACCATTCAGTATCAACCTCATGACCAATGAACTCGAAAGTTTCGATCAGTATGGTATGGTTATCTCAACACAAATAAAAGAATTATTTGTAGCGAGAAGGTTGTTCACATTCCTTGCGACAATGAAACTTTGATCATCCGTGGTGATCAAAGTGAAACCGATTAAATATCACCTCGTGTATCAAAATCTTGAAATATATTGTAACAATTCGCATTTCAGGATAATTTCTATTCCCGAGATTTTTACTATTCATTTTCACTATTCATTTTCCGAAATTTTTATTTCATTTTCTCGTGAGATAAATTATTTCCATGACAAAATAAAAGTTTGACGCTCGTCGGGTTATTTTCGCAAAAGTTATTAAGGAATTATACGTTTGGTTTAAACGTCGTTTAAACATCCTGCGCATAACGAAAACCAACTGCGATAATTTTCCTCGCATCAGATTAATGTTTGGTACACTCACAAATAATTTTCGAATTTTTAAAAATTAAAAATTCTAAGTTAAAATGTCACCAAATAAGCCTCGTGCCGTACAAAACTAGTAATTGCGTTTTAAGCACTTTCACTTATCCGCAACCTTAGCCTTCACCTGCACCACACTTTTTAAGACATTTAGAAGCTTTTATATTATTAGAAAAGTCAACATATTTTCCCCCTCCATTGACCATAAAAATCATTCTTTGATTTTCTAAGTCATTCCTTGAATTTTTGGCTTACGGTTTTATGTTTAAAAGACATTTAACACCAACCGACGCTAGACTGAGCCCAGTCTAGACATTATAATCCATTTTAATTCATTATTATCATATTAGAAAAGTTACATTTTACTTTTCTCAATTTTGCGCAACTTTCGTACATTTTACGTATTTCGCGTTTTAGACCCGCGTTTTCAGTTTTAACAGGGTTTGAGCAACCCGATGGAACTTATCACTCATTTTATATTTTATTATGGAGTATATTGATAAGTTTAAACATTCTTTCAAGTTTTTTATTTTTACGATACCCGGTTTTACGTTTCGTGACTTAACAACTTACAGTTAGCAATTACCGGGACAAAACTGACTCCGTAAAAGCAATATAATGCATGAAACTTATCAAGCTTCTCATGAAAGCTTCATGAAGCTTGTCAAGGAAGCCTCCAAGGGCACTTGGCTTGATCCTAGCCATTGATTCCTAAGATGTTTACAAGTGTAAAATTATATTTACAAAACTATCCTAAATTTTTCCTATAAATACTAGCCTAAATCCTTCATAAACACTTGCACCACACATTCTTATATCTTCAAAGTCCTAAAACCAAAGGCACTTCTCTTATATTTCATAAGAAAGTTGATGAGTTCTTGAGAAGAAACTAGGCTTTGATCCTCTTTTCTGCAAGTTTTCAAGTGAAGTCGTTATAATCTTCGAATAGCTTCGGGTTTCCAACAAGACGTCGTTATAATCTTCGAATAGCTTCGGATTCCCAACAAGACGTCGTTATAATCTTCGAATAGCTTCGGATTTCCAAAAAGACGTCGTTATAATCTTATTTTGGTTTCGGGTTCTCAAGGATTCCAAGGGAGGAATTGTTCTAGTTCTTGTTCTTAAATCCTTGATTTCCTTTCTTAAGTGAAAGCCAAAAGTTGTAAGAAACCCTAACACACTTTCTTGCTCAATATCATTTTCATGCTTATTATACTTCATTCATGCTATATATGGTTCTTATATTATGTTCATGATTTAAATACTTATGGACTTTGTTAAGTTTATTTATTGTATTTATAAACTCTTAATGTGTCATATAATCAAGTAAGCAAAATATATTTTCTATCAAATACTACAACACTAGGGAACTTTGTGTGAGGGGCTTCATTTGGGTAAACGGATCGACGAGTTGTGGATTTACGAGTTAAAGTGTCCTGGCTCCTCGAACGTTTACTACATGACCTCTGAATTACGATGGCCCGAACGGTAGTACGAGATATACAAACTAAAAATGTTTCATAAACCATCTTATTACAACAACCTACCTGACACACTAAGTACTACATCATGAACATTATATGAAACATATATAGGCAAGTCTTCGTATGCTTAGACATTACTCCAAACCTGAGTCGCAACGTTCTATTGTAGGTTGCACTTAAAGAATTCCCGACTTATCCATCGAACTCATTTAAGCACCATAATACCATCCAACTCACGGTGAGTTCCATAGCCCCTACTTTTAAACGTTTTGAATTACTTTTGGGGGAGATACATGCTCAACTACTTGCTTTTACTTTCACAAGTACTCTTAACTTTTACATATTACTGTGAGTTCATAGCCCCACTTTCCATTACTTAATTGTTTTACAAACCCTTGGGGGGAATACATGCTATTTTAACCGAACACAATGCTTTGAAATTGTATACTATCTGATTGTTTTATTATCACTAAGTACCATCATTGCCACTCAAAGTCCCCATATCATGAACCATTTAATCACTAGGATAGTGAGCGCGAATATTAGTGAATAGGCCTATTGGGATTGACGAATCCCGTTTGTATTGACTGGGTCCGGTAATCAAACGCACTATATTTGAGTCTTAGGTATTTTGGCAAGTACCTACAGGGGCAATCAGCCATCGATATTGGCATCACGTTAACGTATTGGTTGCATGAGCTTAGTAAATAATAATTGTTTTTCTATGAATGTGAGACTAATTACCTCACATCAACTTTCGGGCGTATAGCAACGTAGCCCACTTTCTTGGAAACTTGACATATTGTGTTCAACTACATAAACAAACTCTATGAATATCACTCAACCTTTGTGTTGACAGTTTAAGCATGTATTTCAGGTGCATAATGATCAGGGATGGCACGGAGGGGCACGGGCTCAATCAAGAAGGCTATAACATATTTTATCATTCAAAAAAACATCAAATAACTTTATATTGATGTACTTTTTAAACATGGAACCTTATGGGACCTCTTTTGTAAACTCTGATATATTATAATTTGAATGATAAATCCTTTTTAAAACGACTCAGTTAGAGATCGTTTTCTATTATTATGACTGTTGTGCCATCAAGTAACACCCAGTTTGAATTCCGCTGCATCATTGAATTGGGGGTGTTACATAAGTGAATTAATTGCTAACATAGGGTATCGAGCATACAAAAACTTGAAGACTATCAGACCAAATATGGTGCTCTCAAGCCAACTCTTTCGTAACAAAACTATGGACTAGCCTCAGTTTCAGTGGGCTATACAAAACGCGCATAAGAATAGACAAGGTCAAGTTAGGTTAAGAAAGGAGACACAATCCATATATACCTATTCAATACCAGATTGTATGTGTCAACAACATTAATTGGTTCTTTTTTCAGTTTTGTAGAGTTAGAGAAATGTGTGTAAACGAGCACAGATAACAGTAAAACACAAATTTGATATGTATTTTTGCTTCTCTCTGAGGGCGTTATGTGTATCCATGATATTTTTTATAGGGTCGCAGGTCGGTAGGTGAATGATGCAACATCTGGTTTAGTATGCAAGTTTTAATCCAAATGTATGTTTCGCATGTTTATTTTATTGTTGTTGATTAGTTATATCGGATTTTGCTATACTAGATTTTTTGTTATGTGTTATCTATGGGAGGGTGTATTAGGCGACTTACACATAGTCAAGTAGATTGAACTATATATGGATGTCGTTATCAAGGAGCGAAATTATACGACACACCCATTACCGAGAACAAGTATATGGGATCTACTTCAGATATCACAAGGATTGCCGCACGTCAACCATGGTTCCTATCAATCCCATGGTTCCTAGCCATCGGATATTGCAATATGTCAATGTTTATTAGAGGACATGTTGTTGGGTCCATAAATACCCAATTATCTAAAACAGGATTTGAACACAAATTAAGCAAAGTGTTTACCAACCAAGAACAATTCAAGTCACTGAGTTAACAGTAACTCAGTGAGTCATCTTCAGGATGCTTAAGGCGAATTCAAGGCGAAGGATTCACTCCTCAGGAAGGCGGTACTTCCTGAGTGAGACTTAAGCCGAAGAAGAAGATGATGGGTTCAGTGAGTACTGACAAGAGCTCACTGAACCCCTCAGTCTCCTGAACAACTTAAAGACTGAATACTAAAGACTGAAGACTTAGAATAAATCTAAGACCTGAAGTAAAGGCGGGATCGAGCGGGAAAGTTTGAAGAGGATAAGAACAAGTCTTATCACGCCGAAAGCGAACTTTCCTTAAAATGGCTTAAAGTCAGAGAGTGGTTGGGCAGACACTCTAAAGGACCTTTTAGCTTATTCCCGATGTAGATTATTGGTAATGACAAAACACAGTTGTACTTTTGTCAGACCAGCATAGGTCAACTTGTACATTAGTTATAGGCTTTCTTTTATACTTGTGTATAAATAGATAGATGAGGAGAAAAGTGAATTAAGGCTGTGCACTAAAAGCTTAGACTTTCACAGCCCACTTTTCTCCTCCAAAGAACAACCTACTCACTGAGATAGCTCAGTAGGGTCTTTTAGTTGTCACTCAAGAAAAGCTTGAGTTTAGAAGAGGAGAACACCATACCTTGTCTATTCAATCCCAAAGTGTTTATTCCGCAAAACACTTTGGGTAATAGATTCTTTGATTAATTTCTAATAAGAATTTAAACGTTGAAAAACCTTTGTTGTTTTATATTTACGTTCTAACTTATTTGGTAAAATTAATCATACATTGTATCAGTCTTAGTACACAATTAGGATAACTTTCTAGTTATTTCTATAAGTGTAACGGGAACAACAAGTGGTATCAGAGCCTCTGGTTTATAAAATCTTTCCAAAACTAAGAGTGCTCAAGGTTTTTAAAACCAAGATCCTACTATGGCTGATATAAATGTGCCCTAGCTAGTCGACAAAAAGGGAGGTAGCTATTCAGCTGTTGCTCCCAGACTAGAAGCTGGTAAATTTAGCAAGTGGAAAAAGCGCATGCTTTGCTACTTGACTGGTATGGAACCATACTACATCACTTGTATCAATGAAGGTCCCTATGTCCCTAAAACTGCTGAAGGTTTAAACAAACCTGAAGCTCAGTGGACTATAGATGAGAGAAGGGTGGTCAACCAAGACCAACGCCTGAGAAGCATAATTATATCTTGTCTCCCTGACGATATAATGGAATCAGTCATTAACTGTACATCAGCCAAACAAACATGGCTTGACTTGTTTCATAGCTTCGAAGGTCCCTCAGATACCAAGGAAAATAGGATCATGGATCTTAAACTTGAGTATAATACCTTCAGGGCCAAAGACTCTGAAAGTCTCTCTGAGACCTACACTAGGTACAAGACCCTGATAAATGAGTTATCCAATGATGGTGTAGTTTTGTCTAAGCATGAGATCAATGTTGGCTTTGTCAACAGTCTCCCTGAGAAGTGGCTAAACTTCTCTCAGGGCCTTAGGAATGCAAACCACATTCAGACCCTTGAGCTTGCTGAGATCTATGGGAAGTTTGTCTATGAAGACAACCTAATATCCAGAAGATACCCAGACTCAAAGAAAGCTCTTGAGACCAAAAAGGCCCTGACTTCCTCACCCATATCAACTGCCTTTTATTCTAATGGTATTGTACAGGATTTTCAAGAGGATTCTGATGATGAGGTTGATAATAGAACCAGTGAGGAGTACTTAAGTGACTTACACTTGGAATTCCAATAAAGGGCACTTCTTGCAAACTCAAAATGTTTTATCAAAAGAAATCAGTCAAACTTTTCAAAAGCAAAAGCAAATGAGACCACTGAATGCTTTAAATGTGGTAAAAAGGGTCATTTTGCAAAAGACTGCTATTCAAAAACAACCTCAGAACCCTCTTACAAATTTTCTGGAAACAGTTCTTCTTCAAGAGCTAGCAAATTTCAACCTAAGATGTTTCAGTCTCCACTAACTTCTCAAAGTGGTCAAAAAGATTATGAAACTAAGTATAGGATGGCAAAAGCCAAGCTTGCACTTCTTGAGGCCACTCCCTCAGTCTCTCAGGCTCCAGCTCCCAAACTTGTTCAGTCCAAGAACAAGGTCCTTATGGCTGAAGCTTATGACTGGGATGATGAAGAGGTCTCTGATGATGAAGAAATTCATGTGAGTGCACTGATGGCACTTTCAGATCGTGATCAGCTGGCTGTTGGAAAGAGCCATGCTAGAGATGGAGAATGGGTCAACATCACAATGAAGAAGGTAAACATTTTACTTTCAATGGATGATGATTCTGATTGGCAGTCTTATTTTAATTATATTTCTGTTGATCTCAAGTTTGTAGAAGAACAAAGGCTTAACCTACTTCCAAAATATAATAATCTTGTGTTAGAATTGAACAAATGTAGAGATGAATTGCTTTTATTGAAACAAGCCAAGTTAGAAGTAATCAGACTACAAATTCAAAACACTGAGATTTTGAAAAAGAACCAAGCCCTTCAAAATGAACTTGACAAAGAAAGAGCTGTCATAAAAAGCTGGACTAAAAAGAACCCAAGAGTCTATGAATCTGTCAGTATGAACCCTAGTGAGAACTTTAAGGTCATAGGAATTAACCCACTCACTGACACCCTCAGTGAGACTGACAAAGAAAGAGTATTTATTCCAGCTGGCATTGCTTTCGAGCAAGAAAAGGAACCCAAGTCAAATGACTGGATTGTCAGGGACAACCCAGTCAGTAAGTTACCCAACTTTGAGACTGGGAAAATCTTGCTCCCTGAAAGTCAGGCATTGAAAAGCATGCTAGGACTCACTGAAGAACCCAGTAGTACTGAGTTAATCACTGAGTCAGAATCAGAATCAGCTATACCTCTCCCACCACTGAAAGTCCTTCTGGTAGCTTCTCCAAGCTCAGACCTCACTCCATTGGTCTACTCTGAACATTCTCCAAAGGAGAAATCAGGATCGGGAAATACAATCCTGAAAAGGCTAATCCCTGAAGTCTCAGTAAATACTGATGACTCAACAACTTCAGTCCCTTCTGAAGCAAAAGTCTCAGTAAACACTGATGACTCATCTACTTCAGTCCCTTCTGAGGTAAAATCCCAAAGTCCTGATCCAAGAATTGATCAGTTGACTGAGATGGTCAGGAAGCTGAGTGAGAAGATTGAATCTTCTGAGAAAAATCCTAAATCTAAGATTAAGGAAACAAAACCAGCTTCCTCAACCTCCAAACCCAAAACCAAGCCCACCAAACCTCTGCTGATATGTGAGCTGTGTAGCTTTAGAAATCATGTTGCTGATGATTGCTACAGAATCCTTTACTGCATGGTATGCAAAAAGGAAGATCACAGAACCTCTGATCATCAGTCATACACAGCCTCAGCTAAGATGGCAAACTTTAAAGCAGTTGCTCTTAAGTATCCATCTGATGCTAAGCAGAGAATGAAAAAGGCAAAGCCTTTTGCCTCTTGCCCTCATTGTGGATTCAATGACCACCTCCCTGAGGATTGCTTAATGGACACATGCTGTGACCTATGTGGTGATCCCACTCATGACACCTCAGGACATGAGGAGGTCATTCAGGCAAGGAGAGGAAAGAACAAATCATCCTCTCAGTCTGCTGAGTCTTCCCTTGCAATAAAATGCAAAATTTGTGGGAGCTCAGTCCACTCAACCACTGACCATGAATCATTATCTACTTTTAAGCAGACTATTAAAGCCAAGCCCTCTAAGAAGAGGGGTCCTAGAAAGAACTGACCCAGTTTACTATTTGTACAGAGACATGCGAGGGAGCCAATTTGGCATCTAGATAGTGGATGTTCAAGGAGCATGACTGGTGTGAAGCAGTATATGCACAAATATGTGGAAGAATCAGGACCCAAGGTGGTATTTGCTGATAACTCATCATGTCCCACTGAAGGTTATGGTCCAGTAAACTGCAATGGTATAGTCTTCACTAGGATAGCTTATGTAAATGGCCTTAAGTATAATTTGATCAGTGTCAGTCAACTATATGATGCAAAATACATAGTTCAGTTTGATGATAAGCAAGGAACCATCTTCAATGCAAACAAGGAAGTTTTCCTTATTGCACCTAGAAGACAAGATGTTTATGTGTTAGACATGACTAGTCTGACTCAGAATGGCACTTGTCTCTTTGCTAAGGCCACTGAAACTCTCAATTGGCTTTGGCATAAAAGACTTTCCCATCTGAACTTCAAAAACATAAATCATCTTGTGAAACAAAACAAGGTCCTTGGCTTACCATCTCTTGTGTTTTCAAAGGATAAACCCTGCTCAGCTTGTGAAAAAGGCAAACACAAGAGAGCATCCTTTAAAACCAAAACCAACTTTTCCATCAGGAACTGCCTACACCTTCTTCATATGGATCTCTTTGGACCCCTCAGTCCTAGATCTATTAACCATGAGAAGTATACTCTGGTCATAGTGGATGAATACTCAAGATACACTTGGGTTTACTTCCTGACCAAAAAGAGTCAGGCAGCAGGAACTATCATGTCCTTTGTCAGGAACATTGAAAATCAGAATGACATCAAAGTCAAACAGATTAGGACTGACAATGGGACTGAGTTCAAAAATCATGAACTTGAAAGTTTCTGTGATGAGAAAGGTATCCATCAAAACTTTTCCTCACCTTACACACCTGAACAAAATGGTGTGGCTGAAAGGAAAAACAGAACACTCATTGAAGCTGCTAGAACAATGCTAAATGGATCAGTCCTTTCAAAACATTTCTGGACTGAAGCAGTCAAAACTGCCTGTTACACACAAAACAGATCCATCATTGTCAAGAGACATAGCAAGACTCCTTATGAGTTATTCAAGGGAAGAATCCCTGACATCAGCTACTTTCATGTCTTTGGGTGCCCTGTGTTTATTCATAATCACAAAGATCACCTAGGGAAATTTGATTCAAAGGCTGATGATGGATACTTCCTAGGATATTCTCTTATCTCAAAAGCCTTCAGGGTGTTCAACACAAGGAGACAACAAACTGAGGAAACATTTCATGTTACCTTTGATGAGAGTACTGAAGTCATCAGGTTCTCAAATTCCTTAGTGGAAGAGATAGGAATCGATGACTCATCAAGATATCCTCCTGATGAGTTTGATCCTGAAAACAATCCTTCCACTCAGTATCAAGCTAATGCTGATATCTCCTATCACATCCTTCCTCATAACCTTCCTCACCCAAGCATCACTGAGTTTATTGAAGCACAAACAAACACTGACTCTAACAATCAGTCTGTTCAAAGTGCTCAGGAGCCAAATAATCTCAGTGATCAAACAAATCATTCAGACACCCAACACTCTGAAAGCCCTCAAGTGTCTGAACCAATCCCTTCACCTCTACCCAATATGGCCTCCACAAGTTCTAGTCAGTACCCAAGACCTCAGGACAGATGGACTAGGTCTCCAAATATAGAACCTGTCAATATTATTGGAGAGCCTACTGAAGGCATGCTCACCAGAAGCATGGCTGCTAAACTATCCGCAGCCTCAGCCAATGAATGCCTATTTGTGGATTTCATTTCCACTATTGAACCCAAAAGTGTCAAAGAAGCACTTACTCATCCTAGTTAGGTTCAGGCCATGCATGATAAATTGGAACAATTTAACAGAAATAAGGTGATGACCTTAGTCAAGTATCCTGATGGAGTTACAGTCATTGGCATGAAATGGGTATTCAAAAACAAATCAGATGAGAATGGCATAGTCATAAAAAACAAGGCCAGATTGGTTGCCAAAGGCTACAACCAGCAAGAAGGCATTGACTATGAGGAAACATTTGCACCAGTTGCAAGGATGGAAGCCATCAGGATCTTCCTTGCATTTGTAACCTACATGAACTTCAAAGTGTACCAAATGGATGTTAAAAGTGCATTCTTAAATGGTTCACTGAAAGAAGAAGTTTATGTCCAACAGCCTCCTGGATTTGAGAGCAGTGAGTTTCTTGACTATGTCTGTAAGCTTGACAAATCCCTTTATGGACTGAAGCAAGCTCCCAGGGCATGGTATGAAACCCTCTCATCCTTCCTGATCCAAAACAAATTTGTGTCAGAGGCAAGATAGACAATACCTTGTTTATCTACAAGACAAATGATGATGTTATACTTGTTCAAGTATATGTTGATGACATCATCTTCGGCTCAACAAGTTATAAACTTTGCAAATAGTTTGAAAAACTGATGGCAAAGAAATTTGAAATGAGCATGATGGGAGAACTGACTTACTTTCTTGGCTTACAAATTAAGCAGACTGATAAAGGAACCTTTATCAGTCAAGAGAAGTATGTCAGAAGCATACTGAAGAAGTATGATCTCAGTGACTGTGCCTCAGTCAAGACTCCCATGGTCCCACCAAACAACCTTGGTTATGACCTCACTGATAAATCAGTCAATCAGACTCTATTCAGAGGAATGATTGGGTCACTGATGTATCTCCTTGCATCAAGGCCTGACATCCAATTCTCAGTATGTTTGTGTGCCAGATATCAATCTGACCAAAGAGAATCTCATCTCACTGCTGTGAAAAGGATCCTCAGGTACCTGAAAGGTACTCCAAGCCTTGGATTGTATTATCCTAAGTGCTCAGGGTTTGACCTCAAGGGATACTCAGACTCTGACTATGTTGGATGCAACATGGATAGGAAAAGCACCTCAGGCTCCTGCCAATTTCTTGGTGGAAAATTAGTCTGTTGGAGTGCTAAGAAGCAACAATTAGTTGCCATGTCCTCAGCTGAAGCTGAATATGTTGCAGCAGCTAGCTGTTGTGCAAATGTACTATGGATGAAAAGTCAACTCAGTGACTATGGCATTCAGTATAATATGGTTCCCATCTTTTGTGATAACACAAGTGCAATTGCAATTTCCAACAACCCTGTTCTTCATCAGAGAACAAAACACATTGATATCAGATATCATTTCATCAGGGATCATGTCATGAATGGTGACATCGAATTACACTTCATCCCTACTGAATATCAATTAGCTGATATCTTCACCAAACCTTTGGATGAACCAACTTTCACTAGACTGAAAGCTGAGTTAGGAATGTTGGATATTGAGACTCAGTCCACTGATTGAATCCATCCAACTGAAGTGTACATTCTTAGAACCTCAGGTCCCTGAATCAATGTGTCCCTCAGTGTCAAGTATCACTGAATCCCCTTCCTGAAACCCTTAGTGAATGAAAAGTCATTCAGGGTCCTCAAGATGTCATTCAATGCTAACTTAAATGCTCTAAGTATTTTGTTAGTAAATGTCCTAGGTTGGTGACTGATTTCCTATTTAATATAGGAATATATGTCTCTCTGGCATACACATCTTGGGCCCCCACTTTCCCACTAGGCATTAAATGCCTATCCAATCACATTAGAGAAATGTGATGACTCATCTCTGCAAACTACACTTTTTGCAGACGGCTCAACTGTTCACCATAATGGTTGCCGAATACATGAGGAAGTGGAATCGTGGCATTAAATGCGGACTTCAAAATTTTATAAAACAATTTTCAAATTTTTTGAAGTTAATTCCTTTATGCCCTAAATACCCCCAACCTTTCCACTTCCCTATAAATACCCATCCAAAAGAATACACACACACGTTTTTAGAAATTTATAAGCAAACTCTGCCCTTTTTATCTCTCAAACAAATTGTGTGTGTGTTCTTAGCATTAAGAAATATCCGACCATTTTCCGACCTAAACCCGATCATAAAATGGCTTCCTCTAATGCTATTACCACCGCCCCAAATGTGAGCTTCACAATGGAGGGCGTGGACCTAACCAAAAATAATGTGGTTGGAAATTTCCACTACCCGCAGCAATATGCGGGTTACAAGGATGTAGTTAAGTATTTACAAAACTGCTTCCTTGCCACAGCTTTTACAACCACCCCAGAAGTCATCTATAATGACTATCTCAGGGAGTTTTGGTGTACCGCAACGGCTACTAGCCCTAAGGACACCAAAGAGTCGATCATCACTTTCACTTTGATGAATGGGACTCGGACACTCTCCTTCAACTACAAGACCTTCATCATGGCCACTGGTCTTAACTTTGTTGAGAACTTTGAGGCAAACCCTACTG
This sequence comes from Artemisia tridentata subsp. tridentata, assembly GCA_021014915.2. Taxonomy (NCBI): domain Eukaryota; kingdom Viridiplantae; phylum Streptophyta; class Magnoliopsida; order Asterales; family Asteraceae; genus Artemisia; species Artemisia tridentata. The sequence continues at coordinate 513,303,748 of CP139509.1, read as the reverse complement.
ATCAGGAAATAAAAGCTGAAATGCTTTTCCTAGGGCCTCATGATGTTAGGCGTCCTACCGAGTCCCCTGAAGCCTTGCTGGCAAAGGCTCCATTAGTGAAGACATGGTTTCACCCTGTCTGGAAACTTATGATGACATTCGTCATTCAGGTACTCGGAGGAAACAAATCCTCCACTGAGCAGTTGAACTCATCACAACAATTGATGATGTTCAGTCTCTTGGAGGGTAGAAAAATAGATATCGGAGGAATAATATTCCGTGACCTCGTGTCAAAGCTCTCAGGGAAACATAGGCAAAGACACATGTCTTATCCTAGATTCATCTCCTATGTGCTTCAGGACCTCCTTGGTTCTGACTACTTAAGGTCTGACGATGAAGGTACAAAACCTGACGTCTTGCATAAGACCAACTTTAGTAGTGACATTACTGAGGTAAATCCAGTCGCCCTGACCACCTACATGCTGATGGTGATTCAGGGTGAAAATGTATGCTCACCAGTTCCTTCACCAACCAAGGTGAAGAAGAAGAAAGGGAAAGGGGGACAATCCAGTAAGGTGGTTAGACCTAAGCCACTCGTCACTGAGACTGTTGCCTCAGGCACCAAAAATGTTATTGTGACCTTGACCTCTCCGACTCCCATAACAGAGACCACATTGGCCACAAAACAACCGCCAACGGAGGGTACTGGGCAATCATCCTCAGTATCCTCGGGCACACCCTTTCCGAATGTCCCTACTGACAAAAACAAGTCAGGTGGGTCAGGAGCATCCACCCACTCACATCCCAGTGAAGGCACTGATAAATCACAATCAGAGCCTGAGGGAGTACAGGGTTCTATATCCTCAGTGGGGCAGCACTACTCCACTGAGAAGGGGACCCACACCCACTCACATCCCGCTAACGTCTCTAAGCAATCACACTTAGAGTCTCAGGGAGTTCAGGCCTCTAAATCCCCAAAAGGACAGCACAATCCTGATGGGAAGGGAGGCCATCAACACTCACCAATAGTACCTAGTGATTCTACTGGAAAACACCCGACAGTAGATGAAGGTGCTCAGGGGGACAAAGACTCAGGGGGAAATAAACCACCCGCTGATACGGAACCCATCACCCCCTCAGGCGGTCCAAGTCACTTGGGAACTGATCCTAACAGTCAGGCTGGGCAAACCCCCCAGTTATTATGACTAGTCAGGCTGGTACAACCCCACCAGTTATTATGGCTAAAGGATCAGGACCTGGCCACAACAAAAGTGAGCCCTCTTTTGAGGGGGAGCTGGATTCCTTGAAGGCTCCTTCTCTGGCTGACTATGAAATTTTGTTGGCTGATGAGTCAGAGGAGGAGACGGATTTTGATTTTGGTGATGATGAACCTCTTCCCGAAGTTGAGGAGGAAATGGAGGGTCCATCTGAGCAACAACTCTCTTCTCCTCATCCTGAGGATCAACAACCCAGTTCACCATCATCTTCATCATCATCTTCATTAGGTGCCTCTGCCACCCCTGAATGGTTAACCAAGTATGATAATGTTCATCCTCCTACTGAAAGAAGTATGGCCAAATACCTTCGCCATGCCAACGAAGGTCTGTATAATGCTCTTACTGATGAACTAACGGATCAGCATACTGAAGCGGCAGCCTCCTATGCCGATTTCAGGGCCTCAGTGGAAGAATCTCAGGACAAGATTCTTCAGGCTACAAGGCTCGCTGACAAACAACTTGGGGAACTGACTAAAACCTTTGATGAAACAGCCACTGGTCAGCATCAGGACCTTGCAAACCTCCTCAAGGCCGTTGAATCCGTCCAAGATCAACTTACTGATGATCCCAAAATGATTCAATCAATGAAAGATCATATGGCCATTCAGTCGACTGCCTCCACCAACCTTATTGAGCTTCTTAGGCTCTTTCAGGGGGTAGATATCAAAGGTCTCAGGGATAACCAGGATTCCATTCTTCAGGCTGCCATGGAATCCAAAGGGCACCTCACCAAGCTTTCGTCAGCCATGGATCAGCTCTCACAAACACATAATGAGCTGATCAACCACTACACCAACCGTGTCACTGAATTCTCCACCACCCAACAAGTAATGGCTACCGAACTCAGTGTCGTGAAGAATGATGCTTCTGAGACAAAGTCAATGGTCTCTGATATCTTATCAATTCTTCAGGCCTCTCATGTGCCACCACCTCCTCAGTCAGCAGGTCTTTCCACTGAAGTTCCTAAACCTGCTGAGGGGGAGAAAAATGATGAAATCCCTGATCCTTCCTCTGCCTTGGTAACTGTTCCAAATCCTGATGAATCTACAAGTCAACCTCCTCTCACTGGAAAAGGAAAGGAGATTATGACTGAAACCTCTCCTCCTGAACCACACTTGGTCAAGGCTTCAAACATATGACAACCAGATCCTGAAGTACCATCTTTTGTTGACTTAGAAGATGGGAGAAGAGTCTATGGGACTCAGGAGGAACTAGCTAAGATCTTAGATGAGGAAGATCGCAGGAAAGCCCATGACCTCACCACATCTACCATCTATGAGGTTGCCAAGGAGGAAATAAAGGAGTCTGAGAAAGAGATTCAGGGAGATGAATTCATCAAGCTTCAAGCCCAACTTCTTCAGAAACACAACAAGGAAGCCAAACTGAAGCAAGAAAAGAGGCAAAGGGCATATGAGAGGTATGTATGGCACATGACCAAAACCAAAGGTGAAGGCAAAATCACTGACATCACCATTCACCCCACCAGACCTCTGAGCTTAACTGTCCATAGAGGTCCAAGAAAGTCTAAACATCTTCCTGAAGTCAAATTTTCAGACTATGGGTTAAGAGAATGGGATATGATGATGCCCATCCTAAGGAAGAAAACCTCAAGCAAGAATGCCCCAATCATCATCAAGTCACTGAGTGCCAAGTATGAGGAACTCGCAAAAGTGGCAAAGAGTCTGGGCATTGACCATGATGAGGCACTTGCTTCTCAGGGACTAACTATCCCTGAATATACTCAGAAGGTTGGGAAGAAAAGGAAAGTTGTAGCTATAGAGCCTGAACAATACATAGCTGCACTTCACTGCAACAGAGTTCCTCCTCAAGGAGTAAAATTCCGTCCTAACCTTGTCATTAAAGAACTTGAGTATGGCATCTTCTTTGTGGATGAATTTGGTCAGGAAGCCTTTTAGAGAGTTTCTGACATTGACAAAGTGGAAACGACAACACTCCTAGCCTATAAACTGATGGCACTTAATATCAGGGGCTCTAACAATGAGGAGTTTGTCAGGCTGATGGACCAGTTGATGAAGGAACAACCTGACAAAGAAGTGTTAGCGTCGAAGAAGGCAAAGCTTGAACTAATGGGTATCCGTCAGGAACCTTAAGTATTTTGTTTAGCTGATAGGACTTTGTAATGACATGAATAAAATGCTGTCCTATGTTTATGTTAAATCGTAGTCCTTACTGTCTTCTGTATATTCAATATGAGAAGAAGCCATTAGCTCACTCATACTGATCAATAACACTTGGCATAATTTATATCCAAATAGGGGGAGATTGTTGGGTCCATAAATACCCAATTATCTAAAACAGGATTTGAACACAAATTAAGCAAAGTGTTTACCAACCAAGAACAATTCAAGTCACTGAGTTAACAGTAACTCAGTGAGTCATCTTCAGGATGCTTAAGGCGAATTCAAGGCGAAGGATTCACTCCTCAGGAAGGCGATACTTCCTGAGTGAGACTTAAGCCGAAGAAGAAGATGATGGGTTCAGTGAGTACTGACAAGAGCTCACTGAACCCCTCAGTCTCCTAAACAACTTAAAGACTGAAGACTAAAGACTGAAGACTTAGAATAAATCTAAGACCTGAAGTAAAGGCGGGATCGAGCGGGAAAGTTTGAAGAGGATAAGAACAAGTCTTATCACGCCGAAAGCGAACTTTCCTTAAAACGGCTTAAAGTCAGAGAGTGGTTGGGCAGACACTCTAAAGGACCTTTTAGCTTATTCCCGATGTAGATTATTGGTAATGACAAAACACAGTTGTACTTTTGTCAGACCAGCATAGGTCAACTTGTACTTTAGTTATAGGCTTTCTTTTATACTTGTGTATAAATAGATAGATGAGGAGAAAAGTGAATTAAGGTTGTGCACTAAAAGCTTAGACTTTCACAGCCCACTTTTCTCCTCCAAAGAACAACCTACTCACTGAGATAGCTCAGTAGGGTCTTTTAGTTGTCACTCAAGAAAAGCTTGAGTTTAGAAGAGGAGAACACCATACCTTGTCTATTCAATCCCAAAGTGTTTATTCCGCAAAACACTTTGGGTAATAGATTCTTTGATTAATTTCTAATAAGAATTTAAACGTTGAAAAACCTTTGTTGTTTTATATTTACGTTCTAACTTATTTGGTAAAATTAATCATACATTGTATCAGTCTTAGTACACAATTAGGATAACTTTCTAGTTATTTCTATAAGTGTAACGGGAACAACACATGTATTTCATTTTGCTCAATAAAGGTTTTGGTAACTTGAATACATGCATCTCGTTTTTGTTTAGCAATATCAAACATGCGTTGTTGAATATCATCCAACATAACCTTAACTTTCTCACCGAAATCTGCCATAGGAAGATTGAATCTGCCTCTGAAAAGTGTAGGGAAGCTTCACTGGCCGGAGGTGATATCCAATTCTCTGGAAAAAATAAGAAATAAAATCTGGAGCCAGAAACTAAAGCCGGCGAGTGGAGGCACGTGGCCAGGATTCAAATGAGTCGGTTTGAGGTGTTTTGGTCGAGAGAAAAGTAGCTATCCGGTAGTGGTGTTTAAACTCGCCGGAAAAAAGCAAGGTCGCCGGCGGCTGTAACAGTCGTGATAGCTAATGGTGGTTATATCTTAGTCTTTTGGTAATTAGAGAGAGTTAATTATTTATATTTTAGTAAGGGAAAATGATGCCTGCTTCCAAGAGGCAGGCTGTAACGGCCCGTACCCGTTTAGACTAAAATTTAAAACTTTTTACACAAAAACACTTGACTTTTATGGACATACGGACACTCTTTTGACATCTGACTAAAATATATAAACATTCAGCCCTTGAGACTATTTTTAAATGAAAGTACATTCAATTACCTTCGAAACGATAGGTTGCACGACCCGTTTCGACTTACGGATTAAAAGATATGAATTTTTGAAAATCGACAAAATCTGAAACTTGGCCCATACCGCCGGCCAAAAGGGCCTTGGCCCCCGGTATGGCCCCAAAAACCCTCCCATACCGCCGGTATAAACCCATACCGGGTGGTATGGGGCTTCTGTCATTTTGGGGGTTTCCCAAATTCGTTTACATCCCGTTTTCGCTATAAACAACCCATACGACTTCCGTTTTACACCAAACTTGAACCACTTCATTAATTTAACATAACCAACACGTTCCAACAACACTTGACCCGTTTACAACCCAAAAAGGGTATAAACACACTTAAATCCAAACGCCCCATAAACATTCACTAAAAACACTTAAAACACATTTGACAACTCGTTAGACTCCCAAACCGTTACCCGACTTTGACACACATTATACGACTCATAAAATAGACTCTCGGGGTACAACATTGACTCGAGCTCGGTATTCTACCTAGCTCCTAATGTTCACTATCTTCCTACCGCTTCCAAATCCTTAAGCTACCACACATAAACCTTCATTCCGCCACACATGAACCTACAAAATGTTAACAACTAAAGAATAAGCTTACGCTTAGTAAGTAACCCAACATAAAACATATATCATGTTGGGAAATTTGATAATTACAAAACTATAGGGACTTAATGTAATATTTATTTGCTTCTTGTGTAAGTTAGGTTTTCTATGTAAACCCTATTTATAAAGGGTTAATGCGTTTAGTTTGAATATATAGAAAATATAGTCTCTCCAATGAGAGTCTAGAAAACGCATAGAGCGTGTAGTATAGTAGTTGTAATAGGTTTAATTTATTTTCTATTCAATAGAAACGGCCGTTCGTTATCTTAATTACAACCTTGTTAACATTATTATTCTTATTAATTCCGCTATGTTATCAATGATGTTTTCCTAGATGAGCTTAAACGGGATCTTACAATTGGTATCAGAGCGGGTTGCTCTCGATATCTAGGATCTACAAGGTTGTTCGTTGTGATGAGAAGCAGATTCGAAGAAGGAGCAGATTCGGAGCAGATCTGGTGAAAGTGAGGTAATCGTTAATTTTTGGTATCGATCTGTTCACTATATATTTGGCGTTGCAAGATGAAGTGAATTTGATCGGAAATTAAAAATTTTCTTAACCTCGTACTGATCTCTGCTGTTGGTCAATTAAAGGGTATCGATTATATAAATTGTTTTATGATAGCTGCTTTTTCGTATTGATCGGACAATTAAAGGGTGGTTGTCGTCTTTATGGATGTGAAGAAGCAGTTTGACCACGTATTATTTATAATCGATTGGTGGATAAAATTCGTATTGTGGGGCTATGAATTTATTGCTTGTGGCTTTTGGTCAAATTAATTGATGATGAGATCTGTTTGTCACTTATGGGGTTTGTCGTTTTGCTGCTTGGGATGATTCGGTTAGAAGTAGCAGTTATTATTGACTCTTTGTGTGTCAGATTGATTAAGTCTGGCAACGTGGGGCTTAATTCTGGTTGCTGTGGTTAAGCCTGGTTTCCTACTCGATTAGGTCTGCTTTCGGACGTTAAGTCTGGCACCAGACCTAATTTATTCTGGTCTTCGAATATTAAGTCTGCTCATTTATGATGCTCGGATTCTGCTGCTCTTCATTATGTCTACTTTATTATTATTAGTAAAAAAAAAAAAAAAAAAAAAGATAATTGTATTGATTCGGTTTGTACTTTTGGAACAGTTTTGGATCACGGTTTATTCTTTAATATTTTATGGCTTGTTTTGGTGATTATTTGAAGAAGAAAAGCGCAGTTTTCTTCATCAGTGATTATTTCATAGAGCCTACAGAGTTCGTGATTCAAGAGATGGTAAACATGCTTGGTTTCAGGGGAAGCTTGTTTAACCATCTACATGCACCACTTAAGGGGAAGCATTTCGATTCAAGTTGCATGGAAGACCCCTATTTGATGTTGCAAAGGGGAAGATGATTGGTTTGCAGCTTATCAGCTTTTTATTTGTGGTGACATGTTCAAGTCAAGGGGAAGCATTGAAGATTGTTTTATAATATCAAATAGGGGAAGATTGTTGGGAAATTTGATAATTACAAAACTATAGGGACTTAATGTAATATTTATTAGCTTCTTGTGTAAGTTAGGTTTTCTATGTAAACCCTATTTATAAAGGGTTAGGGCGTTTAGTTTGAATATATAGAAAATGTAGTCTCTCCAATGAGAGTCTAGAAAACGCATAGAGCGTGTAGTATAGTAGTTGTAGTAGGTTTAATTTGTTTTCTATTCAATAGAAACGGCCGTTCGTTATCTTAATTACAACCTTGTTAACATTATTGTTCTTATTAATTCCGCTATGTTATCAATGATGTTTTCCTAGATGAGCTTAAACGGGATCTTACATATCATACACATACTTTCACATAAGCACCATAATCACATAAAAACCTCTAAACTACCACATACCACTCATATCATACCCAACTTCATATCGTAATCACATTCATTCATCACAACCATAATCACAACATACCTTAACTAGTCCAAAGCCGATAACTAACTTACTCTTATGCAAGGTCACTAGCCATCCATCCTTAGCTTACAATCATACTAACCCAACTCCTATGCTCTTACACAATCACAATACATACATGATAAATACATACATAACACATGTTTTAGGGAGAGTTACTTACCTCATGTCCAAGCTAAGCTACTAACATAAATCCCACCATCAACATCTTCTAATCATCATCATCTCCATCTTTTACAATATATCAAAACCTAATCAACATATCAATCAATAACATAACAAGGGTTAACATAACCCATTAAACACACTCATCTATCTTCCTACATCATCATATGATCATATCTTGATCATATGATGAAATCCCACTTTACCCTTAATCTATAACCTCATTAACATCAAGAACACAAACACTTACTTGATAATGATCATAGCAAAGGGTGGCCATAAATACTAAGACTTGATCATTTTCATCTTCTTGGATCATCATCTCACTTTTCCCTCTCTTTTTCCCTCACTAAGATCCGGCCTCCCAACTCTCAATAATTGAATAAAGCTCTAGATTATCCTAGTTATACAAGTTAGGTGACATCTTTGTCCAATTGGCATAATTAGTCCCTCAAGTCTCATTCCTTCTTATTTAACCACAACTAACTTATAACACATAATTAACACTTGGCAACTTAGGTCCTTCTAGTTTATACATCACATTTCATATTACTACATTGGTCATACTTTTACTATTAGTTTGACTTTGGGTTTGACTTTTCCACGTAACTTGGTTGACCAACCAATCGCATCCAACCTTAGCATATTTCATCTAGGGTGGGGCCTACTCGTAATTGGGATACGGGTCTAACAATTCTACCCCCTTATTTAGATTTCGTCCCCGAAATCTGTCATTCTTTACTAGCCTACACTTAGTCACATAACTCATCTCATTCCTAGCACCTTAATCCCTAGTTTACTTAGTGCAACGATCTAAGTGATCTTGCAACCCTACGCATACTATAACATATCACACCTCCTTAATCCCTACTACTTCCCGTTTAATTCTATACCACACAACTCTTGCTTACATAATACAAGACTTACTTATTATCGCCTATCATCATTCTAGTCCGCCCTACTACCGTTACATCACCATCTCACTCGCCTTATCCTCCATTCTCATTCTTTAACTACTCGATACTTAATAAACCGTACTATTTGACTTTACATAATTACGCTCGACTAATACGTTCACATTCCATTACGTCCGTTCATCATATTTTGTACCACTCCGCAAGTCACATTATGCCACCATTACAATTTCTCCATCACCTCAAGATTTCTCCTAAGTCTCAACTAAAAGCCACGACCTACTTCCAACCCTCCTATCTTAGTCCTTACAATTCCTAACTAACTCTAAGCTCCCGCTTTCTACTTCTCTAACCCTACTCGTGTCATGTCGGCAACACATAGCCCACTCGTTTATAATTCCTCATTTACATGGAGAGGCGTCCCAATCAATGTAAATCAAGAAATATAAACTCATGGTTATGTACTCCCGACATAACACTACTACTCCTATTTCCAATTTTTAACTTTTATTATTTCATCATTCTTTTTATTACATTATTTTTACCATTCTTAGACTTGGATCCATCACATTATCACATTCATTATAGGGATACTTTTATATGCCATGGACGTAGGCAACCCCTTGCCGGTGAAGGCAATACTTTTCATTCCGAAAGATCTTTAACATTCATCCCGAAGGATTCCTTATCATTCCTTTACCTGGTCATCCCGAGGGATACCACATTCAACATTCATCCCGAAGGATCATTACATTCACACTTTATCACATTAACAGTGGATCCAAATCATAAGCACCGCACACACATAATTACATTCATTTATTTTAGTGAAATGCAGGCGCATAGAGCATATGAGCCTGCTTATTATATTTACACACTTCTATGTGTTTTACCATCCTACATTCTTAATCCGCTTTAGTTATTTTCACATCTTTACTTTACCTCTTGCATTCTTAGCCCACATTAATCATTTTCACATTCTTACATTACATTTTAGTCCACTCGACTCATTTACATCTAGACTTCTCACATTTTACCAACCGAAACTCATGCATTTATTATGGTGATTACAGCTAATCGCCTCAGCCATAATATGGTAATTTCAAGACAACGTCTTTATCTCATACATGCTCCTTTCATTCTTTCTTACATTCTTAGCTCGTTGCATTCTTATTCTCATACCTTATCTCATTTCTTAAATTATTTATGTATTTAAGCAATATTATTCTATCTCGCCATTTACATATATACTCTTCATAGGTCAATAACGTTAACACCTTCATTAGCGTTCTTTTCACACATCCTATTTATGTAAGTTCGTTACGTTTACCGCACAATGTATTCTTATATTCTTGCTTGCATACTTGACTCGTCTCATTCGACCGTTAGTGTTTAAAACGTACTCTTTTATCTTGTCATTATCTTACTAACACGCCTTACTTTAATCCTTTAAATTTACGTCATGTTAAGTATACCACGTACATTCTTAACTTATCACATTTAATTTCTGGCACTCAAAATTTTTCATTTAATTTCCATCCTTTATATGTCCCCGCTTAATCGCAACTTCACTTTCACGCTTAACCCTCAAGTACTTTACTCTACCGTTATCCCGTCTCTATACCAATTTAACTTTAGTCCTTGATTACTAAATTTAATGAGACCCTATGTTGGTCCCAATTCATGCCATCCCTTCCTATCCTCATTCTTTAATCCTAAAGTTATCGAACACCTTAATATTAACTCGTTTGTTTTATCTTGTCTTTCCACACTATACGTTTGTACACTCAATATCATCACGATCCGTTATTTATGCGTTAACATCTTAAGTTACTTATTAGTCCCATCTCTAATATCATTTAGCATCTCTCTTCACATCTTGTTATTGCTATTCTTTTATCACACACAATCTTGTGTTGTTTACCTTTACGTTGGTCCACTTACTTACACATCTACGACCTAACTAGTAACTCATTCTTACGTTCGTCAACAACTCATTACGTGTCATCTTTATTTTAGACAAGTTCTATATAACATTTGTCCATTTCAATTTACACATTTCTATGCGTTCTTACAACGCACTTTTACTATTACCCGTCAACCCCGTGTTGACCATATTCTCAACTTATACTATTGCTCCATTTTAGCCCATTCAACTTTTACGCATATAAACCTTACATAGGTTTATTCTATCGCACTCGCATAAGTCTCATCATACATATTTCAATATAGATATATTAACATGATTTCACTCACATTTTACAATTCTTTCTAGCACACTTCAAGTCACTTATGACTTCTAGCGCAATCTATGTCTCATTCATCACTTCTACTCATTTAGTATTAACACGTTTTAGTTATCATGTTTTATATGATACATGATCTCACCACATCTTATCCATACACCCTTACTTTCTCATTTTGTTTAGCATATAAAAACTCATGCCCCAAGCATATATTCATTCATGTATTTCCAATCATCAGACTACTAACATACTTCGTTATTCATTTCTTACTTTATATTACACTTTCAAAACATCTATGTTTTCCAAGTACTTACCCTGCTTCTTGACTTATTTCACATATCGGTGTGTTCTTTTTTATTTTACCAACCACAACTAGGTCAACACATAACATGCATTCTAATGCATCTCAACTCATACACTTCTAAGCCATCGTGCTCTCAAGCACACCACATAAAACTTAGACATATAATGACTTACCATAGACTTAACATCGCATAAACGACAACACTTAACATCGTATAAGCAATCATATCATAACTCTTAACACTTATCCGACAAGTGTTAGAACATTCATAACATAATCAAAACATGAAGTCTATGGCATCATATATCATATCGCATAATCAATCTATGCCTAAGCATCAATATTCTAGCTATCCGCAAGCAATAGCCAACCTTATAACTAAGGCATCATAACCCTTTAATTTACTTACTAGCCCGTCTCTAATACCACTTAGCATTGCTACTCGCAATTCATCACTATAGTTCTATCATACATTCACATATCGCAATACAATCCCCGTCACCAACCAAGGTGCACGACTAACTAATCATCTAAGCATCTCAAGTCCCCATGGACTTGTAACTCAAACACAACAACACTATTATAAGCATACATCACCTATCATCAATAGGCTCAACTAGCATCAAACGTAATCCATCTAACACTTAGCAATTAATTTCCGCGCAACCAACACTTACGTCCAACGCTTCTAAGAGTGGTTTAAGTCTAGGCAATCCTAAATAAAACCTAATTCACTTAAACCGAAGCTCTGATACCAAGTTGTAACGCCCCGTACCCGTTTAGACTAAAATTTAAAACTTTTTACACAAAAACACTTGACTTTTATGGACATACGAATACTCTTTTGACATCTGACAAAAATATATAAACATTCAGCCCTGGAGGCTATTTTTAAATGAAAGTACATTCAATTACCTTCGAAACGATAGGTCGCACGACCCGTTTCGACTTACGAATTAAAAGATATGAATTTTTGAAAATCGACAAAATCTGAAACTTGGCCCATACCGCCGGCCAAAAGGGCCTTGGCCGCCGGCATGGCCCCAAAAACCCTCCCATACCGCCGGTATAAACCCATACCGGGCGGTATGGGGCTTCTGTCATTTTGGGGGTTTCCCAAATTCGTTTACATCCCGTTTTCACTATAAACAACCCATACGACTTCCGTTTTACACCAAACTTGAACCACTTCATTAATTTAACATAACCAACACGTTCCAACAACACTTGACCCGTTTACAACCCAAAATGGGTACTGTGGGAAACTAGAAGGGGGGTTGAATAGTTTACCGGTTTAAAAACTTCTTTTAAAAATCTTGTTTTAAAAGTTGGTTATTGGAAACTTTGATTCGAACTCTATGTGTAATCAATCAACACCAATATGAACTACACACTAAGCTAAGTAATAATAACAAATAAAAGTAAAGAGTAGAGTTGGAAAGATCAAACCGAGACAGAGGATTTATAGTGGTTCGGCTATGAAGCTCTTCTTCGCCCTACTCCACTCCCCGAGTACCACACTCGAGAGTTTCAAGCACTATGTCAACAACCTCCCTTAAGGCGGAGAAAACCGTACACGTCGCTTATCCTATTACCGACACTAAGCTAGATGTCGAGTGCTAATCTTAGCTAGCACCAATCTACCAAGGTCCACGTGACCAAACACACAAGCCCAATGGCTTCAAGAGATCACCAAGATCTCAACACGATCACAATGATCAATACTCACTTCACTCTACTCAACTAACACTAACCTAATGACCCTTGATCTTCTTGATCAATCACACAAGCCCAATGGCTTCAAGAGATGTTCACTATCTCTATAGATCACACTTGATCTTCACTCTCACTCACAAAAAGGAAATATACTTGATGTATGCTAAGATACAACAAGGTTGTAACAAGTGTTACAAAAACCTATCAACTACAACTCTAGTATCTTCTTGATTACTTGAGTTCTTCTCTTGCTAATGAAGAGGGATGACAACACCTTGTATCAACTTGGATAATTGTGTTCTTCTCTTGCTAGTGAAGAGGTATGAAGAGGATCACTTGAAGGATGATTGGATCACTCTTGAAACAAAGAAAAACTAATCTAAATGACCCTAAGAAGTGAAAGGTGTGAGAGGGTTTGACTAAGGGATTTTTCTGTGTGTGAAGGGTGCCTAAAACTGTGAAAGAGATGGGTATTTATAGGCAAAGAAAATCTGAACGTTACAATTCAAAATGGTACGGACGGCTCCACTAAATGACCCACGGCTCCGTTAAATTTAACGGTACCGTGGAGCCGTGGTAGACTAGGACGCTCCAAATTTTGTCTTTTCTGGTGAAAACTTATTTGGGGAAGGTTGGAGCTGATTTTGGGGGGAAAAATAGTTGTTGTGATTTTCAAACTTATTTTTCCATTAAAACATTTCTTAATATCTCAAAAATAATTTGTCATGTGTATTTTTTAAAAAATGTTTTGTCCCATTTAAAATGTGAATTTTCAAAACATGAATTCACTTCTTTGATCACTAGTTCAAGTTGTAACTTTGTTTAAGAGTGATTTGCGTAGAAACGGGATCTTCCGATTAAAAACTTGTTAACGTTAATTTTAACGTAACGTGAGTTCACATTTTGTCATCCTCAAAACGTGAAGTAATCGAAAGATATAAATAACGTTTTTAGAACATTATTTACATCAACAGGTACAAACACACTTAAATCCAAACGCCCCTTAAACATTCACTAAAAACACTTAAAACACATTTGACAACTCGTTAGACTCCCAAACCGTTACCCGACTTTGACACACATTATACGACTCATAAAATAGACTCTCGGGGTACAACATTGACTCGAGCTTGGTATTCTACCTAGCTCCTAATGTTCACTATCTTCCTACCGCTTCCAAATCCTTAAGCTACCACACATAAACCTTCATTCTGCCGCACATGAACCTACAAAACGTTAACAACTAAAGAATAAGCTTACGCTTAGTAAGTAACCCAACATAAAACATATATCATACACATACTTTCACATAAGCACCATAATCACATAAAAACCTCTAAACTACCACATACCACTCATATCAGACCCAACTTCATATCGTAATCACATTCATTCATCACAACCATAATCACAACATACCTTAACTAGTCCAAAGCCGATAACTAACTTACTCTTATGCAAGGTCACTAGTCATCCATCCTTAGCTTACAATCATAATAACCCAACTCCTATGCTCTTACACAATCATAATACATACATGATAAATACATACATAACACATGTTTTAGGGAGAGTTACTTACCTCATGTCCAAGCTAAGCTACTAACATAAATCCCACCATCAACATCTTCTAATCATCATCATCTTCATCTTTTACAATATATCAAAACCTAATCAACATATCAATCAATAACATAACAAGGGTTAACATAACCCATTAAACACACTCATCTATCTTCCTACATCATCATATGATCATATCTTGATCATATGATGAAATCCCACTTTACCCTTAATCTATAACCTCATTAACATCAAGAACACAAACACTTACTTGATAATGATCATAGCAAAGGGTGGCCATAAATACTAAGACTTGATCATCTTCATCTTCTTGGATCATCATCTCACTTTTCCCTCTCTTTTTCCCTCACTAAGATCCGGCCTCCCAACTCTCAATAATTGAAGAAAGCTCTAGATTATCCTAGTTATACAAGTTAGGTGACATCTTTGGCCAATTGGCATAATTAGTCCATCAAGTCTCATTCCTTCTTATTTAACCACAACTAACTTATAACACATAATTAACACTTGGCAACTTAGGTCCTTCTAGTTTATACATCACATTTCATATTACTACATTGGTCATACTTTGACTATTAGTTTGACTTTGGGTTTGACTTTTCCACGTAACTTCGTTGACCAACCAATCGCATCCAACCTTAGCATATTTCATCTAGGGTGGGGCCTACTCGTAATTGGGATACGGGTCTAACACAGGCAACTGCCTGCTTCCCTTTGTAAAAAAGGGTGGGGACAGGGGAAAACATGTAACAGTGGCTTACCGAAGGGGCTAAATTGTACATTTTTTAAACTTTTTACAAAGGGGAAGCAGACAATTTGCCTACCTCCAGAAGCAGGTAAGTTATCCCCTTTTAGTAAAGGGACACGGAAATTTCTGTCTTTTGGTTTTTAACATTCAATTCCTACCCCCTTTGAAATTTCCTTTTGTTAAAGACAACTTTTTATATAATTCCAATAATTTCCTTGTCTTTTACAATAAAGAAACATTAGAATAATTCCTAGCTCAAAAATTTCTAATAGCAAAAGAAACATTATAGAAACTCCTAGATAAACATATATGTCATGATAAAAGAAATGTCTTGACATAGTTAACTAAAATTATATCTCGAGTTCAAAAAAAAAAAAAAAAAAAAAAAAAAGAAAAAAAAGTCATATCATGTCTTAATATCAACATAAAGCAATGAACTAGCCAATTCCATGAGGTTTCAACTAAAAACGCTAGAAACTTCTTATCCCATGCCATTACAAGAATGGAACTCTCATGGATATTTGCGGCGTAACGTTAATTTTTGTAAAAGACCTTTCTATTTTCCCTAAATGTACATGGTCCAAAAAAATTGTGTTTTTATTATTTTTTTATTTTTTTATTTTTTTTTCCTTCAATGCGCATGGTTCCGTCCCTAGTGTTACCAATGTGAGTTGGATAATCTTTTGTTTCGTTAACAAGGTCCACCACAACCAACTAGTACAAAACCCGTGCGTTGCTCGGGTATAACGATTCAATAATTTAGAAGAAAAAAAATATAAACTTGTTGTCAGTATATTTATAAAAAAAAAAAAAGTGCACAATCATTCTTATTTAATGATGAATATTAAATCTAAAACACACCAAAGTACTAAAAAGAATGATTTAATGCAGTAGCCGAATTTGCAGATTTGTTATTGTGACTTGAGTGAGAATATGTCATATTACATTAAAAATTTTAGCTTATCTATGAGCATTAGCATAAAGATGTACTTCATCTCAAAACCACTAATTGGTGGTTAGTTGAGAATGTAATTTTCCCTTGAGTTGGATAATATTAAAAATTTACTATCTTATTATTGATTCAAGTCTTAGTTATGTTTTTTTTTTCTTCCGCAAACATTTACAGCTTACTTATAAGTCACATTAGTAGGATTTATATTATTGCATACTTGTAATTTACAGCTCTTGATCTTTTTTATCAGTTCATTAAATTGTATCATATACACAATCTGAAATCATTTACAGCTTACTTCACACATGCTTCACTTTTTAAGTTTCTATTCATTAATTTCCTGTTGATATTAGACATTGACAAAATATCATCAAGAGCATAGTTGTCAGAATCTTGATCCTAATTTTAGGATCTTACAATTTTAGCAAAGAAAAAACGATCCGGATCCTACATAGGATCTTTGCAAGCTTAAGATCTTATAGGATCCCGATATTGACCATACGATTTTAAGATCCAATCCGGTCCAATCTTACTTTTCTCGGATTACAAACAAAAAAACTATAAATTTATGGGTTTTTTTTTGTAGAATTCAAAAAACAACATGTTAATCTTTTTAAACATTTTATAATCATAATTTAGGACAATATTTCTATTAAACATTCATAATATTTTGTGTTAATAATGTATAATAATTTATAGATTTGTATAATATTACAAAAACTATTAAGAAATAATATTAGAGTAGGCTCTTAAGATCCCGATCCGATCTTACGATCACGATCTTGCAAAGACGAAAACGATCCTGGGTAGGATCTCGATCTTGAAAACCCTGATCAAGAGTATCATCATTCCCATCGAAAATGCACTCGTCGTCCGAACTTTCGATTTGAATAACATCGTTCCATTTACATGTCGCCAAGTTTGCTTCCCTTTTCCTTTTCTTAGATTCGCGAATCACCTCATCAACCAACGGTTTTGGTATCAACTTTCACGTTGTTGTCAAGCTGTTGTTTAAAGTTGGAAAACAACATTACGCCTTTATACGAATAAATGAATATCAGAAACGAAACCGAAAAAGTGTAGAAAGGAGTATTACCTCATGATCATCAAGATCGACACTATCGTTCCCGGCTTGCTGTTCAAAGGAAGAATAAAATGTCACGTTGGTATGTGCTTAAACACATACCTTTTCTTGACCAAAACCGAACCAAAATAACCAAAAACCCGACCAAAATGCCAAAAGATATTGTGTTTTTGTGTTTTTGTATGTGCAGGGATGGATATCGTGAAAATTGACAAAAGACACGGAAAACCCGAAATAACGAGCACGAGATACGGAATGGACTCAAGCCGATGCCGGGCAAGACACGTTTGGCCAAAAGTTAATAATCACCCTTGGATCAACTTTGGAAAGTTAGCAAGATCAACCCCGTGAAATTCAGAAAATACATTTAGTCCCTAGTGTTTAAAACACTTAAATCCTTAAAACTATAAAAACCCGGATCTACTTCAAATCCAACACCAGCCCAATTAAAATATTAAACCCAACCCAGCCTTTAACCTCGCCTAGCCCACCTATCCCAATAATCCACAAGCCCAATCCCTTAAATCTAACCCGATCCATCACCCAAATAAATAAACCATTCGGTCAAACTTACAAGTCAAAAGAAGAAAAAAATAAAAATGCTCACTTATCCCTTTCTCTTATCCCCGCCCAATCGAACCCAGAAATTACCACTATTCACCACGAACCCTAATTACCCGACCCTCAAAATTACGGCAATTAAGGGTACAATAGTCAATCATTGGGGCTTCTAGAATGTCAGAGCGTGTCAGGAGGTGTCAGAAGCAAACAAGCACACACGGGGACAGATGGCAGCTAATGATTGGTTTCTACACGTCACAATCAGTGATCCAAGGGTGCTCATCATTGGGTAATGATTAGATTATGATCATACGGCTTAGAGAGGCTTTGAAGAAACACAGGTCACACGGATTGCCAGCTTGGCAATCCATGACCCCCTCCCTCTAGATCCTTCTCGTTGTTGCTATAAATAGAGGCATTTGGTAGCTGATTAGGGAGTAGTAGTTTTTAGATAAAGTTACTCTGCTGAATTTTGTACTCAACTAGTTTTAATTGTAATCTCTCTTTTGTAATGTTTTAGTGATTTAATAAAATTTTCATTTCGGTTTTCATTTAAGCTTGTTCACTTTTAATAGTTTTTGATAGATTAAGCTCAGTGTTACTGTTCCATTAAGCTTCTAAGAAGCTAATATCTACTTTTCTCAAAGTCCTTTTCCTTTCATTTGCTTTCAAAAGACATAAAAATATAAAAATCAGAAGATAAATATAAAAAAATATATAAAAATGTTGTTGTTTATTCAAATCTCAGCTTACATTTAAGCTATCTACTCTAGTTAACAAGCTCATAAAGCTTTCTAGCTTGTGTGAGCATTGTTTGAATCAGTTTACTCAAAATCAAAAAAAAAAAGTCAACTGGACTGGTTCATGTGATTCAGTGGTGGTTTGTGGTTCAGAAGGTGTTCATAAGCCTATACAAAGATAGGCTTCATTGGAGTATACCCCTATTCAGTTAGGGCCTTGGTTGTGTAGTAAGGATCTCATTTAAATTTTTAGTACTATTTCATTTTCCTAGTTTAAATCTTTGTTAGTTATTGTTTACTGTTTCATAAGTGTTAATTGATATTATTCAGTGAAGTGTTGATTATATGTGAGTTTGTTTGATCACTGCTTGTTACTTAATTGAATCTGAGTTCTATACTACATAATAATTGATAGATCTGTGATATTGAATGGTAGTGGATAATAATTGTTTATCAGTGTTGGATTTGTTTCTGTGATACTTAGGTGACTGAGATTGATCATTGTGGTTGAGATTTGAGGTTTGATTCTAAGCTTGTCTGCATAATCAGTTAGATATAAGGATGTTTGATCTGTGTTTTTTTTTCAGTGTTATTGTTGTTAAATTGTGGTTGGCTGAGTTCATGGGTTCTTTTGAATAATTGTTAGTATTTTGGAAATAGGATTGGATTAGTGATTTGAGTAGCTTTCCAGCTTGTAGATTTAGATCAAAAAGAGAATCTCAGTTTGGTGCTCAGTAGCTTATTTTTATTTAAACTCAAAGTAGCTTGGCTGCTAGATATCTACTCTGCTGTTCAGTAAAATGCCTAGTTCACAAGTTGATTTCTAGCATTCTGATTGAGTTTAGTAAGTGGATAGTGGGGCAAAAGCTAGTCAAGCTAGCTGTGTATTAGTTTCTACTTTTGGTTTTGACTTTTCAGCATATTTGGTTAGCTTATTTGAGTCAATTTTGTGATTAAATTGAGCTGTTTCATAAAAAATTTGCAAAGCTTGACTGACTTGTGGTCAAGCTGTTTTCCAGCTTATTCTAGTTTTTTTTAAGCTCTTTTCTTTTCTAAAAGTTAGTTTTGTTAGTTGTTAATTGAATTTTGAAAGAAGAAAATTTTTAAAAAATTAGTTTAGTTAATTTGCAGTCACCCAGGATCGAACCTGGGTTGTTTTAGTTTAAAAATCGATTTTTTTTTTTTACTTTCGTTATTTGCAAATTAGTCCCTTAGTTTCATTTAAATCTAAATCAGCCCTTTTCTTTCTTATAAAATCGATTTCAGTTTTGTTTAAGTTTCAGAAAAGTTCCGTTTGGTCCCTCTCTTTGTTTTAAAATCATTTTCAGTTTTATTAAAGTTTCAGAAATTACAGTTTAAGTCCTTGTCTTTGTTTTAAAAGTTTTAGTTTAAATATAAGTTTCAAAAATTACTTTTTCAGTCCCTTAATTTTTATTAAACTTTTAATTCTTTTATTTCTTTAAAAAATTAGTTTTATTTAATTGCAGTTTTAGTCCCTTAGCTTTTAATCTTTGCATTTTAGCTTTATAATTTCACTATTAGTTTTATAAATCTCGGGATTAGCCCGGGATTTGCATTATTTGCTTTCTTTTTGTGTGCATTTATTTTAATAGCGTAGATAGTTGATTTTAATTTTCCATAATTTTAGTGTAATCAACACCAAAATAATCTTTCACGTCACTAATTCACTTCACATATTCACGACTCCGATTCGACTTATTCGCCGTCAAACCTTCGTTGGGAGAACGACCCGGGGGAATTGTATTCGTTACAATTTCTTTGGATTCAAAAATAAAAATATATTACATCAATTAAATGGCGCCGCTGCCGGGGAAGGCTTGAAACGAGTGCGTCGATTTCGTCCGTTGTTTTTGTGATTTGAAGATCCTTCCTTGGAAGTTATTTTTTTTTAAACAAAATAAAAATACAAAAATATAATAAATAAAACACTTTTCCTAAAGTGTTTTCATAAATACATCTTAATAAACATCCTCGGTCTTCCGTTGAAGGAGGGCGGTTGTAAACCATTCCGAATAAACAACAAAACAAATCGTGAAATTAAACGTTATCGGACTACTTTAATTCTACAACCGGATAAGCGGGAAATACGGAAGCTTTGACATTAAATTGCAAGCTGAAGAGAGATCCATTCTTCTCTCCCGTCCCGTCGCGAGTAGTTTTGAAGGAAACGGTTACGGATAACGTAACGGTTACCAAAAATAAAATAAATTTGTTTTTCAAGGTTTTTATAAATATAAAAATCCAAAAAGATTTTCTTTTCAAATTTATTTTCCATTTTTCTTTTGTGATTTTCCATAAAAAATCCAAAAATAATCTTCTTATCCTCTCATCCATTTGATTCTTCTTCTTTAACCCTCTAAACCGTATAATTCTATCTCTTTCTCCCTCTCATGTTTAATTCTTATTATAATTCTTCATCATTTTTTACCACAACCGTCGAAGATGATGGAACAAAAAGCATGGAAGAATTGTTATTTGAGGAGCAGAGGCGGGTTGTAATAGCTTTATATTGTAAACATGACATTAATTACTCTTCGAGTGGCAATCCCACTCCGTCTTCTGAATCTATCCTCCCCGACTCTTCCAATCCTTCCCTCACACCGGTTGAGGGAAGTGACCCCGTTTTGGAAGAGGTCGATACTTCTCTTGCTAATGATAATTCCGATTCAACGATGGTTGATGACTCTACTTTTGATTCGGAGGGAGATATTCGTTTTCTTGAAGAGTTATTGAATGAAGAACCATTATCTTCCCTCCCTCCGATGAGCAGTGAAGTTTTTGATGAGACCGATGATGATACGCTTCCAGATGAGGATATTCCAAACGAAAATATCATTATTTATTCGAACCCTCTTTTTGAAACCACTGATACGGATGAGATGCCGTTTGATCACGCTGCGGATGATGACGTTGAAAGTTATGCCGATTCTCACAATGAGTATACTCCGAGTATTGAAGACTCTTGTGGAGATATCGATGATGTTGAGGAATCGCGTTTTCTAGCTCCTTATGTAAAAGACTAGCACAAGCTTATAGATTATCAATGGTTAAGGGAACAAGCTAGGGCTCAACACGCCCGGTCAAGTCAGAATTTTATTCCTACTCTCTCCAGCGGAAAATCAACAAAAATGTCAAAATTTATTATATTTTTGCAAAAAATTTTAAATTTTCTCATTTTTTTGGATTTTTCAATTTTTGGAGGAAAAACGGGGTTGCATGAGAAAACGGCAAAAATGCAAGGCAAAAATCAAATCGACAGATTACCCCCCCAGACTAGAACGAGACATTGTCCTCAATGTCTTAAAGGTACGGGTATCCCTACATAAATCTAAGGCCGTTTATTAATTATGCCAAAAGATAGATGTAAAACGATAAGATTTTAGGATATCGGATGAGCAACAAATGATGAAACTCGAGTAGCGTGAAGGAAACTATGAGCACGAGAGTCTTCATCATCGGGCATTCCTGGACACAGCACAGAAAAACACGAAACACAAGATACGGAAGAGGAAGCCCTCCTCACGTCACTTATTAGAAAATAGAAAAGAAGATAGATGGATAAGCATGGGGTGCCCCCCACGAAGCGCTTGTTTTTGGTAACCGAGTCACATGAGCTTGACTCGACCCCGAATTTATTTGTCCTTGGGGGAGCAAGAGGAACGGACACCCGGTAACGGACACCCTGTAACGGACACCCTGCATGAAAAACGGAGATGCCGGGGTCAAAGACGGTATCCTCACTCCTAGCAGAGTGGAAAAATGGAGATTGGAAATTTTCTTTGAGTTTATCCTCACTCCTATCAGAAAATTAAAATTTCTTAATCTCTTTTGAAAATTTTGCTACTTCTCAAAGTTAGTAAAAAGAGATTGGAAATTTTCGGTTTTGAAAACGTGTTCTTATAACCTTGCATGAGGACATTGCAATAGCTTAGTCTGGTGGAATTTGGTATGTGCTTAAACACATACCTTTTCTTGACCAAAACCGGACCAAAATAACCAAAAACCCGACCAAAATGCCAAAAGATATTGTGTTTTTGTGTTTTTGTATGTGCAGGGATGGATATCGTGAAAATTGACAAAAGACACGGAAAACCCGAAATAACGAGCACGAGATACGGAATGGACTCAAGCCGATGCCGGGCAAGACACGTTTGGCCAAAAGTTAATAATCACCCTTGGATCAACTTTGGAAAGTTAGCAAGATCAATCCCGTGAAATTCAGAAAATACATTTAGTCCCTAGTGTTTAAAACACTTAAATCCTTAAAACTATAAAAACCCGGATCTACTTCAAATCCAACACCAGCCCAATTAAAATATTAAACCCAACCCGGCCTTTAACCTCGCCTAGCCCACCTATCCCAATAATCCACAAGCCCAATCCCTTAAATCTAACCCGATCCATCACCCAAATAAATAAACCATTCGGTCAAACTTACAAGTCAAAAGAAGAAAAAAATAAAAATGCTCACTTATCCCTCTCTCTTATCCCCGCCCAATCGAACCCAGAAATTACCACTATTCACCATGAACCCTAATTACCCGACCCTCAAAATTACGGCAATTAAGGGTACAATAGTCAATCATTGGGGCTTCTAGAATGTCAGAGCGTGTCAGGAGGTGTCAGAAGCAAACAAGCACACACGGGGACAGATGGCAGCTAATGATTGGTTTCTACACGTCACAATCAGTGATCCAAGGGTGCTCATCATTGGGTAATGATTAGATTATGATCATACGGCTTAGAGAGGCTTTGAAGAAACACAGGTCACACGGATTGCCAGCTTGGCAATCCATGACCCCCTCCCTCTAGATCCTTCTCGTTGTTGCTATAAATAGAGGCATTTGGTAGCTGATTAGGGAGTAGTAGTTTTTAGATAAAGTTACTCTGCTGAATTTTGTACTCAACTAGTTTTAATTGTAATCTCTCTTTTGTAATGTTTTAGTGATTTAATAAAATTTTCATTTCGGTTTTCATTTAAGCTTGTTCACTTTTAATAGTTTTTGATAGATTAAGCTCAGTGTTACTGTTCCATTAAGCTTCTAAGAAGCTAATATCTACTTTTCTCAAAGTCCTTTTCCTTTCATTTGCTTTCAAAAGACATAAAAATATAAAAATCAGAAGATAAATATAAAAAAATATATAAAAATGTTGTTGTTTATTCAAATCTCAGCTTACATTTAAGCTATTTACTCTAGTTAACAAGCTCATAAAGCTTTCTAGCTTGTGTGAGCATTGTTTGAATCAGTTTACTCAAAATCAAAAAAAAAAAAGTCAACTGGATTGGTTCATGTGATTCAGTGGTGGTTTGTGGTTCAGAAGGTGTTTATAAGCCTATCCAAAGATAGGCTTCATTGGAGTATACCCCTATTCAGTTAGGGCCTTGGTTGTGTAGTAAGGATCTCATTTAAATTTTTAGTACTATTTCATTTTCCTAGTTTAAATCTTTGTTAGTTATTGTTTACTGTTTCATAAGTGTTAATTGATATTATTCAGTGAAGTGTTGATTATATGTGAGTTTGTTTGATCACTGCTTGTTACTTAATTGAATCTGAGTTCTATACTACATAATAATTGATAGATCTGTGATATTGAATGGTAGTGGATAATAATTGTTTATCAGTGTTGGATTTGTTTCTGTGATACTTAGGTGACTGAGATTGATCATTGTGGTTGAGATTTGAGGTTTGATTCTAAGCTTGTCTGCATAATCAGTTAGATATAAGGATGTTTGATCTGTGTTTTTTTTTCAGTGTTATTGTTGTTAAATTGTGGTTGGCTGAGTTCATGGGTTCTTTTGAATAATTGTTAGTATTTTGGAAATAGGATTGGATTAGTGATTTGAGTAGCTTTCCAGCTTGTAGATTTAGATCAAAAAGAGAATCTCAGTTTGGTGCTCAGTAGCTTATTTTTATTTAAACTCAAAGTAGCTTGGCTGCTAGATATCTACTCTGCTGTTCAGTAAAATGCCTAGTTCACAAGTTGATTTCTAGCATTCTGATTGAGTTTAGTAAGTGGATAGTGGGGCAAAAGCTAGTCAAGCTAGCTGTGTATTAGTTTCTACTTTTGGTTTTGACTTTTCAGCATATTTGGTTAGCTTATTTGAGTCAATTTTGTGATTAAATTGAGCTGTTTCATAAAAAATTTGCAAAGCTTGACTGACTTGTGGTCAAGCTGTTTTCCAGCTTATTCTAGTTTTTTTTAAGCTCTTTTCTTTTCTAAAAGTTAGTTTTGTTAGTTGTTAATTGAATTTTGAAAGAAGAAAATTTAAAAAAATTAGTTTAGTTAATTTGCAGTCACCCAGGATCGAACCTGGGTTGTTTTAGTTTAAAAATCGATTTTTTTTTTTTTACTTTCGTTATTTGCAAATTAGTCCCTTAGTTTCATTTAAGTCTAAATCAGTCCCTTTCTTTCTTTTAAAATCGATTTCAGTTTTATTTAAGTTTCAGAAAAGTTCCGTTTGGTCCCTCTCTTTGTTCTTAAATCATTTTCAGTTTTATTAAAGTTTCAGAAATTACAGTTTAAGTCCTTGTCTTTGTTTTAAAAGTTTTAGTTTAAATATAAGTTTCAAAAATTACTTTTTCAGTCCCTTAATTTTTATTAAACTTTTAATTCTTTTATTTCTTTAAAAAATTAGTTTTATTTAATTGCAGTTTTAGTCCCTTAGCTTTTAATCTTTGCATTTTAGCTTTATAATTTCACTATTAGTTTTATAAATCTCGGGATTAGCCCGGGATTTGCATTATTTGCTTTCTTTTTGTGTGCATTTATTTTAATAGCGTAGATAGTTGATTTTAATTTTCCATACTTTTAGTGTAATCAACACCAAAATAATCTTTCACGTCACTAATTCACTTCACATATTCACGACTCCGATTCGACTTATTCGCCGTCAAACCTTCGTTGGGAGAACGACCCGGGGGAATTGTATTCGTTACAATTTCTTTGGATTCAAAAATAAAAATATATTACATCAATTAAATGGCGCCGCTGCCGGGGAAGGCTTGAAACGAGTGCGTCGATTTCGTCCGTTGTTTTTGTGATTTGAAGATCCTTCCTTGGAAGTTATTTTTTTTTAAAAAAAATAAAAATACAAAAATATAATAAATAAAACACTTTTCCTAAAGTGTTTTCATAAATACATCTTAATAAACATCCTCGGTCTTCCGTTGAAGGAGGGCGGTTGTAAACCATTCCGAATAAACAACAAAACAAATCGTGAAATTAAACGTTATCGGACTACTTTAATTCTACAACCGGATAAGCGGGAAATACGGAAGCTTTGACATTAAATTGCAAGCTGAAGAGAGATCCATTCTTCTCTCCCGTCCCGTCGCGAGTAGTTTTGAAGGAAACGGTTACGGATAACGTAACGGTTACCAAAAATAAAATAAATTTGTTTTTCAAGGTTTTTATAAATATAAAAATCCAAAAAGATTTTCTTTTCAAATTTATTTTCCATTTTTCTTTTGTGATTTTCCATAAAAAATCCAAAAATAATCTTCTTATCCTCTCATCCATTTGATTCTTCTTCTTTAACCCTCTAAACCGTATAATTCTATCTCTTTCTCCCTCTCATGTTTAATTCTTATTATAATTCTTCATCATTTTTTACCACAACCGTCGAAGATGATGGAACAAAAAGCATGGAAGAATTGTTATTTGAGGAGCAGAGGCGGGTTGTAATAGCTTTATATTGTAAACATGACATCAATTACTCTTCGAGTGGCAATCCCACTCCGTCTTCTGAATCTATCCTCCCCGACTCTTCCAATCCTTCCCTCACACCGGTTGAGGGAAGTGACCCCGTTTTGGAAGAGGTCGATACTTCTCTTGCTAATGATAATTCCGATTCAACGATGGTTGATGACACTACTTTTGATTCGGAGGGAGATATTCGTTTTCTTGAAGAGTTATTGAATGAAGAACCATTATCTTCCCTCCCTCCGATGAGCAGTGAAGTTTTTGATGAGACCGATGATGATACGCTTCCAGATGAGGATATTCCAAACAAAAATATCATTATTTATTCGAACCCTCTTTTTGAAACCACTGATACGGATGAGATGCCGTTTGATCACGCTGCGGATGATGACGTTGAAAGTTATGCCGATTCTCACAATGAGTATACTCCGAGTATTGAAGACTCTTGTGGAGATATCGATGATGTTGAGGAATCGCGTTCCGATTATGAGTTCATTAGCTTAGAGGAGATAAAGGATTTCGACCTAGATGAAGATGAGATCGAAGATGATTTACTTCGTGAAAAATTATCTAATATCAATCTTCTCATTTCAAAGATCGAAGCTTTAAATAATCCGACTCCGTCTAGTGATGCCGTGATCACCTCTTCATGTCCTATCCCCGATATGGATAATGATTTCTTACCCGAGCTTGAAATTTTTCGATTTGAAGAGACAAGTAGTGGCAATCCCACTATTCATGATATCTCTCTTCCGGATTATGAGTGTTTTGACTTTGAGATCGACTCAGAACTTATTTTGAGCAATATTTCTGATAATCCGTCACGTGACTCTCTTTTAGAGGACGATCTATTTCTTGCTACGGATGACTCGATACCACCGGGTATTGAGAATGACGAGAATGAATCATTTCTCTTTGATTTACCATCTTCTCGTCCACCCGCGAAACCACCAGACGTAGATTTTGAATCCGATACAGAGGAGGATATTTTTGGAGGGGTGGACGAGATTTCTGAACATAATGTTCCGGTGCTTGATATTTTCCCCACCCTACCCACCCGTGATTCAGAATTTGACTTTGTTTTCGTCATCCGTATGTTCCACCCATTCTTCACTTATCCCATCATTTCTCCATCTTTCCACTCCTCCGGGAGTGAGGATACCGTCTTCGACCCCGGCATCTCCGTTCTTCCTGCCGGGTGTCCGTTACAGGGTGTCTGTTCCTCTTGCTCCCCCATGGACAAATTAATTCGGGGTCGAGTCAAGCTCATGTGACTCGGTTACCAAAAACAAGCGCTTCGTGGGAGGCACCCCATGCTTATCCATCTATCTTCTTTCTATTTTCTTAATAAAGAGGAGGGGATCCTCTTCCATATCTTGTGTCTCGTTGTTTTTCTGTGCTGTGTCCAGGAATGCCCGATGATGAAGACTCTCGTGCTCGTAGTTTCCTTCACGCTACTCGAGTTTCATCATCCGCTGCTTATCCAATATCCAAAATCTTATCGTTTTACATTTATCTTTTGGCATAATTAATAAACGGCCTTAGATTTTTGTAGGGATACCCGTACCTTTAAGACATTGAGGACAATGTCTCGTTCTAGTCTGGGGGGGTAATCTGTCGATTTGATTTTTGCCTTGCAAATTTTGCCGTTTACTCATGCAACCCCGTTTTTCCTCCCAAATTTGATTAAAAAAAAAAAAAAAAAAAAAAAAAAAAAAAAAAAAAAAAAAAAAAAAGAGAAAATTTTAAAAATTCTTGCAAAAATATAATAAATTTTGACATTTTTGTTGACTTTCCGCTGGGTAGAGTAGGAATAAAATTTTGACTTGACCGGGCGTGTTGAGCCCTAGCTTGTTCCCTTAACCAATGATGATCATAAAAAGCTTGTGCTAGTCTTGTACACAAGGAGCTGCTCTTTTGCGTGTTCCCGTACTTGACTTTCAATATGCATGGCTTGAAGAGCTTTCGCTAGTCTTTTACATTGGAAGCTAGAAAAAGCGAATTCTTTTCAAAAATTTGCAAGTTTCCGTAAATGACTTTATATATGCGTGGCTGATTATCGGCTAAGTATTCGCTAATCTCATTATTTGGGATCTTAAATTTGCGAAGAGCGAGAAATGATAGAATTTATTTAGAAGTTAGATGCCAAACGTGGAGTAGTTGGTTCTCTTTAGAGCTCGTCGTAGGTACTTGTGGCCTTTTGCTCCCGTAAAATTGTTTCACTCCATATATTGTATAAATAATTAAAGATATTTAGGTTTAGAACGAAATTTAGTTCTCCATCTTCTTAAAAGAATTTTTGCTCTAAAGATTGGGTACACATTAAGGTCCCGTATTAAGTGAATAAGTTGTAAAGCGCTCTTAGATTTCGGATTGAGATCGGACCTTGGATCCTTACTTCTAAAGGCGGTAAGGTCTTGGATTTAAACCGTGAAGGTTCGTTTTCTAAGGGTTACTATGTCATAAGTGTTGTATGTTTGATGTTTTGGAAACACCCGGTAATCCCGTGGTATTAAGTTATTGAGTGAAGAAAAGTTTGAGTTAAAAAAAAAAAAAAAAAAAAAAAAAAAAAAAAAAAAATGTATGTTGAGATGTATGGATTTTGTGCTTAATGTGTTAGACAAGTTGATGGCACGTGAGGTGCATGTGAATGACCCTAGATCGGGCACATGAGGTGCACGTGATGTTTCTCCACAACTGATGTCTACATGTTTGTATGAGTTCTTTAGTCTTTGACGTATGTAATAACCTTGATTTGGACCTCATTTTTAAGGCAAACTTTCTTGCAAGAAGATGGAAAACTACTTAGCGTTTTAAACTTGGTATCTTTATCGGAATAATAATTATAAAAACGAGAAGATTATGAAGAAATTCATTTCTCTCACAAAAATAAAATAAGTAGAAACAAAAATAAGAAAATGGGAGCAAGAGGTTATTACACAAGTAACTTCTATGAGTAGTGTTGGCATCTAATTTCTAAGTAGGTTGTGATCACGTTTATAAGCTTAGTTTGGGAGCATGTGAAAAATCAAGGACGAAGAATTTTATCCTTATGGTCACTCCTCTATGAGTTGTGTTTCTACTCTAAGACCCTAAAAATTATCGTTAGATAATGATTGTCAACAAAGCCGTCACTTGAATAATAAGAAAAATACAAAAATAGAATAAAAGGAAAAATGGGGAGTTTTTAGAACTTAATATTTCTTGATCTCTTTTGAAAATTTTGCTACTTCTCAAAGTTAGTAAAAAGAGATTGGAAATTTTCGGTTTCAAAAACGTGTTTTTATAACATTGCATGAGGACATTGCAATAGCTTAGTCTGGGGGAATTTGGTATGTGCTTAAACACATACCTTTTCTTGACCAAAACCGGACCAAAATAACCAAAAACCCGACCAAAATGCCAAAAGATATTGTGTTTTTGTGTTTTTGTATGTGCAGGGATGGATATCATGAAAATTGACAAAAGACACGGAAAACCCGAGATAACGAGCACGAGATACGGAATGGACTCAAGCCGATGCCGGGCAAGACACGTTTGGCCAAAAGTTAATAAGCACCCTTGGATCAACTTTGGAAAGTTAGCAAGATCAATCCCGTGAAATTCAGAAAATACATTTAGTCCCTAGTGTTTAAAACACTTAAATCCTTAAAACTATAAAAACCCGGATCTACTTCAAATCCAACACCAGCCCAATTAAAATATTAAACCCAACCCAGCCTTTAACCTCGCCTAGCCCACCTATCCCAATAATCCACAAGCCCAATCCCTTAAATCTAACCCGATCCATCACCCAAATAAATAAACCATTCGGTCAAACTTACAAGTCAAAAGAAGAAAAAAATAAAAATGCTCACTTATCCCTTTCTCTTATCCCCGCCCAATCGAACCCAGAAATTACCACTATTCACCACGAACCCTAATTACCCGACCCTCAAAATTACGGCAATTAAGGGTACAATAGTCAATCATTGGGGCTTCTAGAATGTCAGAGCGTGTCAGGAGGTGTCAGAAGCAAACAAGCACACACGGGGACAGATGGCAGCTAATGATTGGTTTCTACACGTCACAATCAGTGATCCAAGGGTGCTCATCATTGGGTAATGATTAGATTATGATCATACGGCTTAGAGAGGCTTTGAAGAAACACAGGTCACACGGATTGCCAGCTTGGCAATCCATGACCCCCTCCCTCTAGATCCTTCTCGTTGTTGCTATAAATAGAGGCATTTGGTAGCTGATTAGGGAGTAGTAGTTTTTAGATAAAGTTACTCTGCTGAATTTTGTACTCAACTAGTTTTAATTGTAATCTCTCTTTTGTAATGTTTTAGTGATTTAATAAAATTTTCATTTCGGTTTTCATTTAAGCTTGTTCACTTTTAATAGTTTTTGATAGATTAAGCTCAGTGTTACTGTTCCATTAAGCTTCTAAGAAGCTAATATCTACTTTTCTCAAAGTCCTTTTCCTTTCATTTGCTTTCAAAAGACATAAAAATATAAAAATCAGAAGATAAATATAAAAAAATATATAAAAATGTTGTTGTTTATTCAAATCTCAGCTTACATTTAAGCTATCTACTCTAGTTAACAAGCTCATAAAGCTTTCTAGCTTGTGTGAGCATTGTTTGAATCAGTTTACTCAAAATCAAAAAAAAAAAAAGTCAACTGGACTGGTTCATGTGATTCAGTGGTGGTTTGTGGTTCAGAAGGTGTTCATAAGCCTATACAAAGATAGGCTTCATTGGAGTATACCCCTATTCAGTTAGGGCCTTGGTTGTGTAGTAAGGATCTCATTTAAATTTTTAGTACTATTTCATTTTCCTAGTTTAAATCTTTGTTAGTTATTGTTTACTGTTTCATAAGTGTTAATTGATATTATTCAGTGAAGTGTTGATTATATGTGAGTTTGTTTGATCACTGCTTGTTACTTAATTGAATCTGAGTTCTATACTACATAATAATTGATAGATCTGTGATATTGAATGGTAGTGGATAATAATTGTTTATCAGTGTTGGATTTGTTTCTGTGATACTTAGGTGACTGAGATTGATCATTGTGGTTGAGATTTGAGGTTTGATTCTAAGCTTGTCTGCATAATCAGTTAGATATAAGGATGTTTGATCTGTGTTTTTTTTTCAGTGTTATTGTTGTTAAATTGTGGTTGGCTGAGTTCATGGGTTCTTTTGAATAATTGTTAGTATTTTGGAAATAGGATTGGATTAGTGATTTGAGTAGCTTTCCAGCTTGTAGATTTAGATCAAAAAGAGAATCTCAGTTTGGTGCTCAGTAGCTTATTTTTATTTAAACTCAAAGTAGCTTGGCTGCTAGATATCTACTCTGCTGTTCAGTAAAATGCCTAGTTCACAAGTTGATTTCTAGCATTCTGATTGAGTTTAGTAAGTGGATAGTGGGGCAAAAGCTAGTCAAGCTAGCTGTGTATTAGTTTCTACTTTTGGTTTTGACTTTTCAGCATATTTGGTTAGCTTATTTGAGTCAATTTTGTGATTAAATTGAGCTGTTTCATAAAAAATTTGCAAAGCTTGACTGACTTATGGTCAAGCTGTTTTCCAGCTTATTCTAGTTTTTTTTAAGCTCTTTTCTTTTCTAAAAGTTAGTTTTGTTAGTTGTTAATTGAATTTTGAAAGAAGAAAATTTAAAAAAAATTAGTTTAGTTAATTTGCAGTCACCCAGGATCGAACCTGGGTTGTTTTAGTTTAAAAATCGATTTTTTTTTTTTTTTTTACTTTCGTTATTTGCAAATTAGTCCCTTAGTTTCATTTAAATCTAAATCAGTCCTTTTCTTTCTTATAAAATCGATTTCAGTTTTGTTTAAGTTTCAGAAAAGTTCCGTTTGGTCCCTCTCTTTGTTTTAAAATCATTTTCAGTTTTATTAAAGTTTCAGAAATTACAGTTTAAGTCCTTGTCTTTGTTTTAAAAGTTTTAGTTTAAATATAAGTTTCAAAAATTACTTTTTCAGTCCCTTAATTTTTATTAAACTTTTAATTCTTTTATTTCTTTAAAAAATTAGTTTTATTTAATTGCAGTTTTAGTCCCTTAGCTTTTAATCTTTGCATTTTAGCTTTATAATTTCACTATTAGTTTTATAAATCTCGGGATTAGCCCGGGATTTGCATTATTTGCTTTCTTTTTGTGTGCATTTATTTTAATAGCGTAGATAGTTGATTTTAATTTTCCATACTTTTAGTGTAATCAACACCAAAATAATCTTTCACGTCACTAATTCACTTCACATATTCACGACTCCGATTCGACTTATTCGCCGTCAAACCTTCGTTGGGAGAACGACCCGGGGGAATTGTATTCGTTACAATTTCTTTGGATTCAAAAATAAAAATATATTACATCACACGTATCGATAAAAAAAGTTTGACGTGAGATGTTGTAAAATAACTTTACCTGAATTCCTTCGTTGATTGTCATTTTCGCAATGACGAACTCGTTTTTTATTGCTACGATAGTTGGCACATTGTTTGATTTGTTAATCTCTATAAATGCGCAAAAAATCAAATGTTAAAGTTACTACATAGAATTACTACTTTGATCTATAATGGATGAAAAAGAAAGCATTTGATTCACACCCCCATCTTAGTTGAGTGAAAAGGTATTGTTTTTGTTAGGCTAGGAACTGTGAATGGCTGTGAAATGAAGAAGTCGATGGCTATTTATAAGGTTCACGTCAATGGTTTCTGGTCTATCACTAACTTCTTTACATCTTAAGAATCCAATTCTGAGATGCTTGGGCTTAGGATTCAGGGAATGAGCAGTATTCAATTACTAGAACTATGCTTGCAAGTTGTATTGGTGGATGTTAATCAGAATACACAAATATTTTATATTGCAATACCCTTTTTTTGGTAAAACAAAAATCTCGTAGGTTAAAACTATTCAGATCAACATCGACCCCGACAACTTGAAAGCCTAATTGAAAGTAAGAAATATAAAATTGCTCCCGAAATAACCCCTAAACACAAACATCTTGAATGACTAATTCATATGTGAGAAATACCATCTAACTTGAGTAACTTGATTACTCATTCTACACACTCGTTTTAGCAATATCTAGTATTTAGGTGTAAAATTCAGCTTCGTGTTTTGATCTTTTAAGTATAGTCCGATCCTTTTTTCTTAACTAGTACGGAGTATATGTACATACCTTAATATAGCATTAGAGTTACTATTATGTGAATTTAGGGCCCGTTTGGTTTGTAGGGGGGTTTATGATTAGGATTAGGATTAGGATATAAAGTTAGGGGCCGTTTGGTTCGTTGCTAGGAATCACAATTGGTATTGGATTTGGTATGGATTGAAAGAAATAAAAATTGAATGATAGTATTGATGTTGTTTGTTTTATAAAATGTAATTGGGAATCGGTTTTATTTAATTTTATTAGATAATAAAGATGGCTCACTTAAAAAATAAAATGTGAGATGCTAATAGAAGTGTGGTCCATGTATTTTAGAAAATGACAAAAAGAAACCAGGTTAGTATGTTGATACCAGGCCTCTTGCCCCGGATTCAAAAGAATCGAATAATACCCAAACTTGGGACCCACCTGACAAACCAAACATGACTTTTATAGCTTTCTTTCAATCAATCCATTCCAAACCCTTAAAACAAACAGCACCTTAAAGATTTGGATTTGGTGAGAGAAACTATTATATTTAATGTAGAATGATTATTTAAATAGTTAGTGGATGAATTAAAAATAATATATGATTTAAAGTTTTTATTTTTTTGTTGTTATAAAAAAGAACTAAAAAATAAAGTAAGTGGTGCAAATTAAAAATGGTCCCACATAATTATCAAAACCCCGGCAAAACCCATCAATTTTATAGGGATGGTGTGAGAGGGACTCATGGTTATTTTTTTTCTTTAGAAATTCAACCAAACAAATGATTAGAAAGTTAAAGTCACTTCCAACCTTAAAATCCTAGCAAACAAACGGACCCTTAGACCAGATTTTTAAAGATAATTTTCTTTTCTGTTAAAAAAAAATGGAGAGGGAATAATAAATAGAGAAAATTACAAAAAAAGTACAAAAATCAACATTTATCTATTATATCGACACTTTTAACATCATTTTCCTATTTTAGTCATGATCGACTGCTCGACTCCACCTAATTTTTGAAATACATAAGAATGACACGTGTCAAAAATTTGATGGAGTCGAACAGTCGAGCATGACCAAAAAAGTACAAAACTTGTACTTATTTGTACCTGAAAAAAATATAATGGAATGACACGTGTCAAAAATTAGGTGAAGTCGAGCAGTAGAACGTGACCAAAATAGAAAAAGGATATTAGAAGTGTCATAAGATATGAAAGTTGTATTTTTGTAGCTTTTGGTTTATCCACCATGTACATAACGAGGTCTTTAAGCCCGCGCTTCGCTGCGGGATTTTTGTATAGAGCATTTTGTAAAGAATAATTGAATTATTTTGAACTACAAACTATACATTGGTTCTACTTCTACATGTAAAAAAAAGCTTTCTACATCTTGCATGATAAGTTGCTAACTTCTGAAGATACCATTTAATTACAACAATAATAAGTTACATCAGCTAAGAACCATTTAATCTACACCTTGCATATTCTTGACAACTTTACAGCCTCTGATCGCGCTATTCAGACTCTTTACCAACTGAAAAAATATGCATTTTTCTATGAGCTTACTTGAAATGGGAAAAGCTCATAAGCTCACTTTTTGGGCTTAGCTTATCAAGTTGAGCTGATGAAGATTCTGTGTGATAACCTTTACCCTGTATCCGCCTCCACAGACGCAAGCAATTTACCATCTGATACAGAGAAAACAGACAGCCAATTTTTATATTAATCGAGATGTGTGTATGCTCAACTTTGAAAATAATACTAAATAATTGGTAATTATTCTGTTTATAGTTTGAAAATATAAATTGGTAATTCATTTCATCAACCCTTTTTGGACCCATATCTGTTTTGACCCAAACCCCTTTAGTGTGGTTTCCAAAGTGATCACAGATATTTTCAAAAAGGGTTGAAATGAATACTAAATAACTGATAGAGAGAATACTTGAAATTGGTAATTCATTCCAAAAAGGGTTGAAAGGAATTACTTCTTCAACCTTACAAATGTCAGGACCCAATCTTTATTATACCGAAGCTGCAGTTCTTTAAAATCTTTCCATTTCTTGAGAAGAATCTTAACTCCCTCTTTCAGCAATACCTCTCTATTTTCTTTCTGGTTCCAAAGTTCTGGACATTCATGTTTTAGAAAAAGTTCTAGTCAGAGTGAGTTAGTTACCATACAAATCGAGAATGCAAACATGCTGCATTGCAGCCACAAACATAACTCAATAGCCATCAAATGATGCAGATGTAATTGGACAAAGGAGTCTTATATTAGATGAATAAGAGCATACTCAATTTTTTTACAATTTAGAATATATACAGCGTAAACACCATTTTACTGATGTGGTTTTACAGCAGCCCCAAACACCCATTTACAACACCCAAAACGCAACTCGAAATAAACATGATTATAACTATAAAATTATTGTGCTAATTAATCTACCGGAAAGCCTAAGACTATTCTAGTACACAAACTAAGTAAATATAACTTTTTGCATAAATTTTACATATACTTCGGGTTGAGACTTTATACACAGCAAGCAAATAACACAGGTACGCTAAAAAAAAAACAGAGGCATCCTTTCTATAACTACAATGCAACATTAGCGAAAACACGATTATGAATCTGTTATCTTTTTAACATATCGCACACTACCAACAATATTTTAACTTTTTCCAGGGAAATATACCTTGTTTCCTTTATGGGTTATTAGTTTACTCGGGTCTTAGCTTGAATGGTTGTTGTGAAGTAGCTCTATCTCTCTCTTCTTCCATCTTCTAGCACCAAAAGTTGTAGCCGATTCATTTCAGAGCTCTGCACAAACAAAGTTCAAAACTGAATCACAAAACCAACATTAAAAGCTCAAAAGACTAAACGACACACACACAGAGACACACACAGACACACACAAAAAAAAACACACACAGACAATCAGAATCAATGTTGACATCATAACATGCTAACAATTGATAGTATACATAGAATGTAGTAATCAGTCAGTACAATGGTCATGGCTGCAACCACGATATGGAGTGGTTGCCGAGCCAAAAGGCATGACTCAACAAACAACCCTCTAAAAATAAAGTACAGGAACAAATCATCATTGCCATATCAGAATGCGCAAAGCTTTTCGCATGATTCAACGAACAACCCTCTAAAATAAGACTGCATTAACAACATAACCATCTGTTGAATAAGATTGTTTGAGTCTAGCAAAGCTTTTCGCATATTTCTTCCTTACTCATTGCATTCTCATCATTAACGACTATTTCAAAAACTTGGTTTTAGCATTGAAGTTACTTACTTTCGACAATCGCAGATTATCTACTTATAACAAATAAATAAAATTCAGTATAAAGAGATTTCACCTTTTCTTGGTAGACCATAATGAGCAAACGCAGTGAGTAATACCACAGTCGAGATCATGACACCAAATGACAAAAAATGCAGACAAAACTAAACAATGAAATACCTAGGCCCTCTTAATAATGAAATACTGAAATTCATAAAGGCAACAAAATACAAACCTAAGTAAGAGGCCAGTGTCAAAGCTGGTTAATAATTAAGGCATCGAACACTTTAGTTTTCACATCTTCAGCAACGGATAATGGAGGCCTTTGTTTCTGAATTAGAACAAAAAACAATTAGTAATATACATTCACGGCACATCCAAAATGGTGGTATAATTAAAACTGGAAATGGCATAATGATATACAGATGTGGTGAATGGAATAATTAAAACTGGAAATGGTGGCTTTACAAATGTTTTACCTGATGTAGACCAAAATGGCCAGCAGCAACCATGTGCGCCATTCAGCGTATACTATCTTGTGAATCAGGAAGCTTTTTAGAATAAATAAACAAAAGCATAGCTTCATAGCCTGAAAAACACAACCACAAATGATAACATTAATGTATAACCAAAATAAAATATAATAGCTTTTATGACCGATATCTTCGATTAGCTTGAAAACTACATCTGTATATCATTAAAATATATAAAAAAGTAACAAAATTATTACGACTTAGTGACTTGATTGCATTTCGCAGTTCTGCTGTGCAGAAAAAGTAATATTGGATTCAAAATGTGCCCATCTAAAACTTTAAATGATCAGGTAATTCATAGGATTCCAAACTAACGAATTCATTAAATGGAACACAATTGGCGGCCTAGCATAGAATAGACAGCCATTTAGTGTTTCAAAAATCAATCAAACCCACCCATCTCATCCCCTATTTCAGCCCCAAAACCCATAAGCTACTTTAGATGGATCTTAAACCAAATCGCTTAAATGAAATTTCAATCAACAATATGTCGACGAACCTGTGAACACTACTCCATCGACTCTGCCACAACAACAACAATGCCACGATTTAAATTCTATCTGAAAAACAGCAATAAACCCACAATCATTACTACCATTACGAAACATTGGAGGTCAATTTTTTTCAACATAAATGATAATCAGTCTATTTAGTCACCAAGATTTCATCTTTTTCACAAATCATCAAAAATCCATTTAAAGAAAACACGAATCAAAAATGCAGAAACATGTGTTAATGGGTTCCACTGAGAACAACTGTTACCTGGATTGATTTAAGGACCTTCGCATCAGAAATCGTACTCGATCACCCGAAAATCATGATTGAACTCTGATAATAATGAAGCCTCCAGAATTCAGGAGAGACATGATCATCCGATTATTTCATTCGCTGTCTTGTTTGCCCTTTGATGCATAGACTAAAAGCAACAAATGAAAATCAATGTTGGACTAAAAAGTGGAAGACGACAAATTAGATATCAAATTTTTATAAACCATTGAATAATAGTTTTAGTACCAGGACCCGGTGGCTTCCTTTGTGTGTTTCAGCTCTTCCGAAGCGGAACCTACATAGTGAAGTTGGATTTCGAAAGTCAGATAAAGAAATAGACAACATAAAAAATAAATAACAAAAGAGGACGAAAAAGTCTTACGCCTTCAGTAGCTTTGTAGCACCAATTCTCCAATTTAGACAACCCTGGCTTGACATATTCTCCATTACTGAAAGATGCGCACTTGCTAGCCAGGCATGAAGAGCCAGGCGAAAACTGAGGAGGGTGCAGACTGCAAGAGCTTTAGAAGTGCTTCAAGCTCCGTCGGAATCATAGTCCTACGCGAGCACCGTTATTCTAACATCAACACAATACCCGAGTAGCCCAACCACACGATTGTGTTTAAGCCTTGATAGCATAGAGACCTGTCGTCGTATAATTAGAAAAACCTCATAAGCAGGAGAAAAAAAAAAAAGTATTCAAGTTTCCAGAAAATCCTAAAAATTAAAAACTTTTTTCAAATACCCAAACCCTAAATTAAATGATACCAATTGAAGCATACCAAAATGAACATATTCACATATATTACCTTGATGAAAGAACTTTCCTCACTATAACCATGACCACATCCATACTTCCTAGTATATGTGGAATAAAAAAAAGACGGTAGTAACACAAGGGTTGATAACAGCCACACAATGATTAAAATATTGGGGTTACTATTGACGATCCTGTTCACCCCCTCACAGGCATATGTAGTTGTGAGTGATAATGAATAGGATGGATCCCCAAATTATAACATGGGTCAGGCATGGGCCGGGTGCCAAAAAGAAATGGGCTAAAGTCTCCCAGTAAATGTTATCTACAAAAGCTACAATCCACCCATCCAACCCCTTGAAAAATGGAAAACACAACATGGGAACAAAGACACAACACCTTGACACATATCCTGACACACCCAACAACAACTCCATCTCTCCACTCACAATACTTGGTCTCAACACAAATCCCATGTTACCACAAATGGGACTACCCTCCAATCTTATGCTCTAAGCACAACCAATTTAAATGGGCTATTGGTCTATTTCTCAAAAGGGTATCTAAACTAGGTGTCATTAACCAAGGTACTTGGAGGTCTAAGTGCCCTTATCAACAACCTCCACCCTTAGTGCTTGCTAAAGGTGTAGAAGAAGCAAAATGGGGTGACGAAGATAAGAGAGAATATGTGAAGAAAAGGCTTAGAAAGAAAAAAATGGGGAATGATATCAACCCTTGGATCCCAATCTTGTTGCCTAATCTTATCTTGTTGTCTTTTTTGTTTTGGGATCCTTATGACCCATGATGATGCACCACTAATCCCAAAATCTCATAAAATTTTTATGTCTTTGTTTGTTTTACTAGTATTGAGTTTAACATTGTTTTCGTGATCGTTAATTATTGAATCCCAATAGATCGCCTTTGTGGCCAGTTGATATTTGTAAGTTGTAACGTGTTCAGATGAGTTTGAAGAAGATTCTTGTTCAGATGAGTTTGAGGACGATTCTTCTGTTTTTGGTTCAGATGAGTTAGAAGAAGATGCCTTTGAATAAAAGTAATAGATAAAAGATGAAGATGCCATTAGCATAACTCCTAATAAAGCTATGCATGAAGTTAGAAGAAGATTCTTCTTTTTTTGGTTCAGATGAGTTTGAAGAAGATTCTTCTTTTTCGGGTGGTGCAGATGAGTTTGAAGAAGTTATGGATAAATGATCGGAGAAGAAACGTAATAATCTGCTGAAGGACATTTCTACAAACTGAAAGCAAAGAAATGAATAAAATGGGGAAAAAAAACTTGATAATGTGAAGGTGATTGGTTAGGTGTAAATTATGATGAAACTGAAGCTGTTAAAAGAGTTTATGTGAAGAAAGAAACTAGTTCCAGCTGCTGCATTTACGTTGAGAAACAAAAGCCACTCATATGGTCTTTTTGGAAGATAAGATTCAGTGTTTGGAAAAGAAAGATAGGCCACTCATATGGACTTTTGGTCAATGAGAAAGAAAGATAAGATTCACAAAAAAAAAAAAAAAAGAATAAGCAACCCAATACATGCTCGTGGAAATTGGTTATTCAAGTCAAAGTAATTTAATCTATTTATCTAACAACATCTTAGAAATTGCTTTAAAGACCGGCTCCAACATTGTTATTATAATTTTTTTTCCACATAATGAGCTTCCGTCTATGGTTCAGTTTCCGTCTATGGTTCAGTTTCATTCTCTTCACTTTCTCCATCTGTCACAAGAATAACAAAAGAAAATGAACGAGATGGTTATGTTCAATATACAGATACTGACAGTTCTGTTTAGTTAAACAGTTTAAGCTTTAAATAATTAGAATAAGAGCTATTTTCTAAAAAAGACGAGGTCGAGGAACATTTTGACTCGATTCTGTATCCATTTTTTTAATACGCGCAAGAAGAAACCTCAACAACTTTGCATCTAAGCTAATAGAGTGAAATCTAAACGACGAAGCGAACTTTGCATAAGGGGGTGTTTGTTATAGCTTTTATAAGAAGCTTATTAGCTTATATAGCTAAAAGAAGTTCTTGAAAGTGTTTAGATAAGGTCCTTGGTTTCCTTACAAAAGGTGAAGGGTTCAAACCTCGCTAGTTGTGTACATTTATGGGTGGTCAGAGAAGGGTCGGAAAGGGTCCCACGATTAACCTGGTGAGGCTGCGTATCTTAACAGGGCAAACCTTCACCGTTTACCCGTAATAAACTTTAAGCTTAAAGCTTATATGGAGATTTGCGTAAGCCCATGGGCTTATACGAGAGGTGTTATAGCTACTTTGGAATACGTCTTTTGTGATCATTTTACCAAATCATAAGCTTAGTACAAATAGTCAACAAGTGTGTATTAGCCCATAAGCTGCTTATATATGTTCAAGCTTATTTTGGGGCTTATGAGCTTATTTGGTTTCAGCTTATGCA
Organism: Artemisia tridentata subsp. tridentata; assembly: GCA_021014915.2. Lineage (NCBI taxonomy): Eukaryota > Viridiplantae > Streptophyta > Magnoliopsida > Asterales > Asteraceae > Artemisia > Artemisia tridentata. Next base: position 513,262,425 of record CP139509.1, on the reverse strand, counting down.
AAATAAGCCGAAATAAAAAAAGCTTAACATGAACCCCCTAACCTACCTAGCAAATAGTTAACCCAACGATCCCAACTAATAACGTTGTTTCATTTGGTGTTTGGGTAAACTTACAATGGTATCTTAAAGCCAAACACCCCTCCTAATACACAAATTAATAACAACTCAAAGGGTTAAGTAAAGAATTAAAGCCAGTAGTACCCTGTTAACTGATAAATTCGGAGTAGTAATGAAGACATTAGACATCAATTCAAAGTAGTATTTACTAAAAAAAATAAAAGGACAAACTTATCTTGAAGGTGTTTTATTTGTTGCAATAATAATAGTAGATAAATGTAAAATAACAAAAGAGTAAAATTTAAAGCTGAAAAAGGGTCTGTAGGCAAGAAAGAAAGGTTGCAAGTTTGCACCCAAAATAGAAACTTTCTTTTTTTTAACAGTTTGACGATTATACCCTTGATAATTATTACTCTGTAGTATCTTTTTTGTCAGGAGGTACAACTGTACAAGGGCAAAATAGTAATTTAATGAAAGTGCTTTAATATATGATGCTTCACCCACTCGACATACAAGCTATATGTGCGATTGAGTCCAAAGTCCAAACCCATATTAGCTCCCATGGATGTTAATTTCATTCGCTTACCCCCTAGCGTAATACTTACAGTTACACACCTATATTAACAAGCGTTTGTTAAAAGACAAAAAGTTCAAGTTTTGCCAACATGACATTAATCGTTATTACACTAAAAAACACTCTGACCTCAAATGCTTAGGCTCGCTGCCTGTAATGTTGGCCTCGTTAGTGATCCACCATCACCACCTCCCTTCTTCATGCGTGAAACCCATCTCTCACACGCGGTTGCCATGGTTTGGTGGTGCAGACCACCAAACGGTTTGCCAACTTTTTTTTTTTTTTTTTTTTTTGATATATTGTCGGTTATGTTTGTATAAAGTGAGTATTTTTATGTGTTTGGTTTGGTGGTCACCACTACACCTGTTTGGTGGTTGGTTTGATGGTGGTTAGTTTAAAGGATGAACGTTGCAACGATCGTTGGCCAAAAGGGCTAACGTGTAACTACTAACGGAATCCACTTAACGCCGGTTAAAACCAGGGACCAAAATGATCAAAAGGTTTCGTGACAGGGACGCCGCCTGCACTTATGGAAGACCAGGGACGATTTATGCAATTTTGACAAACCACATGGACGGTTTTTGCAATTTACTCTAAAATTTATGTTTGGGACGAAATTTTTTTAAGTTTATAAAATACTCATAAGTTTTATTTGTTGCAAAAGACATGAAATTATTTAAATATTTTTTAAAATATAATGAATTATTACGCAAAAGTTGAAAATACATGAATTTAATTCGATATATTTTTATATGATTTTACATTAATAAGCTTTAGTTACAACTAATTCGCCAAAAAACTTTATAAATATATAAGCTACAGCTTTGGGCTTATAATATAAGCTCCAACTTCAGCCTATTTCGCCAAATATACCACTGTTTTCTGATGCGTAAATTTTCACAAATTTACAGTTTATATCTTTGTAAAAAAACGTAGGGCTATCTATATTTTTGTGTTATCAATTTTTAAACAGTTTACATCCTTATGGATTAACGGTGCAAATGTTTTCTCGTTATTTGCTAATGTGGATCCAACGTCAGAAGTTTTTTCATCTTTTTGTTTGTCCACTTTATCAAAGAATTTGTTCTTGCATGTTACCGAAAAATAATCCATACTTAAAAAAATAATAAATAAATAAAAAAATAAAAATAAAATAAAAAATCCTCACGCGTGGGATTTACGTTAGTAGATAACGGAAAATCATTTTACCTCGTTAGTCTCTAAAGATGTATATTGTTTGACGTTTGCCAGCAAAGAGACATATGTTGGATTGCAGGCTAATATTTTTTATATGGATGCGCTAGCAAATTAAACGAAATAGTATAACTAAAGTTACCAAACATCAAAGGTGAGTAGCCTTCATATATCAATGCACCTTCAAAACCCATCTACGAATTTCATTTATTAGTTTATTACTAATGGTAGAATATAAATGGACTGTAAAAAACATCTCACCCTTGTTCTCTAGTTAAAGTGTTTCAATAATCTCTCCTAGTCACTTATCAATAGTGATATCCAATAAAAATGTAGTTTGATCGTCCTTTTTTGAAAAAAATAAAATAAAATAAAAAAAGTGAAGTTCGTTTAATTTTTAGCCAATAAATGAGTGATATTTCAAATTTAAAAAAAAAAAAAAAAAAAAAAAAAAGTTATAAACTAGATTCAATTAAAGCTAAGGAAAACAATTATTTCAATTTTGAGATGAATAGCCTATTTTTAAGAAAAAACAAACTCCAAATCACCACTTGTAACTTTTCATACACATAAACTTGACAAAATTTCGCAAAAAAATTGGACTAACCTGCGCACTCGTGAGAACCACAAAAAATAATAATTGTTTTGTATCCAAGAGTCTACAAAAAAATGGACTAACATGTGGACCCATAAGTACCAAAAAAACAAAAGTTGTTTGGTACCAATGGGCTCGCAAATTCGGCAAACAAATGTGGACCCGTGTGTAAAAACAAAAAACAAAGAAACGATTAATGTTTTTGAGTGTGTTTCTCTTTGGAATATGGTATTTATTTTCTTGTCTCAAGTGGTTAACACTTTAGACAAGTGATTAACACTCTTGCCTTTGGAAACAGCGCTTAAGGGTTTGATCATCACCCCTTGGAAAGCCGGAGGTCCTTTTCTACCTTTGGTAAAATCGGAAGCAGCCTCTCTAACTTAGGTAGAGGTAAGGTTATCTACGTCTCAAACTCTCCCATACACCGTTGAAGACAGTATTAGGACCCATAACATAACTATATTTTTTGTCTAGGTTCCCTGCACCGCCATTTGGGCCCAAATCATAAAAGTGATAGAAGTATAGAACCTCAAGTATTATTCGATTCAGAGTCTAGTTTGAATTGATTTTTACTTTATTACTATGCATTGTTGTTCTAGTTATGTTTTATCTGTTCAGGTCAGTTTTGACCCGATGAGCACACCTAATTGGTGAACAACGCACACACATGTATGATCACGAACAAGAAATTGATCATTTACCAATGCAACAAACTCCCAGCTCCACAATGATATACAAATCGTGGGATTTTTGCGAGATAAATACATCATAATAGATGCAAGCCTACTAAAAACCAGCTCGTTGCATCTCTAACCACAAACATTAACCATTTACCTTTTTTCTTGTTCTCTCTGTTCACTTTGTGTACTTCCCGACCCTAAGGAAGCTTTGTCATCTTTTTTATCTTTGTTGTTACTCGGAGTGGGCCCACTACTTCCATTTAGACAACTAGCCATTTCCTTCGACTCCGGGCCGGTAGGTGATGATGTGTGTCCCATTTCATCATCCTCAATCGGAAGCATCCTTTTTGAACCCTCTAAAGCCACACCTAAAACTATGTTATCTTCCAATGCTGATCTTTGGGTCAACGGCTTCTTGCCTTCCAACTTTGTATTAGCACTTGATGATGATGATGATGCTGATGATGATCCAGTGGGTCCCACATTGGAGGTTCTGACTTCGGGGGTCAACTTTGGATTGGGATTTACGACTGGGTCGGATGTAGTTACTGGGGTCAACTTTGGATTGGGATCTGCGACTGGGTCGGATGTAGCCGCTACTGGGGTTACAGGCTTGGAATCTTTTTCTTCCGGATTACTAGTCGGGCGAGATGTTGACTTATTTTTATCTTCTCCGTTGACTTTATAAGAAGGCTCTATAAGCAGGAAGGGTCGGCTGCTCGGTTATTAGTGAATATATCAGAATATGGAACATTATCAATATCTGCATCACGGTAGATTTTCTGCACTGTTCGAATAGGTGTGGCAAGCCGCGCCCGGTGATGACTGATAACTCTGAGGAGATCCAATAATATAGCTTCCTGTTTACAGATTACATTTAAGTGAATAAAATGGATAGAAAGATAGGAAAAGGAATAGAAATAAATTGAGGTTTTCGAGAATCAAAGAACTTCTACCTTCACGCCGAGATATACTTCAAAATGTGATGTTTTCACAAAGCAAGAAACCAAAATCTGTCAAACAAAAAACAGGTGCGTACAATATAACATTAGCATCTGATGATTTTTAGTATATGCCGCATAATGGGCAGGTTTGGTAATGCGTCAAAACATGTGCTTTTTATACAAGTCCAAATCCGTCGGGTTGGGTGCGGTTCACCCCAACACACATTCTATCCAAAAATATGATTTTATAAATAGATAAATAGCAAGTCAGATTAAGAGAATAATCGCTTTCAAAAATAATCTACGGAGGCTTTATGCATACACTTCAGGAGATATTTGACAACTTTGAAATGTTTCCTTAAGCTCGCTTTTATGTTTTAAAAAGGTGTACCAATTTGAAATGTGGTCCGGACAACACATATCAACATTTTTCAGTTTTTTATATACGCGAGGAAAAATGAAAATCAATTGCAGGTCCTAGTTATATAAGCGCCAACAAAATGAACATATGATCAATGCGTGTCAGTAGATGGTGTGGACAAATAGTAATTACTGTAACAACTTACCAAAAGAGCCTGATTTTCACGGTCAACATTCTCCAAAAACACTCGCCTATGCAGCCTTTGCTGCTCGACTTGAGGATTTTTGGCCAAAACTTTCCGCATATCAGCCACAATGTTCTGTTCCAATAACATAAGCCAATATTTTAGGGAGTGCATGAAACAAAGCAATTGAGAATATTGCTATTCACAGGGTTGATAAACTACTCGCATTAATTTTGTTGACATCTACGTGGCTGATAGCGAGATGAGTCTTGATGCGCCAATGTGTTTTTTGGGTCAGATTTCTCACCACATTGACTGTGAATTTATGGTTCGGGATGTGAATCGCCTCACGGTCATCACCTCTTATTATTGTTGGGGACCACCAACCCACATGCTGAAACACGCAACAAAATATATGAATTAGATCACCTAAGAAAGAAATAGACAATGGCAGGTTGGGCAACTGTTCAGAATGGTTTGTGCCTCATAATGCGTTATTTTTAATAAGTTTTAGGTTCGAGTGAGCCGACCAGCAAATTTTGTTCCATTTTCTATATATACAAGTAACTAATGTACTGTATATGATTAAAATACTATATTAACAAGAAATTTATCTATTATCTTAATAAGGCGATTTAAGATGTTATAGGCAATTTAATACACTTCAGACCACTCCAGAGTCTTAACCCCTTCTGTTCTTAAGGATTACCAGTTTGGCTTGTTTGAGTACTATAGCTCATTTCTAAGTAAAAGGGACAAAACTGCTACCTAAGGTGTAACTATTATGCTACTTAAGGTCAGCAGCCTTCTATCTAGACGCTGCACAGAGTTGGAAAGACCATGAATCACACACTTGCGTAACTGTCTTGAACACAACCTTAAAGAAAGCTGCTTATTACTCTTCTTTTAGATTAAGATAACGGAGCAACCGAGCAAGAACATAAGGATCTACAAATGCAGTGATGCAACTAAATCTTTTAGTTTATTCTTTAAGTATAGAAGAAAAGCATACCTCAACTGTACCAGAGACTTCATACCCATCGATTTTTGTTTGAATCCATTCACTTAGTACGAACGGCCTTGTTGCATGGATCATTACAGTTGACAGGAAATTTGTAAATATCTGTGCGGAAATTATGTTTGAAAACCATTATTCGCAATAGAAGTCTTAAGTGAAAATAAACAAGAAGTCTTTACGTATAATGAGGTAGTACCTCACGGCCTGCAAGTGTAAGCAATACAGTACCAAGACCTCCAGCTGTGACCCATTTTTGAGTAGAGAAACCCAGCAACTCCATGAATAATGAAATAGATGCAACCCACACTGCAGAATAAACAGCTTTTCCAGCAAATTCATAACCCATCTGTAAATCAGAAGATACAGAATATAAGAACTTAAAAGTCATTTAGTAGTACTTATCATACCATCATAATAAAAGCAACAATAAACAATTGGTTGAAAACGGGGTTTTTTTTATGGATTGGGTTGGGTTGACCCACAAAACTTTTAGTCTATAGTTATTATAGCTTCTGTCAACGAGGAGTATCAAATATGATTACGACAATCCTTTATTTTTTATAAAATGATTTAGGAGGTTTTAAGCAATTAAAAACATTGCGGGCAACTTTCCACCCTGTTGAGCCATTTGACAAGTTTCCTTTTTGGCTAATTTTTTTTATTTTTTATAATACACGTTTAACTCGCTAGAGATAAAAACTAGCCTGAATCAATCCATTTATAAAGTGGGTCAAATTATCAGATATGGTGAAAACTATAGAGTATGACTACATGTAGAATCGAATAAAAGAAAATATTGATAGGACATGGGACATAATTTATGCTGAGACCACAACAGTTTATCCCTTCCAGCTACATATATATGCTTACATATATACATACATACATACATATAATATCTATGTGTACATACATATATACTTTCCAAAGAATTTAGATATGCTAGAGTCATAGATACATACAGATCTTGCATCGCTAGGATCCTTTTTCTCCACAAAGAATTTCTGTGTTTGTTGTATCAAGCTGCCAAAACAAAATACAGGATCGTCTAAACATCTAGTGATGACAAGAGAAAAAAAGAAAAACCTTCCCAAGCATATGAACAAGTTATTCAATAGTGATGACTCCCACCAACCAGCCACCATCTACTCATGTAATGAACTAATAGATAGGATAATGGGTTCCAATTGCTTAAGCTTTACCATGTAAGATGTAACACAAGATAGATTATTACCTCGATAAGCAATATGCAAATGCCAAGACTGTAGACAATGAACGAACAAAATTCAGAAGCCATTGCTTGACAGCTTGGCTTGGTGCAGATGGTAGGATAACTGGTTCCAGTACTCTGCAAATAAGAGTGACCGTTCAGCAAAAAAACCGACAACAAATATCTGGTAATAGTAATACTATAGCTTCTTTCAACTTCTATAATGATGTTACTTTTACCTGCATATAAGGACAGCACCACCCCATAGCAACAGCGGTTGGATGTAAGATGTCATCCACCTGATGTTCTTTACTCTTGGTCCAACTATTATCGTTTTTATGTACAAAGAAAATATGGTATCAGGCTATTAGCTACTTAAGCTCGTAAAACCAACTTGATCAATAGATATATACCTGCCAAAAAAGGATCCTACACGCACGTAATAATGGTCCAAGACCCCATGCAGCAAAAGCAATAATTCCAACAGCTGGAATCAATTGCACTACAAGAGACCGACCATGAAAAGCTTCATATGACCTGCGTATTAATGAAACAAGTTATGCATATGACGCAGAAAGTTGATCGCGTATATTAGCCAAATTCATGGAAAGGATAGGGAATTAGAGATGCAAACACATAAAAGGAAAAATAACCTTGCCAATACTGCAGCAGCTGTTTTCAATATGGGAATTTGGTCTCCTCCATTTGGTGAGATTGTGAGAAAAGAGATCGACAAACTAAAATGTTACAACTATTTGGTGTTGGTTTTACTGACTCCCGTGCAGTCAATAGATGTACACTCCAAGCCTCTTGTAGCTGCAGATTAAAGTATAGAACAGACCATCATGATCCTCACTTCTTGTATAGTAAGTCTAGAGAGAGAAAATTATATCTAGATTTTTAATGGCATATGCATAAGTATATCCTCATCCCAAAATAAAAGTCATGTTTGACAATATCCGTCAACAATCACATATAGATGAACCTTGTAAGACAAAACTAACGTCATTGATGTTTTGTACTGATTCAAAAATAGGTCATTTGTCTTAGTACTTTACCAAAACGCCAAACGATGCTTTCACTTTTGGATATCCAAAAAAGCATTCTTGCATGTCTTATGGGATGGGGAAGCAATACTTAGTAGATTAGGGGATATCTTTAGAACGAAAGAAAAAGATAGACATGAGCTGAAAAACAGAGCTCTCGTAACATAGGAACATACCGATGTATGGGACGAAAGACCAGCACTAAAAATATGCGCGTGAACCTTATGTCTCTTTCCCTGGTGACACAAAGAAACAAATTAAAGAGCTAATGAATGATGAATTACACGAACTCTATCTAAGAAGTTCTCTAGAATTGTGTATGCGGAAAAGATCAGCAAATGACCTATAGATAAAACCACGCACCTTAGGTTGGCTGATATATACAGAACTTTTATTGATCCCCAGTTCCCGAGAAAACAACAAAGAACCAGTTGCAGCCATTATGGAGGATTTTTCGACAAATTATTAAGATGCAATATCCACACGAGAATCAAGTGTGATATAGACTTGGAGCCTGCAATAGAAAATAAGTCATCAAACAACACGAAAGTTTCAGAGATAGGTTCAGCGTACATCACAGAAATGTCAAAGCGCGTACCAACAAGTTAGCAATCAAAACTGAATTATTTTTAGTAAGTATACACTATACACTAAACGGATGAGGTTTTCCATGTCCATGCTACCCGGGAGGGCGAGTCTTTGACTTAAATGTACGCGGACTATCCGGGGTATCCCCGTGATCGTTTCCAAACCCTTTCCCTAGCCACCCCCAAGATGTTTCTGCGGCACCACCACCTATCTAAATCTATTTCGAGAACATCACATACCCTTGTCTATTTCAAGAAAATCAAAAACCCAGAACACTAGTACTTCAACTTAAACAAAAACCCAAAACCCCCAAATCTTACACATCACGAACCAAAGGTGTGATTTGTTGGTGGCGATGGTGATGGGATTTGGTGGTGGTGGGTTTGTGGTTGAAATTCTTGATGTTACACATCACGAACCAAAGGGGTGTGATTTGTATGGTTTGATTTTGTTTAGTGTTTTGTGTTTGTAGCATCTGGTAGAAGGAAAAAAAAACACAAAGATTTTGTTTTGCAAATGTGTGTGAGGAACTGAGGATCTCTTTTTACATGTTATTGATATAATAATAATAATAATAATAATAATAATAATAATAATAATAATAATAATAATATAATATGAGGGTAGTTTGGTCATTTCATCCTTTTAAACAGTCAAACAAACGGAAAATTTGGTCAAGGGACCAAACCCGTTATGGGTCGCAACCACAGGGAGAGGATCCGTTAAAAAAATGTATAGGGACTAAAAGCGTTAAACCTGACAGACCACAGGGACCATTTTTGAAATTAACTCTATTTCATCTCTACTATTAAGAGTGTGTGTGTAAGGTTTAAGTTTGTAATCGAGGTGTGAGGTGAAAGAGTGAAATGAGTGTCGATTTATATAGGAAAGGATTTAGGGCTTCATTCAATGAATGGTTGCAACTTGTAACACTTGTTTAAAAAGATATGGTAAGGTAACATGTTGAATACTTGTTTGATTCATAGCCATTTGGTTCGAATGGTTTTAAAAGAAACCATGTGTCGCAATTTTTGACCAAGGGTAGAAGAAGAGGAGATGATGTGGCTAGTTTATGTTCATACATGCTTAGTTGGGGATCAAGTTAGATTAGAACTAGGTTAGGACTTAGTTTGGTTTGTTTTTGTTTATGTCGAGCCCTAGAAAAATAAAAGGTTGAGTTTTTGGCTTTGATCACTTGTACATAGAGCTAGATAGAGTTGTACTCGTAGTTTAAGAATGGTAGAAACTTAGTTTAGGTCTTTTGGTTAGGTTTAGAATAATAAAAGTGTAGTTTTAGGTTCCTTGCATTAAGCACTTGTACCACAAGCATTAGGGAGTTGTACTTTGAGTTTATAAAGTATAAGAATATCCAATTTATGACTTGTGCATTAAGGACTTGTATTATGTGCTTTAAGGTAGGTAAACTAAGGTTTATAATAGGATTTATATTAATATTAAGTTTCTATGCATTAAGGACTTGTACATGTGCATGAAATGCTTGTACATTTCTATTTTTATAAAAGTCATGTACATATTAATTAAATTTTGTGATTTTATTTAAATAAAATCATAGAATTGTAAATTAGGGCTAGTAACGGGAAATAAGGTAAAGTTAGGTTTTCGTGCTTCACTGGTACAGATTCTGCCTATCGTCACACTGGAAATGCGTGACTATATGCATATAGTCACACACGTTTTTTTGGGTGTGTGTGACAAAAAGTCGCGCCACCGTAGGTATCATATGGTCACATTGTTTATTTTGTGGCCGTTTTCATCGAAAAAGAGTGACCATAACCCGAATATGTGTGACTAATTAGGCACAAGTTTTGTTGGATTCATCAGTATGTGTGACTATTTCCCATCCTATGGCCACACGAAAATATAATAAATGTGACGTTTGTGATGATTTAGTCACACATCGTGTGTTGTTTTTTTCGAGTTAGTCACATACAATTTAAAAAACAGTGGCCAAAAGTGTTAATAAGTGTGACCATATGCTGTTTAAAGTGAAGAAATGTGTACTATTGATCATCCAATGGTCACATGAATTCTTAGTTTGTGTGGCCTTTTGTAATATTTAGTCACACAAAGCATGTTTGTTTTGGGTATTTAGTCACATACAATTAAGCATAAAGTGGCCAAAAGTGTTAATAAGTGTGACCATATGCTGTTTTAAGTGAAGAAATGTGTATTTTGTGTGACTATTGATCATCCAATGGTCACATGAATTCTTAGTTTGTGTGGCCTTTTGTAATATTTAGTCACACAAAGCATGTTTGTTTTGGGTATTTAGTCACATACAATTAAGCATAAAGTGGCCAAAAGTGTTAATAAGTGTGACCATATGCTGTTTTAAGTGAAGAAATGTGTATTTTGTGTGACTATTGATCATCCAATGGTCACATGAATTCTTAGTTTGTGTGGCCTTTTGTAATATTTAGTCACACAAAGCATGTTTGTTTTGGGTATTTAGTCACATACAATTAAGCATAAAGTGGCCAAAAGTGTTAATAAGTGTGACCATATGCTGTTTTAAGTGAAGAAATGTGTATTTTGTGTGACTATTGATCATCCAATGGTCACATGAATTCTTAGTTTGTGTGGCCTTTTGTAATATTTAGTCACACAAAGCATGTTTGTTTTGGGTATTTAGTCACATACAATTAAGCATAAAGTGGCCAAAAGTGTTAATAAGTGTGACCATATGTTGTTTTAAGTGAAGAAATGTGTATTTTGTGTGACTATTGATCATCCAATGGTCACATGAATTCTTAGTTTGTGTGGCCTTTTGTAATATTTAGTCACACAAAGCATGTTTGTTTTGGGTATTTAGTCACATACAATTAAGCATAAAGTGGCCAAAGTTGTTAATAAGTGTGACCATATGCTGTTTAAAGTGAAGAAATGTGTATTTTGCGTGACCATTGTTCTTCCAATGGTCACATGAATTTTTATTTTGTGTGGCCTTTGGTACTATTTAGTCACACATCGAATTAAACAAAGAGTGACCAATAATGTTGGAGCAGAGTTGCTACTGCTAGCAGTACTAAGGTAGTCCAAGGTAGTCCTGCTGAAGCAGAGTTACTGCTGCTAGTACTATGCTAGTGCTGCTGGAATGTGTATATATATTATATATAAAACAATATTAAAAAACACAAGAAATTTCAAATTGAATTAAACTCTAATGTATATAACTGGACAAAATATACAATTGTAATGTCGTACTTAATTAATCAAATATCTAAAGACTTTTGAACCTTCACCCCCTTAGCAGTTTGCCTTAAGTCGTTAGCAGATATATATTGTTTCTTCGTTGGTGCCTGTGGTACACATTTAGTCACATGGTTTGTTGGTGTAACCTGTAGTAAACAAAAGACGCTTCTATCAAACATTGAATTACATATGAATAATTATATATGTAGGTTGAAAAAACACATGTACGTACCACCTCTTCAAAAATAACTTGATCCTTTGGCCATGCAACGAAACTACCTTCGACTTCCTTAACTGTTTTGAACCCATTATTTGCTACGTCCGGTATGCATGCTGCATCAACTAACGATGAATCAATTGACACTCTGTAGCAATCATTTGGGAGTGGTAGGTTATGCAGCATTTGCTTTCCATGAGACTGGTATACGGTACCAAAAGCAACGATATTTGATTTCTTTGTGTGCCAGAATTTGCACTTAAGTGTCTACAAAAAAAAAAAAAATTGCATGTATATATCAGAAATTATTTAAACAAAAGAATAACAAGAAACATGTTGAAATACATACTGTTGGCAGTGCTTGTGTTAGAGACACATCTTGTTGCGATTGGGAATCTGGAGACCCGTTTCGTCGCTTCTTTTGCTTTGGCTTATTGGGTCCGACAGTTTTAGCAAGTTCCTATATGTATATATAAAACACGTTACATTATTTAAACAAAAGAGTAACAAGAAACATGTTGAAATACATACTGTTGGCAGTGGTTGTGTTGGAGACGACACATTTTGTAGCGATTGGGAATCTGGAGACCCGTTTCGTCGTGACTTAAGGTTATGCTTAGGCCTGACAGTTTTAGCAGCAGGTTCCTATACGTATATATAAAACACGGTACATTAGTCGATCATGTATGTAAAATTCAAAAATCAAAGGGCGATCTTTTATTACTATACTTACCATTGTTTCCGTTACCTTTTTAGAAGTTTCAAGGCCATTGGATTTCTCCTCAATTCCCGCATCTTTAGGACTTACAACACCACTTGTCTGAGTGCCATTGGAGTCACCTGCAATATTGTCAATGGCCATTGGAGTCACCTGCAATATAAATTAAGAAATACAGTCACTCATCAGTTTATGTTCAATGCCTAGTATCATTAGCATCAGTGGTGTTAGCATTAGAAAATGAAATTGTTAACAACATAAAAAATGGCTTACAACTGAGGCTATTGGCGATGGTTGAGTTGGCAGAGTTATATTCATCCCTTTATCATTCAACTGTTGCAGAATTTGAGAAAGCATTACATTTGTGTTTTCCACCTCACCGGATAATTTATTGACCTGCACATCTTTTTCGGTCATCTCGGCGGACAATTTTTTGATCAATTTATCTTTTTCTTCACGCTCGCGTCTCTCATTATCCAGTTGAGTTTGAAGTAAGGCAATTTTTTCATTGGCTTCTTGTTTTCTTCGAGGAAGGCCAAAATACTCTTTGTATGTTACTGCACCTCCCACTCCCCTGGCATAACCGCCCTTTTCCTTACCAAATACAAATGTCATGGCATCAGTGCCATCATCAAAACCCGATGTTCCTTCCTTGATCTTGTCATCAGCTTCTTTCTGCACAAAAAATATAGGAAATGTTGGGATTAAAAGTCTTCTTGATGCTGTTACTACTGCTAGTACACAAGCTACTACTGCTAGTACACAGTTAAATGTTGCTGCTATATAAGCATAACAATAGAATTAGCAGTCAAACTTACAAGTTCATCTCCCTTTGATTTAATATCATCATTTGGGTATTCGCCGTCTTTGTTTACCCTTCCTTTCACCCACATTACATCACGGGGGGGTTCTTCATCCGCTTCAATCTCTTTATTTTCGATCTAATAAACATCAAATGCATACCCATGTAAAGTTAAACCAAGATAAACGAAAATATGTGGATGCTTACACATGTACAGTTAAACCAAGATAATCGAAAATATGAGGGTATTAATGCAAATGTGCAAATTGGGCAATGTAAACGGATTCATTTCTCATACTGATCGTCTCTTAATTGGTAAAACAAACATTGTGTAATCTTACCATTTTCTCTTTGACATAAGCATATCCACCTCGTCCCATTTTATGCTGATAAATATTTTGGGAACGCGCCATTTTACCTTTCTCAGATTTCTCCTAAAAACACAAAATCATAAGGCGTTTAGATGCGGTAATGCTGCAAACTGAAAATAACAAAATGACATATACACTTAATTAAAGATGACTAATTAAAACCTTGTATGCTTCGGTGGTCGTGTATTTAACATACTCGACCCAGTCTTCTGATTTCATTATTGTATTATACAAGTCCGGGACTTCATTCAGTTTGGAAGGTGTATTTAGGTTGGGCAAAATGTAGTTGACTTTGAGCTTCCTTCTGTAATTCCTTAGCATTTTACCAAGACTAATCATTATCAATTTTCTGTATTGGACGTCAACAACAAAAAATTTCTGAAAAGATTAACACAATGTTGTTAATTAGTTGCACATAATGTAACTGCATACATAAACTTATGTAGTATTGGGTTACAAAATAGTATATATGTACCAAGATTTCATCCCATAGTTTATCTCTTGCTTCTTTATTCACCTTCTTCCAGTGTAGAATCTTCACACCTATCTGCTCACGAGCCACATCTCCTAAAAAACTCACAAACACTGCTCTGTTTTCCCCTGTTACCCTACCGAGTGCATCGAAGGTTACCTTGAGCTTTGTTGCACCAGGTTTGTCATGCTTCGCGCGAAACTTTACTAGCCTGGTTGAGCCCCTCTTAGCTACTATCTCAGGTGTTTGGTTGGTTAAAGGCTCATCTATATCTTCTTCATCAGAAGACTTTTCGGATTCATATTCTAAGGCGTTATCATCATGTACAATATGATCAAGAGGAAGCAAAGTATGGTTATCAACAATGGGTTCAGTTTCCATGACTCTTGAGCAACAAAGGGTAAAAGAAAATGATTATGGCTTAGCTTGGAGAGTAATGGTGAGAGAAGATTTGATTTTTGTTTTTTATTTGCAGTCTTTTTTTTAGGAGAGAAAAGAGGCTATACACCAAGAATATGAATCGTTTGTGATTCAAAAAATTTCGATCCAAAAATTTGCCTCCAAGTTGTAATTTGAAATTAACAATTGAATTATTTGAAAATTTTCCCTTTGAACCTGTTAATTAAAGCATAAACTTGATTTTTGTTTTTTATTTACTATCTTAATAATCGCAAATAATGTATCATACTGTGCAACCATCACATCAACAGTACAAACGTAATTACTACATATTGTACCCTTACCAATTACATTTACAAAACACAAATTACTAATTACCTTTTTGTTATTTGGTTTCATTGTTTGCGTGCTTGTGTTTGCCATAAGAATGTGTGTGTTGATTAGGGTTTATTGATTTTTGTGTGTGTTTACAAATGACCGGGTAAAGGGATTAATTGCTGGTTGAATATTGAATTTGTGGTTTGGTTTAACTATAGCTGACGTGGCAAGATTTGTTTAAAAAAAAAAAAAAAAAAAAAAAACTAATGGTGATGAGGTGGCGGTGAAATCCGGCTATAGCCGGTAAATAGGGATGGCAACGGTTCGGGTTCGGGCGGGTTTTAGTATACCCATAACCGAACCCGTTTATAATATACCCGTACCCGCCCCATATCCCACCGGATACCCGATTAATATTATCCATCGGTTTTTCGGGTTTCCCCGCGGGTATTAGTTATCCGTACGTAGTTGAATATTATATGGACAAAATTGGCGGTATTAAGATTAAGTCACGCTAAAATCCACCGAAAAAACAAAAGAAAATACTCTAACCACTCCCAACAATAACTCAGCTTTAAACTTTAACACAATGCCACGTCAGCTTTAACACACTCACCCTTAAT
Organism: Artemisia tridentata subsp. tridentata; assembly: GCA_021014915.2. Lineage (NCBI taxonomy): Eukaryota > Viridiplantae > Streptophyta > Magnoliopsida > Asterales > Asteraceae > Artemisia > Artemisia tridentata. Next base: position 513,246,841 of record CP139509.1, on the reverse strand, counting down.
TAACTGAGCTTTAGTTATACACAAGATGTTTAACGAATGAGCCGAGATGATATGGTTGTATACGAGATGTTTAACGAATGAGCCGAGATGATATGGTTGTATATATACGAGATGTTTAACGAATGAGCCGAGATAATATGGTTGTATACGAGATGTTTAACGAATGAGCCGAGATGATATGATTATACACGAGATGTTTAACGAATGAGCCGAGATGATATATATGGTTGTACACGAGATGTTTAACGAATGAGCCGAGATGATATGGTTGTATACGAGATGTTTAACGAATGAGCCGAGATGATATGGTTATACACGAGATGTTTAACGAATTGAATGAGCCGAGATGATATGGTTGTATACGAGATGTTTAACGAATGAGCCGAGATTATATGTTTGTACATGAGCAACACACCCAACAATAACTCACGCAACCTTTCGACCCTGTTTCATCATTTCTTAAAAGAGTTTAATTTCTAGACCAACCCTGATAGCTGGATGGTCTTGAGGCAACTCACGCAACCTTTCGACCTCTGGATCAGCACGATTATGCATCTGTAGCATAATACGAGTTATCTCACCTAGCAAATTGTTAATCAATTTGAGTTCTTTTTCTTGTTCATTGTGTAATCGGGTGAGGATAGCCTTTTGCACCTCTGCTAGTTAATTTGTTAGCCACAATGTTTGTGTTAAAATTAGTGATACTTGTGAGAGAGTTTTATAAGAAGTTGTGTGAGAAAACGAAGTGTTGTGAAAGTGGCTTTGATAGTGGAAAGCCGTTAAACTAGCCGTTGGAGGCTATTTTAAAAATCAGATTGAAAGTAAAAGTAACCGTACGAGTATTATTCAAATTCAAACGTAAAGTAACAGTACAACATATTAATAACGAGCGGGATATTTAAATTTTAAAATTTCAAATTCAAATTAAACAAAAAGGCGGGATATATTTAAAATTTATCAATTCAATTCAAATTCAATTCAATTTATAAATTGAAAATAAAGTATCAAATACAAATACATTAAACATGAAATAGAAATACATTAAACATGAAATAGAAATACATTAAATGTCAAATAAAAACTACGTTAACATAAACAATGATTGATTAACATAAACAACATACGATTAACATAAACAACGGACGATTAATAAAAACTATCATCTGAATCTGGGTAACCATCTTCAGAGGATTCGGAAGGTGTGAAAAAACCAGACTCCCACCTTTGCCTACGTTCTTCATCCTCCCTGGCTTGCCGCTCCAAACGATCAGCTTCCTCTTCTCTTTCAAGTGCTTCCATTTCCAGGAGGACTTGCATATCTGCTTCCTCTTGCCTAAGTTGTTCCTCAGTTAACCCAAACGGATTTGGGTCTTGGTTATGAACTGGTTCATTTTCAGGTTGATTATTCACCGGAAAATTTTCCGGTTGGAAAACCGGAAAGATATGCTCGGGTGGAGTATGGAATTTTTCATTTTCGCTAGGTGGGCTTGGAAACTGTTGGCCAAAATCCTTTTGGCGAGGTGGGCTTGGAAATTGTTGGCCAAAATCCTTTTGGCGAGGTGGGCTTGGAAATTGTTGCCCGAAATCTTTTCTGGAAGACATCTTGAATTTGAGATGCTTGGATCTTGAGTATTTGAGAAGTTTGGAATGTGTTTCTGTGTGACTTGTGCTTCAGAAGCATTGGTATTTATAGGGTACAAATGCACACGTTTTATTAACGTGACTTTGAATTTTAATTGTTGGTGCTAACCTGCGTTAACGCAGCGTTAATATGTTGTACTTTATCTTACGTTTGAATTTGAATTTTAATTTTAATTTGTTAAGGCTGAGTTATTGTTGGAAGTGGCCTAAATATACCCATACTTCTCAAACACATTCAGACTGCGATAGATATTAAAGCATGTATTTACATTAAACATGTACTAGAAAATATCAATTACCCTAATGAAAAAGTCAATTAGTCATTAAAGTTAGCACACAAATTACATTAAACATCATTAATATAATATAGAAAATATCAATTACCCTAATGAAAAAGTCAATTAGTCAATCCAACACCAAACACACTTCTAGATCAACTACACTAGTCAAATCCAAACCAAACACAAACCAAATCCGATCAATATTATCCATCTGTTTACTTTTGGCGCCTCTCGATGGTCCCTCTTCCCGCCTAAAGTATTGGGAACCGTTCGTATACCTCTCTAGCCTATTTGTACAACTCGACATGGAAAACCGTTCATAATTAATCAACCGTACCATATACAACTCCTTTGATATTTTCATTAGAAAATAAATTTCAAATTTCAATGGCCGACTCATCTTCAACTCCTTCTTCCAACAAAAACAAACGCCCAAGGGATGATTCTCCTCCACCAATGCCTGAAAATTATAAAAAAATGGGCATATCCCAAAATATTTGGGAGAAATGTAATAAAGGCACGTATGGTGTTGAAAACGCATTGTTAGAAATTCACAACAAGCGTATAAATATGTATGAAGAAAGGAACAAGAAAGATTTAGAGGTCATTGAGGGCATCAGAAGAAAATTGAGGAGAGGAACAAAAAAATAGAAGAAGAAAGAGAGAAAATAGTTGATGTTTACAGAAGTATTGAAGCTAGTAAATATGTGTCTTAATGTATCTTTTCTTTATATATTTTGCCTATGTATATTTTGCCTATGTAAATGTAAACTTATTTTGACTTGGTTTAATATATGAATGCAGTTATTATGTACAAGTTTATGATATTTGAATACAGCTATTATTATTGTACTGCTAGGTAAACAATTGTACTGCTATCGAAACGTTGTACTGCTGGGTATCCTTTTAGCAGTGGTTGGGAGTGCAGGGTAGTTTGTATCACTTTTTTCTTAAAGTGTATAAACCCCCAATTGCTGCACACAATCACATTCACGCACACATTACTCTCTCTCTTCCACTCCCTAATCGAATTTTAATTGTCAAATTGCAAAACCCCCAAATCAAATCATAATGTCGAACCTAACTTTTACCGAACCTCATAATAATGTTGCCTTTTTAGAAAAATCCAATAAGTCTGTAGATTTTACTGAGATCATTGATTTCCTTAATGCAAGCTATATTAAGTTTGCATTAACAGTAAAACCTACTATATATACTTCCAACATTATCCAGTTTTGGTCGTCTGCTAAGGTCAAAACTATTAATGGGGAAGCACAAATCCATGCCCTTGTAGATGGGCAGATGATTATCATTACAGAGGCGTCTATTCGAAGAGATCTTCTCCTAGATGATGCTAACGGAGTTGAGAATCTTCCAAATACTACAATCTTTGAAAAACTTGCACTGATGGGCTATGAGAGATATACAGATGCTTTAAAGTTCCAAAAAGGTAATTTTTCTCCTCAGTGGAAATTCTTAATTCATACTGTCTTAGTGTGTCTAAGTCCAAAGACCACTGCATGGAATGAATTTAGCAGTAATTTAGCTTCTGCTATAATTTGTTTGGCTGAAAATACTCAAAGATTTAATTTCTCAAAATTAATTTTTGATAATATGGTTAAGAACTTGGATGGTTCTTTGGCTAAATATTTTCTATATCCAAGGTTTTTGCAACTCTTTTTGGACAACCAATTTAAAAAAAAGAAAAGTCACAAAAATGTTTATCCCACTCCCTGCCTTACCAAAAAGGTTTTTGCTAATATGAGTAGGGTTGGAAAAGATTTTTCAGGGAGAGTGACACCTTTGTTTCCAACAATGTTGGCACTAGCCCAAACCCAAATGGGTGAAGGTTCAGCAATCCCAGCTGGTACCCATCACACACCCACAAACAACAACAAAAGACCTATAAACGTAGGACTAACACCAAGAACACTGAGCTACCTCAGGCTAGTGGTTCTATACCAACTGTTGCAGATGAGGATGTCACTGGGGGGGAGAGTGACATGTTGGCAAGGGCTGCCACTACTGTGTCTAGCTTAGCAGCAGCACAGGACAGTGGTAACATCATTAAGACCCGAACCAAGACAACTTCTAATGAAGAAAGTTCCTCTGGAACTGATTCAGGTGAAGGTCCCAGTCACATGGAAACAATGGGGGGTTCGGATGTTCATCCTAGGGGTGAGACTGAACTTAACTTTTCCAGTGATCCACCTCTCGGGCTAGGTAACACAAGCCGAAGTGGTGAGGATAGTATGCAACTTTTGAATGAATTGAAGGATACCTGTGCCAAGCTGTCTGCACAAATTGGTGATCTGCGAGCAATAGCTTCTTCCCAAGATGGAGTCATCAAAGCTCAAGGTGGGGAGATAAAGGCTTTGAAGAGAAGGGTTAGGTATTTAGAAGGAGTCAAAGGATCAAGAATTCCCAAACAAAAGGTTAAATCTTCTGAAGCTTCTAAGGATGCTCCCAAACAGGGAGGGAATGAAGGCAAAGTTTCAGGGGAGGATAACCAAGGGAATCAAGTGGTGATTGATCATCGTCTGGGCAAGGTTACAAATGCTGATAGTGCTACTGAGCCAATTACAGTTGGTACTACAAAAGCTAGTACTGCTACACCAGAGGTTTTTGCAAATGCTGTTAGTGTACTTGCTGAGCTGAAGACAGCAAAACCAGTAACCAAAGGTGTTGTGATACAAGAGCCATCATCCTCTCCAAAAGCTAAACAATCAACTCCACAGGTACAAGGCAAAGGTAAAGGGATTCTTACTGAAGAGCCTGTGGAGAAACCATTATCAAAAGAAGAGCAATTAAAAGTTGATGCTGAACTTGCTATGAAATTCTCAGAAAAGTATGATGCAGAACATCAGACAATTTTGGAACAAAGGAGAATACAAGAAGAAAAAGATGCAGAGTTAATAGCTTCATGGGATGAGCAAAGGGCTCAGGTTGCAGCTGATTCTGAGCTTGCTAAGAAACTACATAATCAAGAGCAAGATAAGTACTCAGTAGATGAAAAAGCCAGGATGCTGAAAGAATTTTTTGATGAAAAAAAGAAGTTGTATGCAGAACAAAGATATGCAGCTAAGAAGAACAAGCCACCCACTCAAAAACAAAGAAGAGATCTCATGTGCAGGTAGTTTTTTTTTTTTTTTTTTTTTTTTTTTTTTTTTTGCAAAGGTATTTATATTAATATCAACAATACCCAATATGTACATCATATCATAAACATCTACTCATGTGCAGGTATTTGAAGAATGTGGACAGATGGAAACTAAAGGATTTGAAATTCTTGGATGATAAAAGAATTGAAGAATTATATGCAATTGCCAAGAGAAACAATGATCTCTTCTTGAATGACAGTTCAAAGAGAGCAGGTGAACAGTTGGAAATAGAAAGCAGTAAAAAGAGAAAACAAGAACAAACTGAGCAAGCTGTTGCTGAAGAACAAATGCAAGCTCACACTGAACTTGCAGTTGCCTCTGTAGGAGAAGCCATGGATGCACAACCTTTAACTGTCAAACATCCCATTGTTGATTATAAGTCTGGATCTTTTGGGGAAACAGTTTATTACGATATTAAGAGGCATGATGGTTCTTCTAGAAGGTATGTAAGCTTTCTTCACATGGTTCATGATTTTGATAGACAAGATATGATAGCTCTATGGAAATTACTCAAACAAAGATTTGGTAATAAGACACCAGAACAAGCTAATTATGATAGAGAAGTCTGGAATTATTTAAAGGTAATGTTTGAACCAAATCATGAAGATGAATGTTGGAGAAGACTAACGCACAATACTGTTAAAGAATGGAAAATTTTTCAACGATGTGGAGTACATGCTTTAACTGTGAATGAGTTGGTGATCTACATGCTTGTAGAAAAGGATTACCCTTTAAAGTTTCACAAAGACATTCTACATCAGATGTTGCGTGTGAAGAAAACACTCAAGCTTCAGCTTAATTATGATGACATGGCATATGAACTGCTCAGGAAGATGGAAGAGTATCTAGGACCCAAGGACAAGAAATAGAATGTATAGTTATTACTGCCACAATGTATAGTTTGACTTAAACATGTATAGTTATTACTGCTAGTATGTATAGTTATTACTGCTAGAATGTATAGTTATTACTGCTAGAATGTATAGTCTGACATTTATCATGTATATGTCCACTTGCAGTCAAGCTTTATTGTATTTGCAGTTTCCATTTATCATGTATATGCACTTGCAGGCACTTAGTAACATGTTACTTCATTATAAAGTTGAAAATTGACTTTAGAAAGTCAAGTAATCGGGTTCCAGCTAGGGGCAAGTAACATACTTACATACTACTGCATTAAACTAGATAGACTATAAAATCCCAGCATTGTAATGGGGCAAATTAAATGAAGAGTCATGACTAACAGTCTGAACTCAAAATATGACTCTATGATTTAGACACCTAAATAAATACTTCATGTGACCATATGTAACATCTTGAATTTAGTCACACAAACACTCAATGTGACTAATATCAAGGTTAATGATAACTGAGTTCACATTTTGCTATACATATTAGTCACATGAATATTTCAGTGTGACTATTTTCAATGTATTGGTCACATATAATACCCTTATAATGTGGCCATAAACATAATTTAGATGCACATTTGTGGTATGGTGTTACTATTGTATAGCCTATAGTCACATGATTGTGCTACAATTAAATGTGACCATACACATTAGGAATTGGCAGGCAAACACACACTTAACTTTAGACACACATATTAACTTACGTGACTATTTGTATCGAATTTTGGTCACACTTAATCATGTATGCCTATGGTTTAGTGTGACCATATATGACATTTGGTCACACATCTCAAGTGTGTGACATATATTTGTCACTTTTAAATGCATATCGTGACTATGCTTCAAACTTACTTTTCAGTTGTCACACATTTCAAATTCATATGTGGCTAAATTTTCAACAAAAACTAGCAGTCACGCTTAAATAATGTGTGACAAACTTGAGCATATGATTTAGCCACATACACAATTACTTCGTGTGACCATATATGGATTTTGGTCACACTTTTCAATTGCGTGACATATATTTGTCACATATGTATATATATAGTGTGACTAATGTTTCAACCTTATTTGTATCCGTCACACGTCCCAAATTATAAGTGACTAAAAAATCAAAAAAAAAATTACCAGATACGTATAGTCACGAAAATATTCAAATGTGTGGCTATAGCCTCGGATGTAATTCCGAAATGGTCACACAAGTCGGATCAAGTGTGGCTGTTTATTTTATTCTGGTACATTTAGTCACATAAAAAGGCGACTGTGTGGCTGTTCGAAAAACAGCATGTGTGACTAAATCCCATTTTTGTACTAGTGCTTTAAGAGCTTGTACATTAGCATTAGAGTGTTGTACTTTAGGGTTTATGATTTAGTTATGTAAAATCATAGTTATAGTAAATTAGGGTTTCGTGAAAACTCTAATAGATAACAAACATTTAGTTTGAACGTTTAATAATCGTACTTTAACGAAATAACGTAAAGTGGCAAATAAACGTTGAAAACTTTTATACTTAACATATAAGGATATTTTTGTGAAATAAACATTAAGGCATGTTGGTGTCGGTCCGCGTGTGAGCACGTTTATTGAGAATGTGAGTTACGTCACATTAGTTGGTTGTTATGATCAGATAAACTGATAACGTTTAATCTTAAAAAAAAAAATTAGACGTAGAAAATGAATAAGTATTCTTTATTTAAAAATATTATATTAACTTAGTACAAGGTGAAATTTACCAGTGGTTACATCGGGCACCATCGGGAGTAACCCCGCAAGATTTTGAGGATACTTTACATATTGAATTTAGACTCAAACAGGAAGTTGCTCAATCGACGTATGAGATGGCGAAGGATAAAGAAATGAAGTTTCTCAACACTATTATTATTATTATTATTATTATTTTGTCATTTAAAAATACTCCAACACATATCCCTCACAAAACACACTCACACAAAACTTAAAATATAATAATAATAATAATAATAATAATAATAATAATAATAATAATAATAATAATAATAATAATAATAATAATAAAATGCATGTTCCATCTCTTGAAAATAACGCCGCAAAAACGTTTATTTCTTTTTATTTCTTTTTTATTATTATTTTTTTTATATATTGTCCAAATCTTTAATTTTTAAAAATCTTTTCGTCTTATAATAACAAGAGTCAACCACTACTGATGCGACACACAATATTAGAAAACTCAATGTCAACTAATGTCATCTTTACGTTTCGTCCTAAATTATAGACGTTTTATTAGTCCATCGTGGGTGGAAAGATGGATGGTCTTTTTTAGGTTTGGCAATAGGTTCAAATGAAGGGTCAAGAGGTTCAAATAGTTTTTAAAAAGTCCACAAAAGGTTTAAAAAATAAAAAAATAATAAAAAAATTAAAAAAATTGGGGTTTTCAGGGAGTTCGAAGAGGAATCCACAATTTCAGTCCCCAAATTTCATTATCATCACTATCTCAATCTTAATCTCAATCTGAAAACAAAAACCCTAATAATAGCTTCTTTAGCACAATCAAGGGGGGTCATCGTTATTTCTGTAGTGGAAACAATGATAATAAATCATCATGGAACATTTCATCGTTATTTCTTGTCTTTTACAGCGAGTAGGGAAGCCCGCGTGTTGCGGCGGTTTTTTTGCTAAAATCTGAAGCCAACCTTTGTACTTATTATACAACTTAATTAGACGGAGCTTTAGTTATTAAATTTTCGTAAAGGAATAACGACTTTTATCTATTGGAAATTTCTTTGTCTTTTGATGACTACTTTTTAACATTCGATTCTTACACCAATAGTTTGTTACTCGAAATTTTCTTGTCTTTTACAATAAAGAAACATCATAATAAGTTCTAGTTATAGTTAAGTCAAAATTTGTAATGACAAAAGAAATATCATGAAAACCATAGTTCGACGTATCTATGAAGATAAAAGAAATATTTTGACATAGTTAGCTAAAATTATATCTCGAGTTCAAGCTTTCAATAGCTCAAGTTCAAGCTTTTATCGAGCTTTTCGAGCCTTCATGTACATAAATGTTTTTATTATACATATTTATATAAACAACATAAATTCTGATGTGAATATTGGTATAATTGTAACACCCCCTAATTTCTGAGATAACAGCGGAAGACTAATTAGGGTGTTACGGTGAGGATCGAAGTCATAATTATAGAAAACGGCTCGAAAGAGGCGTTTTGGAAAGCTATTTGTCATTCAAATAATACTTTTGATATAAAGGTGAAATATCTGATTTGTAAATCCCATGAAAGGGTTTGATATTTTAGAAAGAATGACATATTTGATTTTTACACCATTTAATTTATCAGAGTACATAATGCCCGCTCCGTGTCTTGTCCTGCTCCGTTAATTACCTGAGATAAACATGCTTAAAGTGTCAACACAAAGGTTGGTGAGTTCATAGAGTTTAATGGAAAACCATTTATTTCAATGAATTTAGAGATGAGGTGACATAATAACCATAATAAATAATGCTAACAGTGATGAAACAGGTAATAAGAGATGTTAAGTATAACCACAAATAAATCATATACGTATTCAGTTAAGTTCAAGTACTGGATCATAATCCTAATCATGAGATGGAACCAATGATGTTATGCCAAAGATCTATAATTGAACCAATGATGTTATGCCAAAGATCTATAATTGAACCAATGATGTTATTGCCTTATATTTCGAAGTCTGATGAAAACCTATACAGCTGTATCTAGATATATATTGCTCTAAGCCTCATGACACGCAAAACGTTAACAGTACCGAAATTCGGTGGGTAGAAACAATCCAAATCAATGGCATGAGTTATGGCCCTCGAATAATAGGTGATCTGCCAATTTCCTATTTTTACTCAAATATAGTGCATCGCGACTAATTAGACTAGCCACTAAGGCATTCCGTCAGATAATTAGTGGGATAGGATGTCAAGCCTCAACAGGTTTCGAAGCTGTCCACTATATTCGCGTTCACATACCAGTGATTAATGGCTCATGATCGAGGGGCTTTATGGCAATACGGTAACTTAGGCAATATCAAGGTAACGATGAACCTTAAAGTACTTATGCTCTTTTCTAGCAAGTATCCCCAATGAAGTCTTGAAATGATATATAACAATGATCTGTACCTTCACGATGTTACTTGAATGTTTATCTTAAAAACCAATATCGCGCTACCACAAGCAGTTTGAACATACTATCTTCTGAGTTCAGTATTTAAGCCTAAGCAAGCAATTTGCTAATAAAACACGCATCTATTTCTCCCAAGGAATGATTCAAAACATATAAGTAGAAATTATATTTTCAAGTAAATCATGTTAATTTTTCAATGTATCATACAAATAAAAGTATGTCATTTAGCATGTATCTCCCCCAAAGAGTATTTATAAAACAAGTATAAAAATGGGGCTATGACTCACCTTGAGCGCATCTGACAAGTTGGAATTAGGAAGTCAAGTAAGATTATGGGAACGATTACGGAAACGTCTTCAATACGTGACCTGAATATAAAGGAAGTCTAAAAATACGAACGATGGAAGAGATAACGAGAACGGATAACGATTTGATCGTTGGAGTAAGAATATGATATGCTTAAAATTCCTAAAGTTCAAAAGTAATATATTTCATAATATTATCTTGTTTTTATGTCTTTGAAACCAATAAAATCGTTTCCTCGAAAGTGGGGAAACGAATCGTTAAGTTAAACCGTTTAAAACGTTTTATCTACTATATTAATAAAACAGGGTTTTGAAAATTTCATCTCTCCTCAAAATTCTTTAAAACCTGCCACCTGGAAAATCATTTAGATCCAACGGTTCTGGTTGTATTCACGTTCTAAACATTAACTGCCCAACAATTTTGGGCGGCATTACTCTGCTACGCTTCATTTGGTATCTCAACATCAAAAAAACACAAACCAAACAACGCAAAATCAATAGCATATCAAAAAAATACTATCAAAAAACACATACCAGATCCCCATTTTTGAGAACCCTAGCTCAAAAACATAACATCACATAACATCAAAATCCTATCCATCGCAATACCATTCGGTATACCCGATCAAAAAAACACAAACAACCCTGGATCTGGGAAGAAACTAAAAATCCGTCACAACAAATCTTTGGACGAATCAACAAACTTTTGATGATAAAAGAAACACATCCATGATCGACAAAAAAAAAAAAAAGGCTAAAGAATTCTTTTTATTGATGCTATGGTGTAGGTTCTTTTGTGATTTCTTTTTATATGCATTGTTCATGTTCTATTTTTATTTGATTTGGGATATAATTCTAACCCTAATTTCAATTGCAAATTCATAAATCAATTATGTGTTTGAGTTAATTGTTCATAAATTAGTTTCTGATTTTATTTTTTGGTTGTTCTAAAATTAAATCGGCTAAAAAAATGGAAGTGATTAATAGATTTTTGTTATGCAAATAGTAAAATTGTATATATGATTATGATGATGTTAGTAAGGAGTGGATTAATTTTTAGATTAAGAATATTTGTAAAGATGGTTTAATCAAGTTTTGTGTTTCTGTTTTTCAGAGTTGACAAAAGAATAACTGAGTTTGCTGAAGAAAAATTCCAAAGGGATGGTATTCAAGTGAGAGCCGGGTCGACAAAGGTTTGTGCAGGCATATCTTAGCTCCACATGTCAGCAAAAACAAATTTTCAATATGGTGTCATATCAAATGAGAATGAAAATGATTAAATTTCTATGGAATTTTTTCAAGAAAATCTGAAAATTAGCACCCATAAACTTTGAATGATACAGTTTATGTATTCCTTTTTCTTCCTCCACTAATTATCTCATTATAAATCCAATTATTATTTTTTTCTTCTATTGTAGGGCTTAAGAGTCTATGTTATTGATGCTCATGTTAGTGAGGATCAGCTCCGAGAACACTTCAGCCATGTGGGACAATCAATACTGCTAAATTGATGTGTTGATGTAGAAAGAAAAGCCATTTGTGTGATTTACATGAAAACAAATAGGAAACTGATGTCGCATTGCTGTAGTCCGTTGTTATGCTTGAGCTTAATTACGATTTGGGCTTCAAAATTATATGGAAAAAGAAGCATCGGAGGAAGCAAAGAAAGTAAAAAAAAAAAAAAAAAAAAGCAATAGAGAAAGAGGTGGCTTACTTGACACATTGTCATTACATTTATTTCCCTAAAATTATAGATTTGTGTAATTATTAACCTCAACTATAAAATGTGCAGGAAGCACAAAGGGCAAGAGAGGAAGGTGAAAATAGGAAAAGTGAACGAGGTAAATAATCTACTATCTTTGTTGTACAATCTCATAAAATAAAGATGCTTATAGTGCTTTTCTTTGTTGCTATTACAGGTCATTCATGGATGGAGGAAATATAAGGATTAGGCTGAATGAGCTATATTTTTGCATGAGCTATCTCAGCTGCAATTGCGCCATCAAAACACTACACTCTATACCAAACAGCCCTGCTGCAGCTCTAAACTCGGTACCAAGCATTCCTTGCTGCAACACTAAACTCAATACCAAACAGTCCTTGCTGCAGCACTAAACTTAGTACCAAATAGCCCTTGATGCAGCAGTGAGTCAGCACTAAACTCAGTACCAAACACACTTAAAATCTATTGTTATTAAGATAAAAGTTGTCAAATCTGTTGTTATAAAGGTATTCCTTCTGATATAAAGGCATATGCTCTTTTCCAGAACATGAAATATTATATAAAACATTATAATCAGCAAACAATATACTTTATTTGTACGATATAAAATAAAAATGTGAATTTCTTTTTGCTAAATAAACTTCAAGTTGCCAACACACAAGTTAAGAAGTGTAGAAACTACTTGAGCTTTTTATCTACAATGATTTCGTAGGAAGTCAAAGTCGAAAATATTTTAATAGTTGTATCTGTTTATGTTTGTAGAACCAGCTGCTCTCTTTAGGAAATTAATGAAAAACCTCATTTCGTTACGGTATTGTCTCATGTAATACTGACACATACACCGATAAGTGAAGAATTTATTTATGATCTATCAAACTCGCTGCAATTATCAGCATGTGAGAAAATTGGTTTCGGTCTTCGTTTGTTAATCGTATGAAGATTGCCACCTATGTTTGAATATTAGGTTACAGATTATACAATCCCAATAATGATTCTTTTATGATGTATATGCTATAAATTTGAATTTTTTTGACTAAGTTACTTTTTTTTTTTTTTTTTTTTTTTTTTTTTTTTTTTTTTTTTTTTTTAAGGATGATGGTGAAGCTGAACACGATGAAGGTTGGACATGTGACAAGGATTAAGGCTCACAATCAGATGATGACATGGAATATGAAAAAGAGGAAACATTAAAAACTGTACATGGATCAACACCGGCGCGTGAAGAAAATGTTGTAAGGATACTTCTTTGCTCACCCTTCTTTAAAGCATGTTTGTGCCTGAGATTAAATATAATTACGTAGTATTATGACGTTGTATTATACTATTATGTAGAACTCGAATTTTTCAGTTAATAGCCTATAAATTATACCACAAAAAAGGAGTTTTTCAGATAATAGGACCTGAGCAAGCAGTTTTCTAATGGATCTCAGTTTGTGTCAACATGACGTGTAAACAGAACTTTGACTTCCTATGTATGTTTGTGTTTGATGGTTGAATGATTAACTTGGTGCAGTGGCTGGTGTCTATCTTGCTGAAGGACTAAACACTATCTTGATTGATAACTAGAAAAGCTTTGTTGGTCATAATTATTTTGATTGCCTTAGAGTCTTCCTCTCCGTGCTGTGGTTTGTTCCTCTTCTCATTTTCACAACAATAATTCTGGTAAGTGCCTATATTTGCTCTAATGTCATCACTCTTTCCCTTTTTATATGAATGGGTTGACTTTGTGTTCTTTTATAAATGCGTCAAGTGGTTCGACTATCTTTTAATATCTAAAGCCTCCTAATACATTATGCTCTTGATTATCTTAGCAGATACCTGTTGTTTTTTAATTTATTAGAAATTGGACAAGTGTTAACGGTTAAACCCAACCTGTTTTGACCCACATTAGAAATGCCCGTTTCAACCTGAACATGTTCTTTTGTTTTGACGTTTTATCAATTTCTGTTTTTTCAATGTTGTAGTTACGTTGCTTCAATTTACTTTTTAGGAAATTTAGGATGTGTGAGCTAGAACTTATAAGCTGCCCACATTAACATTAATCTTTGTTAAATGGTGTCCGCATAAATTTTAATTAATGATTAGTTAGTTTTATGATTTGCTTCATTAAGTACACATGGATTTTTTTCAATTTGCTTATTAATGGATTTTTTTTTCAAAAATACGAAAGGGGCTGGTGATGGTAGATGGTAATACAAATTAGAAGAAAGTAGAAGCTTTGGCTCCTGTTTGTAAAGCTTTTATAAAAGTCAAACAGAAAAGTTTTATAAAATTCTGTCGAAATCTTTCAATAAGGTTGCTGTCCAAAATGACTGAAAGTCGTCTTTAAAGGTTTGTTTGCATTTGTATAGAAAAGGAATCTTAAAATGGTGTTTGGCTGCTGTAATATTTGTGCGAAAATGGACTTTTAAAAGGTTGTTTTTTTTGTTGTATTAATCTTTACATTAAAGGATGTTTTAGAAGATGTTTTGAGGAAGTGTGAGACTGCGTATCCAAAATGCTCATGTGATTAGTCAAGGGTAAAATAAAAGCTTGTAATGATCATGTTGGGAGTTACTTTGCACAAACTGCATATTTGAAAAGGCATAAGCAGTTTAATAGGTCATCCCAAACACCCCAACAAAGAGTGCGGATCATAAGTAACCAGTTACTTGCTAAATAAGCTTCTTGAGTTTACTTAACATGTTCTTGAGGTTACTATTAATATAAATGAGGATAAAAAGATGACTAAAATCTGTAAAGTTATGCATGGTCTTAACAGCAATAAAGAATTAATGTCTATATATACTTTTTGATCCTTTTTAACAAAAACTTTATTACTTTTTTTTTTTTTTTTTTTTTTTTTTTTTTTTTTTTTTATTAATATATATATATATATATATATATATATATATATATATATATATATATATATATATATATATATATATATAGAACTTTTTTATAAGTCTTTATTATTTTGAGCTTAGATTTCTACTAATGTTTCCCTATTTGGTGATCCATAATATGAAGTTTTTAATTATAAAAAGAATGCCTAAGTAGTTGCAGACATCGAGTCATATGACGGGGCCGGAAGCATCACATGTGAACGAAACAGAAAAGACCAAAGTAGCACTTGAGAACCATATGGTAAAACTGCAATAGTGTAAAAGAAAACACTAAACAACTATCTTGCGATAAAGAAGTTAACATATACCTGCTTTTTATATTATTTAACGTTATTGTTTTAATGTTATATTATTTAACGTTATTGTATCAGACATGACCTTATTTTTTTTGTTTTAATGTTATATTATTTAACGTTATTGTATCAAACATTTTACTACTTCTTTCATCTTTTAAAGAATTATATTAAAGCTAGCCGCCCATCGGGCGGGCCTTGAGGCTAGTATATAAATATAACGAACGTTAACTATTAAATAAACGAATTATACAAAAATGCTCGTGACGTGATGGGATAACGTAAAATGGAAAATAAAATAAGAATTTCAAATATAATATGTAAAATAAGAATTTACATTTATAGTCCACTACTTGTCCAATATAGCGTTCTGAGCTTGGAACATTAAATAATATCATTTTCTATCCTAAAGATTCTGTTTTTACAGTTTCAGTCCCTGTTTTAAAGGTTTGACAGTTTTAGTCCTTCTAGGTGAATTTGCGTTACATTTTTAGTCCTTTTCGTACAAAAATTATGGGAAAAGCTAGGCGAGATTTTCTGTAGTTTAATAAAGCTTATTAAAATTTATATCAACTGCTTATTATGAAAAGTGCTTATTTTTAATACAAAAGGGCCATTAACGATTTAGAACAAGGCCCGTTAAGAAATTTAGAGGCGAGGGCATGAAAATACTTTTGGGCCTGGACTTGGGCTATTTTTGTGATTCTAAAAATATATCATATGGGTCTGGTGGGCTTTTTAATCGTAAGTTCTTATTGGGCTTTAATTAAGCCCAACCGGAAATATTAATTTTCTGAAAATAAAACTATATAGAGTTCTAGCGAGGGACAGTTTTAGTGGCTTGATTCGAATGTCGAAATGAGCTGATGAGGACGAACTTAAAACATGAAATATGTAGTTAGCTAGGAGGTATATTAGGTCACGTAAAAATATAGTAGTGTTGTTAAGTCCAAATTTTCTATATGAGGTCGTTTTTATGGTCGACTAGAATACATTTTCTGGGTATAAAACACTTAAAATATTTTCCAGATTTTATGTGTTCTTGTGTGAGGTCGAGTTTACTTGGGACGATTTAAAGGATTTAAACGTGTTCATTTTTATGGAGTATAAATAGGAAATTTTTAGCTCGTTGTATAGAGAATCAGTTCGTGTAAAAATATTTATGTGTTGTTAAGTCAGATTTGATTTTATGAGGCCATATAAGTGGCGACTTGGGACTTATTTCTGATATTAAAAGACTTTAAAAATATAAGTTTTCTTATTTTGTACGAGTATACTTATGTTCAAATGGGTTACGAATTATGAATGAAACAATATTATAAATGTGATGTGTGTGTATTTCGTGGTTACTAGGCCTTCCGCAAGGGTGGCAACCACGTTGTTGTGTTCTATATGCCAACGTGATACGTAAAAATAATTATAAAACTTATACGTTCGAATATGAATAATATGCGATGCATGATGAAATATTAACGTATGAAATGAGTTGGAAATTATGTCAAAAGACTTACCACACCTCTTAGGGTGGTATAGAGTCGAGTAGGATCGAATAGAACACGAGAAACGAAACCCACGATCGCTAGAATCACTTATACGTTTATATATGAACTTTATATAGTTCGAATGAGTTAGAAATGGAGTCTAGGAATTATTTCTTGTTTCTTTGTGGTTTCTACTGATCAATTTATGGGTCTAGGATGTATTAGAGAGTTGAGGGAAAGAGGTGGTGAAGAAGAATGAATTATACGTTTTATGTATATAACGTACGAAGTAAATATTGATAACAAAATATTCACCACTTGCAAACACTATTCGATGTCAGCAAATGTTGGGATATTATGTTAGATCTCTGACATTTTAGAGGACTTTAGGAGTTGTGAGGGTGAGTGAAATCAAATGGGAATTGAGTTGTGCCCATGTATGTCGACTAGACATTTAATACCGTACATAACATGGAACCAACAAGTAACCTTGATATATTTGACGATACACACTCTTAATAACTCCCAAATGATTAAACATAATCATTAGAATGGGTTTAAAATAAACCCGGATCAAAATGGGTCACTTTGGGAAAAATAAGGTGGTGTTTGTTTATTAAGAGGGTCTGAATCTGAATCTGAACCGCACGTCTGAATCTGAATCTGATGCGTAAATGTCTGAATCTGAACGCATCTGAACGGAAAAAAAAAACTCATGTTTGAACCGAAAAAAAAAAATTTTGGTTATTTTGTGTCAACAAGAGGCATTCAGACGCGTTAAGACACCCCTCTCAGGTCTTGACCATTAAGATCTAACTGCATCTGAACGCGTCTGAACGAAAAAAACAAAAACAAACAGTCTGAACGACAAAATGTCTGACCGATTCAGACATTTTGCCCGTTCAGAGGCTGTTCAGAGGCTGGCCAACAAAAAACAAACGCACCCTAAGTATAGGTCGACTAGGTGTAAAATGGGACAATCACTTTGGCTCATTTAAACGTATCAAATGTTCGTATTGAGAGCTAAGATTTTGCGTCCTATTAGTTGGGTGGGAGGAAAAATAGAAGGTACAAAAATATGGACATGTCATGTTCAGGAATCGAAAGAAATCATGGCGTTTTGGGTGAGGTCTGATCGAGTGAAATGTGAAATAGAAAGGAAGATTTGGACTTGGGCTGTAAACAGTGGACGAGGAGAAGGATTGGGCTTTTGCAAATTTTGTCCGATTAGTTTATAAGTAGAAGTGGAAAAATTAGATTTTGTGAAATAATTAGTTCCCGTAATATGCGTTGAACTCGTCCCGTTATTTGGTAATTTATATGATAATGTTTTCGTCTTAAAATAATATAATAAAGAAAATTTAAATTTTCCCGTAAAAATGGTGATTAATAATAATGACGGAGATTAATCTATAATTAAACGTTGTTAATTATAGGGAATTTTTGCGGTTTGTTACAATAATAGTTAAATATTTATTGTAGAAAAACTTTTTAAACCTAATGTTTTTGTCAAATGGGTTTATGGGCTAGTTTTATGGGGTTCTATCAAGTAGATTTGTTGGCCTATTCTGTTGTGAGTAGTGGCTCATTAGATTTTAAAGATAGCCCATATTGACCATTCATAAGTATATTGGGTCAAAATTGCCACTTCTAGGACAAACTTTATGCCTTCTAGCAAGAGTTGATAATCCTATGAGATTCAAATTTACACCTCTAAAATGACCAAAGTTCCAGCTGTAGAAGTTATGTAGCTCATTGATATTTGAACTTGTATTGTAATGTGTAATTTGTGTTTTTTGACAGCTGGTTTCTTGACAAGAGACTCGAGAATTGTGGAGCGGAAGAAACCTGGTAAGGCGAAAGCAAGAAAGAGCTTCCAATGGGTCAAGCGTTAGACGCTTTTTGATTTGCCAGACATCTATTTATGGAAACAATTCGAATGTCACGGGGCAAATATTTTGTTTCACGTTTGGGATCTTACTTGAAATATTTAAATTATCACCATTCTGGACTTGGCCTTGCAAAGCTTAGTTTGTTGTCTTTTTTTAGAGCCTGGTAATGTTAGAGTAGAACCAATATAGTAGTTGCTGGACTTTTTGCTTTTTCAAGTTACAACGGAAGTCATGTAACCATGAAATTAATAATATTGTTGGATTTTTATAGTGATTCATGAGTAGAAGTGGCCGAGTCTGGAATTCTGTTACGTAATAATAACTTGTTCATTATCTTTGCATTTTATTTCAGAAATTGATTAGTTCTAGCTGGTTCGACCTCTTGAAAATGTATGCTTGACGGAATGTTTGTGGATGCAACGTCTACTCATCCTCTTCAGAGTGATATATAAAATTAATAGTAGTGTACAATGCAAACCTCTTCTTTTATCTTTTGCTATAAGAACATGGTTGTTATGAACAAAAAAGTAGTTTTATGCATGAGAAAAGTTAAATTGAAAGGTGCATGGTTATTATTAAATGTACAAGTAAAAATAATGCATATCTCAATATCATGAAATTAACAAAAAAGTAGCTTTTTCAAGTTACAACGGAAGTCATGTAACCATGAAATTAATAATATTGTTGGATTTTTATAGTGATTCATGAGTAGAAGTGGCCGAGTCTGGAATTCTGTTACGTAATAATAACTTGTTCATTATCTTTGCATTTTATTTCAGAAATTGATTAGTTCTAGCTGGTTCGACCTCTTGAAAATGTATGCTTGACGGAATGTTTGTGGATGCAACGTCTACTCATCCTCTTCAGAGTGATATATAAAATTAATAGTAGTGTACAATGCAAACCTCTTCTTTTATCTTTTGCTATAAGAACATGGTTGTTATGAACAAAAAAGTAGTTTTATGCATGAGAAAAGTTAAATTGAAAGGTGCATGGTTATTATTAAATGTACAAGTAAAAATAATGCATATCTCAATATCATGAAATTAACAAAAAAGTAGCTTTTTCAAGTTACAACGGAAGTCATGTAACCATGAAATTAATAATATTGTTGGATTTTTATAGTGATTCATGAGTAGAAGTGGCCGAGTCTGGAATTCTGTTACGTAATAATAACTTGTTCATTATCTTTGCATTTTATTTCAGAAATTGATTAGTTCTAGCTGGTTCGACCTCTTGAAAATGTATGCTTGACGGAATGTTTGTGGATGCAACGTCTACTCATCCTCTTCAGAGTGATATATAAAATTAATAGTAGTGTACAATGCAAACCTCTTCTTTTATCTTTTGCTATAAGAACATGGTTGTTATGAACAAAAAAGTAGTTTTATGCATGAGAAAAGTTAAATTGAAAGGTGCATGGTTATTATTAAATGTACAAGTAAAATAATGCATATCTCAATATCTTGATGGCCGTGAGGCCCGTTGTTACCGTTTTCCTTAAATAAAATCATACGTTTTGTTTGTTGACTTTAGTTTACATATAACGAGGTGGGCTACGGCCATCGCGTTGCGGCGGGCTACTATTTTTGGCTCTGAAATATGCGGTTTCTGAATGACGAAGGTAGTTTAGGTTTATGGAGTCTTATAAAGATGGGTGTCCCAGTTGAATAACACTCGATATACACATAAACAAAATGCGGAAAGATTACTCAGAACAACAAAACTTATAAACACCGTTTGTTTGAGATGTGTCTCCCTGGCCTAATGAAAAAAAAAAAAAAAAAAAAAAAAAAAAAAA
The DNA here is from genome assembly GCA_021014915.2 of Artemisia tridentata subsp. tridentata. Taxonomy (NCBI): domain Eukaryota; kingdom Viridiplantae; phylum Streptophyta; class Magnoliopsida; order Asterales; family Asteraceae; genus Artemisia; species Artemisia tridentata. The sequence goes on along the minus strand of CP139509.1, from coordinate 513,226,313 downwards.
AAAAAAAAGAAAAGAAAAAAAAAAAAAAAAAAAAAAAAAACTATCTTTTTTGCTTAAATGTTTTTGTGTATGTAAAGCTAACACAAATTTTAAAGTTATTTGATAGATACTATATATATATTAAACGTAAGCATTTTTTATAAAATTGTACGTATGTTAAAAGCATATCAATATTGGGCTCGTTTTGTACATTATCGAAAGACCTTTTTGCCAGTATTTTTTTCGTTCAAGAAATCGCGAGATATCTGTTAGATACTTGGTAAATAAAGTTTGTTGTATAAAAAAAATCGTAAATAGCAAGAAGTTGAAGGTGTAATTTGTAAATACTAGTAATTTTTTTTACTTGTTTTTGGGCCCCGATTTGCTTAATTTTTTTATTCGTTTGTGGCAAGGATTCTCTGATTTTTTTATTCCTTTGTGGCACCAAGATTTGCCTAATTTTTTATTCGTCTGTGGCAAGGATTTTCTGATTTTTTTTATTCCTTTGTGGGCTAAGGTCATGAACCGGACAGAGTGAAGAAAAAAAAAAAAAAAATTGGTACGGGCTGCAAAGATGACGTGATCTTGCGTCATTTGACGCTCTATTACCATATGTATAATTATCATGATTAGATAAAAATCACTAAAATTGGGAAAACAATCTAAAAAAATGAATGCATAACTAACACTTAATTATGATTAGTTGAAATAATCTATTACATCTCTAATTTATTCACAACACTTAACGTTCATGTTAGCAAAATCCATGTAACAACCATAAGTTTATTTGAATGAATTATGAAAATAGTTGTACGGGTGATTTAATATATCTAAAGTCCAAAAACCAAATGATCAGACGTTGATTGCGTCAAATGACGCTGTATTAATATACTAGATATAATGCCCGCGCACGCGCGGGGTTTTTTCTAATCATTTAAATAAATTATTATTTTTAATTTCGGGTTTTAATTATAACAGGACCTTCAAAACCATTGTACTTTGATTGAAGTATTGAATTAGGGTTATTTACGAATGTAGTGGGTTTTAATATTAATTAGATTTGGAGGAGATGTTCTTGCGTCAATGATTGTGCGTGAATGAATGATAAGAGATCGAGTTTGATTGATGGAGGAGGAATTTGAGAATGTTAGGACTTCAAATATTTAGTGGGAATGATACTGAATTTAAAGTTTCAGCCCAAATCTTTGAAAAACTTGCTCCACCGTTTTCAAGTTTTATTTTTTTATATTTTGACACATATATTTTTGTAAGTTTTTATTGAATGATTATAAATCACATTCTTTTTTTTGTAGAATATGGATAAATTTAGAAGTATTTAGGCTTTTCTTATTTAATATTTAAGAAAATAATAATAATAATAATTTGATTATTTCTTAATAAGGTATGATTTGATTTTTTTGAAATGTAAAAGTCCCCACTAGGGGTTTTGTTTTATTATATAAAATATGTGATGGGCTAGGTTAGAGCCCTAAACTACTTTTATTGGGCCAATACTAACTACACTGTCACACTTTGACAAAACGGACTGGGCTTTGAAAACCAAACGGACTCAGCTTTGAAAATGACGTGAGATTGCGTCATTTGACGTTGTATTAATATATATAGTAATGCAGTGGACCATAAGAATATAATGCAAAGGGCATGATTATGTATCAATCGCAAACAATAACCAGAACCATTTGTGACTTGCAGAACTATCATTTCAAAGTTATGACACTACAAAATATTCCAGATTTTTGCATCCAAACACCCTTTTAAGCAGTGTGTGCGATAAAGCCAAGTTAACCATACCGTGTCCCTGTGTTAAAGCCAAACTTTCGCCTTCACGTTAAAGCTTTAACGCAACGTTAAGGTGGTATTTTTTTTAGTGAAACTTTAACTTCCACACCGCCCCCTGAGTTAAGTTTTAACTCAATTTTTTTTAGTTGAGGTATGATAAAAGTGGGGCCCAAAATGTTGAGTTAAAGTTGAGTGATGATAAGGGTGTTTTTTTTTTTAGTTAAGGTGAAAAGGTTAAAGCTGATGTGCCGCTGACGTGGCACTGAGTGAAAGTTTCACCCAGGGTGAACACACCTAATGCTCTTAGGGTTTGAAGATTTGATCAACCCTGAAGCAAATAAAAAGCTGATGAAAATGTAGATTAATTATTTACAAAATCAATCACAGAGAATAGCATTTGCATAAGAGAATAGCATTTGCATCAGCATTGATAACAATAATAATCCCTAATTTCTTCTTCCCACCTGATCTTTTTCAACCTCTCACCCGAACTTATCCCAATTATTCTCCGTAAGCAAGCACCTTCTCTCATTTTATTAGGTCAATTGAATCTAGTTGTTAATTATTTTGGTTTGTTTTAAAATAGTGACGTTAACAGAACATCCCCTTGCCCTTAATTCAGTTTTCAAGTTTTTTTTAGTTAAAAAAAAAAAAAAAAAAAAAAGGGTAAATATTTCCAGCCCAAATTTTAAAGGAGACATTTTATTTCAAAATCAATCAAATTACTTTTCTTTTCCTTCTTAAATTATTTACAATGTGTTCTCGAGTATTGATTAAGGAAGGAAAGAAAAGAAAATAAAAAGAAACAGAAAAAGTTGTGTTCTTGAGTTTCAGTTAAGGAGGAAAAGAAAATGAAAAAGAGTGAAAAATAGTGTAATTTGGGTGAGTTTTAAAGGAAAGTGTTTCCCCCCAAAAGTGGGGTGAAAAGGTTTACTTCACATTACTTTACTTTTCTTTATTAAAAAAAGCATTAAGTCCACGGATTGGCCATGAACTTTCCAAAATTTTCAATTGTAGGTAATGAACTTTGAAAAATACTATTATCACCATCCAAACTTTTTTGTACTAAAAAATATTACCTATATGAGAACCGAGATAAAAAGTATATTACCAATATGAGAACCGAGATAAAAAGTATATTACCAATATGAGGACCGAGATAAAAGTTTGGATGGTGATAAAGGTATTTTTCAAAGTTCATTACCTACAATTGAAAATTTTGGAAAGTTTATGACCCATCCATGGACTTAACCCTTAAAAAAACTCAAGAACACATTGTTACTTTCTTTGCTTAAGTGATATAGATGTACGGGTACAAAAGTTTTGATTGAAAGAATAGTGGTGTAAAATAAAAATAAAACCCAAAAAGTAACAATGTGTATTTGTTTGGTAAAATCACACCCGCATTTAAAACAACCCGGGTCAACCCGGTTTTAAAACAAACATCAACCAGTTGAGTCAGTTAGTCAGGGTTAACAATTATTTGCAGCAGCACCTAATCTCACCCGATCTTATCCTAATTTATTCTCGGTAAGCACCACCTTCTCTCATTTCATTTAATTGAATTTAGTTTTAACTGATATGAATAATTCATACGTTTCAATTAGAGCTTTGTTTGCAATTGATACAGATAGGGTATGTTTGGCGAAAATAGCACTAGTAGGATAAGCACTTTTTTTTAATAAAGCGTTTGGTAGCATATGTGTATGGCTATAAGTACTTTGTGAAAACGCTAATAATTGCTACTAACAGTATCATTTTGATTTGGAGCGTTTACAAAAGTTAGGAATGCTAGTTGCTAGTTGCTTCAAAATTCATGCTCGCTGCCATACCCTTGCAATACATTTTGGTAGCTTTATATGACATTAGAACCAGCTTCATCTTCAATATTGTTATACTGCTCCTTTCCTGCTAAGGGCCCGTTTGGTTTGTAGATGGGTTTAGGATTAGGATTTAGATATAGGTTTATATTAAATGAGAAGAGAGAAAAATATAATAAAATAATATATTATATTTGATACTCATCCCCCTTGTGGGACCCACACAAACATACCAAACAACAATTTTTTGCATCATTCCCAAATCCTAACCCTACCCCCTCAAACCAAACGCACCCTTAAATGTATTTTATCATGTTAATTTCGTAATATCACATATGCTGCATAGTACTAGTATTATAGTTGCTTACTGTGGTACCTTATAAGTTAACTTTATCAACAATTACATGAAAGGTGTTTTACTATCTTTCCGTTACACAAAGTACTGCTTACATGCTGCGAGGTGGTCTACCAAATTTTCATCTCCTTAGATGACATTTTTTGTAAAGTTATGCTCATAATGTAGTATGCGAATATTTGTTGAGCACTTTGCGTATGGATTCCATTTGTTTACGGATGATTTTGTTGAATTGTAGGAATGGAATGCTCCAAGTGCTAAGCACGTTCGTTTATTAGAGGCTGCTTTGCTTCAACAAATTGTGAGTAGTTGCTATAACATATATGAATGAAGTTCATCTAAAACTCGTCTCAACAGTTATCGTATATGTAATCTAATACTCCATACTTTTTTTGTAACCAGTCTGATAAACAAAATTCGGATATTTGGTCTCCGTTGCCTGACCAAGGATGGAAACCTTGTACAGACGCGGGTACCGTTCCATGTGAGTTCCTTAACCTGCGTTTTTTACATATTGTACTATGTTGTGAGTTATATAACCGTTTCTGTTTCATCTCTCATCATAATGTAATCGAATCCCGATTTTATATTTTAGGTGTTTCTGAATTGAGGATTGAACCAGTAGAGAATGAGGATTGAACATGCTATTTTGTATCTTAAACAAGTGTAAGGGTGTGTTTGGCTTATGGGCTTATTCAACTTTTGAAAAGCTAATAAGCTCAAATTTCAAGGCTTATGAGCTTATCAACTTGAGCTTATGGCTTATATTAAGTTCATAAGCTCATAGGCCTAAAAGATTGAGCTTATTAGCTTTTCAAAACTTCACTAAGCCCATACGCCAAAAATATAAGCTAAAACAAACACCCTTTAAGAAATAACGCAAGTAAATAATATTTTTTCTAAATTTTTTGCCCGTTTTAAAGATTTGTGATGCAGTAGCTGTTGCTAAAATCTTAAATGCTACCCTAGTAATCCCGCATCTTGAAGTAAATCCGGTCTGGCAAGATACAAGGTATTTTAACGGCCACTAACTTGGCTTTATATCGTGTTTTTAAGTTCTTAACTCGCAGACTGGTGGTAAGATGTTACGTTTGCTATGCAGTTCTTTCACCGATATATTTGATGTGTATCACTTTATTGAGGCCTTGCAAAATGAAGTCTCCATAGTTAAAGAGCTGCCGAGCATGTACTCTTGGAGCACAAGGGATTACTATGGTACTGGCATACGACCTACTAGAATCAACATGGCACCTGTTCATGCTTCTGCTAATTGGTATCTGGAAAATGTGTTGCCAATGCTAAAGAGGTTCGTGATACAATTTTCTTTGACATTGTAATTCAATTCTAGCATACACAAGTAAAAGTTATCGGTTTTCTCAGTTTTCTGCTGTCACTTGATGATTTGATGCGTCACTATCTGATCTCTCGCCTGATATTATGGTTTTAGCATGTTTGCTTTGTCTGATACTTTCACCTTTTAACAAAAGTATACGTGCGCCACTTAATTTATGGGAAGGTCTAAGTAGTAGCCAAATGTGTTTGATATCCATCACAAGTAAGCTTCCAAAAAATGATATTTCACAGAATATGCTCATACAGTGCTTCTCGTTGATATTTGACTGTATAAAATAGTAACAGAGGTCATTGCATTATGTATAAGTAATCAATTTGACGCATTATGTTACAGTATTGTTTATATTATTGAGACAAACAGAACTATTATATCTAACAATTGCAGTTCTTATGTTTCAGTCATGGGATTGCTGCTATTGCCCCATTCTCGCACCGTTTAGGTTTCGATAACCTACCAAAGGAGATTCAGCTTCTTCGATGTAAGGTTAACTTTCAAGCATTGGTTTTTGTTCCTCACATCAGAAGACTAGGAGACACCCTCGTTCAACGCCTTCGAAACTCTCCTACTACAAACAAAGGAACAACGAACGATAAATTCGAGGATGAAAGGGGAAGTGGAAAGTTTATCGTTTTACATCTCCGCTTTGACAATGTATCCTTCCATGTCTCATGTACTGCTTGATTGTATATATCTTATTGTGATTCGAGAGTGGCACCAAGTGGGTCAAAATGGGTCGGGTTGACCCACCAACACTTGCCATCTCAATTACTTTTGCATAAGTTAAAAATAGGTGATTGTGGGACTATGAAGGACATGTTGTTTACAATATTTTTATCGAACAGGATATGGCTGCCCATTCAGCTTGTGATTTTCGTGGTGGAAAAGCTGAAAAGTTGGCACTTGTAAGGCATCAGGGACGATGTCCACTCACTCCTGAAGAGAAATTGGACTGCTTTTGAAAGCTTTGGGTTTTAACAATGACACACGCCTCTATCTTGCATCCCACAAGGTATCATCTAATCCACCCCATGGAAAATTTCAACTTTTAGATTCATACACGATTTGAAGGAATTATTTGACTATTTTTTTAATTTGCACATAATTTGGAGAAATTTTTTAACTGTCTGATAAAATCTGCACAATTTGAAGAAATAATGTTACTTCTTCATCAAATGTCTAATCACCCTTCAAGAAAGACGATACACGAAATCTTCTTAGACCCAAATCAATATCATAAAAAAAAAAAAAAAAAAAAAATGGTATGCTGAGAATGGGCAAACTAGTATTTGACTATTTTATGACCTACATCAAGTGTACCAAGGCTGAGTTTAGCAAATCAAACAGTCAAAACAGAAACTTTTACATTATCGGCTTTGCTTTATCCCTGAAACATAGGTATATGGTGGAGAGGCAAGAATTTCTGCACTGCGTAAACTGTTTCCGCTTATGGATGACAAAAAAAGCCTTGCATCTGACAAAGAACGGGCAGAAGTTGAAGGAAGAGCGTCGTTGTTAGCGGCTGTTGATTATTATGTCAGTATGCATATGGACATCTTCATTTCAGCTTCACCAGGCAATATGCACAATGCAATGGCATGTATGGTTGACCTCATTGAGCATATTCTCTACCTTTTTATTTGGATATATTCGGGAATGACCCTATAATTCGCAATATTAACTTTTTTAGGAAACAGCAATAATATTTGTAAAATTGTTTTGACTTTAATCACATTTTTTTTGTTTTATTTTTGTCATAATTTATGATTTTTTTATTGAAAATGTGAAAAATATTCCAAGTTTTTGACTTATTTGAGAATTTTATTTTGCAAAAATTTAATTTGCTAATTTTAAGGTCATTTGTGGATATGGATGAATAAAATGATTATTCCTTCATTTGTATAGGGGTTCACACCAAAAATCCATTTAGGTGATTTGGAAAATATGCAAATATGACTGTTGTACTTCACGTTCTCATAGAAAATTGCTCATTTTGCAAAAAAAATCTTGCATTTTCAAAAAGAATGATGTTTTGCTTTAGAAATCGCTATTTCAACCCATTTAAATAAAAACGGATAAAGTCTGGTCGACTCTTATTGATAAGGAATCTAACGGGCCAAATATTTAGTTTAATGAAAAAGTGAACGGGTTGAATGTGGTCTGAAGTGTATTTGAATTCAAAAAGACTTGGGACAAAACTGTGCTGGTGTCCAAATCCAACCCATCTAAAGGGCCTTTTTGACCCTTACTTATAAAACGAATCATTGTTCCTTGTTTTTCAGCTAGGGTATCGAGCATACAAAAACTTGAAGACTATCAGACCAAATATGGTGCTCTCGAGCCAGCTCTTTCGTAATGAAACTATGGACTTGCCTGAGTTTCAGTGGGCTATACAAAACGCGCATAAGAATAGACAAGGTCAAGTTAGGTTAAGAAAGGAGACACAATCCATATATACCTATCCAATACCAGATTGTATGTGTCAACAACATTAATTGGTTCTTTTTTCAGTTTTGTAGAGTTAGAGAAATGTGTGTAAACGAGGTAAAACACAAATTCGATATGTATTTTTGCTTCTCTGTGAGTGCGTTATGTGCATCCACGATATTTTTTATAGGGTCGCAGGTCGGTAGGTGAATGATGCAACATCTGGTTTGGTTTGCAAGTTTTAATCCAAATGTATGTTTCGCATGTGTATTTATTGTTGCTGATTAGTTATATCGGATTTTGCTATACTGGATTTGTTGTTACGTGTTATCTATGGGAGGGTGTTTTAGGCGACTTACACATAGTCAAATAGATTGAACTATATATGGACGTCGTTATCAAGGAGTGAAATTATACGGCACACCCATTACCGAGAACAAGTATATGGGATCTACTTCGGATATCACAAGGATTGCCGCACGTCAACCATAGTTCCTATCAATGCCATGGTTCCTAGCCATCGGATATTGCAATATGTCAATGTTTATTAGAGGACATGTATTTCATTTTGCTCAATAAAGGTTTTAATCACAGTATGGTAATCGATTTTTCCTCTCCTCCACCTCCAGAGCCACTATCCACGGCCGTGGTTTCAACTACTAGTGGAGGAAATGGTATTGATATATTTCACGAGGGTTTTTGCTCATTAAATATAATGTCCACAACCGTGGTTTCAACTGCATGATTTCAAAGAAGAAAATGAATAAGAAGGTGAGAGTGGTGAGATAAAAGATTAAAAACTCAGTAGTAAAGCACATATAGATCATGAGAAAAGTTCTTTACAGAACAACATTTAACTAAAGATCAAATTAGATCATCCTGGCCCTTCATTCTTATATCATCCGACGGTAGAAATTATATCATCCCATCATTTTAAAATTATATCATCCCATCATTTTAAATTAAGTGGAGGGATAGTTTTGTAAATTAACCTTCTCTCATTTACTCACACATGCATATTCATGGTCATTCACTCTCAGTCACTCTCTCTCTCTCTCTCTCTCTCTCTCTCACACACACACACACACAAACACACACACACACACCAAAAACTTTCATCTTTATCAGATCTAATTTTTTTCTCACACACCAAAAACATTCATCTTTATCAGATCTAAACGTTTTCAAACCCAATAATAACCAAATCTTTATTAAATAATCTGTTCGAAATCAGAAGCAACAATCTGTGGTGAGTTCGTGGTGAAGCAACAATCTGCGTTAGTCGAGTCAAAAAAAGTGAATAGGATTCGGATACGTGTTTCGCGCTCCTCGACTGTTTCGTTTAGTGCTGAGAGTACGTGGTCCATTGTTACCGGTGATGGTGGTTGACGTCATGTGGGTTTAATGTTGTTGGGATGTGGAATGAAGCATAGTAAGGTAGATGATTATAAATCTAGGGAGGGTGGGTTGGTAGATATGGAATTATATTACAGGTGGTTGTGTATAGGTGTGGTTGTAATGGTTATATTTTTTTTTGTTGTCGGTTGTAATGGTAATTTTAAAGATGGTATTGAGATCTGGTGTTTATTAGTTGTTATAATAAATTTTTGTGTGAGTGTTTGTTGGAGATTGTGTTGAGAGTTGGAGTCAAAGGAATATGTGAGATATGTGGACAAAAGTTTTCTTTTGTGGACAAAAGATGTGGCTGTATACGATGTGATTCATTATGAATCTCACGGGATTCACATAGAATCTCATGGGATTCTTTATAAATTCCTTGTGATACATTTATAAATTTATCCTGTACAGAATCCCATGGGATTCACACAGAATCCCATGGGATTCTTTATAAGTTTCTTGTGATACATTTATAAATTTATCCTGTACAGAATCCCATGGGATTCACACAGAATCCCATGGGATTCTTTATAAATTCCTTGTGATACATTTATAAATTTATCCTGTACAGAATCCCATGGGATTCATACAGAATCCCATGTGATTCACACAGAATCCCATGGGATTCACACAGAATCCCATGCATCTGTATTCATAAAAATCCCATGGGATTCACACAGAATCCCATGTGATTCACACAGAATCCCATGGGATTCTGTGTGAATCCCATCTGTATTCATAAAGAATCCCATGGGATTCTGTATAAATCCCATGGGATTTCATAAAGAATCCCATGGGATTCTGTGTGAATCCAATGTGACTACATACACAATCTTAAGTGATTCATTGTGAATCCCATGGGATTCTGTGTGAATCCCATGGGATTCACAATGAATCCCATGGGATGCACCAAAGAATCCCATGGGATTCACAATGAATCCCATGTGATTCACCAAAGAATCCAATGGGATTCATACTGAATCCTTTGTGATTTATCGTCTTTTTACGAATCCAGTGAGATTTTTCTGGTCAAAAATTTTGAAGAAAAAAAAAATCGTATTTTTACGAATCCCATGGGACTTTTACGAATCCCATGAGATATTTCTGGACGAAAATTTTGAAAAAAAAAAAAAATATTTTTACGAATCCTGTGGGATTTCTTTACGAATCCCATGGGATTTTTCTGGATGGAAATTTTGAAAAAAAAAATTCGTCTTTTTACGAATCCCATGGGATTTTTACGAATCTCGTAGGATTTTTTTGGACGGAAATTTTGAAAAAAAATTGTCTTTTTACGAATCCCATGGGATTTTTTACGAATCCTGTGGGATTTTTCTGGACGGAATTTTGAAAAAAAAGTTCGTCGAAAGTATATAACAATGCATATCTATAGAAAGATAATTTTTTTCTCGTCGCGATGGTGTATTTTTCGTAGCTTGAAGATTTACCGTTTGCAAGATATGTTGTTTTAAAAAAAAGGTGGAAAGTGAGTTTTTATATTAAATGAGCTAAAATGTCAATTTTGCCATCCCTTTTTTATTTTTTGATTTGATCTTAGCCATTAGATGAAAGGTGGATGGATGGTTGAGATTGATTTATTTGTTTTTTAAGTGATACTTGTTTTGCATCGATCTCACCTCTATAGATCATTGCACACTACATATAAGTTCACACATAATTAGTTTACCTATGTCACAATAATCATTCTACAATATTATAAGTTGGTTCGACGGAAGTACAAAAAACAAATTAGCTATATACGTTATAAATAGAAATAGTAAAACGATCAAACAATGCAAGATAGGCAGCTTCTACGGAGAGCAATAAGCAAGTTTGAACACACATCGAGACCATTCACCAACTAAACTTAACGAAGAACTTGTTAGCGTTTCCCATTCTCCTTCAAGACCATTTCTTATCTCACAACATTTGAGGTCAGGCCAATTTCCAAATTTGTTTTCCATCACCCCCATATCAATTAGCTTCAAGAAGTAATCAGCGGCTTTGAGCCCCTCATCTGAAGATGTGCCTCTATGTACAGGGGTTGGCAAATAGAAAACAATGCATTAAAGAGGAGTACAAACGAGCCTAGCTCGTTTAGGCCTATACTTGACTTCGTTCGGATCGTTAACACCATGTCTAGATCCGCCACTGCTTGATCCGCCGTTTATGCCAGAGTGCCACCTTAAAAACCAAGAAACTACTTTAGCTTATATGGAATTGCGCCATTAGTATGAAATTAAAATGCAATCGACAATAGAGAATCTTTGAAAACAGGTACAATAGTTGCATTTTATCCATGGACCGTCTACCATCTTTTTGAAACTTTAACATCTTTAACACAATAAGGGACCAAAAGTGTAACAAGTTTTATAATGGATACTGTTTATGTAAATTTTGGTATTTAGAGACCAAAAATGTAATTTGGTATAAAAACTATAAGGACCACCGTGTAATTTAATTTCTTTTTTCTTTCTACAAAGCTACTACTGTAGTATTATTTTGTTCCAATAATTTTTGTTGGCCAATATGAAATTCAATATTAAAATAAGAGAAAAATGAATTTAAAAAACAAGGAAAGTGTGTTATTTACTCACCGACGGTGACAGGTTGTATTCTTTATCTCCAAAGATGAAGCTTGGGAGATGCAGCAATATCTTCAGGTAGCTTCTCAAGAAGAGCACAACCCCAAAGGTTGAGATACGTCAGATGTTTTAAACTACAGATGCTATTTGGAAGATGTTTAATCTTTGTAGCCGACAAATCCAGTCTCTCAAGAGATTCTAACTGGCCAATGTCCTCAGGCAACTTCCCAAGACAAGAACAGTCTCTAACATCGAGCGACTTCAGACGTTTTAGCATGCAGATGCTATCTGGAAGATATTCAATCTTCTTACTCCTCACATATAGCTCTTCTAAACATTCTAATTGGCCAAGATCCTCTGGTAACTTCTCAAGAAGATCCTCTGTTAGCTTCTTCCAAGGATCATAATTGACTTTAAGAGATTTGAGACATTTCAACATACAAATGCTATCCGGAAGATGTTTTATCTTTGTAGATGACAAACAGAGCTCCTCTAGACATTCTAACTTGCCAAGATCTTTGGGAATCTCTGGAATATCGCATTTGAGTTCAAGCTTTCTTAGGCATCGTAAACTACAAATCATGTCTGAAAATTTCTTAAAGTCTGTGCAAGCACATAGACCAAAAGAAATAAGCTTCTCAATATTTCCAACTGATGACGGTAGATTTTCTTCATATTTACAATTAAACTGAAACTTTGGGAGATTAATGTCGGGGTGCAATGGGCATAAATCTAGGGACTCGCCAACCAGACGTAAACTAGCTGAAGACCGACTAACCTTTGGTTCCGATCCACCAACGGGAACCACAAAATTGGAAAACCTCAAACTAGCTAAAGACCGACTAACCTTTGGTTCCGATCCACCAACGGGAACAACAAAATTGGAAAACCTCAAACATGAGTCTAAGTTTAAGTAGACAAGTTTTCTTAGACATCCAACGGGAGCATTAATTTCTACCAACTTATCACAAGCTTTAAGATCTAACCTCTCAAGATTTGGAAACAGCTCAAGGTCAAGGCTCCTCAACCTTGATTTACAAAGTTCAAGGAATTTGAGATTTGGACATGCACTAGACACGTGAAGTTCTTCAAAATCAACACAACCTTGAAGATCTAACCTCTCAAGATTTGGAAACAGCTCAAGGTCAAGGCTCCTCAACCTTGATTTACAAAGTTCAAGGAATTTGAGATTTGGACATGCACTAGACACGTGAAGTTCTTCAAAATCAGCACAATAATTAAGAGATAATTCCTCGAGATTCGGAGTTAACCCAAGGTCAAAGGTTCTTAACTTTGAGTGACTGATACGGAGGTAGTTGAGCTTTTGACAGCTAACAGGCATGAAAAGTTTTACTAAATTAGGAGAATGTTTAAGAGATAACGTCTCGAGATTCGGAGTAATCCTAAAGTCAAAGGTCGTCAATTTTGACTTAGAGAGAGAAAGGAATTTGAGTTTTGGAAGAACCTGCCAGCAAAAATAAGACAAAAAGATTAATATTAGTGTAGTAACAAACCAATAAATTAATAGCATTATTAGGAATTATGCAAAACAACGAATCAACAATTATTCTACCATTTTTTCTCCCTCTTCCCAAAGTTGTACCATGCTCCTGCTCCACTCAATTTCAAGTCCAACAAGATTGTTTGCTTGAAATGTTTTGGGTAAATACAAGAAAGGGTAATGCAAACATTTTAGATATTTTAAAGAGTTTGAAAAGTATTGGGCGGTATTATCAAGAACTTCGGCATATATTTGATATTGAAAATCCACTTGAAGATATCTAAGTTGCTTCATTTTTCCAAGACCTTTCATAACAGTTCCCGCATTTGTGTTCGAATTATAAGGAACTGCTAGACATATTGTTGCTTCAGTACCCTGCAATACAAAAACAATGTCCATAAAACTGGAAAGTCAGAACAAATGCAAAGTTTTAGTTTTCTCTACATTACAAGTAAACTGATCTTTACCTCGTCATTAGCCAATATATCTTCAATTTCCTCTTTAATCCACAGTCGGCTATGTTTGTTAGGTTCATCCCGGTGCTCACGACGAACAATGTTCTTTCCCATTTCTTCTATTTGGTCATGCATGCCCAAAAACCCCTTCTCATTAACAGTTATGAGAGATCTCTGCTCAAGAACTCTTAAACCAGTTATAGGTTCAAATCCACAGCATTCAAGAATTCTGATTGCATCTTCTCTGAGCAAGCCTTTCAATATGCATGCGATGTCTAGAAATATTTGCTGATAATCATATTCCAGACTCTCATAGCTTAATTCTAGCTTTTTTAGAATCTCCTCTGGGGGAAATTTTTTTAATCTGTCTATGGCCTTTACCCATTCATGCTCATTTTTACGGCAGAGAAGTGAACCCAATACTTTGACTGTTAAGGGAAGACCAGCAGCATAATGTACAACTTTTCCTGACAGCTCTTCGAATTCTTGAGGTGGACTCGCCCTTCCAAATGCATGTCTACTGAGGAGAAAAATTGCTTCCTCATCTGATAAGAGATCGATATCTCGAATCTTCACTCTGTGATCGACCTTATCGATATCTCGAAAGTTCACTCTGTGTGCTTGCAATACTTGCTCATCTCTTGTTGTAACGATAATTCTACTTCCCTTCTTAAACCAGTTAGTCTGACCGGCTAACGCCACAAGTTGGTCTATGTGATTCACATCATCTAGAACAAGAAGAACCTTTATACCTTGCATCCTCTTTTGCATCATGTTTTTCCCATCATAAACACTATCTAGAGTGACTTGTTCATTTAGCACTCTTGAAAGGACCTGTTCTTGTAACTTCTTCAAACCAGACATAGAGGGTTCTGAAACTTCCCTCACATTCTCAACAAAGCTTTTGGCTTCAAAATCAGCAGATAGACGATCAAAAACAGCTCTAGCTGTAGTTGTCTTCCCAGCCCCTCCCATGCCTTTAATCCCTATCATCCAAACATCATCATCTATTCCCATTTCTAAAGAGTCAACAACATCGTTTACTCGAGTCTCCATGCCGACCAACTTTTCATCAGAGCCGAAACTGATGGAGCGTAACTCTAGCGAAATCAATCCAACAATTTTTTTGATAAATTCAGATTCGTCCCTGTGTGTACGTAAAAACAAGACATGTTTAGTACTATAATAATAATCTCTTATCCATGCATTATCCTTTTTCAACACATATCAGCAAGAAACAAAAGTAAGAAATTACCCATCATTGAGCCCCCAACCGGCCAGACTGGCTGCTTCTTTTAAAGCCTCTCTCCATTTCCCAGCAGCCTCTTCATTTTCATGTTTCTCAAAAGCTTGACCAACAGCCCCAATTTGTTTTCGGACTTGGGTGGGTTCCACATCATAGAAAACAGGGTAAGCAGTGTGCTCATCCTTCTTCTGGCACTCCATAATCTTGACAAGCTCATCCAAACACCAAGACGAAGAAGCATAGTTTTTGGAAAAAAACAATGATGTAAAATCTGGAGTCTTCAATGGCTTTGATTAGCTCATCACTGATAGTTTTCCCTTTACGGATTTTTACATCATCCTTGTAAGTGACAATGCCTTTTGTCGTAAGAGCTTCATAAAGATGGCCAAGAAAGTTGTTGCGAGTGTCTTCACCCCTGAAGCTTAAAAAAACATCATACTTAAACCTCTTTTGAATGGGTGTAGTTGAAGTAGAAGCCATTACTTTTGGTGCAGATGAGTTAGGAGAAGATTCTAAGGATATCTTATTTTGGGGGACGATTGTTCTATTAATCACCAGATAAAGTTGACGTAACATCTTGTTGCAAAGAGAAGTGACTGAAGGATCAGGTCGACGTAACCTCTTCCTCGTCGACCTCTTGTTGGATAAAGCTGAAATGGAAATTTCTGCAAACTGGTTGCAAAGAGAAGTGACTGAAGGATCAGGTCGACGTAACCTCTTCCACGTCGACCTCTTGTTGGATGAAGCTGAAGAGGACATTTCTGCAAACTGATTGCAAAGAGAAGTGACTGAAGGATCAGGTCGACGTAACCTCTTCCACGTCGACCTCTTGTTGGATGAAGCTGAAGAGGACATTGCAGATGAGTTAGGAGAAGATTCTTGTTCAGATGAGTTTGAGGACGATTCTTCTTTTTTTGGTTCAGATGAGTTAGAAGAAGATGCCTTTGAATAAAAGTAATAGATAAAAGATGAAGATGCCATTAGCATAACTCCTAATAAAGCTATGGATGAAGTTGAGGTGGACACCATTATCTTTTGTGCAGATGAGTTAGAAGAAGATTCTTCTTTTTTTGGTTCAGGTGAGTTTGAAGAAGATTCCTCTTTTTCTGGTGCAGATGAGTTTGAAGAAGTTATGGATAAACGATCGGAGAAGAAACGTAATAATCTGCTGAAAGACATTTCTGCAAACTGAAAGCAAAGAAAAGTGAATAAAACTTGATAATGTGAAGGTGATTGGTTAGGTGTAAAATATGATGAAACTGAAGCTGTTAAACGAGTTTATGTGAAGAAAGAAACTAGTTCCAGCTGCTGCATTTACGTTGAGAAACAAAAGCCAATCATATAGTCTTTTTGGTCAATGAAAAAGAATGATAAGATTGACTGATTGAAAAAGAAAGATAAGCCCCTCATATGGTCTTTTGGTCAATGAGAAATAAAGATAAAATTCACCAAAAAAAAAAAATAAGCAACCCATCAAGACACAAATAAACTCCTCATATCAATTTATCCTTAAATTTAACATGATAAAATTTTAAATCTTTTTGTTTCACGAAACTCGTAAGAATATAGTGATCAATTAACATAATTATAATCATACAGTTTAAAAAGGACCATTTTGAAACCCATTTGCCTTGAGTATCATCTTGGGTTTGAAAATAATACTTGTAGCTATTATAACCTGTTAATATAGTTATCAATTAACATAATTATAATCATAATCAAAACTAATAATATCACTATTACGTACTCCATCAAACTTATTAACCAATATCACATAACTTGCCAATAATTTCTATAGTCAAAGCTCGAAATCAACGAAATTACAAACACTTGTGACATATAAAAAGTAAAAGCCCTTGGAATAAAATCAACAAATTAGACATTTAAAATCATACCTTTTGGTTATTCAAAAGGTTTTTCTTCTTATCAAAAGTGTGTGTTTAGTTATAAGTGAGATGAGTTTGGATCTGTAACAGAAAAGTGTAGGGAAGCTTCACTCGCCGGAGGTGATATCCAATTCGTCGGAAAAAATAAGAAATAAAATTTGTAGCCGGAAACTAACGCCGGCGCGTGGAGGCGCGTGGCTGGGCTTCGAATGAGTCGGTTTGAGGTGTTTTGGTCGAGAGAAAAGTAGCTATCCGGTGGTGGTGTTTAAACTCGCCGGAAAAATGCAGGGTGGTGTTATATTCTTTATTTTTTTTTTGGTACCGGAAAATTAGAGAGAGAGTATTAGGTAAAATGAAATAATTATTGGGAGCTTTAATTATATTTTCGTAATTTCATAAAGGGATAATCACTTTTCACATGGAAATTTAATGGAATTTTAAAAAAGACCACTTTTTAACAATTTCTATCCGACACTGAAATTTCTTTGTCATCTTTTATAAAATAATAATAATAATAATAATAAAGGTATATGCTTTATTAACACCACCAATTATACCCGACAAAATGAAATAATTAGACGGAGCTTTAATTATATTATTTTCGTAAAGAAATAATGACTTTTACCAATGGAAATTTCCTTGTCTTTTAATCGAGACTACTTTTTAACATTCAATTCTTACACCAATAATTTGAAAAAAAGTTATATTTTGTCTTAATAACAACATAAAGCAATGGACTAGCGGAATGGGATCCTCTCAAGTTGAGAGGTACAACTTGACTCAAGTTGGATGATTGAGCCATTGGATTTGATCCAATGGTTCAAATCAAAAGAAGTTCTTTTGATTTGAGCCATTGTATCAAATTCAATGGCTCATAATGCCCCAACTTGAGTCAAGTTGTACCTCTCAACTTGAGAGGATCCCAGCCCTGGACTAGCCAATTCCATGAGGTTTCAACTAAAGACGCTCAAACTTCTTATCCCATACAATTACAAGAATGGAACCCCCATACCATTACAAGAATGGAACCCCCATGGATATTTGCAACATACCGTTAATTTTTGTAAAAAACCTTCTATTTTTCCTAAATGCATCTGGTTTAAAAAAATTATGTTTTTATTTTTTATATTTTTTTCTTCTTAAATGCGCCTGGTTCCGTCCCTAGTGTTACCAATGTGGGTTGGATAATCTTTTGTTTCGTTAAACAAGGTCCACCACATCCAATCATTCAACATCGCACAAATTAGCTAAGTACAAATCTATGACATTATACTGCCCACATATATAAAAATGCGCTAAACCAACATATAAAACAAAAACACTTATCAACTATGTTTGAGATCATATTTGAATATCTTGTATGTTTAATCACATACAATCATAGTACTCCGTATCAATCTATACTTACTAATATACATCACTTGAGAAAGACTTTAAATGTCCTTTGAGAAAGTGAATGCTGAATTTTGAGGATGTCTACATTAGTCATTTTACACACTAATTTTAAGTAAACCATTAATTAAAGAAATTATGTATTATTAATCAAAGCTTGTGAGGTAAGCCGTCTAATTTTCGGGCTTTTCAAAACTCACATATCCTAAAAAAAAGACCGAATACAACCTCTTCATTCCAAAAACCTCAACATCAGTGTCAATCATAAACATGTCATCATCAGATAATCGCATTCTCTCCTGCAGGCCTCAACATACACGAACCATAACTCCCAATCATCATCGGGAAAACGCAATACAGCTAATCGCATTCTTTAGGATTGATTATATTCAGAGAAAGGATATTGTTTTCTCAAATTAAAAAAGTAAGTATTTTTTTCTTCTTTATTTTAGCAATTTTCAATTGTGATAAGAACAATCGTATATTTTTTATGCGAATCAAGCATACATTGTTATCTCGATATTATTTCTTTAAGTTTCAATTTCTTCTTTATTTTAGCAATTTTCAAATAAAATGTGAATTACGTGGAAATTTGGTTGAAGCAGTTGAAAGAGTTTATGTGAAGAAAGAAACTAGTTCCAGCTGCAGTGATGTTTTATGATGAGAAACAAAAGCCACTCATTTGGTCTTTGGTCAATGGAATAGAAAGATAAAATTCACTTTTTTAACTTTCAACCAAATGACCAATACACACACACCATTTTTTTTATAGGGAAAATGACAAAAATACCCATTTTCACAAACATACTTCAAAAAATAACCTTTTTTTTTTCAAAAAGCCAAAATACCCATAAACAAAAGTAAGAAATTACCCATCATTGAGCCCCCACCAGCCAGATCGGCTGCTTCTTTTAGAGCAGATGAGTTAGAAGAAGATGACATTGAATAAAAGTTGTTGGTCCCTTTACACGATTAGAATTAACTAGAAAGTTAATCTATTGGTGTTAATGACTAATACAATGTTTAAGGATTATTCTAACAGTTATAAAACGTGAATGTAAAAACAACAATATTTTTCAACGTTTAAATTCTTATTAGAAATAATTCCAAGAATCTATACCCAAGTGTTTTGCGGAACAAACACTTGGGATTGAATAGACAAGGGTATGGGGTGTCTCCTATCGAAACTCAAGTTTTGCTTGAGTGGTAACAATATACCCACTGAGCTATCTCAGTGAGTTGTATACTCTTTGTAGGAGAGAAGTTCCTTTTGTAAAAGTTCAAGACTTTGATTATACAAAAAGCACACTTTAACTTCTCTCACAGTTGCTCTATTTATACACAAGTATTCTAAGTATAAGTGATTAAATATAATACAAGTTGTTGAGGTTGCGTGTCTGACAATTACAAATAGTAATTGTCATTTCCAAGAACCAATAGGAAAGGGCTAATAAGTCTTTGGGAGTTGTTGGCTGACACTCCATGACTTTTAGCCGCAATAGGGAAGGTTGGATCTGACAAGAGAAGAGTGTTGGGTTTACACTATTATCTTCTCAGATCTTTTCCCTATTGTTCCCGCCTTTTCTTCAGGCGTTGGTTCCTCAGTCATTCAATCACTTTGTTGGTTGAGGAGACTGGGGTTCAGTGAGTTCTTATCCAACACTTACTGAACCCATCATCTTCTTCTTTGGCTTAAGTCCTACTCAGGGAGTACCGCCTTCCTGAGTAGTGAATCCTTCTTCTTGAATTCACCTTAAGCATCCTGAAGATGACTCACTGAGAGGCTATTCTCTCAGTGACTTGAATTGTTCTCGGTTTAAGTTAACACTTAGTTAATTTGTGTCCAAATCATGTTCGAAGCATTCTTGGGTTTTACATGACCCAACAATCCCCCCCTATTTGGATATAAATTATTCCTAAGTGTTTTTGATCAGATATGAGTGAGCTAAAGACTTCTGCTCATACTGAATGTACTAGAATGTAAATAAGGACACTGAAATAATAAAAAAATCATCTTATTAATATCATTTACAAGTCCTAACAAAACTAAGTACAAAAAAAAGGGATAGTGGTGGGTATTCAGGCAGGTCATCAGTTCAACTTGATTCCAAGGGCTTCAAGCTTGGGCTTCTTTGACTGCAGCTCATGTTGGTCAGGATGTTCATTGATTTTTCTTTTCAGGTCATGACAAAACCTCACATTCTCAGGACTCTTGAGTGGAGAGGCCATCATTAGGAAGCCTAGCATTGCTTTGATCCCTGATAGATCTATATCACTCCACCTCTGGAAGGCTTTGTCACCAAACTCATCAATGAAGAACAACCCTCTTTCAGGCTGTTCAATGACCATATTGTTTCTGAAAGGAACACCTTCAGGGAGAGCCCTATTGCAGTCAAGACCAGGAATCTTGATCTCAGGCTCAGCTTCTATCTTCTTTCTTTTCCTTGAAGAAGACTGAGAGGAAGCAGGTTGTGCAGATTCAGGGAGAAGAGATTGAATGCCAAGTTCCTGAGGTGCTGCTGCCAATCTTTCATACCTCAGACTCAATGACTTCATCAGATTAGGGACCACAACATTTGATTTCTTTGCTATTAATGGACCCAACTCGTCCAATTCAGTGATCCCAAAGTCAGCGAATCTGAAAGGTGAATGAACATCAAAGTTTCTCTTGTCAGCACCTCTGTAGACAGTGACAACGGCAGGATTGGTGTTTCTTTGAATATGAACATCAGTGATTGGTTCTGGCTTCATCCTTTCAGTCATATACCACTGATATTTCTTAATCCTATTCTGCCTGATCTCTTCAGCCCGTTTGGCTCTTTCCTCCCTTTTCTGCCTGAGAGTGGTCATCTCCTCAGACTGAGCTTTCACAAAGGTCATACCACCTTTTCTTCCTGAGAGATCCTTAGCCTCAAGACCAATTTTCTCAGCCTCTTCATGAACAACCTTGATTAAGGCAGACTTGCTTGCCTTCTCCTCTTCCTTCAACTTCTTCTTTGCCTCCTCTTCCTGAAGATAAGTACTGAGTTCATCAGCTGAGAAGTGGTAAAGAACTCCATCAATTTCATATGGGATCCTGAGTGGTGATTCAGGATCCTTTGCAACCGTGATAGGTGCTGGTTGAGGCTCAGGCTCAGTGAGAATGCCTTTGCCTTTATCTTGATGGGAGGAAGAGGCTTCAGGAATGTCTTCCTCAGTGTGAGAAGGAATCTCCCCCTCAGTGTGAGAAGGAGGTTGTTGGCTTTGGCTTGAGACTCTAGTGTCTTTCTCCCCCTCAACTGTTGCTTGAGCCATGGTGATAGCAAGAGTTGGAGTCACTGGAGCAGTAGGACCTTTGAAGGCCTGATAGATCTCAGTCATCATTGATTTGATGTCCGAGGTGTCTTTTTGAAGACTTGAGATCTGATCTGCCAGAGAAGCCTGAGAAGCTTCGATGCCTGACATCCTTGACCCAAGAGACCATGCCAAGGATGTTGAAGATTGTGCCCAAGTACCAAGATGTTTTTCCTGAAGACCCATGGAAGTCCTGATTGAGTCCAAGGAGGTAGTAAGACCCTGAAGTTTAGAATCCTTCAGTAAGCTGAGGAGATCATGGATTTCAGCTGACTGCTTCTGATAAGTCTCAGCAGCTTGAAGGATCTTTTCAGTGAGTATGGGGTCATCCTTAACAGCTGACTGAATAGTACCAAGGCTTTTGGTGATGCCTTCAAGAGAAAGATTGAACTTCTGGAAATGAAGATCAATAGCTGTCAGGGAATGTTTGGTGTCTGATTGGATTTCGATCACATCTTCATGAAAACTTTCAACATCTGCCTTCAGGTTGGCATAGTGAACAGCTGCTTCAGTGTGTTGATCAAACATCTCATCAGTGAGACCAGTGAAAAGAGCATTGTTGGTCTTCAGTAGGAATTTGACCAACTTTCTTTCAGTGAGGGGAAGAGAGTTATCATACTTCTGGAGAATGTCAGTAGATGAATCAGAAGATTGAGAGCCTGACTCTTCACTTTGGCTTGGAGAGGACTGATGTGATGGTTCAGGTTGTTCAGGTTGTACATCAGTTTCCATATCCTCTCCTGCCTCAAAAATTTCTTCTTCACTCTCTTCCCTGAGCTCTTCATCAGACTCCATAAAAGCCTGATAGTCCCCCATGGACTCAATACCCAAAAAATCAACCGGCTCCTCTTTATAAAAAGATTTGCCTTCGGTTTGGTCAGGTCCTGACCCCGTTGTCATAATAACTGAGTGGGTTTTCTCAGCCTGACTAGCCATAATAACTGGGGTAACACCAGCCTGGCTTTTGGGGGCAGTTCCTGAAAGACTGGATCCGCCTGAGGGGTTGATGGGTTCCATATCAGCGGGTTGTTTCTTTCCCTCTGAGTCTTTGTCCCCTTAGCACCTTCAACTACTGATGGGTGCTTTCCAGTAGTATCACTAGGTACTGATTGTGAAAATTTGTGGACCCCCTTCCCATCAGGTTTGTACTGTCCTTCAGGGGATTTAGGATCCTTTTCTCCCTGAGATCCTGAGGGTGATTGCTCAGGAACGTTAGCGGGATGTGAATGTTTGTGGGTCCCCTTCTCAGTAAGGTAGTGCTGCCTTACCGAGGATTTAGAACCCTTTCCTCCCTTGGGAACTGATTGTTTTTTGACAGCTCCTTCATCGGGATGTGAGGGGGTGTGGGTCCTCTTCCCAGTAGGGTGGTGCTGCCCTACCGAGGGTTCAGGACCCTTTCCTCCCTTGGGCACTGATTGTGATTTATCAGTACCTTCATCGGGATGTGAGGGGGGAATGCTTCCTGATCCCTCTGACTTGTTTATGTCAGTTGGACCATGTGGAATGGGTGTGCCCGAGGTCACTGAGGATGATTGCTTAGTGACTTCCGTTGGCCTTTGTTTTGAGGTCAAGAGGGTCTCAGAAATGGGTGTCTCAGAGGTCTCGGCCTTTTTCAACCTCTTTTTAAGGTTGAGTTGGTTTTGAGGATCAGTCTCAGTGGCGAGTGGCTTGGGTCTAACCACCTGGCTGGACTGACCCTTCTTTGTCTTCTTCACCTTTTTGGTCGGTGAAGGAACTGGAGAGATAGCGTCATTACCCTGAATGACTGATTGCATGTATTCAGTCAGGGCAATATGTGTAACCTCACTGATGCTACTAGTGAAGTTTGACTTGTGCAGTACCTCAGGCTTCGTACCTTCTGCATCAGTCCTCACATAGTCAGAACCGAGTAGGTCCTGAAGCACACAGGAAACAAATCTAGGATAGGACATGTGCCTTTGCCTATGTTTTCCTGAGAGCTTAGCAACGAGGTCTCGGAAGATTATTCCTCCGATGTCTATTTTTGTACCCTCAAGGAGACTGAACAACATCAATTGTTGTGATGAGTTCAACTGTTCCGTAGAGGATTTATTTCCACCCAGGACCTGAATGACAAATGTCATCAGTATCCTCCAAATAGGGTGGAACCATGTTTTGACTACTGGAGCCTTTTCCAGTAAGCCTCCCACAGACATTCCTGGACGTCTGGGGTCATGGGGTGCAAGAAAGATCAGTTCATTCTTTATGTCCTGATCAGTAGGGTTGGGAGAAAAGGCTTCAGCAAAGTCAAGGCCTGTGGCTTTGATGAATGCTGAGTAGTCAAAGGAGAGGGTTCTACTCCCATTCATCACCGTGAAGGTGATGATTGACTCTTTGGTGTCTTTGGGGCTGGTTGCCACAGCCGTACACCAGAATTCCCTCAAATAGTCATGGTAGATGACTGAGGGGGTATGGGTGAAAGCCTTTGCAAGAAAACAATTACGAAGATATTTCATAACGTTCTTGTAGGCTGGGTAGATTTGTGGATATGAGAAATTTCCCACCACATTATTTTTGGTTAGGTCTACACCCTCCATTGTGAAATCCACGTTGGGGGCATATTTCACAGCTTTAGAAGAAGCCATTTATGGGTAAGTCTGGGTTTGACTAAGGTTAAAGGGGTTCTAAAGCTTAAGAATGCACACACAATTTGTTTTTGAGAATAAAAAATGGCAGAGTTTTGCTTAATATTCTAAAAAAAACGTGTGTATGTATTCTTCTGGTTGGGGTATTTATAGGAAAGAGGAGATGGGGGTGTTTTGGTCATTTGAGCAAATCTTTATTTATTCAAAAAATTATTTGGAAATTGGTTTGAATAATAAGTTTTGGGATCCGCATTTAATGCCAACACTCCACTTTCCTGGTTTGGCGCAACAGTCGAGGTGAACAGTTGAGCAGTTCTGCAAAAGTGCAACTTGCAGAGGTGAGTCATCACATATTTGAAATGTGATTGGAGAGGCATTTAATGCCAAGTGGGAATGTGGCGGCCCATAGGTGGAAGCCAGAAAGGCTAAAAAAAGAACAAATATTCTTGAATTAAATATGTGTTCAGTTACCAACCTCGGACATTTACTAACTAGATACTTAGAGCATTTAAGTTAGTATTTAATGTCCTTTTCAGGGTCCTGAATGACTTTTCATTCAGTGATTGGTTTTCAGGGACTTGGGATTAGTCACTGATGAGTCAGGAATGAGGAATGATTCCTGAGACAAGGATTCAGGAACTTGGGTTTAGTTCCTGAGGATGAGGATTCAGTGAGATGTTTTCACTGATATACATATTCAGTCAGGGTCCTGAGATGTTAAGAATTTACACTTTTAGTTGGAAGAGAGAAGAAAAAAAATTAGTCAGTGGACTGATTCTCTATATCCAACATTCCTAATTCAGCTTTCAGTCTTGTGAAAGTTGGTTCATCCAAAGGTTTGGTGAAGATATCAGCTAACTGATATTCAGTAGGAATGAAGTGTAATTCAATGTCACCATTTATGACATGGTCCCTGATGAAGTGATATCTGATATCAATATGTTTTGTTCTCTGATGAAGAACAGGGTTATTAGAGATTGCAATTGCACTTGTGTTATCACAAAAGATGGGTACCATCTTGTACTGAATTCCATAATCACTGAGTTGACTTTTCATCCAGAGTACATTTGCACAACAACTAGCTGCAGCAACATATTCAGCCTCAGCTGAGGATAGGGCAACTGACTGTTGCTTCTTAGCACTCCAACAGACTAATTTCCTACCAAGGATTTGGCAAGAGCCTGATGTGCTTTTTCTATCCATGTTGCATCCAGCATAGTCAGAGTCTGAGTATCCTTTGAGATCAAGTCCTGAGCACTTTGGATAGTATAATCCAAGGTTAGGAGTGCCCTTCAGGTACCTGAATATCCTTTTCACAGCAGTGACATGAGATTCTCTTGGGTCAGATTGATATCTGGCACATAGACATACTGAGAATTGGATATCAGGCCTTGATGCAAGTAGATACATCAGTGATCCTATCATTCCTCTAAAGAGAGTTTGATTGACTGGTTTACCAGTTGGATCAGGACCAAGGTTGTTTGGGGGAACCATGGGAGTTTTGACTGAGGCACAGTCACTGAGATCATACTTCTTCAGTAGATTCTTTACATACTTCTCTTGACTGATAGTGGTTCCTCTATCAGTCTGCTTGATCTGAAGACCAAGAAAGTATGTCAGTTCTCCCATCATGCTCATTTCAAACTTCTTTGCCATTAGTTTTTCAAATTGTTTGCAAAGTTTGAAACTTGTTGAGCCAAAGATGATGTCATCAACATACACTTGTACTAGTATGACATCATTATTTGTCTTATAGATAAACAATGTGTTGTCTATCTTGCCTCTGAAAAATTTGTTTTGGATTAAGAAGGCTGAGAAAGTCTCATACCATGCCCTGGGAGCTTGCTTCAGTCCATAAAGGGCCTTGTTAAGCTTATAGACATGATCAGGAGACTCATGGCTTTCAAATCCAGGAGGTTGCTCAACATAAACTTCTTCTTTCAGTGAACCATTTAAGAATGCACTTTTAACATCCATTTGGTACACTTTGAAGTTCATGTATGTAGCAAAAGCAAGGAAGATCCTGATGGCTTCCATCCTTGCTACTGGTGTAAATGTTTCTTCATAGTCAATGCCTTCTTGTTGATTATAGCCTTTGGCTACAAGTCTGGCTTTGTTTTTAATGACTATGCCATTTTCATCAGTTTTGTTTTTGAATACCCATTTCATGCCAATGACTGAGACATTCTCAGGACATTTGACCAAGGTCATTACCTTGTTTCTGTCAAATTGTTCTAGTTCATCATGCATGGCCTGAACCCAACTTGGATGTTTAAGTGCTTCTTTAACACTTTTGGGTTCAATTGTGGAAATGAAGTCCACAAATAGGCATTCATTGGATGAGGCTGCTCTTAGTTCAGCAGCCATGCTTCTTGTAAGCATGCCTTCAGAAGGCTCACCAATGATATTGACAAGTTCTATATCCTGAGATCTGGTCCAACTATCCTGAGGTCTTGGGAGTGGGTTAGAACTTGTAGAAGCCTGATGGGTATGATCAGGATTAGACACAAGATTTTCATTTCCTTGTGTGTCTAAGTGGGTTGAGTCATCACTGAGATTGTTTGGGTCCTGAGTATTTTGTTCAGACTGAAGGATATCATCAGTACTTGTATGTGCTTCAACAAACTCAGTGATGGTTGGGTTTGGTAGGTTGTGAGGGATAATGTAGTAGGAGAGGTTAGCATCATCTTGATACTGAGTAGAAGAGTTGTTTTCAGACAGATATTCATCAGGAGGATATCTAGAAGAATTATCAATTCCTATCTCTTCTACTGAGGCAGTTGAGAACCTGATTGCATCAGTACTCTCATCAAAGGTAACATGAAATGTTTCCTCAGTCTGCTGTCTCCTTGTGTTGAACACTTTGAAGGCTTTTGAGATAAGTGAGTATCCCAGGAAGTATCCATCATCAGCTTTTGCATCAAATTTCCCTAGGTGATCCTTGTGATTATGAATAAACACAGGACACCCAAAGACATGAAAGTAGCTGATGTCAGGGATTCTTCCTTTGAATAACTCATATGGGGTTTTCCCATGTCTCTTGACAATTATGGATCTGTTTTGTGTGTAACAGGCAGTTTTGACTGCATCAGTCCAAAAATGGTTGGAGAGGACTGATCCACATAGCATTGTCCTAGCAGCTTCAATGAGTGTTCTGTTTTTCCTTTCAGCAACACCATTTTGTTCAGGTGTGTATGGAGAGGAAAAGTTTTGGGAAATACCTTTCTCATCACAGAAACATTCAAGTTCATTATTTTTGAACTCAGTCCCATTGTCAGTTCTAATTTGCTTGACCTTAATGTCATTTTGATTTTCAATGTTCCTGACAAAGGACATGATTGTTTCAGCTGCCTGACTCTTTTTGATCAGGAAGAATACCCAGGTGTATCTTGAGTATTCATCCACTATGACCAGAGTATACTTCTCATGGTTAACAGACCTTGGACTGACAGGTCCAAATAGATCCATATGGAGAAGATGTAGGCAGTTCCTGATGGAAAAGTTGGTTTTGGTTTTAAAGGATGCTCTGTGATGTTTACCTTTTTCACAAGCTGAGCATGGTTTATCCTTAGAAAGCACAAGTGATGGTAAGCCAAGGACCTTGTTTTGTTTTACAAGATTGTTAATGTTCTTAAAGTTCAGGTGGGTTAGTCTCTTATGCCAAAGCCAGTTGAGTGTATCAGTGGCCTTAGCAAAGAGACATGTTCCATCCTGAGTTAGACTTGACATGTCTAATACATAAACATCTTGTCTTCTTGGTGCAATGAGGACAATTTCCTTATTTGCATTGAAGATGGTTCCTTGCTTATCATCAAACTGAACTATGTACTTAGCATCACATAGTTGACTGACACTGATCAGATTATACTTAAGACCATTTACATATGCTATCCTAGTAAAGACAATACCATTGCAGTTAACTGAACCATAACCTTCAGTGAGACATGAAGAATTATCAGCAAATATCACTTTGGGTCCTGGTTCTTCCACATATTTGTGCAGACACTCCTTAACACCAGTCATGCTCCTTGAACATCCACTATCTAGATGCCAAACAGGATCCCTAGCATGTTTCTGCACAAATAGTAAACTAGGTCAGTTCTTTCTAGGACTCCATTTCATGGAGGGTTTGGTATTGTAGGTCTTTATGAAAGTATTAATTGATTCATGGTCAGTGGTTGAGTGGACTGAGCTACCACATGTTTTGCATTTGGTTGTAGGGGTAGCCTCAGTAGTCTGAGAGGATTGTTTCATTCTTCTTCTTGACTGAATGACCTTCTCTTTTCCTGAGGATTTCTGAGTGGAACTTCCACTAGATTCACAATGTTTGTCATATTGACAATCCTCAGGTTGGTGGTCATTGAATCCACACAAAGGGCAGGGAGGAAAAGGCTTGGCCTTTTGCTTCTGTTTCTGTTTAGAATCAGAAGGGTAGTTCAGGCACTGAGCCTTGAGTCCTGAAAAGTTTGACATGACTGAGCATTGTTTATGATCAGAGGTTCTGTGATCTTCCTTTTTGCAGATCATGCAATAAAGGACTCTATAGCAATCATCAGTGAGATGATTTGTATAGTTGCATAGCTCACATCTTTTCAGGGGTTTTGTGGGTTTGGATTTGGTCTTTGAGGAGATAGGTTTTAGTTCCTTCTTGGATTGAGAAGATTTCTCAGAAGATGCAATCTTTTCTCCTAGCTTCCTGACCATTTCAGCCAACTGATCAAATTTTGAGTCAGGGCTTTGGGTAGTTACTTCAGAAGGGACTGAAGTTGATGAGTCATCAGTAATTACTGAGACATCAAGGTTTGCTCTCTTTAGGATGGTTGTTCCCTTCCCTGATCTTTCCTTTGGAGAGTGTGGTGAGAAGACCATAGGTGGGAGGCCTAAGTTAGGTGCAGCACCCTGAAGGGTATTCAGTGGAGGAAGTGGAGGGTATGATTCTGATTCAGACTCATCCAAGGACTCATTGAGTGGTTCAGTGAGTTCAAGCTTACTGAGTTTTTCAGTGAGTCCAAGCATATTTTTCAAAGCCTGACTTTCAGGAAGGAAGATCTTTCCAGTCTCAAAGTTTGGTAACTTACTGACTGGGTTGTCCCTGACAATCCAGTCATTTGACTTGGGAAGTAATTCTTGCTCAAAAGATATGCCAGCTGGAACAAAGTTCATTTCATTTTGACACACAGTTGGATCAACCATAAGAGGGTCAAAACCAATGGTTTTCTGAGAGATTAATCCCACAGTGTCAAAAACCTTAGGGTTCTTCTTGGTCCAGCTTTGAATAATGGCCTTTTCTTTGTTAAGTTCAGTTTGAAGGACTTGGTTTTGCTTCAAAATCTCAGTGTTCTGAATTTGTAGAGTTATTGTTTCTAGTTTGGCTTGTTTAAGTACAAGCAGTTCATCTCTACATTTGTTCAATTCTGACACAATATTGTTATATTTTGAAAGCAAGTTAAGCCTTTGTTCTTCAACAAACTTTAAATCAACACAAATATAATTCATGTAAGATTGCCAATCAGAATCATTATCCATAGAAAGTAAAGTAGTTACCTTCTTCATGGTGATGTTGACCCACTCTCCATTTCTAGCATGACCTTTACCCACAGCCACCTGATCCTCTTCTGAAAGTGCCATCAGTGCACTAACTCTTATTTCCTCATCTGAGGAAACCTCTTCATCATCCCAATCATATGCTTCAGCTATTAAAACCTTGTTCTTTGTCTGAATAGGTTTAGATGTTTAAGGAGCCTGAGATAATATGGGGTTAGTTTCAAGAAGTGCAAGTTTAGCTTTGATATTCCTATATTTTGTTTCAAAATCCTTTTGACCCTTGTTTTGGAATTGTTGGGTGGACTGAAACATTTTAGGTTGAAACTTGCTAGTTCCTGAAAATTTGTAAGAGGGTTCTGAGATAGTTTTAGAATAACAGTCCCTAGCAAAATGACCCTTTTTACCACATTTAAAACATTCAGTGGTCTCATTTGCTTTTGATTTTGTAACGTTGGACTGATTCCTTTTGATGAAACGTTTTGAACTAGCAAGGAGTGCCCTTTCTTGGAATTCCAAGTTTAGATCATTCAGGTATTCCTCATCAGTTCTTTCATCAATTTCTTCTTCAGAATCCTCTTGAGTATCCTGCACAACACCATTAGAATAGAAAGCAGTTGATATGGGTGTAGAGGTTAAGGCCTTTTTGGACTCAAAAGCTTTTGAGTCAGGATATCTCCTTGAGATCAAGTTGTCTTCATAGACAAACTTCCCATAAATTTCAGGGAGCTCAAGGGTCTGAATGTGGTTAGCATTCCTCAGGCCTTGTGAGAAGTTGAGCCACTTCTCAGGGAGACTGTTGACAAAGCCAACATTTGTCTCATGTTTGGTCAGTACAACACCATCATTTGATAGTTCATTTATCAAAGTTTTGTATCTGGTGTAGGTTTGTGAGAGACTTTCAGAGTCTTTTGACCTGAAAGTATTATACTCAAGTTTAAGGTCCATGACCCTATTTTCCTTGGTATCTGAGGGACCCTCAAAGCTGTTTACCAAGTCATCCCAAGTTTGCTTGGCTGTAAGACAGTTGATGACTGATTCCATTATATCGTCAGGAAGACATGATATAAGGATGCTTTTCAGGCGTTGGTCTTGATTGACCACCCTCCTCTCATCAATGGTCCATTGGGCCTCAGGCTTGTTTAGCCCTGTGGCAGTCTTTGGGACAAATGGGCCATCCCTGATACAGGTGATGTAGTAGGGTTCCATACCAGTAAGATAGCAAATCATACGCTTCTTCCATTTGCTAAATTTCCCAGCTTCAAGTCTGGGTGCAACAGCTGAGTAGCTGCCACCCTTTTTGTCGACTAGCTGGGGTACATTGATATCAGTCATAGTAGGATCTTGGTTTTAAAAACCTAGAGCACTCTTGGTTAATTTAAAAGATTTTATAAACCAGAGGCTCTGATACCACTTGTTGGTCCCTTTACACGATTAGAATTAACTAGAAAGTTAATCTATTGGTGTTAATGACTAATACAATGTTTAAGGATTATTCTAACAGTTATAAAACGTGAATGTAAAAACAACAATATTTTTCAACGTTTAAATTCTTATTAGAAATAATTCCAAGAATCTATACCCAAGTGTTTTGCGGAACAAACACTTGGGATTGAATAGACAAGGGTATGGGGTGTCTCCTATCGAAACTCAAGTTTTGCTTGAGTGGTAACAATATACCCACTGAGCTATCTCAGTGAGTTGTATACTCTTTGTAGGAGAGAAGTTCCTTTTGTAAAAGTTCAAGACTTTGATTATACAAAAAGCACACTTTAACTTCTCTCACAGTTGCTCTATTTATACACAAGTATTCTAAGTATAAGTGATTAAATATAATACAAGTTGTTGAGGTTGCGTGTCTGACAATTACAAATAGTAATTGTCATTTCCAAGAACCAATAGGAAAGGGCTAATAAGTCTTTGGGAGTTGTTGGCTGACACTCCATGACTTTTAGCCGCAATAGGGAAGGTTGGATCTGACAAGAGAAGAGTGTTGGGTTTACACTATTATCTTCTCAGATCTTTTCCCTATTGTTCCCGCCTTTTCTTCAGGCGTTGGTTCCTCAGTCATTCAATCACTTTGTTGGTTGAGGAGACTGGGGTTCAGTGAGTTCTTATCCAACACTTACTGAACCCATCATCTTCTTCTTTGGCTTAAGTCCTACTCAGGGAGTACCGCCTTCCTGAGTAGTGAATCCTTCTTCTTGAATTCACCTTAAGCATCCTGAAGATGACTCACTGAGAGGCTGTTCTCTCAGTGACTTGAATTGTTCTCGGTTTAAGTTAACACTTAGTTAATTTGTGTCCAAATCATGTTCGAAGCATTCTTGGGTTTTACATGACCCAACAAAAGTAATAGATAAAAGATGAAGATGCCATTAGCATAACTCCTAATAAAGCTATGGATGAAGGATCTGAGAAACGTAATAATCTGCTGAAGGACATTTCTACAAACTGATTGCAAAGAAAAAAAACTTGATAATATGAAGGAGATTGGTTAAGTGTAAATTATGATGAAACTGAAGCTGTTAAAAGAGTTTATGTGAAGAAACAAACTAGTTCCAGCTGCAGTGATATTGAGAAACAAAAGCCCACTCATATGGTCTTTTTGGTCAATGAAAAAGAAAGATAAGATTCACTGTTTGAAAAAGAAAGATAGGCCACTCATATGGTCTTTTGGTCAATGAGAAAGAAAGATAAAATTCACCAAAAAAAGAATAAGCAACCCGGCCAATACATCCTCTTGGAAACTGCTTATTCAAGCCAAAGTAATTTAATCTGTTTCTCCAAAAAGACAAAAATAAACTCATCAATTTAACATTAAGACAAACATAAAACTACAAATTATTCACAGAAATCAAGCAGGCTCAGTAGAATGAGTTACCGACTTGCATTGACTACTGTGTGAATCTCATCAATGAAGAGAACTAGTTTTCCATTCAAAGCAGTAACAAGCCTCTTTAAGATCAGCTTTAAGTCACTTCTCAAAATCTCCTACGTATTTAGCACCAGCACGAACCCATATAGAGTGATATAAGCTGCAAAAGGATCGAAATTTATGAACACAGACTTGTGATTTTTTAGAATGAATACACAAACAACATATCAGCACGAAACATATTAAAACCGGTGGTAATGACGGTGACAGCTAAGAAAAAACCAATTTTCCAATTTACCAATTTTTCAAGCAGTCTCTTTTATTAGTTAAACACCTGTTGCAACCTATATAATTAAAAAGTATGACAGATAATTACAACAAATGACTACTGTCGAAACTGTGGATCTCGATCATCTCGGCTAGGTGTTCTTTGAAGAATTTGGACTGGAGCTGCTTGAGTTCTAACCCTACTGCTTCATTTGGTTGTTGAATTTATGTTTCGTCAAGATATGTTTTTTATTATTGAGTTTATGTTTCGTCAAGAATTTGGTTCTTGAATTGATGTATTCATTGGTTTTTTTATTATTGATATGTTTCGTCAAAGCACTGCTTTCTAAAGGGACGACATGATGAAGTACAAACTTTTGTAAAATGTTTTCTTCAAAAGCGTTAAAAGTTGATCGAGAAAGAATACTGAAGAGGCTTTATTAGCACATTATAAGCTAATCAAGATAGTAATCTGGTTTTACAGATCAACTTTTTACAAGCTGTGTCACAGCTAAACTACTACTAATGAGCCTATTGAACAGTCATATATTCATATTAATCAAAATCCAAATAAAACATATATACAATATTCAGTACAAAACTCCTCATATGATCAATCTATCCTTAATAAAATTATGCACTCAAATTAAACATGATAAAATTTTAAATCTTTTTGGTTCACGAAACTTGTAAGAATATAGTGATCAATTAACATAATTAAAAATAAATATGATGAAACCCTAACATCAAGCAACACTAATTATCGGTAAAGAAAATGTACCAAAATAAGAAGCTGTGAGCAACGATGAAGATAACTAAACGGATTATCGGCCGTTGTTTTGGAAGATCAGGTTCCGGCGATGACGTCATTCGTTATGATGACACCGGAAATATGATTGTTAGTACTCGATTTCACAAGTTATTAGGAGGATTTAGAGAGAAAGAATTGTAGGTTAAACACAAGAATAATAAACTTTGATAATGCAATTAACCAACAACTCTTCCCCTACAATAGGAAGAGTATTTATAGTACATGAAGATGAAATGGGCCAAGCCCTAAATGAAATGAAAGACAATGGGACGCAGCCTATGAACAAAACAGGAAATAAACTTTGGGGCGCAGCCCAACAAACAATTAAATAAAAGCATACAGCCCATGGGCCTTCTACACAGGCTGTAAACTAAAACTAACATAAAGACCAAAGCAACCTAATACAAAACATGATCGATACTTCAATAATCTGAGACGTGTTCCCAACAATCTCCCCCTAAGTATTGATCATCAAGGTTGCTCGACGTCGTCTTTGCTTCTTTGGCTTCTGACATCATCAGTATCTTTGTCCTGCTTTCTTGACTAAGTGATGTGGTATGGTAATGATCTGCTTAACTCCAACGTCTTCTCGTCTTTTCCACCATGTTCATATGTCTTTGGACTTTCGTTCTTCAGCTAATTCTCATTCAATCTTTGACTTGTGAAAGGTTGTAGTGTTTGAACTCATCTTCAGGATATGAACATGATGGAGTCTTGATGGTGATGGAACTCCAGGTCTTCATGATCCTCCGCAGGTACATCACGAGCAATCCGGCACTTACAGATTAGGACTTCGAGATCATCAACAGCATAGTGTGAAGACTTTCTCTAATCCAAACCCAGGCCGTTCTGAACCGGATACCCTCGAAAGGGCTTACACGGACACACCGAAGTTCACCCACGATTCAGTGAGTCGCTGGAGATCACCCCACGACTGTAGACCGTTTTGGAGCTAACACTAAGCGTAACCCACAAGGGATTACCGAAGTGACCTGCTTCCAGGGTTGTTGGATGATACCCTGGCAGGATTTCCATTCTATCACTGAGAATCATAATTGTGAATTCTCTCAAGAATGTTCTCGGCAGATTGCTAAGATCTGCGTAGGACACTTCCTAATTTTACAACTGGCGCCCATTAATGTAGAACGACCAGTGTAATGCTAAGTGTTCCTATGAGATCTTTCGTTGTATCTCTTGGCTCTAGACTCGATTAGTGCTTATTTGTTTGGTCATCGGAGGCGTGGAGCAGAATGCCTCCTTTTCAATACCAACGCATCTCGGAGTGAGAGGTTGATAGATTATATAGGGATCTCCGTGTGAAATGAAACAAGTGTCTTTTGAGAGACACCTGAGTAGCTAGAAGGTTTAGTGCAGTGCGTCACTGGGTCCATGACGTCTTAATCTTCAATACCGGAGTTACCGTAGTAACACCCAGTAGCATATGTATTGAACCCGGTTTCTGCCCTAAGGTTGAACAATTTGGAGGGCTATTTCTTTTCACCATTTTCTTTACTTTTCTTTTTAATTCTTCAACCCCCTTCTTTCTCCTTTCATTTCATTATTCCTTTTTTCTTAATACCTAGGACTTTCTAGTTCTAAACTATTGGGATTGTCCTTGGGTAGATCCCTCCGGTTCTGGCGGATCATAGGACGGTTATTCCTAACCTTAGTCACCTTATTACTCCATGACTAACCTATTATCGCCATAGACCAAAACCTTTTGAAAATCTCTCAAAGCATTTATGATTGTGAAAACAAATTTTGTTAACACTTTGAGAGTTTTGGTATTTTCAGAAATACTTCCCCTTAACATGTGCTTACAAGTGTTTAAAGTAAATTTGCACATGTCGGGTAGAGTTAGCACTTTTGAATTGATTAATTTTCAATGAACCTGATCGTTGCGAGACACGCTTACATCACTAGTTAGACTAGCTTGAAATTATTACCCGTCCAGATCAGATTCAAGGAAAGTCGCTCGAAATCGGTACATTCTACTCAGATACGTCCTTTGCGAGACATGCTTACATCACCAGATAAACTGGCTTGAAATTATTACCCGTCCCGGACATGTCCTTTCGACTACTGACTTTAACTATCGTCAATTCGAGGGTCAATTCTGAGTCGAGCTCTTGTGAGATTACAAAATTGCATTTACCATATTTTAATCATCACTTATTCTCCCCCTCAAAAATAGCATACTGATGTTGTTTTTGAAAAACAGTTGATTAAAATATGCTCTTTTTGAGGTTTACGGGAAGAACATCAAGAACTTTGGTTTCAGAACAAAGGTTGAGTTTCAAATACTCCCCCTTAACGAGGGAATACTTGTCCTTATGAGCAGAATTTTTGAAAAACTTAGAAAAAATCCTGGTTTAATTCTACTCATAAGTAAGAAGCCTTCGCTCCTTGTGTTAGGATTGAGGCACTGAAGCGTACCTCAGGGTCCTGTATTTACAAGAACGGGTTGTGCACTGTTATTTGTACACAAGCCATCGTCATATCAAAACAAATGATGAATGTTCCAAATGAATGTAAACCAAGGATACCAGTAGTTTATGCAGGTCGTCGGAATGTAAGAATGTTCGGCATCTTTGGACGTCCACCCACATAACTCTCGAGTCACCTCATCTGCTCATGAAACTTGAGCTTTCGATCGATGTGGTCGATGAACTTCCTTGCTTGTCTCACATCTCTGCCAGACCACCACATATGCCGCAACCATCCGACTTCCAAACCATCTTGATGCTTCTACAGAATCTCTTCAAGTTCACCTTTAACCCGAATCAATGTTTCGTCACCGAACTTAGGAATATCGAGAAAACCCATGAACCGCGTTTGGTTTCGATCCTGTACATAGACCAACCCAAATGGTCTATCCCTGAACGTATACGGAGTCCATTCGCTGACCCCTTGTGGTTGGAAATCC
Organism: Artemisia tridentata subsp. tridentata; assembly: GCA_021014915.2. Classification (NCBI taxonomy): domain Eukaryota; kingdom Viridiplantae; phylum Streptophyta; class Magnoliopsida; order Asterales; family Asteraceae; genus Artemisia; species Artemisia tridentata. The sequence goes on along the minus strand of CP139509.1, from coordinate 513,189,759 downwards.
GGCTTGACCAAGTTCAACTGCCTTTGATAACTTTCAACCCCAAGATGAACATCCTCAACTCGCTGTCTGATTACAATACTGCGGATGAAAATCAGAAGAGAATTGATGATGTCATACTGAAGACGACCCGGTAAATGCTCCAACTTTCCTTGAATCTTAAGAAGATACATATCTTCAATGTCGTTCAGATTCAAGTACGGATAATCAGATTCCTTGAAGTTGTATTCCTGACCATCCTGTCTGCGAACAGTGATTTTTGTCAGGAAGTTATACCCATAGTTGAATTCGGTTTCAGCGCTGACGATGGAAAGTATCCGACTTTGGTGATACACAGGAGTTTTAGTCGGTTTTGCTAGCTTCCACTTGTAGAACCATTTACGCATATCGGGCCAGTGATAGATACCTAGAAGTGCATCGTCGTTGTATTCTTCGACTTCTTTGAGGAATAATTCGTCAATTTGTTCCTCAAATCCATCTATCACATAGGAAGCTGCTGGACACTTTGTCAGGGATGTAGCATAACGCTTTTCCGGATCGGTATTACCATAGAGTAGATAGTCCAAGTCTCGATTGAAGAAGAACTTCTTGGGTATCTGAAGGTTGCTAGGGGGTCCGATGAGAGGTAGTGGTTTCGAATAGTCACGAAGATTTAAAGATTCTAGAGGATCCCAAGTCACGTTCTCGGTCATTGCCCTTGCAACCTGTTCCAAATTATATTCGAACTCTAAATGGGAGGTTGTGACGGTCTTGAATTTAGTGTATCCAGCTTCTCGAACCTTGACAATGTCGGAAAGTTCTAATTGCTGAACCCGCATAACCTTCTTGAGACGCTTCGTGAAATCCACAACCGAGTCGGTAGTAGGAACATCAGCAGGAGAATCAGGGTTCGCATCTACCAACTGTTCAAACCATGTTTGCTTCTCTGCATCTGGGTTGACCCATTCTGGTGCAGGTAACAAAGCTGCATCCGGCGGTGGTGCTGTAACAAAGGTGAACTTAGGAGGAGCAATGTCAGTATGATGCTGCTCCAATGGGATATCGTGATGTGGTTCAGGGTCATCGAAAGCACCCGAATCTTGTGGAACAAACCCCTCAGAGGCAGCGGAGTGAGGACGTTTGCTAGGTTGAGCTCTAGAAGAACCCTCCTTTTTCTGTCGCTTCCCTTTTCCCTTGGCTTGGTTGTCCTTGTCCCGATCATCGCGAAGACGTTTGCGGGGTTTGTCTTGCTTGCAACCCTCTTTGTCTTTCTTTTTCTCGTCTCTCTTAATTGAATTGATCAGAGCACGACGAAGTTCCTTTTCAGCTGGATTATCGGCGATACCTTCAAGTAACTTTTCCTTGTAATAAGAAAGTGGTGTATCGACCGGTAGAGTGTGTAGTGTTACTGGCGTGGTCTTAAGACGATGAGCTACAACACGATCTAGCTTCTTCTTCACATACTGCTTCATGAGACCGGGAACGACGTCAGTAAGTTCTTCGGTGATCTGTTGAGGCAGCGTGTTACTGATGTAGTGATCACACGTTGTCTCAATGTTGTACCCTTTAAACTCATTCATGTCTCGTTGAAGTGCTTCTAACTGTTGTTGTTGAGTTGTAAGCTTTTCCTCTAACTCGTTCAGCTTGTCAATATTTGCGGGTAGTGGTGCGATAGGTGTGGTTTGATAAACTGGTGATGGTGTTCTTGTTTTAGAGGTTTCACCCTCTGGGTTCGGGGGGGGGGGGGGGGGGGGGTGGTAGGGATACGGTCGTCACCCCTGTTATCCGTTTCATCATCATTTGATTCATCATTCTCCGCATCAGACGCGTCACTACTCTCAGCATTATCTGTATCCTTAGCTTTCTCAGTCTGACTGTCATCTGCAATCATTTCATCATCTGATACATTCTCATCATCTTTATCAGTCTCATCGTGCTCTTCATCTTCAGCATTCTTATCCGTGTCACTATCTGTTTCCGAGTCTAAAGCATCTTCATTGCTGTCATCAGAGTGAGACTCATCGTCAGACTTCGTATCCGAACTACCAACAGTCTGACTATGTGTAGATTCTGAGTCCTCTTCTGAACCCGATTCATCCCTTGGGTGTGAAGCTGATCCTTCACCCAGTTCCTTTCCTCTATGTTTCTTCTTATCAGCTTTATACTTGGCAATACTCTCTTCCTTGGCCTTTCTGAACTGTTCTTCTTCCTCGTCTCGAGTGGATGGTGGTTCAAGCTGCTCATATGATGTGTCAGTGATCTTGATGTTTTTACCCTTTCCTGCTCCCAAATTCTTATCACCTTTAGCCAGGGCGGATTTGAGCTTGATCATTGATTTTCGATGTTCCTCCCTTAGATCTATGGTTTCTTCTCCTTCTTGCTCTTCTGAAGATTCATCGCGAAGTGTCACTTTCTTTTTTATTTCACGGGTAATCTTTTTGGTACGTGAAGTGGAAGAGATAACAGTTTTACCCCGTCCGCGACCTCTGCCTCTTGTCGCCTTAGACCTCTTAGGTGTGACACCAACCATGCCAGCTTTCTCAGCATCATCGTACCAGTCAAATGCTTCAGTTTCCTTGACAGGGTCAGTCAATAGTTTGGGAGGAATCCTTGCCCCGCATTTGGTTATGTTGGAAGCATGGATCCTGAGAGTAGAGAGAACGTGATCCATGTTTTCCATGTGATACGCTTCACTTGGGCGGCTATCAATTTCAGGATGTTGTGCCATGAAGTAGGCGATGATTAACTTGGTGAAGCGAGGAAACGGAACTTTGTATTTCGGTTTCTTAACAAACTGTTCGTACTGATATATCATGTCGGTCCAGATATATTGAGCAAAGTCCACATGATGCAGGTTAATGACACCGTGAAAGAACTTGAGGTGTTCAAGTCTGGGGTGTTCTAAACCTGTTTCCTTCCCAGTGATGCAATGGCTTAAGATTGTGAAGAGTGTTAGCCATGGTTGTGAAATATACTTGCGGTCGACTTTAGAACTGGAGGTGAGGTCCTCAATGTCGTCATCATAGCCAATAGCATTCAGGTTATCAACAATCTGCTGGAAAGTGGGATCTTTGCGGAAAACTCCAGTGGGACTGGTTTCTGGTTGAGGAAGATCCAGGATAGTCCTGAGAGTGCCGACATCGAACCTGATTCGCTTGTCATTAACGGTAATTGCCATAGATTTCTTATCATTGCTTACAAACATCTTGTGCCAGAACTGATGCATGTAAACCTCTGGTACACTCGCCGTCTTGGTCAGGACAGGGCTGACGGAATGGCGCTTCAGTATTTCAACCATTATCTGACAAGACTTGTGGCATTTCAGGACATCGAAATCTGCTCTGGAATTTGACTTGCTGATCTCGCGCTCATCGTCTTCTGGTATCATAACCGACCTTGCAATGGAAGTTTGAGACATGACTTTCCTGTAAACACAAACACAAACAACCACACAACATATGGTGTTGAATAATGTTAGTGTTAGTGATTTATGTCATTTTCTCAATACGGCCACAATGATTTTTAAGGTAGAAAATATCAATCACATATACACATACATGACATAAACAGACAATGATCAGCACTGAGCAGCGTATATCAGCAAATAGCAGCAAACAGACACAAAAAGTATGCAAAATATAAGTTACTCGGAAACATAACCATTTGCTCGGAGAAAAGAACCTTGCTCGGAGGATTTTGTCAAAATTTGGAAATATCCGGCCTAAGTAGGAGACAACAAGTTTCCTTACTCGGAAACTTTCCAAAATCCTCCTAACTCGGAGTGTGTTTTACTCGGAGACATGGTTCACATATTTGCTCGGAAAGGTTAATATAAAACATTTACTCGGAAAGTCTGAGTAACATCAGTTACTCGGAGATAGCTAATAAACCTTACTCGGAAAGCTTATTTAACACTTTACTCGGAGACAATTAAGCTCCTTGCTCGGAGATAAAGAAGCTTACTCGGAAAGGTTTATAAACAATGTCCAAGAACCAAAGTTACTCTCCTAACTCGGAGGAATTATGATTTGCTCGGCAAACATACAAACTTTACTCGGAAACAGGCAAGTAATGCACATAGGACATGTTTATCAACAAGTAACTAATTACAAACAACTTAAACACAATTCATAAACACAAACATATACCCAGAAACTCATAACAAGCCATAAACCAAGCATTCCACAGCACATATATGACCAATAAGTGATCGACTTATAACATATGGTCAATTCATGTTATGAACTTCTTAGCGCATGCTCACAATACACAAACATACATATCCCACCAATAATCTCACAAAAATACGAACACATAATTTCCCAGCCATGTAATCGACCTATTTAAGCCACATAATCTCTATACGCATCATATGATGTTAAGCAATGCAATTAAACATTGAAAGATCACTTTAAAACGTATTGTTATGATCATGGAAACAACCAATTAGACAAAATCATAACCAAGAAGAAATGCCCAAATTATGGCTAAGAACCCTAATTCGTGAACTAGCCAATTGAACCACAGAGATGTGAGGGTATTTCAACATAGTGACTACAATGCATAATTAATCATGATTAACACTTACAAATTTGTATTCCTGAAAATCAAAAGCGTGCGTATGAACAGGTAGGGTTTTGGCGGGAGTCGTGAAATATGTGTGTGTTAAGTGTTAACTGTGAGGTTTGTGAAAAGATTAAGACATGGGCTTATATAGGTTAAGATGTTTGCACGTGTTTCACTTTTAACCCTTTAACTTTCTACCCTAGTTGAAGGTGTAAAAAAAAAATTAGCAAACATGACACACTAAGCCCTTGTGTTATGAAGGGTGAACACATTTAACCTAAATGATGAGAAAAACTTTTAACTATTTTTTTTTTTTTTTTTTATTTATTTTTTTTTAACTTTATACAGAAGATATTTACATAGTTGCTAGGATGTGTAACTCGTTTAACTTTGTTTGAGAAAGTTATCCAGATCATCCGGAGTCAAACATCGCATACCAATCTGATGAACCAATCCAACAAATCTTGCATGAGGCAAGGCTTTGGTGAATAAGTCAGCCAGTTGGTATTCAGTACCCACGAAGTAAAGCTCAACGGTACCCTGTTCCACATGCTCTTTGATGAAGTGATATCGAAGAGCGATATGTTTGGACTTGGAATGCTGCATGGTGTTGCACGAAATAGCAATGGCACTCTTGGAGTCGCAATATAACAGAATCTTGTTGAACACGTATCCGTAATCCATTAGCTGTGACCGCATCCTGATGACCTGAGCACAGCATGCCGACATGGCTACGTATTCGGATTCTGTGGACGATAGTGATGTACAATCTTGTTTCTTCGACTGCCAAGATACGAGTTTGTCACCTAAAAATTGCACTCCCCCTGAAGTACTTTTCCTTGTATCTAAGCATCCTGCATGATCAGCATCTGAAAAAGCAACTAGTTCAAAGCCAGAATCCTTCGGATACCAGATCCCCAAGTTAATGGTTCCCTTTATGTATCGAAGGATTCGTTTAACCTCAGAGAGGTGTCGTTCAGTTGGTCTAGACTGATAGCGGGAGCATAAATATGTGGCAAAGACTATGTCTGGTCTGCTGGCTGTTAGATACATGAGTGACCCAATTATACTACGGTATTTGGTAGGGTCAGTTGGTGTCCCATGTAAATCAGCATCCAGCTTGGGGGATGATGAGGACATCAGTGTATTATAGGTATCACTACTTGACATGCCATGCTTTTTCAAAATTTCTTGTGCATATTTGGCCTGGTTTAGAAAAATACCACGGGGTGATTGATGAACTTGCAGTCCTAAGAAGAACTTTAGTTCACCTATCATGGACATCTCAAAGTTATGTTTCATTAATTTTGCGAAAGCATTTGAGTATTTCTTATGTGTAGAACCAAAAATGATATCGTCCACATAGATTTGAACAATTAAGATGTCCTCCCCATGTTTTTGTATAAACAGCGTTGGATCAACAGAACCTTTAGTGAAATGATTAGCAATCAAGAATGCTGACAGTTTATCGTACCATGCCCTCGGGGCTTGTTTAAGGCCATATAGGGCTTTCTTGAGCCTGTAAACATGTTTCGAATGTTCTGGGTCGACAAAGCCGTCTGGTTGTGTGACGTATACTTCTTCCCGGAGCTGTCCATTCAGAAACGCCGTCTTCACATCCATTTGATATACAGTAATGTTCTTATGAGCTGCATATGCCAGAAACATACGAACGGCTTCAATTCTTGCCACTGGTGCGAAAGATTCCTCGAAGTCGATTCCCTCTTCTTGGCTGTATCCTTTAGCTACCAGGCGAGATTTATTACGGATAACTGTCCCATCCGCATCCAACTTGTTCTTCCATATCCATTTCAGGCCGACAACATAAACTCCATCTGGTCTTTCTACCAATTCCCACACTTCTAGACGCTTGAACTGATCGAGTTCTTCTTGCATTGACTCAATCCAATTGTCGTAAGTGAGAGCTTCCTTAATGTTTTTCGGTTCGGTTTGGCAAACGGTGAGTGCATAGATGCAGTGTTCACCGTCTGTGTGGAGTTTCTTGCGTGTCATCACCGGATTATCTGGATTACCAATCACGTTCACTAACGGATGATCCTTTGTCCACTTGTGGGTAGAAGGGTAGTGTTGAAAGTTTTGGTGCATGTTTGACGGATCCAAATTGCTCGTTGATGACTCGGCAGACTCTGGAATGGTGGGAGCCGGAGCAAATGGATTAAATAATGCGTCTCCGTCAAAGTCTGGTGGTGTGGGTACTACAGAGGGTGAGTTTGGATCTTCAGCGGCAGTCTTGGTAGTAGAGGCTGATTGATCGACTGATGATGATGGTTCCGTAGGTGGTGCATCGTCAGTAACTATGGTAGATGTTACTGGTGTAACAGGTGCCTGTACTTGAACGGGTATTGCAACGGAACTGGTGATATCAGTAGGAGCACGACCAATGAACGAAACATCAAACAGTGGAGCAAACAGATCTTCTAAGTCCTTACGGTTAAAGGACAGTGGTGCAGCTGAATGATCAGGAAAGTTTAGACGGTTAGAGTCGGGTCCTAAGCTGTTTTGCTCAGAAGCCAAATCCGTGAGTTCATCAAAATGAGCGTGTATCGTCTCTTGAATTTGTCGAGTTCGACGGTTCCAGATGCGAAATCCCTTAGAATTCTCACAGTAGCCAACAAAAATTCCAATGTCCGCTTTGGCTTTCAACTTACCAAGGTCATCACGATCATTATTTGGGTAACATAGGGCCCCAAATACATGAAAGTAATTTATGTTTGGTTTTCGTTTGTAGACGAGTTCATACGGGGTTTTGTTGTGTCTTTTGGTGATCATACAACGGTTTTGGGTGTAGCATGCAGTGGAGACAGCTTCAACCCAAAGGTAATCAGGTAATTGAGCGTTGATCAACATCGTCCTTGCAGCTTCGACTAACGTTCTGTTACGTCTTTCGACGACTCCATTCTGTTCAGGGCTGCGAGGAATAGATGTTTGTTGTTCAATACCGACTTTCTCAAAGTACTCTCGGAGAGTGTGGTTCTTGAATTCGGTTCCGTTGTCTGTTCTAACTTTGCGAACTGTGTTGCGGATCTGAACCTGAATTTTTGTGAGAAAGGTGATGATCATCGAAGGAGCTTGATCTTTGCTGCGAAGAAAGTAGACCTAAGTCCATCGAGAGAAGTCATCTACGATTACCAGAATGTAATGTTTACCGTTGATGGTTTGCACTCTCATTGGTCCACACAAATCCATATGAAGCAGTTGAAGTACATGATCTGTACTGTGCTCAGTTTTTGGAGGAAAACGAGCACGAGTGCTCTTGCCTTGTTCACATGCCGGACAAAGGTGATCTTTGGCATACCGAAATCTAGGAAGACCGTCGACTAACTTGTGACGTGCAAGTTTCGTCATTGTTTTGAAATTCAAGTGAGACATACGCTTATGCCATAACCATGCTTTTGTGGGTAGTGCCTTAGAGAGTAAGCATATTGGAGAAGAGGCGGTCATATCTGATAATGAAATGGTGTACAGATTCGTCCCGCGTTTTCCTTTCATGAGATCATGTCCGTGTAGATCTCGAACAAAGCATGTTTTCTCCCTGAATGCGACTTCCAAGTCACCATCACAAAATTGGCCAACGGAGAAGAGGTTATGACCAAGGCCTTCGACGTAATACACATGACTGATTTCAATGTTTCCGCTGACGTAATCCCCATAGCCCATAATAGCGGCAAACTGATCATTCCCGAATCTGACAGTTCCTATGAACTTTTCAACAAAGTTTACTAGAAGATTTAAGTTGCCTGTCATATGTCGGGAACACCCGCTATCAACAATCCATAGTACGATTTGTATCACCTGCATTACAAGAAAACAATGCAGATGGAGAGACAATAACGGTAGAACCCGTTGGGTTAGTAGCACTAGAATTAAGCTTCTTGGGTAACCAATTAAAACTATGTTTATTCTGAAGCCAACGTTGCCAATTCCAACTAGATTCCGCTTTCTTCCTAGTAAACTCACTAGGTGTTTGGATTTTTCTTTTAGGGCCTATGGTCTTGGACTTGTCTACGGGATTCTTAGAAACTACTTTTGGCGGTTTCCCTAAGATTGACTTGGCAGCGGTAGGGGGCCTAGAGGGAATGCCAGTAGTACGTTTCTGCTTACGAGACAAAAGGGTTTTTGCAACACAACGTTTATGATTACCAGACAAAACACTCATACGACAAAACACACAATAAGCATCAATTCGACCATTATTCAAAACATCCAAAGTATTAGCATTCGTTACATCATAATTAGAATTACATGTTTTAGAACTTGATTCTACTCTAGATATAACTTGCTTTTTATTCAAAGTCCTAGTGTGAACTTCTACTTCTTGGTCCTTAGGGGAGCTGCTCTTAGGTTTCCAAACACTATTCTTCACGGGAGCCTTGGATCTGCTAACCTTCTAACCTTAGAGGTGCCTAGTCCTATAGAAGTGGAAGTATTCACATTAGTGGTCTGGTTAGATGCTTTCTTAGGTATCTTGTCTACTTTATACATGCCTGGCTTAATCACATTCTTGTTTCCCATTTTCCCTTTTTCACGTACATTAACTTTCTCTCGCAATTCAATGATGATGTGTTTCTGTTGTTGAATTTTAGAATCCAATTCATGATTTAATCGAAGAAGGTTATTTCGGTTTTCACAAACTTCATCGATGTCTTTTTCATATTTTGAAATTTCTTGTTTTAAAAAAATATTTTCTTTCTCAGTCAGATTATCAAAAGCATGACTGTTTTGTAAAGACAACGATGTGTTTTGGTGTTGAAATTTTAACTCAAAGGCGAGGCTTTGAGTTTGACACCAATGCAACCTCTTGTTAAATTTGTGAACTTCTTTTGAAAAATCGTTTTTCATATCATCATTGAGTTGTTTGAGTCTCTCATTTTCATATCTCAAATTATTTATCTCTAATCTCAACAACTTAATATCATCAGAATGAGCATCAACAATCATATCATTACTATCCTCATAAATAGAATTCATAATCACAGAAACAACATCATAACATAGAACATTTTCCAAAAGTCGATCAACTTCTTTTTCCAAAATTTTCTTTTGAAATTTTTGTTTCAAGATTTTATCGTCTTTTGCTTTGAAAATGCTCATCATGGATACAATGTCCGATTGCAGTTCCTGTTCCCAATGCGTGGCACAAAGTCTCAGGTGTTGAACGTGTGGTAAAAATTGTTGTTGAAAAACCTCTCTCTTTTCCTTTTCAAGAGGAGAAAGAAAAGTAGAGACTGTTATTTCTGAGTTACGTTCAATTGCATCTTCTAAAAGTTTTATGTCCTCCAAAAAGGTTTGAAAATATCGGAGGACACGATGTGGTTTTGGCGTAGAAGAAATGACACCTGGATTTTGTGAAGATTTATTTATTTGTGCCTCATTGGTTACAGGGACTACTTCAGGAAATGTATCTGGTTCAATAAACCATGATGGTTGTGATTTTTGTGGGATGAAGGTTTCACTAATATGAGGTACTTGAAAATAATCATATGGTTTATGATAAGGGTTTTGTCTCATTTTAGATAAAATTTCCTCCGCCTGTTCAATTTCCTCCTCACTAGTATAAACAACAATACGCACAACAGAATCATCAAACAAATGATCAGCACTGTATAACTTTGGATCTTCTTTGAGTGCTTTATGTAGAAATCTTGGTTTATCACTGCCAATAGCAAACCCATATCCTTTTGGATTTGGTTTTACCGTTAGCTTTTGAATGGTGGTTATTGATTTGCCAGTTTTATACACAACGTTATGAAATTCTTTAAGTTTGGATTCCAAGTCAAGAATTTCCTCAACATATGAATCGACTCGTTTCCTTGATTTTTCACGATGTTCAGAAAAATTATTTTGACAAGTGGACAGCTCTGTTTTTGTTTGATTAAGTTCAGAGTGAAGAATGTCGACTTGTTTTTGAAAGTCAAATTTTTCTTGTTCTTTTTGTAATATTATCTCGTTCTTGGAAACGGTCAATTCACGAACTTGATGTTCTAAATTTTGTACTTGCACATATGAATCTTGGAATGCAGACTCAAAGCTTTTCTCACGTTTTGCTTGGTTTTCATAGTTTGAAAGTTGTAGCTTGTAGCACTCATTATCCTTAGTTAACAATGCGACTTTTGCTTTTAGATTACTGTTTATTTCATTACACTTATCAATTTGGGATTTAAGGGTATCTAACTGAGTCTTGGTGGTCAGCAGTAAGGTCATGAGCTCTGAGTCAGGCAAAAGACTTTCTTGTTCAAATTGGTCATTATTATCATCGGACAGAGGATCATCAAATGAAACAACGGGGTTAATTTGATCATCATCAAATGTAACAACGACGTTTATTTGATCATCGACTTCAAAGGATAAGGATGAATCAATTTGTCCAAGATTGTCTTCGGCTGATGCAGATTCAAAGGGTGACACAATTTCATCAATTATGAATTTTGAATTTGGTACCTGAGACAAGCCATCGGTATCATAGACCGGGCATGTTTCACCCATGTTCACTTCATGCATATTAGCCATCAACATAACAGCTGCTTCCAGGTCCTCCATGTCATCATCTGAATAAGCATTCGCCATGAAGCTTTGCTCCTTTTCAGTGAGAGTGCTTCCACGTTCATCTTTGAGGGCCAGAAGAAGAGCTTCCTTGTGATATGCTGCTCCCCTAGTTCTTGGCTTGGGGCATGCGTTGGCTACATGACCTTTTCCCCCGCAGTTATAGCACTTAATCCCTGTGTTACCAATCCCAGAACTTCCAGTCTCCACACCTTGTGCCCTATTACTTCCAGTAGAATTGGACCTCTGTCCACCTGTATTACCCATGTAGCTACCCGATCCAGATCTCCCTGAAGCTCGGTTTTGTATCTCAACTCGGCCATCTTGAACAACTGCCTGATTTCTGGTGTTAGAAGAAGACCTTAGACGGTTGTTGGATTTGTTTGAGAATTTGCTGAAGGCTCTGGCAATCAAAACAAATCCTTCGTTCAATGATTTGAACGCGTCGTCATCATCACTGTTAGCCTCGGTATTTTCATATGGAACCATTTGTTGTGATGACCCTCCGTATGGAACGAGTTGATTAGATGTGGTTTGTGAGGCTGGATTTGTCGGATGTTGTGGTTGGGGTAAACTTTGACCAGGTGGTGGTTGGACAAAATTCTGTGGAGGTTGTGGTATAAACTGTGACTGAGCCATCAATGCGAGTGAGTTTGGAATGGGTGCTGGTGAAAAACCTCCACGTGCTGCTCTATCCTTGTCAACTTCAGATTGGTGCTGTTTAAGGAAATCATACAGCAATCCATAAGACACGTCGTTTATCCTTTTAGCTTGACGGACGAACATCACGTACTTCTGCCAATCTGGTCCGAGACATCCTAGAAACTTGGAGTTAACGGCAATCTTTGGTAGTATGATGTTGTGACGGTCCAAGTCGTTGACAATATTTGTAAACCTGTGGTAGTATGATTCCAACGATTCCCCTTGTTCAATCATAAAGTTGGTATACTCCATGTATAGTTTAGATTCCATGTCCTCTTGATTTAAGGTAGTGCCTTCCATAAGAAGATGTACATGTTCCCACATGTCCTTGGCTGTCTTTTGCGCATCAATGCTGCGAAAGATAGGATTTGGAATCCCATGAAGTATATAAGACATTGCCAGTTCATTAGATTCTTGCTGTTGGACCTGTTCAGTGGTGAGTTGAGCAAGAGGGATAGGGGTAGAGGTTGCCGCTCTTGGTGGAATGATAGTGTTATCACCTGGAACAGTGGTTGAAGGATATGGGTATGGTCCATCCAGGATGACCTTTTTCATGAACTTTCCATGGGGTTTTTTCTGCTCGATAAATCGAAGGAAACGACTCGACCATTGCACGTAGTTGCCTGGTGTGAGCATAGATGGGGTGTCAAGAGATCCGGCCTCGTGTCGGGACTGTTGACTGCTAATAGCCTCGCACATTTTGTCAAACCAGTGAGGCTGCTTTTGAGGTAGTTGCTGGTAATTCTGCATCTGCTGTTGTGGAATTTGTTGAGGAACTGGTTGTTGGGGGAAAAACTGGTGTTGTTGTGTGAACGCTTGTTGTTGTTGGTACTGTGGTTGAGGATAATTCGGTTGAGGATATTGTTGTTGTTGTGGTTGTTGTTGTTGATACTGTTGTTGTTGATTTTGAAAGTAGTAGTTGTATGGTGGTTGAGACATCGTTGTAACCTGTGGATGTTGGATCGTTCCAAGGAAATAAGATTCACAAAGTATTTCCTAACTTGGAAATAATTTAAGAATTTGCTCGGTAACTGCCTTACTCGGAATACACAAAATAACTTAAGTAAGATAACACTTTTCCTTACTAGGAAATCTAAGAGAATGTTCCTTGCTCGAAAAATTAAAAAAAAAAAACTTACTCGGAGAATTTATAAAAATTCCTTACTCGGAAATTCCTTACTCGGAAGTTCCTTACTCGGAAGTTATATAAATTTCCTAACTCGGAGTTTTTCAAATTTTCAGAACTTGGAAGATTCACGACTTTCCTAACTCGGAAAAATTAAGTCTCACTCAGAAATAACGTTTCTTCCAAACTTGGAAATTACAAGGCAAACTAAAAAATTCTTTCCTAACTCGGAAAAATGTACTTGCTCGATAATTCAGTAACTCGATACTTCCTTGCTCGGAAAATTGAGTTAGAATTTTTGTTTACTCGGGACAATTTCCTATCTCGGAAATATTATCACTGTTCGGGACTTGGTGGAAAATATTCCTAACTCGGAAAATTTCCTTTTGTTTCCTAACTCAGAAAATGGCAATTTACGGGACTTAGTGTAATTTTTCCTAACTCGGAAGAAATTACACTTACTCGGGACTTAAAGGAAAATTTTCAACCTTTCCTAGCTCGGAAAATAAAAAGTTACTCGGGACTTATGAAAAATTTTCCTTACTCGGAAAAATTTGCAACCTTTCCTTGCTCGGAAAATATCGAATTACTCGGGACTTATGAAAAATTTTCCTTACTCGGAAAATTTATAATTCTCCTAACTCGGAGAAATACGTGAACAGTAACCGAACAAGAAAAAATTCTTAAATCCTTGTTTGTCTCTGATGCCACTTGTTAGTACTCGATTTCACAAGTTACTAGGAGGATTTAGAGAGAAAGAATTGTAGGTTAAACACAAGAATAATAAACTTTGATAATGCAATTAACCAACAACTCTTCCCCTACAATAGGAAGAGTATTTATAGTACATGAAGATGAAATGGGCCAAGCCCTAAATGAAATGAAAGACAATGGGACGCAGCCTATGAACAAAACAGGAAATAAATTTTGGGGCGGAGCCCAACAAACAATTAAATAAAAGCATACAGCCCATGGGCCTTCTTCACAGGCTGTAAACTAAAACTAACATAAAGACCAAAGCAACCTAATACAAAACATGATCGATACTTCAATAATCTGAGACGTGTTCCCAACAATGATTATTATTTGGATCTGTTCAAGGGAGAGTGTTTGGACTAGGCCTGGCAATTTTGACACGAAACCTGTTAACACGACACGACACGACCTGTTCTTAACAGGTTTCGTGTTTGACCTTAACAGGTTTCGTGTCTTAACAGGTCAGACCTGTTAATATTCGTGTCTTAACAGGTCAGACCTGTTAAGACCTGTTAAGATTATAATATATATATAAAGTACGAGTACCCAGTAATATACTCCCTCCTCTCACCCCATCTTATCCTCATTTCAGATTTTCATCTTATCCTCATTTCTATCTCTTCCCCAACAAATAATATACTCCCTCCTCTCACTAAACCCTAGCCGCCACCACCATCACTGCCACTCACAACGCCACACCACCACCACCAAAATACTCACCGCGACCTCCTCTTCAACTATCTCTACCACACGTGCCGTCAAAACGAACCCCACCATCATTTCGCCATTAGCGTGCCTTCACTCCCACACCTAACCACCCTCAGTTATTAGATCGAGAAGAAAAGGTAAGCCGCACTAAGTCACGCGCGTTGGTGACCGGTGTGAGTTGACTCGTGACTCACCGAGTCACGTTTTTTTATCACTTTGGTTTGGGACTTTGGGTTAGGATTGAAATACTTGTGGGTTTTGTTGTTGTTTTTATTTTGATTCGAATTTATCTCACGGTTGTATTCGTTATTGTGGTTGTTGTAATTTTTATTTTGATTCGAATTTAGCTTAAGCTCACGGTTGTAATCGTTATTGTGGTTGTTGTTTTTATTTTGATTCGAATTTAGCTCACGGTTGTATTCGTTATTGTGGTTGTTGTAATTTTTATTTTTATTCGAATTTAGCTTAAGCTCACGGTTGTAATCGTTATTGTGGTTGTTGTTTTTATTTTGATTCGAATTTAGCTTGGTTTTGTTGATGCCGAGATATGGCCGAGAGATTAGGACTAGAAATGGTGGATTGATTGTTGATGTTGTTGTTGTCGTTGAGGGGTTTGACCTGTGGCTGTGACCTGTTGATGTTGGAGATTAGGACTTAAAATTAGAAACCCTAAAATCCTAATATGCATGTTAACAGGTTCTTAACAGGTCTTAACAGGTGCACTTGTTAATTTTCGTGTCGTGTTCATGTTTGAGAAAAATGACACGATTAGTTAACATGTCGTGTTCGTGTTTGACCTTAACAGGTTCGTGTGACCTGTTATGCTAGCCCTAGTTTGGACCGTCTAAAAGTACCAAATTACCCTTTAGTTGCAAAACTTACTAGAAAAGTTGTTGACACCATAAATCGTTTTTATCGCAAAAAATATCTATAAACTTTTTGGTGTCTTTTCTTTTTTTCCGATAATCATTTTTTCCATTTTTTCACTTCTTTTGTCTGCAGGAGGCAGAGCTTTCTGTTTATTTTTTTACACACATAAGTGCTTCATTTCACTTTTTTCCTCTTCTAAATTTCAGATATTATTTTTCACTTTTTACCTTTTTTTCACAAATCCTACATCTCTTTCTAAATATTCGTTTTTATACGTTTTGGTACGTTTTTTTTACGCTTTTGTCTGTTTTTTTTTATGTTTTCGTCTGTTTTTTTACATTTCGACCGTTTTTTTACGTTTTCGTCAGTTTTTTTACGTTTTCGTCTGTTTTTTACGTATTCATACGTTTTTTACGTTTTAGTCTGTTTTCGCTCATTTTTTTACGTTGTCATTCGTTTCCTTACGTTTTCTTCCGTTTTCTTACGTTTTCGTATGTTTTTTTTACGTTTTCGACCTTTTTTTAAGTTTTTGTCTATATTTTTACGTTTTTATCTTTTTTTTACGTTTTCATCAATTTTTTAACGTTTTCGTCTGTTCTTTACGTTTTCGTCCATTTTCTTACGTTTTTGCCCGTTTTCTTACATTTTCGTTTGTTTTTTTTACGTTTTCGTCTTTTTTTTATGTTTTCATCTGTTTTTTTACGTTTTCGTCCATTTTTTACGTTCTTGACCGTTTATTTACGTTTTCGTCTATTTTTTATGTTTTCGTTATTTATTTTACGTTTTGGTACGTTTGTTTACGTTTTTGACATTTTTTTACGTTTTCGTCTTTTTTTTACATTTTCGTCTGTTTTTTTACGTTTTTGTCCCTTTTTTTATGTTTTTGACCGTTTTTTACGTTTTCGTCTACTTTTTTAAGTTTTCGTTACTTTTCTTACGTTTGCGTTCGTTTTTTTACGTTTTTGTCCGATTCCTTACTTTTTCATCCGTTTTCTTACGTTTACGTCTTTTTTTTTACGTTTTTTACATTTTTTAACATTTTCGTCTGTTATTTTACGTTTTTATGTTTTAGTCCATTTTGTTACGTAAGATAAAGTAAGAAAATGTAGAATAACATACAAAAACGTAAAAAAAAAAACCCATGAAATCATATGAAAACAGAAAAAAGTGTAGCAAAAAGGACGAAAAACATAAAAAAAAACAGACGAAAAAGTAAAAAAAAATTGACGAAAATGTAAAAAAATAGACGAAAACGTAAAAAAATGGACGAAAACGTAAAAAAGAAGAAGACGTAAAAAAGGGATGAGAATGTAAAAAAAGAGACGAAAACTTAAAAAAACAGACGAAAACATAAAAAAAATTGGACGAAAACGTAAACAAACGTACCTAAACGTAAAATAAAGGACGAAAACGTAAAAAAATAGGTGAAAACATAAAAAAACGGACGAAAACGCAAAAAAATTGGCGAAAACGTAAAAAAAGCAGACGAAAACGTAAAAAAACAGACGAAAACGTAAAAAAATGTCGAAAACGTAAACAAACGAACGTAAACGTAAAATAAAGGATGAAAACGTAAAAAAGACGGACGAAAACGTAAAAAAAAACGAAAGAAAACATAAAAGATAGGCGAAAATTTAAAAAAGCGGACGAAAACATAAAAGAGCGAACGAAAACGTAAGAAAACAGGCGAAAACGTAAGAAAATAGACGAAAACGGAAAAAAACAGACGAAAACTTAAAAAAAACGGACAAAACGTAAAAAAAAAAAAAGAAAAAAAAAAGTACCAGAACGTATGCAAACAGATATTGATAAAGAGGATTTATATTCTTAAATCATAAAACACTAGTGGGAAAAAAAGGGAATGAAGGAAGTACTTCAATAGCAAAAAAAACAAACAATCTTCCACTATGCAGATGAAGACTTTAGATGCGTGTCTCTTCTTCTGAGACATGATTTGCAGATGAAGAGGTAAAAGCTCTAAAAAAATAAATGACACCTAGTCTTTGAAGACATTTGTAGCACTTGGCTTTTTTAGTGTGATGTAATGTAACAGTGTTTATTCATGGGTTTTGCTAGCCACAACTCTATGGGTTGTGTTTAAGCTTTATTTAATTGAAAAATCAACACTTAATTAACTGTTACACCCCGTGCCCACTTAGACAAAAAATTAAAACTTTTTGTGCGGAAACGCTTGACTTTTACGGACATTATGTAACTCTTTTGACAACTGACAAAAATCTATACATAATCAGACCTTGAGACTATTTTTAAATGAAAGTAGACTCAATTACCTTCAAAACGACGAGTGGTACGACCCATGACGACTTACGGTTTAAAAGATATGATTTTTTGAACATTGACAAAAGCTACAAACCCCTGTTGTGCACTATTACCCCTCTTGTGCACTATGGACCCCTAAAGTGCACTATGATACCTCCGGTGCACTATGGACCCCTAAAGTGCACTATGACACCTCCGGTGCACTATGGACCCCTAAAGTGCACTATTTTCCTAACATTGACCCGTACGCCTTTAAACACAAAAGTCGACACTTTAGACATATAATTAAACACATTCAATACACATTGAACTAAAATACACCATATACATTGTTTCCCAAAATTCTTAACCCGTTTGACCCAAAACGGGTTAAAATAGACCTTGTCCCAAACACCCTTTTTTCTGCATAACCCCTTTTGTGCACTTTTTGACCCATTTTCCGGAAAACGACTTCTATAACATGACATAACACCAAAACTTCCAGAAATCATTATGACATTATAAACATCAAATATATAAATAAACTTGGTCATAACGATCCGCGGAAACATGCTTTACAAAGCGACGGGTTTTGCCAAAATACCCGTTTTGACCCATTTACACTACAAACCATCTATGACACTTCATTTACCCACAAACTTGGCCAACATCATTACTTTAACATATTAAACATGTTCCATAAACACTTGACCCGTTCACAACCCAAAATGGGTATATTTACACATTTGCCAAACGCCCCCTTAACTTTGACTATAAACACCTATAACACACTTGGACACACCGTTTGTAATACCTGAAATTCAAATAACCCGTAAAATGACCAAATTACCCCTGAAAGTATAAAACCTAATTAAATAACTTATAAATTCTGAAACAATTCCAAAACTTCTGAAAACGAACTATATCTGAAACGAACTAATTTCTGGGACAACGTTACATCATTTCGAATGTTCAAAAATTATTATGCACATTTATTATTAAAATTCCGAAATAACTATAATTAAATAAATACAATTATTAAATCTTTTATATTAAGTAATTAATATATAAAAATAAATAAAGAAAATGTCAAATAAAATCAATCCAAATTATTAGGTGATTCTAAAACCTAAATTTCTGATCTCAGCCCTCCCCTAGGTCGGTTATTCAACATATATACAATCCTATTATTTCCTAAGAAAACCCTAATCGCATAAAAGAACTAAAAACCCTAAGCGCACAAAACAAAAATCGACCAAAGCAGCCACACAACTTCTGGACGTGAACAAGCATTTTTCTGGGGATCTTGGAGGTGCAAGCAAGCTAGGAAAAATAAGGGTTTGCTCGTGGATTCGCTGGTTCGTTCGTGAAGCAGTTTTCTTGTCGAATTTTCCATACGCTAGGTAACAAATTCGTGCGCCTTGATTACACGTTCTAAATCTGATATAGCAATTTTCCTGTGATCTTTACATCCTATATAACTCATATAAATTGTGTTAATCGAATCATGCAAGCTAAACTATACGTACGAAAATTATATGAACATAGAACACGTAAATTATGAATATATGTAATCCGAACTTCTGGGCATGACAAGTATTTTATTTAGACCTCATATGAAGTAATAGATCTGGGAAAAATGTTAGAACGATTTATGGTAGCCTAGATCATGTCGTGGTAATTTTGATGTCAAAAGCGTACGTAAAAATCTAATATATGCTAAACGATTTTTTTGGGCATGTTATTTATTTTTCGTGGGTTCTTTATATGTCTTATGATCTGGGAAAAATATGAGTTTGATTTTTGGAAGCTTAGATTAAGCGTGGTGAATTTTGTGTATAACCGGATTTTGTGAAAACAAAGTAAACAAAATAAATTAAATCGTGGCTATTAGGGTTAGGGTTCTTGGGTGCAAAATCTGATCATTAATGATGTTTTAAGGATATAATAATGATGGTGCAATGATTGGTTAATAGTAGGGTTTGTATTTGTTTTTAAAAAGTGTAATCCGATTTAAAATAAAAAGTAAAAGGACCTGTTTTGACAACTTTGAAACTTCTGGGGTATTTTTGTAATGTCATATACATCTGTAGGAATGTGAGAAAAATATAACTTTGGGGTCCTAAGTGTAAATATTTCAATATATATTTGTTTTCTCTAAGAAATCCCTTAATACTTGTTTTCATAAAAATGATCCATTTTAAGAAATCCCTTAATGCTTGTTTGAATTAGGTGGGTGCTCGATCGTATGCTTAATGATGGGTTTCCAGATCCGTCAGCATGTTGCGATGCAGCTCGCAACATCGAAATTTTTCATGAGGGAGTTGGTTACAAGCGAAACCGTGATGGCGACAGGGTTCAGCATCAGAGTCAGAGTCGGGACAACAAGGGGTATTCTGGTAGGAACTTTGAACAGCGAGGTCAGTCAGATCGTGGACGTGACTATCAGGGTCAGTCAGGCAGGAGTTATGATCAGAAGAGGCACGACTCGAAGGGTCAGGATTCGAGGTCGGTTTCTAGGCAGGGGAGTGATCGTCATGGACGTAGTGACAGTCAGAAACAGTGGAAGGATCAGCCTTCCAAGGGTTATCAGCAGCAGTCTCGAGGTTCTGGATCGGGTTCTCAGACTTTACCTCCTCCTCCCATTTGTACTACTTGTGGGAAGAGTCATCCCGGACCGTGTCGTAGGGCTTCTGGTGCATGTTTCCGATGTGGGTCTTCTAAACATCGGGTGAAGGATTGCCCTAAGCATAATCCGACCCCAGCTATGCAGTATCTTCCTCCTCCTCCTTCGAATACAGGCCGTGTGTTTTCGACTACTCGGGATCAGGCAGCTAAAGCATCAGGTACCATTACTGGCATTCTGTATATTGGTGATCATACTGTATTCATATTATTTGATACTGGCGCAACACACTCTTTTATATCTGTAAAACTAGCTCATAAATTTAAAACGACTCCAACACCATTAATAAACCAACTATCTATTTCCACCCCAATGAAACACAGTGTCCTTCTCGATCATGTATATGTTAACTGTCCTCTGCGCTTTGATGACCGGATTCGTCCGGCTAACTTACTTCCCCTGGATATGATTGATTTCGATGTCATCCTGGGCATGGATTGGTTGGCTTCCCATAGAGCTACCATTGACTGTCATGCTAGGAATGTGATTTTTGGAGATCTGAACCATCCTGAATTCATTTATCATGGATTCCGCCCTCTGAAATCTGTTAAAATCGTCTCTGCTATGAAGGCACGGACCTTGATATCTCATGGTTGCCAAGGCTATTTGGCTTCTGTTAAGGATTCATCTGTTGAGACTTCTGATATTTCTGATGTTCCCATTGTTCGGGATTTTACCGATGTTTTTCCTGAGAAACTTCCTGGTCTTCCTCCGGCTAGAGAAGTTGAATTTGCTATTGATCTGATTCCCGGTGCTGAACCTATCTCTAAGGCTCCGTACCGGATGGCACCTGTCGAACTGAAAGAGTTAAAGGAGCAACTGGAAGAGTTGTTGGACTGTGGTTTTATTCGCCCTAGTGTTTCGCCATGGGGTGCTCCGGTTCTTTTCGTAAAGAAGAAGGACGGTAGTATGCGGTTGTGCATTGATTATCGTGAGTTAAATCGTATTACCATCCGAAACCGTTATCCGCTTCCTCGCATTGATGACTTGTTTGATCAGCTGCAAGGAGCCAAGGTGTTCTCCAAAATCGACTTGCGATCTGGTTATCACCAATTGAGGGTTAAAGAGCAGGATGTCTCTAAGACTGCTTTCCGTACCCGTTATGGGCACTATGAGTTTCTGGTTATGCCTTTTGGCTTAACAAATGCTTCTGCTGTGTTTATGGATTTAATGAATCGGGTCTTTCATGAATTTCTTGATAAGTTCGTCATCGTTTTCATTGATGATATTCTGGTGTATTCTAAATCGTCTGAGGAGCACGAGCAGCATTTGCGTATTGTTCTGGGCATTCTGAGGCAGCAGAAATTATTCGCGAAATTTTCTAAGTATGAGTTCTGGCTGAACCAAGTAGCTTTCCTTGGTCACGTTGTGTCTGCAGATGGTATCACCATGGATCCATCTAAGGTCGAGGCTATCACCAAGTGGCCGAGACCTACCACTGTGACTGAAGTCAGGAGTTTTCTGGGATTAGCTGGCTACTACCGGCGTTTTGTTGAAGGATTTTCTAAGTTAGCTTTGCCTTTGACTCAGTTGATGCGGAAGGGTGAAAAGTTTGTATGGACTGATGAGCATGAGCAGAGTTTTGAGGAGTTGAAACGGCGATTGGTTTCTGCACCTATTCTGACTTTACCATCGGGATCTAGAGGTTTCCAAATCTATAGTGATGCTTCTAAGAAGGGTTTGGGTTGTGTGCTTATGCAACACGGAAAGGTGATTGCCTATGCTTCGAGGCAATTGAAACCCTATGAAGAAAATTATCCAACTCATGATCTGGAGTTAGCGGCTGTTGTTTTTGCATTGAAAATCTGGAGACATTACTTGTATGGCGAATCGTGTGATATCTTCACCGATCACAAGAGTCTCAAATACATCTTTACTCAGAAGGAGCTTAATATGAGACAGAGGAGATGGTTAGAACTTCTGAAGGATTATGACACGAACATCCAGTATCATCCAGGTAAGGCTAATGTTGTTGCTGATGCACTTAGTCAGAAATCTGGAATGATTGCTAGTTTGGAGATTGATCCGCGTGTTCTCAGGGATTTGGAGCGTTTGGATGTTGAGTTGTGTGTTCGTCGTGATGTTGGTTACTGGGCTAGCTTAAAGATTGAGTCAAATCTGATGTTGCGTATTAAAGAGGCTCAGAAAGATGATGGTGAGCTTTGGGCCATTGTTCAAAATATAGAAGAGGGTAAGCAAACTGAATTCAGAGTTGATGATGATGGAGTTGTCTGGTATGAGGATCGGTTATGTGTGCCTAATGATTCTGATCTGCGTGAGGATGTGTTGACTGAGGCTCACAGCTCTCCTTTCTCTATTCATCCTGGTTCTACCAAGATGTATCGGGACCTTAAGCAGCATTTCTGGTGGAACGGTATGAAGCAAGATGTGGCGTTATTTGTGGCTAGATGTATGACTTGTCAGCAAGTTAAGATTGAGCATCAACGGGCTAGTGGTTTGTTACAGCCTTTGGAGATTCCTGCATGGAAATGGGATGAGATTTCCATGGACTTTGTTTCTGGTCTGCCTGTTACTCGTAAAAGACATGATGCGATTTGGGTGGTCGTTGATCGGCTAACTAAATCCGCTCATTTCTTACCTATCCGTATGACCTATAGTGTCAGTCAGTTGGCGGAGATTTTTCAGCAGGAAATTGTTAGATTGCATGGTATGCCTTCGTCTATTGTTTCTAATCGTGATCCTCGTTTCACTTCGCGTTTCTGGAAAGGACTTCATAAAGTTTGGGGCGCTCGTCTCAAGTTCAGTACTGCATTTCATCCCCAAACTGATGGTCAGTCTGAGAGGACCATTCAGACTTTGGAAGATATGTTACGGGCTTGTGCATTGGAATGGACCGGTAGTTGGGATGAGTATTTGTGTTTAGTGGAGTTTGCTTATAATAACAGTTGGCATGCGAGTATCCGTATGGCTCCCTTCGAGATGTTGTATGGTAGGAAATGTAGGGCTCCTGTTTATTGGAATGAAGTAGGTGAACGTTTGATTGAGGGTCCTGAGATGATCGAGATCACTAATGAAAAAGTAGCTGTGGCTAGGGAGAAATTGAAGGAGGCGCGTGCTTGTCAGAAGAGTTATGCTGATAAGCACCGTCGGGATCTGCAATTCAATGTAGGTGATCGGGTATTTCTGAAAGTATCTCCTTTCCGTGGTGTTAAGCGTTTTGGAATCAAGGGCAAGCTGAGTCCTCGATTTATTGGACCGTTTGAAATTCTGGAGCGTATTGGGGAGGTTTCTTATCGTCTGGCTTTACCTCCTCAGCTATCTCATGTGCATAACGTTTTTCATGTATCTCTTCTGAGGGGATACAATTATCATCCGTTGCATGTAGTATCTTATCCGCTTGATCAGATCCGACCTGATATGTCCTTGTCTGAAGAGCCGGAAGCGGTTCTGGATCGTCAGGAACGAGTCATGAGGAATAAAGTTATTCCGTTCGTAAAGATTCTTTGGAAGAATCACCCGGAGCGTGAGGCTACCTGGGAAACCGAGGAATCAATACGAGCTAGTTATCCGCACTTCTCGTTTTAATCTGGTATGTCTTGTTTTGTTTTCTGCTCTCTTTTCTTTCTGCTTTCTGCAAATTTCGAGGACGAAATTTTTTTGTTAGTGGGGAAGAAGTTGTAATACCTGAAATTCAGATAACCCGTAAAATGACCAAATTACCCCTGAAACCATAAAACCTAATTAAATAACTTATAAATTCTGAAACAATTCCAAAACTTCTGAAAACGAGCTATATCTGAAACGAACTAATTTCTGGGACAACGTTACATCATTTCGAATGTCCAAAAATTATTATGCACATTTATTATTAAAATTCCGAAATAACTATAATTAAATAAATACAATTATTAAATCTTTTATATTAAGTAATATATAAAAATAAATAAAGAAAATGTCAAATAAAATCAATCCAAATTATTAGGTGATTCTAAAACCTAAATTTCTGATCTCAGCCCTCCCCTAGGTCGGTTATTCAACATATATACAATCCTATTATTTCCTAAGAAAACCCTAATCGCATAAAAGAACTAAAAACCCTAAGCGCACAAAACAAAAATCGACCAAAGCAGCCACACAACTTCTGGACGTGATCAAGCATTTTTCTGGGGATCTTGGAGGTGCAAGCAAGCTAGGAAAAATAAGGGTTTGCTCGTGGATTCGCTGGTTCGTTCGTGAAGCAGTTTTCTTGTCGAATTTTCCATACGCTAGGTAACAAATTCGTACGCCTTGATTACACGTTCTAAATCTGATATAGCAATTTTCCTGTGATCTTTACATCCTATATAACTCATATAAATTGTGTTAATCGAATCATGCAAGCTAAACTATACGTACGAAAATTATATGAACATAGAACACGTAAATTATGAATATATGTAATCCAAACTTCTGGGCGTGACAAGTATTTTATTTAGACCTCATATGAAGTAATAGATCTAGGAAAAATGTTAGAACGATTTATGGTAGCCTAGATCATGTCGTGGTAATTTTGATGTCAAAAGCGTACGTAAAAATCTAATATATGCTAAACGATTTTTCTGGGCATGTTATTTATTTTTCGTGGGTTCTTTATATGTCTTATGATCTGGAAAAAATATGAGTTTGATTTTTGGAAGCTTAGATTAAGCGTGGTGAATTTTGTGTATAACCGGATTTTGTGAAAACAAAGTAAACAAAATAAATTAAATCGTGGCTATTAGGGTTAGGGTTCTTGGGTGCAAAATCTGATCATTAATGATGTTTTAAGGATATAATAATGATGGTGCAATGATTGGTTAATAGTAGGGTTTGTATTTGTTTTTAAAAAGTGTAATCCGATTTAAAATAAAAAGTAAAAGGACCTGTTTTGACAACTTTGAAACTTCTGGGGTATTTTTGTAATGTCATATACATCTGTAGGAATGTGGGAAAAATATAACTTTGGGGTCCTAAGTGTAAATATTTCAATATAATGAATTAATGGCATATTAAGGATACAAATTGAAATTAAATAAAAAGAGAGGGACTAAAAGTGTAAATCTGAAATCTTGAGGTTATTTTGAGTAAATACTGATATAAAAAGGGTAATGTGTAATTTTGAGGATTTATGGGCTAAATATGTAATTGTTATGAAATTATGATTTAATATATATGTTTTGTAAACTTAAAAGACTAAATATGTAAATTCTGAATTCTGAGGGGTCTAATCTGTAATGTACTAAGTTCTGATGATATATTCTGTAATTATGAAATATAATATGTTTGTTTGGTAAATATGGATATTGTAGGGTTTAATTTGTAAAATATGTAAATATAAGGTTGGTTTTGTAAATTATATAACTAAAGGGGTATAATCTGTAAATTATGAAACTAAAGGGATTATGATGTCATTCTGAATAAAATGAGTATATAATTCTGTAACTTAAAGTATTTTTCACTTAAGACCTTTGAATTAGATGAATTTACATTTAAAACCCTAAACTTTGTGATCATGTCATAATTAACCCTAAACTTCTGTAACTTGATAAAATATACTGTTATTCCATAATAATCTTTGAATAAGGGTTCAACCTAATCTGAAATGGTAATATTTGTTAATTCTGGAAACCTGCTAATTATGGGAACTTACTAAATCTGGAAAGTTACTAAAAATAGAAAGTACTTAAAATGGAAAGGAAAACTAAAAGTAATAATCTGAAATAGAATCTTTAGTAATTCTGTCTTCCTCTTCCTTAGGTGTGAAGAAGGAGAAGTCCTGATCTTATTTCTGTGTTTGTTTGCTTGTCTGTTGTGCTAATAAGGTACAGATATTCTGCCCTTTTTCAGTAAGGGTGTTTCTTTCCCTTTTCTCTCAGTATTTCATTTTCCTTATTAGGATTCCCTATACCATTGCTATGTTTCCCCTCTGTTTGTGAATCTTTGTTGTGATCTGTTTGACTTGAACCTTTGTTTGAACCTTCTGCTATGATTCTGTATTCTGAACCTTTGCATAAACTCTGATTTGAACCTTTGACATTTATTTCTGGATTTTGACATGAACCTTTTTGCCATGTACCCTTAAGACATGACTTTCTGATTTTGATAGTACATTTGACCTCTGAACTCTGACCTACAGTTTGATATCCGAGCCAATCACTAGGCATGAGGGTTTCATGTCCATGTCATTGATGCACCGATGGCATGACTCTAGGGTAGGAGAGTGATGACCTATCCCGTCCCTGACTTTATTTTATCTGGTGTGTTAAGGAGTTTCTGGCCACCTGGGGCGCATGGATGCATCCTAGTTCTGACTCTGTTATCTGTTATCTGTTATCTGTTTATGTTATATGTTTATTATTATATCTGGTGACTGATGGTGTGTGCGATACACGTCTCTCACATTATCTGGGAGTTGGCCACTCTACACAGGTTTGTTGCATTATATGGTTATGCTATGGTATTATCTGTTATCTGGGCTCGTGATGGATTTCTGTTTTCCCTAAACCTGATTTGTTTCATTATCTCTTTCTCATTCTTTTCTTTTTCCTTATTTCCTTTCCTATTCTTTCACTTTGATTCTGTATCTGTATGATCTGTATTCCTGATTTGTTCTGTACTGCTATCTGTTATCATTTCTGTTATCTATATATCTGTTCACTGAGCTCTTGTAGCTCAGCCGCATTTCTTTTCCTGCGGCAGGTACTTAAGCTAGGAAGCTGGGTTTTAGCTTTGGGATGAGAGCAATCTGACTTGGAGTTTTGACCTTAGTGATTTTAGCTTTACCATTTGGACTTCTATTTATTTTGATATGCCATTGTTTAGGCATTTGAATATTGGATTTTGTACTTCAGTTATTTTGTCTTGCATTTGATATAAGTCATGTTGACTTATTTTGGATTTAATGTTAAGACTTCCGCTGTTTTATTATTGTATGCTATGTTTGTTCTGATGTGAAACCATATACTTGTGACATCTTTGCCCTTGTCGAGCTGGGGTGTTACACCGTTGACCACCCAAACTTTACGACGACCTTGACACACGTTCGACAAATCATAAGAAAGACTCTCGGGGTACAACCTTGACACTTGAGCTCGGTATTCTACCTAGCTCCTAGCGTATATTATCTTCCAAACCGCTTTTCAATCCGAAAGCTATAATCTAAGCCAAGCTACCTTCATCCCAATTAACCTACAAAACATTAACAACTAAAAGGGGGTAAGCTTACGCTTAGTAAGTAACCCAACATAAAACACATATCATACACATACTTTCACATAAGCATCATAACCGCTTTAAAGGCTTCTAAGCTACAACATCCAAACCATATCACACATATCCTCATAACATAACTAATAACGAATCACAACAACCATAACTAACCACATACCTTAATTAATCCAAAGCCCAAAAGCTAACATACTCATAGCCAAAATTACTAGCCACCAATTTCCAACTTACAATCATTCTAAATCCAAGTCTCATGGTCTCACACAATCATAATACATATATGATAAATACATACATAACACATGTTTTAGGGAGAGTTACTTACCTTCAATCTAAGCTAACTATCGTATCATTATTCCACCACCATCATCATCATCCCCACTAGTCACCATCATCATCATCATTACTTCCTAACCATAACCATCATCAAAACTTATTATCACAACATATCATAATCAAGGGATTATAAAACCCATTTAACTTACCCATCATCTTTTCTATGTCATCACATGATCATCCCATGATCATGTGATCAAAACCCACTTAACCCACAAACTTTAACCTCATAATCATCATAATAAGGATAATGCTTACTTGGTAAATCATTGCTAATGAAGGCTATGGGCATTTAATCTTCATCTTCTTCACCTTTGGACATCATCTAACTTTCCCTCTCTTTTTCTCCTTCCTAAGAACCGGACTTCACCAAGCCTCAAGAATAATATGGATTTCTCTAGAAATCCCTAGACATTTCTTATCTAAACACAAGTTTGGGCCATTGGCAAGAATAGCCCCTCAAGTCTCTTTCCTCCTATTTTAGCCACAACTAACTTATAACACATAATTAACACTTGGCAACCTAGGTCCCTTTAGTTTATGCATCATATTTTATATTACTACATTAGTCATACTTTGACTATTAATTTGACCATCGGGTTTGACTTCCACATAACTTTGTTGACCAACCAATCACATAAAGTCCTTAGCATATTCCATCTACGGTGGGGCCTACTCGTAACCGGGATACGGGTCTAACATTAACATCACATATTCCATATTTAACAACACTTTTTATAAATATAATTATCAAAAAAGTATGAGTAACGAGTTCATTAAATGTTATTTTACAGTTTACACAAATGACGAGACTTAAACACAACCTATATGGATTGTTATTTTGAAGATAGCATGATCTTGTTGGATTGACATCTTAAGATGATCACGATTCCATGTCAGATTTTGTTCCTAAAAGTAGGCAACACCTACACATTCTCGTTGCTTATTGCCGTAGAATCGTAAGGTTTTAAATTGAAATCCTGAAACTTATACTAATTTTTTATTATAAATTTCAAACCAAAAGGTAAGCTCATTTTGGTAGAATAGTCATAGTCATATATCATAAAACTGATGTCGATTATACATATTTGGATGTTGAATGATCTCTTTGAGATAATTATACCTTAAACTTCATAAACTTTTGTTAGTTTTGATTGCCTGCTTAATAACCAAACAAGTATAACATGATATTGAGAGTTGGCCTACTTTGCTAACACCATAACCCGATTAAGGAAAAAATAATCAAATAGTAATGAAGTTTCATTAGTGTTCTGATTTAGTCACTCATACTTTTTTTGATAGTGTTTAACCACTCAAGTTTCACAAGTGTTCCATTCTTATGCAATTTTTCAAATCTTTTAGCCATTTAAGATGACATGTCCATTCTTGATGACATGTATACCTTGTGTTGCTGACATGGACATATGAGTTGGCAATTATGGGTTTTATGGAAAGAAAAAAAAAGTGTTTTGCAAATACTGCATATACGATTTGTAAGATTTAAATATTTAGTTGTTCCCAAACGAAGTTAAATGGTAACGTGTGTCAATATACTAGAATGCTAACCATTCTTTTTATTTCATTGATTTGTATTTCAACAAAATAAAGAGATTTACCTTTAATATGGCAATAGTGCTCTTGTGCTCTTAACTTCTGTATTGGATCAATACATATGGATCTATTTTGTCTGCACTAAAATGAATAAAGAGTATAACGTTATTTGCATTTTTGTAAATATGATTCAACATCAATTATATGGTAATTACTTTGCTAGAATCATTATCACTTAGTAGATTAATAACATACTGAGGGTTAGAACTTTCTCAATAATCATTCGCTCCCACCAGTACCAAACACGAGTACCAAGTACCAACACCAATAATCCCAAACACCAGTTATCCTAAACATCACTTAGTTTTCCCAAACACCAGAACCAACACTTTCTCAACTACCTGTGCAGCAGACAACCTTGTACAGCATTTCCAAATTTGACAGACCACAACAACGATAATAAAACCACACGCCAAGGACCACAGGGAGTATTGCATAGCATGCAGTAGAAATAGATCAGCAACATACCAATAGACATAAAAATATTTGACTGCACTGAAACCCACTGACCATCTGAACAACCTCAAAACAAATCTTAGCATTTTATTTGGCCATTAACACCCATCCAATTTAAGCAGTTTGTTTGGCCACAAACACCATAACTACACCAAAAAAAAAAAAAAAAAAAACTCTAGTCCGGTTTTGGCCGGTCTGGTCTCGGTCTAAGGTTTTGGGCTACTTCGGTCTCGGTCTGGTCCGGTTTTGGACCGTTGATCACCTCTAGTGATAGATGCACTATAATAAAAATATCAACGTTATCATAACTCTGGGTGTAATGTTTGGATCTTATGACGAGGTCTAACTCGGACGGCAAGTACCAATCGCCTATAGATTGTTTGGTGAGGTGAGCCATGTATAAATCATGTTAACTATATAATTTACCACAATATGATTTTTTTTATTATTACATTACACAAGATTTTTTTGACATTTTAACGTGGAAGATATTCAAACTCCAATTGCATTGCCTATCTTTTCCATGCAATGAAAACTTTTTATAGGGGGTTACTTTTGTGAAACTTCCCACATAAAGTAAAGAGAAGAAGCTTACTTGCTTATATATTGTGGTGAATATAGTTTAATAAGTTGAGATGAGATTAGTATTATGTTGTTGGTTTCACATTCTCGTTGTTGTTATTTATGGAGAAAATAAACAACGTCGATATTGTTGAACAAACAATTTATATAAAATCTAACTTTTGTGGTCATTTTATTGAGAAATCTATTTTCAACATATATGCAATTAGCAAGTCACCTTATCCTTAATTTCCTATTAGCAATTAAAATGATGAATTTCATTCTATTAGTAAGGATTTTTCTAACTTGTGTCATAAGGGCATAAGTTAAGCACACCAAAAAGTACTCAGGGACTCACACAAAAGTACAGAAAAATGTACTTTTGTGTGAATTCCTAAGTATTTTTTCGTAGGTCCCATAGTACTTTTGGTGTGCTTAACTTGTGCCCTAGAAAAAACCTTAACTTTTGTACAATTACATACATCAATTAACTGGTCAATAAATACAGTTAATACAATTATTAAAACACCCCTTAGACCAAGAGTAGTGGTGAGGGAGTGGGTTGGGGCAAATTGCGACAAGTGTCCATTGTAAATAATGAAAGTTTTTTACAAAATGGGAGTAGTGGGTTTGGGGCGTTGAAGCTGAGTGTGATGATTACTTTTTTTTTTTTTTTATTTACTTAACATCTTTTATTTTTATTTATTTATTTTTTTTGACACTTTAAAAATACAAATTACATCGTTAAAGATTAAAAATTAGATTTAAATTACTTAAACATAAAAAAAAAAAAAAAAAAAAAAAAAAATTAAAAATACTTGGCGTTAAAGATAAGGATTGACTGTTAATATTGAATTTTTACCACTGTTAACGCGTCAGAATTCAATGTTAACATTCAATTTTTTACACTTTTTACGTTAACGTTTACCTGTTTTGGCGTTAAAGTTTACCTTTGACCTAATGTTTAACGTTAACGTTTACCTATAAATACCACACTTTTTACCTTTTAACCTCACAAACTTTAACCCTAAAAAGTCCATCTTGCCGTCAACGATCACAATCACAAAAAAAAAAAAATAATAATAAAAAAAAAATGGCTAGCGATTCACGTTCTGCATGGGAAGAACACGAAGAAATGGCCTTGGTCAATTCTTACTTGAACGTATCCGACGTGCGGGCGGAGACTAATGATACCAAAAAAGGCTCTTGGGCGGGTGAAGCGCGATTTTCACCTCTCGCTTGGTAGAGAGAACGAGTACCGGAACATGGACATGATCACCTCGAAGTGGCATGCGCTTCGGGCAGACATGTTCGAGTTTGAACGGTGTTATCGTGAGTGTGCCAACGAGCTGGATGACGAGGATGACCAACTGGAGGACGCGATCAAACTGTTGAAGGAGAGACACAGCGGGGTCGAGTTCAAGCACCTCGCCAGCTAGACAATCGCGAAGCACCATATGGGAACAAATATATTTAATTTTTAGGTTGTTTGTTTTTGTTTTTTGTTTTTTTAATTTTAATAAAATGTATGTTTTTTCTTTAATGGAATTTTTGTTTTGTTTTGTTTTGTTTTGTTTTGTTTTGTTAGCGGAATGTTTTTTATTTTCCCTTCTCATTTAACGGAATAAAAGTAAATAAAAAGTAAATAAAATTACATTTTAAAAGAATAAAAGTAAATAAAAAAGTAAACAAACAAACTTCAACGAGCGTTGTTCAATCAACGGGCGTTGATTTTAATTTGATTCAACGGGCTTCAACGCTTGATGGGGGTGGTCCAACGGGCGTTGAAAGGGCAACTAAGCCCACTTCAACGCCCACTACTCTTGGTCTTACATAACAAAATACAAATTATCAGGCATATTCTAAATTTATGCATTAAATGTCACTAATACAAGTGTAACTTTATTTTCAGAACCCTCTTAAGTGCGGGAACTGCGAGAACCCACTTTGAACCGTTAGATTCTTTGATCAATGTCTATGATTGATTGTGCCATTAATGTAATTAACTGAAAGATTAGACCACTCTTTGTAAAATTGAAAGGGCAATAAAGGAATTTCATGTTATTCATTTTAAAAACCGTCCACTTTTTTAGGGTATGATTAAATACTAATTAGGGCAAACAAAACAAACTCATATTCAATTTGTTTATCTCCTGCAGCCTCCAAAAAACCACCTCCTTCAACTTTGATTTCAATTGATGATTAAATCATCTATTGATCCCTGAAAGATGGGTTGCCTTCACTTGATAATTAAATCTTTGATCCAACACTAGTTTTGAAGAAGGAGCAGATTCGATGTTACATGAGCAGATTCAAAGAAGTCAGTAGCAGTTTTGGAGCAGATCTGGTAAATTGGTTGTTTTGGTGGTCAACGTGAGGTAATCATTATTAATTTGGTATTGAATCTGTTATTAATTGTGAAGATATCGTACTACAATTAATTAATAGATTGATCTGATTGGCTGAGTTAATTTTATTACCTCGTATTGGTTTGATTGATCGGTTGCTGATGGTCCTTGTCGTTATTAATTAAATTAGTCGAAAGTTTATTGTTTAATATGTGGCGACAAAGTCTCGTACTGATTGATCTAATGAAATCGATGGGGTTGACTGAGATAGTGACAAATTGGTGATTATTAAATTGGTTGTCGTGTACTACTATTGGGATGATCATGTGGGGTCAATGGTATTATACGCATGTTCAGTGGTGAGTTTGTGGCATGTTTGTGATATATTCGTGTGGGACTGATTTATTGCTTGATTGTCGTTTGTGAAGAATTGGGGGTTATTCTCTCTACTGCTGTTGACTAGTTTGGTGTTGACTACGTGTTTATTGGTCAGCGTGTGATTGTGAGGCATGAATTAATTGGTATACTACCTCGTACTGATACAGTAGGACAAAACTTTTATTGAAGAATTGGGGGTTATTGTCTCTACTGTCGTTTGTGAACATACTTGTTTGAACATACTTGTTTTTCAGTACACATTTTGGTTTTCATAGAACATACATGTTATTCATTGAACATACTTGTTTTTACATTGAATATGGCTGTTTTTCATGTTATTAACATATATGTTATTCGGTACACATTTTGGTTTTCATAGAACATACATGTTATTTAGTACACATTTTGGTTTTCATAGAACATACATGTTATTCAGTACACATTTTGAGTCGGTGCAAATACGTAAGTAGGTGCATACGTGTTTTAAAGTTAACTTAAAATTCATTGGAATGGTGCATGTGTGTTTTAAATGGATGCATATATGTTTTAGATTGTGCATATATGTAAGGCTAGTTATTATGATTAAAAAGTTACTTACACTATTTGGTTAAGGTTTAATTGTTTTTGGGCATGTTTGTATCAGATTAATGAAGATGGTGATAGCAATGAAGATCTAGAAGTGGATGCACACATAGATACAATGCGGCGTTTGAAGAAATATGATTATTGAATGCGTGCATATATGTCCAACTTCTAAAAATGTTGATAATAATGAGTGTGCACATATGTCCGTTTTCGTTATATATATTAGTGCAGGCATGTATTGATCGCTAAGATTCATGTATTTATACTTTTTAGAAATTTGTTTTTTAATTGTATTTCAATTGATATTGAATTTTGTATGTAACATCTATGTTCTTGTTTTGTTATAAATTTACATTATCTAAAAAACACATATGCACCTTACTATTTGAAAAACATGCATGTTCTAAAATTATTCAAAAACACCTACGCACTACATCTGGAAAATAAAATGAAAAAATTTGTACATAAAAACACATATGCACTACTTCTGGAAAATAACATTTCTTAAAAAAAAAAAAAAAAAAAAAAAAAAAAAAAAAAAAAAAAGTCTTTTTACTAAAATAAAAAATAAAAAAAATTCCGAATTTTATTATTTATAAAAAACATGAATTAAAAAAAAGAAAAAAAAAAAAAGTAATATGAAAATGTCTTTTACTATTATACCCTTTTGAATTAAATAAAAATAACAAAATACATGGAGCATTAAATGATGTACATTGTGTATTATTAGTTGTAAAAAGGTGCTTCTCGCAGTTCCCGCACTTAAGAGGGTTCTGAAAATAAAGCCCCCCTAATACAAATAATAAAGCATATTATATATCAACGGAGCTGCATCCTAATAACTACAATAGATAATTCTTTTATATGACGCTAGGGGTGGAAACGAGCCGAGCCGCTCGTGAAAAGCTCAGGATCAGATCGGTAAAAAGCTCAAAAAAGCCGAGCCTAAACGAGCTCGAGCCCGAGTTCAAGCCTAAGTTTTGGATCATTTAATAATCGAGCTTAACCCCGAGCTTTATATACAAAGATCGATTAGGCTCACGAGCCCTAAAAATATATACGTATATATATTTTCTATAAATATAACCATGTATAAACGAGCTTAAAAAAATAAATGAGCTCGAGCATAGCGTGATTAACGAGCCTTCGAGTTTTATTTCATTCAACACGTTATATAAGTTAGTCGAGCTCGAGCTTGTGAAAATTTTCACCAGCCGAGCTCGAGCTCAAAATATAAGGCTCAAAACGAGCTCAAGCACAAGCTCGAGCTCTGGCAGGCTAGGCTCGGCTCGTTTCTACCCCTATGGCCCTATGTAACACTAAATAAACTTGTTTGAGTTGGCATCATGATACCTTTGGGGTGACAACTTTTGGATAAAAAGTATAAACCTCATGATACCTTTGGGGTAATGTCTCATTCTAATGACGAGGTCTAACTCGGACGGAACCAATTGTCTCTAGATCTAGCCGTTTAATGATTGATACATAAATTAGTTTAATATTGTACTATAACACAACATGCCATCTTTTATTACATTACACTATATTTTCTTTGACATTTTACAAAATACATGGAGGATATCTAACTCCAATTACATTGTCACTAAATAATTGTACAATTACGACAACAATAACCGTACTTGAATTTGATATCAATTTTCTCTAGCTTGATAAGAAAAGAAAATCGATGTGTGATAAGAAGATATCCAACATAAGTTTTTTTATAGGGTTTTACTTTTATGCTACTTGTTTTAAGTTTTTAATCCCACATGGGTAACGAAAAAGGACAAATTATTTGAAAAAACATCATACTTGACACAAATGTGTGTTTCGCGTAGCGAACAAAAAAATTGAGATTTTGACTATCATACTCGACTAATTTGTCTTTTTTGGGCATTATAACCATTTTACCCTTCCAAGTTACATATATGGTCCCTGTGGGTTTGCGAAAATTGCATCCACCGTCCCTAGGCTAAATTACATAAATGGTCTCTGTCCCTACGCTAAATTGCGTCGAACGTTCCTATTTTTTTTCGATTTTTTTTCCAATTAATTTTTTAGATTTTTTTCTGAAATGTTTTTTCGAAATTATTATTTTTAGAAATTTTTTTAGAATATTTTTTCGAAAAAAATTATTTCAGAAAAAAAATGGAAAAAAAAATATTTTTCTAAAAAAATTATTTCAGAAAAAAATTTCTAAAAATTTTTTTTTTCGAAAAAATTTTCTAAAAAAATTATTTCAGAAAAAATAATCGGAAAAAAAAATTTAATTTCGAAATAAAAAATAATTTTTCTAAAAAAATTATTTCTGATCAAAAAATTCAAAAAAAATTATTTCACGAAAAAAATATTTCTAAAAAAAATAATTTCAGAAAAAAATAAGAGAAAAGTCCAAAATACATCCCTGTGGTTTGCCAAAAGCCCGCTTTACATCCTTTTTCTTTTTTTTGGAACAAAATCATCCACCGTTAGTAAAGTTGGCACAAATACATCACTCAGTTAGTAATATCAGTTACTATGGACTAACGATGCAAATGATTTTCCGTTATCTCCTAACAAGAGTTAAAATAGTTGCATCGTTACTCCTCATTGAGTTAAAATATTTGCATCGTTAGTCCTCATTGACTATAGAGTTAAAATATTTGCATCGTTAGTCCTCCTTAAGTTAAAATTTTTGCATCGTTAGTCGTTTGTTACGTTTTCGTCCGCTTTTTTACGTTTTCGTCTGATTTTTTACGTTTTCGTCTTATTTTTTACGTTTTCGTCCGATTTTTTACGTTTTCGTCTGTTTTTTTTACGTTTTCATCCGATTTTTTACATTTTCGTCTGTTTTTTTACGTTTTCGTCCGATTTTTTACGTTTTCGTCCGATTTTTTTTGTTTTCGTCCGATTTTTTACGTTTTCATCTGTTTTTTTACGTTTTCGTCTGTTTTTTTACGTTTTCGTCCGATTTTTTACATTTTCGTCTGTCTTTTTACGTTTTCATCCATTTTTATACGTTTTCGTCCGCTTTTTTTACGTTTTCGTATGATTTTTTACGTTTTCGTTCGATTTTTTTACGTTTTCGTCTGTTTTTTTTATGTTTTCGTCCGATTTTTTACGTTTTCGTCTGTTTTTTTACGTTTTCGTCCGATTTTTTACGTTTTCGTCCGATTTTTTTCGTTTTCGTCCGATTTTTTACGTTTTCATCTGTTTTTTTATGTTTTCGTCTTTTTTTTACGTTTTCGTCCGATTTTTTACATTTTCGTCTGTCTTTTTACGTTTTCATCCATTTTTATACGTTTTCGTCCGCTTTGGGCTTGTTTGTGGACCTATATTGTTCACAATATCTTACTGGTTGCCTAACATGTTTTAGACATAACCTGTTCTTCTTCATCACTATCAGTTGTACAGTGTTCAACAACTATAGCATCTAATTTCTTAACAAAGGACACCTTGTCCTGATAAAGTAAAGGTTTGTTCAAACTTTCACTTACTTTTTCTATCTTAAGACTCTCAGTAGTCTTAGAACCATATTCCATTATTGGTTCTTGAAACTCAGGTAAGCCTGAATTTTTTAAGTCAATCCCTGGGGGATTTGGGATACCTCTATAAGGAGGTGGGACACTCTTATATCCTAGTCCTGATTTAGTTTTGTTATTCACTTGACAATCAATTATGTTGTATACACCTCTAGAGGCATGTTCTAGAGAAATACAGTCAAATGAATGTTTCCATTTGCTTCTTTGATCCTATCCTATCTTTTTACATTTTCATCCATTTTTATACAAGATGGATGAAAACGTAAAAAGACAGACGAAAATGTAAAAAATCGGACAAAAACGTAAAAAAACAGACGAAAACGTTAAAAAAACAGATGAAAACGTAAAAAATCGGACGAAAACGTAAAAAAACAGACGAAAATGTAAAAAATCGGACGAAAACGTAAAAAATCGGACGAAAACATAAAAAAAACAGACGAAAACGTAAAAAAATCGGACGAAAAACGTAAAAAATTGGACGAAAACGTAAAAAATCAGACGAAAACGTAAAAAAAGCGGACGAAAACGTATAAAAATGGATGAAAACGTAAAAAGACATACGAAAATGTAAAAAATCGGACGAAAACGTAAAAAACAGACGGATGAAAACGTAAAAAAATCGGACAAAACGAAAAAAAATTGGACGAAAACGTAAAAAATCAGACGAAAACGTAAAAAAAACAGACGAAAACGTAAAAAATCGGACAAAAACGTAAAAAATCGGTCGAAAACGTAAAAAATCGGATGAAAACGTAAGAAATCAGACGAAAACGTAAAAAAGCGGACGAAAATGTATAAAAAGCGGATGAAAACATAAAAAGACAGACGAAAACGTAAAAAATCAGACGAAAACGTAAAAAAACAGACGAAAACGTAAAAAAAAAGATGAAAACGTAAAAAATCGGACGAAAACGAAAAAAATCGGACGAAAACGTAAAAAAATCGGACGAAAACGTAAAAAAACAGACGAAAACGTAAAAAATCGGACGAAAATGTAAAAAATCGGACGAAAACGTAAAAAAACATACGAAAACGTAACAAAGGACTAACGATGCAAAAATTTAACTTCAGGAGGACTAACGATGCAAATATTTTAACTCTATAGTCAATGAGGACTAACGATGCAAATATTTTAACTCAATGAGGAGTAACGTTGCAACTATTTTAACTCTTGTTAGGAGATAACGGAAAATCATTTGCATCGTTAGTCAATAGTATCTGATATTACTAACTGAGGGATGTATTTGTGCCAACTTTACTAACGGTGGATGATTTTGTTCCAAAAAAAAGAAAAAGGATGTAAAGCGGGCTTTTGGCAAACCACAGGGATGTATTTTGGACTTTTCTCAAAAAATAATTTCGAAAAAAATTTCAGAAAAAAAAAATTCGAAAAAAAAATTGGAAAAAAAAAATCGAAAAAAAATAGGGACGTTGGACGCAATTTAGCTTAGGGACATGGTCCATTTATGTAATTTAGCTTAGAGACGGTGGATGCAATTCTAAAAATCAAGGGTAAAATGGTCATTACCACAAGTAGACTAAAATGTCAAGTTTGATACTCAAAATCTCAATTTTTTTTGTTCGCTACGCGAAACACACATTTGTGGCAAGTATGATGTTTTTTCAAAGAATTTGCCCAATAAAAAAAGTTTAG
The DNA here is from genome assembly GCA_021014915.2 of Artemisia tridentata subsp. tridentata. Classification (NCBI taxonomy): domain Eukaryota; kingdom Viridiplantae; phylum Streptophyta; class Magnoliopsida; order Asterales; family Asteraceae; genus Artemisia; species Artemisia tridentata. The sequence goes on along the minus strand of CP139509.1, from coordinate 513,150,893 downwards.
CTTACTCATATGATGCAGTAAATATGAGCAACCAGGTTCAGATTAGAATTATGTTGTTGGTTTCTATTGCTCAATGTTGTTTAAAGAATAAAAAGAATGTAGAATCATAGTAACTATCAAATCATACAAATTTCAAAGTTTTAGGAACTAGGTCGGTAGTGTAATTGTTTATAGGTGCGCCATTATATCTTTGAGGCAATGTCGAGATCAGATGGTGAGATCTAACTCAGACGACCTGTACAAATCGTTTGTAGGCTGAGCCGTTTGACGGGCGTATAGAAATCAGTTTAACATGCCATTTTTTTTACAATACACTAGATGTTCATTATCAATCTTCACTAACTTGATAAGAAAAGAAAATCGATGTGTACAAAAAAGTTAAATACCAATATTTTATTACGCCAACAAAAGATGTTATCACAAGTGTCTTTAGAAAAACTTTTTTAAGGGAGTTACGAAACTTGTTTGAAGTTCTAGTCCCACATTAGGTAAGGGGAAGAAATTTTCCTTAGTTATATATGTTGTTTAATATGGCTTAAATACATCCCAATAACTATAAAATAATACTTAAAAATATTTGAACTAAGAAAATGTAATTTGATTTCTTTTAATGTTATAGTAGCTTCAAAAGTAGTAAATGCTTTAATGTGACGGCCATAAATGTCTGTTAGATTAATACATACTTAAAGAAAAGAAAAAAGTTATTATAAAAAGAACACGTACAAATAGATTACAAGACTGCATAGTACAAACGTGTAGACTTACTCTTTTTTTTTTTTTTTTTTTTTTTTTTTTTTTTTTTTTTTTTTTTTTAATAAGAAACGCAACATATTATTGAGAACCTTGAAAGAAAACTAAATTGTGTAGAAATGGAAAAGGATGTTACGAATGAGATTAGTAGTGATTGTTTAGAGACACACGATAATAACGGTATAAAACTCATCATAACTCTCGTTGTAATGTTCAGATCCGATGACGAGGTCTAACTCGGACGGCATGTACCAATCGTCTATGGATTGAGCCATTTGTTGAGTCGTGCATAAATCAGTTTAACTATGCAATTTACCACTACATGCCATTTTTTTTGTTACATTACACAAGATTTTCTTGACATTTTAGCCAAATCTACAGAGGATATTCAACTCCAATTGCATTGCGTATCTTTCATGTGCAGATCAGTATGTCTAAGCAAACTTTTCATATGAGGTTACTTTTGTCAAACTTCCCACATGGAGTAAAGAGAAGAAGCTTTCCTTATATATTATGGTGAACATGATTTGAATAAGTTGAGATTAGTATTATATTGCTGGTTTCACATGTTCGATGTTGTTTATGGAGAAAAGAAACAATGTTGTATATGTTCAATTGTTCATCATCAGTTCATATAACATCAAAAAATCTTGTCATCTTATTGAGAAGTCTAGTTTTTATAGGCAATTAGCAAGTCACCTTATCCGTAATTTCCTATTAGCAATTAACATGATGAATCAATATCATTCTATTAGTAATTACTCCTTTCATATACAAAAAGTGTTCACCTCATTATTTACATGGGGTTATTTTTGTGAAACTTCCCACATGAAGTAAAGTCTGAGGGGGCAGGGTTTACCCCTATTAATCGTCGTGCCTTCGGGCGGATTAGTAGGGGGTTTTCCCCCCATTGGGTATTTGAATAGACATTCCTACTTCGAGGGAGCTCTCTAGCGCGGGCCCGGTTAAGACAACGTAAGCTAGATCTCCCGCTGTCGAATCACGACACGAAGTTTCAAGCGAAATTCACCTTTCAAAAAAAAAAAAAAAAAAAAACTTTGCTTACTTATATATTGTGGTGAATGTGGCTTTAATAAGTTGAGATTAGCATTATTTTGTTGGTTTCATACTTTCACATGTTCAATGTTGTTTACGGGGAAAAGAAACAACGTTGAAATTTGTGAATCAACAATTCATGTAACATCTAAATTTTTTGTAGTCTATCTTTTATATACAATTAAAAGTCACCATTCCCTTAATTTTCTATTAGCAATTAACATAGTGAATATCTCAATGACTACAATAGGTAATACTTATAAATATTTGAACTACGAAATTGCAATTTATAACGTTATAGTAGTTTTAATAATAATACTTTTATGTGACACTAAATAACCTTGTTTGAGTTGGCATCAAATGTCTAATAGCCTCAAAAGAAACAAAATGGCCATAGAAAGAACACAGGCAAATATAAATTACAATAATGTGTAATAGACTTGAAAAAAAATCCCAATTTTTGTAATCGACTTATTCATCTTTTTGCTTAATTTGTAATTTTGATTGTTTAAATCAAATAAGACGGGGATACAATGTTTATGTTTAGTGAGTGTATGATGGTGATGGGTTGTCTTAATACAAGTATGTTTAGAAATCAAATATCTATTTCCAACAGACTGATCTAGCTTCGCCACATTGATAGTGAATGGTGAACTCCGATTACACTGTCACTAAATAACCAAACTTGAGTTTGGTATCAATATTCTCTAACTTTAAGAAAACAAAATCAATGTGTGATAAGAGAAGATAAATAAGATTTGATTACGTCAACAAAAATTAAATTTTTATATGAGGTTACTCCTGTGAAACTTGTTTTAAATTGCAATCCCACATGGGATAAAGAGAAAAAGTTTAGCTTACTTATACGCTCTAGTAAATATGTCTAAATTAGTTGAGATTAGTATTATGTTGTTGGTTCTATAGATGTTGTTTAAAGAAATAGAAAAAAACATCTCCTAAGACTGGACCTAATAATTTCATACATAATCTGGACCTTTTTGTCATTTTTACTACAATAAATAGGTCGTGATACGCTTATGTTGTTGACTTCGAGTGTCGAATGTCCTTTAAAGAAAAATAAAGAACATCGAATCATAGTAATTGGTAAATTCATACGGGATACGAACTTTTTGTCATTTTCACTATAGTTAATAATACTTATTAATGTTTCGACTTTTTGTCAATATATTGAAGGATTCAATCGTCATCCGAAACTTGTGTGTCAATATTGTAACTTTTAGTGTTCGAGACATGGTAAGTGTATATGTTTGCACCAAATAAAAGTTAAAGTGTGCTTGGTTGGACCTATTAAAGCATAAGGAATGGTAACACTAATGAATATAAATGGTTGATTAACTATAATGCAATGAGTCATAATCCACTACTTAAATGTGTTTACATAAACACTACACAACCGATTCGATAAAGTTAGTAACTTTCAATCCCCAACTCGTTCTTTATAATTAGTCAAATTCCTTTGTTACAACTTATGTATCAGTATCATTTGATCATTATAAAATTGAATTGATTTTAGTCAATATAGGCTAAAAGTTGGTTTTGAGTAAAAAGTATAAAAACACATGTGACGATTTTGTAAAAGAAAAAACATAAAAAATGGTAATCAATAAAACTTTAACCGTTGAATTTATAATAAATTATGTGGACTTAAGACTACTCATAATGGTTACACCCTTTCACTGTGGAAAACTAGAAGGGGGTTGAATAGTTTTTGTCGATTTATCGTTAATTATAAAAGTTTCTTTGTGAAAAACTGAGATTCAATTACTTGTGAAATCAATCAATACTAATATGAACACTAAACTATACTATCAAGTATGAACAACAAATACAAAGAGTAGAGATGGAAAGATCAAACCAAGAGAAAGAGATTTATAGTGGTTCGGAAACGAAGCTCTTCTTCGCCCTACTCCACTCCCCGAGTACCCAACTCGAGAGTTCCAAACACTATGTCAACAAGCTCCCTTTAGGCCGAAAAAATCGTACAACGTCGCTTATCACTATTTCCGACACTAAGCTAAATGTCGAGCACTAAGTAAATATTTCCAGCCAAGGAGACATTTTATTTCAAAATCAATCAAATTACTTTTCTTTTCCTTCTTAAATTATTTACAATGTGTTCTCGAGTATTGATTAAGGAAGGAAAGAAAAGAAAATAAAAAGAAACAGAAAAAGTTGTGTTCTTCAGTTTCAGTTAAGGAGAAAAAGAAAATGAAAAAGTGTGAAAAATAGTGTAATTTGGGTGAGTTTTAAAGGAAAGTGTTTCCCCCCAAAAGTGGGGTGAAAAGGTTTACTTCACATTGTTTTACTTTTCTTTATTAAAAAAAAAGCGTTAAACCCACGGATTGGTCATGAACTTTCCAAAATTTTCAACTGTTGGTAATGAACTTTGAAAAATACTATTATCACCATCCAAACCTTTTTGTACTGAAAAATATTACCTACATGAGAAACGAGATAAAAAGTATATTACCAATATGAGAACCGAGATAAAAGTACATTATTTATATGAGAACCGAGATAAAAAGTATATTACCAATATGAGGACCAAGATAAAAGTTTGAATGGTGATAAAAGTATTTTTCAAAGTTCATTAACTACAATTGAAAATTTTGGAAAATTTATGACCCATGGAACACATTGTTACTTTCTTTGCTTAAGTGATATAGATGTAGGGGCTGTTTGATAAAAAATATGATTTAGCACTGAATGAATCATAGCTGCTGAATGATTCCAAGATGCTGAGTGAACCTGATTCTGAGTGAAAATGATTGTTTGATATTTGTCCCGAATGAGCAATCTGAGCTGCATGAAAGTACCAATTTAACCTTCTGTCTGATTTTGTATTGAACAAAATATACCATTTGATAAAAAATTATTAACTCGAATAAAAATGTAATATAAAGAAAGCAATGTTGGAATTAAAAAAAATGTAAATAGTCTTAAGAGCAGATCATAAAACAATATAAATTACGAACTAATCATAGGTTGAAGCATTTAAAAATAACTCATCAGCAATTTGATTACGGAGACTAGCCATATATTCATTGCCTTGGGGACCCCATTGTGTGTCGTCCATGCCTTGTCCCTCACTTCCTTCACCTTGTTCTTCTGTAGTAAACATGGTGTTTGCATCGCTCTCCAAAAATAATTGATCGTGAATGTTGCATTTTCTTATGAAGTTGTGGACCGTAAAACAGGCAATCACTACATTTCTTTGTACCGGAAAAGGATAAGGAGCCATTTGTATTTGTATTGGGAACCTTGCTTTTAAGACACCATAAGCATGCTAAATAACATTTCTAAGTTCCGCATGGGCAGTGATTTATCTTTAACTACATATATTTCATTATACATTTACACGTATGAGAAGTTTGACTACATTTCTTTAGTACAATGTATAAAGAATATTTAGATGGGTACTATAATAAACTGATAGGCACATTTAACTGCATATATTTCATTATAATTTAGATGGGTACTGACATAATATAATAAAACAGGTATCATGCAATGGCTCATTTAGATGGGCACTCACATAATATAATAACAATAGGTATCATGCATTGATCTATCATATATATTTTACACTATAAAAAATTAAAATTGGTATGTTTATAATACGCTATAAAAACTTAAAATTGTTTTTAAAAAGAAAAATAAGTAGACATAGTAGAAGTGGCCAACATTTCATGCATTGAATTCAGCTGGCAGAAGTAGATAGCATATATATCAGGTCAATACACATTATCACACAATGAATTCAGCTGGTTTAGCGTCTAACCAACTCCCTGAACGCTTGTATCATATAAGTAGATACAATGAATTCAGCTGGTAAAATGGCAGCAGTAGATAGCATATATATAAGTCTACAAAGAGAAATAGTAGACTTATCGATAACTCAGACTTCCTTAATGTATCAACACGTTACATGTCCCAACAAAAGCCCAAATTTATCTGAGATCTGGTCCAAGGGGTTAACTTTAGGAGACGATATTGGTAAGGTGCCTTAGATAATACCACCCATCATCTTAATACAGATGGTTTGTATGTTTATGGAATTGTATCAATGGTAACTTATCAGAGACCAACATATTCAACATCACTGTGATACTATAAAGGTCAGCCTACTAACATCATACCAGAGACTCAACGCTCATAGTAAAGAACATTAATTTCCTTCGAGCATCGATTTCACATAATACCAATTGATCACTTCCTGAAAGGCTCATCACCTCCAGGTTCGATCAAACAATATTTTCCTAGACAGGGTGGTTGCATATTCTATTAATTATTGCACGAGTTATTAGTAACATACAATAACTTTACAATTCACATACCCACAAAAGCCTAAACAATGCATTGATGCACCTCTACTGGTTACTAGTGATTTAAGTGTTTAGTTTAACTTTTTCTACTTGCAAAACTATAAAAATTAATAAGGTTTTACCTGCAACAATTGTATGACAATGGGATCAAGAGAAACTGAGCGGATTAAGCATGAGATAATTTTCCGTTTGTTGGGGGCGACTGGTGAGGTGGTTTATTGCGTATGAAAAAAAAAGGTATTTAAGAGATGTTAGAAGCTGCTGAATCACAGGGCAAGGGTATGGGAGAGGGCCCATTCAGAACCGGTTTGGCCCACTCAGTACACATTTTTTTTTTCTACCAAACAGCCTCACCTTTGTACGATTCAGTTTTGAGCACTGAATTGTTTTGTTAAGTAGCTATCAATCGGGCCCGTAGTGTTGTTTGGTAAAATCACACCCGATCTTAAAACCATTTACAAAAACAACCCGGGTCAACCCGGTTTTAATCAGGGTTAACAATTATTTGCAGCAGCACCTAATCTCACCCGATCTTATCCTAATTTATTCTCGGTAAGCACCACCTTCTCTCATTTCATTTAATTGAATTTAGTTTTAACTGATATGAATAATTCATACGTTTCAATTAGAGCTTTGTTTGGAATTGATACAGATAGGGTATGTTTGGCGAAAATAGCACTAGTAGGATAAGCACTTTGTTTTAATAAAGCGTTTGGTAGCATAGGTGTATGGCTATAAGTACTTCGTGAAAACGCTAATAATTGCTACTAACAGTATCATTTTGATTTGGAGCGTTTACAAAAGTTAGGAGGAATGCTAGCTGCTTGTTTCCAAACAAGCAAACCGCTAGTTGCTAGTTGCTTCAAAATTCATGCTCGCTGCCATACCCTTGCAATACATTTTGGTACCTTTATATGACATTAGAACCAGCTTCATCTTCAATATTGTTATACTATTATTTTGCTCCTTTCCTGCTAAGGGCCCTGTTTGGTTTGTAGATGGGTTTAGGATTAGGATTTAGATATAGGTTTATATTAAATGATGAGAGAGAAAAATATAATAAAATAATATATTATATACAGTATGTTATAAATGAGTATATTTTATAAATTTAAAAATATTATTATTGTGAAAATGAAAATAAAATCAAATATGAATGGTTGATATAAAATATGGACCCACCTAAAATGGTAATATAACAAAAAGTAAGCAAAGTGGATTAGTGGATGAGTTTAGCATATGGACAAATATTTGGTACTCATCTCCACTTGTGGGACCCACACAAACATTACCAAACAACAGTTTTTGGCATCATTCCCAAATCCTAACCCTACCCCCTCAAACCAAACACACCCTTAAATGTGTTTTATCATGTTAATTTCGTAATATCACATATGCTGCGTAGTACTAGTATTATAGTTGCTTACTGTGGTACCTTATAAGTTAACTTTATCAACAATTACATGAAAGGTGTTTTACTATCTTTCCGTTACACAAAGTAATGCTTACATGCTGCGAGGTGGTCTACCAAATTTTCATCTCCTTAGATGACCTTTTTTGTAAAGTTATGCTCATAATGTATTATGCAAATATTTGTTGAGCGCTTTGCGTATGGATTCCGTTTGTTTACGGATGATTTTGTTGAATTGTAGGAATGGAATGCTCCAAGTGCTAAGCACGTTCGTTTATTAGAGGCTGCTTTGCTTCAACAAATTGTGAGTAGGTGCTATAACATATATGAATGAAGTTCATCTAAAACTCGTCTCAACAGTTATCGTTTATGTAATCTAATACTCCATACTTTTTTTTAACCAGTCTGAGAAACAAAATTCGGATATTTGGTCTCCGTTGCCTGACCAAGGATGGAAACCTTGTACAGACGCGGGTACCGTTCCATGTGAGTTCCTTAACCTGCGTTTTTTACATATTGTACTATGTTGTGAGTTATATAACCGTTTCTGTTTCATCTCTCATCATAATGTAATCGAATCCCGATTTTATATTTTAGGTGTTTCTGGATGGAGGATTGAACCAGCAGAGAATGGGGGTACGCGCTATTTTGTATCTTAAACAAGTGTAAGGGTGTGTTTGGCTTATGGGCTTATTCAACTTTTGAAAAGCTAATAAGCTCAAAGTTCAAGGCTTATGAGCTTATCAACTTGAGCTTATGGCTTATATTAAATTCATAAGCTCATAGTTCTAAAAGATTGAGCTTATTAGCTTTTCAAAAGTTCACCAAGCCCATACGCCAAAAATATAAGCTAAAACAAACACCCTTTAAGAAAAAACGTAAGTAAATAATATTTTTTCTAAATTTTTTGCCCGTGTTAAAGATTGTGATGCAGTTGCTGTTGCTAAAATCTTAAATGCAACCCTAGTAATCCCGCACCTTGAAGTAAATCCGGTCTGGCAAGATACGAGGTATTTTAACGGCCACTAACTTGGCTTTATATCGTGTTTTTAAGTTCTTAACTCGCAGACTGGTGGTAAGATGTTACGTTTACTATGCAGTTCTTTCACCGATATATTTGATGTGGATCACTTTATTGAGGTCTTGCAAAATGAAGTCTCCATAGTTAAAGAGCTGCCGAGCATGTACTCTTGGAGCACAAGGGATTACTATGGTACTGGCATACGACCTACTAGAATCAACACGGCACCTGTTCATGCTTCTGCTAATTGGTATCTGGAAAATGTGTTGCCAATGCTAAATAGGTTCGTGATACAATTTTCTTTGACATTGTAATTCAATTCTAGCATAAACAGGTCAAAGTTATCGGTTTTCTCAGTTTTCTGCTGTCACTTGATGATTTGATGCGTCACTATCTGATCTCTCGCCTGATATTATGGTTTTAGCATGTTTTCTTTGTCTGATACTTTCACCTTTTAACAAAAGTCTACGTGCGCCACTTAATTTATGGGAAGGTCTAAGTAGTAGCCAAATGTGTTTGATATCCATCACAAGTAAGCTTCCAAAAAATGATATTTCACAGAATATGCTCATACAGTGCTTCTCGTTGATATTTGACTGTATAAAATAGTAACAGAGGTCATTGCATTATGTATAACTAATCAATTTGACGCATTATGTTACAGTATTGTTTATATTATTGAGACAAACAGAACTATTATATCTAACAATTGCAGTTCTAATTTTTCAGTCATGGGATTGCTGCTATTGCCCCATTCTCGCACCGTTTAGGTTTCGATAACCTACCAAAGGAGATTCAGCTTCTTCGATGTAATGAACTATTATATCTTCCTCCCACTTTTGGGAGGAAAGGGAAAAGGAAGGGAACCGTATGTTGTGTAAAGACTAATATACCCTTTTTAAAATATTTAACATTAACAACTAAAGGGCATATATGTAATTTGACCAAATTATTTTCCTTTTCCTCCCACTCAAGAACATGATTATGATTACTTTCTTTTTCCTTTCCTCTATCTCAAGAACATAACAACTAACACTTACTTTCCTTTTCTCTTTCTTTTCCCTTTCTTATTCTTTTCCATTTCCCCTCACTCAAAACTCGAGAACTGAGCGTGAAAGTCTGAACTGGGTGGGTGAGTCTTAACTCCATACACCAACCAGTTGAGTCAGTCAGTCGGTCAAGATTTGATGAAAATGAGAGTTAATAATAATTATTTGCAGCAAAGACAATCGCAGAGAATAGCATTTGCGTCAGCGTTTATAATAATAATGCCTAATTTCTTCTTCTTCCCAAAAAATCTTTTTCAACCTCTCACCCGATCTTATCCTAATTTATTCTCCGTAAGCAAAGCTCCTTCATTTTTATTATTTCATTTTAATTAGGGCTTATTTTATCAATTGAATTCATACATTTCAATTAGCGCACTGTTTTATTTCACCAATCTATTTTTATGGTCCGAAAATACAAGCTTCAATAACTGAGTTAGAAAAAAGTCAAAAGTGTTCCGTTATACTAGTATCACATTTTAAGAGACTAGGGTTCAAAGGAATTCTGGTTAGGCCGCGCACATCATAGGTAACCGATCATTGACATTTAAACCAGCTTCATCTCAATATTTTCTATTAATGTGTTTTCAATTTTTCATGATGTTATAGTATTATTTTGCTCGTTTCCTACTAAATGTGTTTTAGCATGTTAATTTCCTAATTTGACATATGCGTACTACTAGTATTATGTGTGTCAATTTAGTTGCTTGCTGTGGTACCTTATAAGTTAACTTTATCAACAATTACATGAAAGGTGTCTTACTTTCTTTCCGTTACACAAAGTAATGCTTACATGCTGCGAGGTGGTCTACCAAATTTTCATCTCCTTAGATGACCTTTTTTGTAAAGTTATGCTCATAATGTATTATGCGAATATTTGTTGAGCGCTTTGCGTATGGATTCCGTTTGTTTACGGATGATTTTGTTGAATTGTAGGAATGGAATGCTCCAAGTGCTAAGCACGTTCGTTTATTAGAGGCTGCTTTGCTTCAACAAATTGTGAGTAGGTGCTATAACATATATGAATGAAGTTCATCTAAAACTCGTCTCAACAGTTATCGTTTATGTAATCTAATACTCCATACTTTTTTTGTAACCAGTCTGAGAAACAAAATTCGGATATTTGGTCTCCGTTGCCTGACCAAGGATGGAAACCTTGTACAGACGCGGGTACCGTTCCATGTGAGTTCCTTAACCTGCGTTTTTTACATATTGTACTATGTTGTGAGTTATATAACCGTTTCTGTTTCATCTCCATTCCAGAGAAATCACGGGGATATATTCAGGTGTTTCTGGATGGAGGATTGAACCAGCAGAGAATGGGGGTACGCGCTATTTTGTATCTTAAACAAGTGTAAGGGTGTGTTTGGCTTACGGGCTTATTCAACTTTTGAAAAGCTAATAAGCTCAAAGTTCAAGGCTTATGAGCTTATCAACTTGAGCTTATGGCTTATATTAAGTTCATAAGCTCATAGGCCTAAAAGATTGAGCTTATTAGCTTTTCAAAAGTTCACTAAGCCCATACGCCAAAAATATAAGCTAAAACAAACACCCTTTAAGAAAAAACGTAAGTAAATAATATTTTTTCTAAATTTTTTGCCCGTGTTAAAGATTTGTGATGCAGCTGCTGTTGCTAAAATCTTAAATGCGACCCTAGTAATCCCGCACCTTGAAGCAAATCCGGTCTGGCAAGATACAAGGTATTTTAACGGCCACTAACTTGGCTTTATATCGTGTTTTTAAGTTCTTAACTCGCAGACTGGTGGTAAGATGTTACGTTTACTGTGCAGTTCCTTCACCGATATATTTGATGTCGACCACTTTATTGAGGTCTTGCAAGATGAAATCTTCATAGTTATAGAGCTGCCGAGCATGTACTCTTGGAGCACAAGGGATTACTATGGTACTGGCATACGACCTACTCGAATCAAAACGGCACCTGTTCATGCTTCTGCTAATTGGTATCTGGAAAATGTGTTGCCAATGCTAAATAGGTTCGTGATAATCTTTTCTTTGACATTGTACTTCAGTTCTAACACAAACATGTCAAAGTTATCAGTTTTCTCAGTTTTCTGCCGTCACTTGATGATTTAATGCGTCGCTATCTGATCTCTTGCCTGATATTATGATTTTAGTATGTATACTTTCACCTTTTAACAAAAATATACGTGCGCCACTTAAAATTTATCTGTTTGTCCTGCGGAAGCTGCAATATTTGTATGGACACGTAATTTATGAGAAGTGTCTAAGTAGTAGCCAAATGTGTTCGATATCCATCACACATACGCTTCCAAAAAATGATATTTCACAGAATATGCTCATACAGTGCTTCTTGTTAATATATTGACTGTATAAAATAGTAACATAGGTCATTGCATTATGTATAACTAATCAAATTTGACGCATTATGGTACAGTGTTGTTTATATTATGGAGACAAACAGAACTATTGTATCTAACAATTGCAGTTCTAATGCTTCAGTCATGGAATTGCTGCGATTGCCCCATTCTCGCACCATTTAGGTTTTGATAACCTACCAAAGGAGATTCAGCTTCTTCGATGTAAGGTTAACTTTCAAGCATTGGTTTTTGTTCCTCACATCAGAAGACTAGGAGACACCCTCTTTCAACGCCTTCGAAACTCTCCTACTACAAACAAAGGAACAACGAACGATAAATTGGAGGATGAAAGGGGAAGTGGAAAGTTTATCGTTTTACATCTCCGCTTTGACAAAGTATGTATCCTTCCATGTCTCATGTACTGCTTGATTGTATATATCTTATTGTGATTCGAGAGTGGCACCAAGTGGGTCAAAATGGGTCGGGTTGACCCACCAACACTTGCCATCTCAATTACTTTTGCATAAGTTAAAAATAGGTGATTGTGGGACTATGAAGGACATGTTGTTTACAATATTTTTATCGAACAGGATATGGCTGCCCATCAGGGACGATGTCCACTCACTCCTGAAGAAATTGGACTGCTTTTGAAAGCTTTGGGTTTTAACAATGACACACGCCTCTATCTTGCATCCCACAAGGTATCATCTAATCCACCCCATGGAAAATTTCAACTTTTAGATTCATACACGATTTGAAGGAATTATTTGACTATTTTTTTAATTTGCACATAATTTGGAGAAATTTTTTAACTGTCTGATAAAATCTGCACAATTTGAAGAAATAATGTTACTTCTTCATCAAATGTCTAATCACCCTTCAAGAAAGACGATACACGAAATCTTCTTAGACCCAAATCAATATCATCAAAAAAAAAAAATGGTATGCTGAGAATGGGCAAACTAGTATTTGACTATTTTATGACCTACATCAAGTGTACCAAGGCTGAGTTTAGCAAATCAAACAGTCAAAACAGAAACTTTTACATTATCGGCTTTGCTTTATCCCTGAAACATAGGTATATGGTGGAGAGGCAAGAATTTCTGCACTGCATAAACTGTTTCCACTTATGGATGACAAAAAAAGCCTTGCATCTGACAAAGAACGGGCAGAAGTTGAAGGAAGAGCGTCGTTGTTAGCAGCTGTTGATTATTATGTCAGTATGCATACGGACATCTTCATTTCAGCTTCACCAGGCAATATGCACAATGCAATGGTATGTATGGTTGACCTCATTCAGCATATTCTCTACCTTTTTATTTGGATATATTCGGGAATGACCCTATAATTCACAATATTAACTTTTTTAGGAAACAGTAAAAAGGTAAAAAGTGCATAATATTTGTAAAATTGTTTTGACTTTAATCACAATATTTTTTGTTTTATTTTTGTTATAATTTATGAATTTTTATTGAAAATGTGAAAAATATTCCAAGTTTTTGACTTATTTGAGAATTTTATTTTTCAAAAATTTAATTTGCTAATTTTAAGGTCATTTGTGGATATGGATGAATAAAATGATTATTCCTTCATTTGTATAGGGGTTCACACCAAAAATCCATTTAGGTGATTTCGAAAATATGCAAATATGACTGTTGTACTTCACGTTCTCATAGAAAATTGCTCATTTTGCAAAAAAAATCTTGCATTTTCAAAAAGAATGATGTTTTGCTTTAGAAACCGCTATTTCAACCCATTTAAATAAAAACGGATAAAGTCTGGTTGACTCTTATTGATGAAAAAGTGAATGGGTTGAATGTGGTATGAAGTGTATTCGAATTCAAAAAGACTTGGGACAAACTGTGCTGGTGTCCAAATCCAACCCATCTAAAGGGCCTTTTTGACCCTTACTTATAAAACGAATCATTGTTCCTTGTTTTTCAGCTAGGGTATCGAGCATACAAAAACTTGAAGACTATCAGACCAAATATGGTGCTCTCGAGCCAGCTCTTTCTTAACGAAACTATGGACTGGCCTGAGTTTCAGTGGGCTATACAAAACGCGCATAAGAATAGACAAGGTCAAGTTAGGTTAAGAAAGGAGACACAATCCATATATACCTATCCAATACGAGATTGTATGTGTCAAAAACATTAATTGGTTCTTTTCTCAGTTTCGTAGAGTTAGAGAAATGTGTGTAATCGAGAACAGATAACAGTAAAACATAAATTCGATATGTATTTCTGCTTCTCTCTGAGGGCGTTATGTGCATCCACGATATTTTTTATAGGGTCGCAGGTCTGTAGGTGAATGATGCAACATCTGGTTTTGTTTGCAAGTTTTAATCCAAATGTATGTTTCGCATGTGTATTTTATTGTTGTTGATTAGTTATATTGGATTTTGCTGTACTAGTTTGTTGTTACGTGTTATCTATGGGAGGGTGTTTTAGGCGACTTACACATAGTCAAATAGATTGAACTATATATGGACGTCGTTATCAAAGAGTGAAATTATACGGCACACCCATTACCGAGAACAAGTATATGGGATCTACTTCGGATATCACAAGGATTGCAGCACGTCAACCATAGGTCCTATCAATGCCATGTTTCCTAGCCAATAGATATGCAATATGTCAATGTTTATTAGAGGACATGTATCTCATTTTGCACAATAAAGGTTTTAATCACAGTATGGTATTCGTTTTTTCCTCTCCTCCACCTCCAAGGCCCTAGAGACTGTCCACAGCCGTGGTTTCAACTACTAGTGGAGGAAATGGTATTGATATATTTGACGAGGGTTTTTGCTTATTAAATATAATGTCCACAACCGTGGTTTCAACTGCATGATTTCAAAGAAGAAAATGAATAAGAAGGTGAGTGGTGAGATAAGAGATTAAAAACTCAATAGTAAAGCACATACAGATCATTTCACACTACATATAAGTTCACACATAATTAGTTTACCTATGTCACAATAAACATTCTACAATATTATCATAAGTTGGTTCGACGAAGTACAAAAAACAAATTAGCTATATACGTTATAAATAGAAATAGTAAAACGATCAACAATGCAAGATAGGCAGCTTCTACGGAGAGCAATAAGCAAGTCTGAACACACATCGAGACCATTCACCAACTAAACTTAACGAATAACTTGTTAGCGTTTCCCATTCTCCTTCAAGACCATTTCTTATCTCACAACATTTGAGGTCAGGCCAATTTCCAAATTTGTTTTCCATCACCCCCGTATCAATTAGCTTCAAGAAGTAATCAGCAGCTTTGAGCCCCTCATCTGAAGATGTGCCTCTATGTACAGGGGTTGGCAAATAGAAAACAATGCTTTAAAGAGGAGTACCGAGTAGTTAATAAACGAGCCTAGCTCGTTTAGGCCTATACTTGACTTCGTTCGGATCGTTAACACCATGTCTAGATCCGCCACTGCTTGATCCGCCGTTTATGCCAGAGTGCCACCTTAAAAACCAAGAAACTACTTTAGCTTATATGGAATTGCGCCATTAGTATGAAATTAAAATGCAATCGACAATAGAGAATCTTTGAAAACAGGTACAATAGTTGCATTTTATCCATGGACCGTCTACCATCTTTTTGAAACTTTAACATCTTTAACACAATAAGGGACCAAAAGTGTCACAAGTTTTATAATGGATACCGTTTATGTAAATTTTGGTATTTAGAGACCAAAAATGTAATCTGGTATAAACTATAAGGACCACTGTGTAATTTAATTTCTTTTTTCTTTCTACAAAGCTACTACTGTAGTATTATTTTGTTCCAATAATTTTTGTTGGCCAATATCAAATTCAATATTAAAATAAGAGAAAAATTAATTTAGAAAACAAGGAAAGTGTGTTATTTACTCACCGAAGGTGACAGGTTGTATTCTTTATCTCAGAAGACGAAGCTTGGGAGATGCAGCGATATCTTCAGGTAGCTTCTCAAGAAGAGCACAACCACGAAGGTTGAGATATGTCAGATGTTTTAACATACATATGCTATTTGGAAGATGTTTAATGTTTGTATAAGACAAATCCAGTCTCTCCAGAGATTCTAACTGGCCAATGTCCTCAGGCAACTTCCCAAGACAAGAACAGTCACTAACATAGAGCGACTTCAGACGTTTTAGCATGCAGATGCTATCTGGAAGATATTCAATCTTCTGACTCCTCACATATAGCTCTTCTAAACATTCTAATTGGCCAAGATCCTCTGGTAACTTCTCAAGAAGACCCTCTGTTAGCTCCTCCCAAGGATCATCATAATCCCAAGGATCATCATAATTGACTTTAAGAGATTTGAGACATTTCAACATACAAATGCTATCCGGAAGATGTTTTATCTTCTTACTCCTCACATGTAGCTTTTCTAAACATTCTAATTGGCCAAGATTCTCTGGTAACTTCTCAAGAAGATCACCATTATCGACTTTGAGAGATTTGAGACATTTCAACATACAAATGCTATCCGGAAGATGTTTTATCTTTGTAGATGACAAACGAAGCTTCTCTAGACATTCTAACTTGCCAAGATCTTTGGGAATCTCTGGAATATCGCATTAGAGTTCAAGCTTTCTTAGGCATCGTAAACTACAAATCATGTCTGAAAATTTCTTAAAGTCTGTGCAAGCACATAGACCAAAAGAAATAAGCTTCTCAATATTTCCAACTGATGACGGTAGATCTTCTTTATATTTACAGTCAAACTGAAACTTTGGGAGATTATTGTCGGGGTGCAACGGGCATAAATCTAGGGACTCGCCAATCAGACGTAAACTAGCTGAAGAAGGACTAACCTTTGGTTCCAATCCACCAAGGAAAACCACAAAATTGGAAAACCTCAAACATAAGTCTAAGTTTAAGTCGACAAGTTTTCTTAGACATCCAACGGGAGCATTAATTTCTACCAACTTATCACAACCATTAAGATATAACATCTCAAGATTTGGAAACAGCTCAAGGTCAAGGCTCCTCAACCTTGAATAACAAAGATTAAGGAATTTGAGATTTGGACATGCACTAGACACCTGAAGTTCTTCAAAATCAGCACAACCTTGAAGCTTTAACTCCTCAAGATTTGGAAACAGCTCAAGGTCAAGGATCCTCCACCTTGAATAACAAAGATTAAGGAATTTGAGATTTGGACATGCACTAGACACCTGAAGTTCTTCAAAATCAGCACAACTTTGAAGATTTAACACCTCAAGATTTGGAAACAGCTCAAGGTCAAGGCTCCTCAACCTTGATTCACTAAGTTGAAGGAATTTGAGATTCGGACATGCACTAGACACGTGAAGTTCTTCAAAATCAGCACAACCTTGAAGATCTAACCTCTCGAGATTCGGAGTTAACCCAAGGTCAAACGTTCTTAACTTTGAGCAACTGATTTGGAGGTAGTTGAGCTTTTGACAGCTAAAAGGCATGAAAAGTTTTACTAAATTAAGAGAAATAATAAGAAATAACGTCTCGAGATTCGGAGTAATCTTAAAGTCAAATGTCGTCAAGTCTGAGTTAGAGAGAGAAAGGAATTTGAGTTTTGGAAGAACCTGCCAGCAAAAATAAGACAAAAAGATTAATATTAGTGTAGTAACAAACCAATAAATTAATAGCATTATTAGGAATTATGCAAAACAACGAATCAACAATTATTCTACCTTTTTTTCTCCCTCTTCCCAAAGTTGTCCCATTTTTCTGCTCCAGCCAATTTCAAGTCCAACAAGATTGTTTGCTTGAAATGTTTTGGGTAAATACAAGAAAGGGTAACGAGTACATTTTAGATATTTTAAAGAGTTTGAAAAGTATTGGACGGTATTATCAAGAACTTCCGCATAATTTCGACTTTGAAAATTCACTTGAAGACATCTAAGTTGCTTCATTTTTCCAAGACCTTTCATAACAATTCCCACATTTGTGTTCGAATTACGAAATACTAAACATATTGTTTTTTTAGTACCCTGCAATACAAAAATAATGTCCAGAAACCTGGAAAGTCAGAACAAATGCAAAGTTTTAGTTTTCTCTACATTACAAGTAAACTGATCTTTACCTCGTCATTAGCCAATATATCTTCAATTTCCTCTTCAATCCACAGTCGGCTATGTTTGTTAGGTTCACCGGGGTGCAAACGACGAACAATGTTCTTTCCCATTTCTTCTATATGGTCATGCATGCCCAAAAACCCATCTTCATCAACAGTTATGAGAGATCTCTGCTCAAGAACTTTTAAACCAATTCTAGCACGAAATCCACAGCTTTCAAGAATTCTGATTGCTTCTTCTTTCTGCTCGCCTTTCAATATGCATGCAATGTCTAGAAATATTTCCTTATAATCTTTCTCCAGACTTGTATAGCTTAATTCTAGCTTTTCCTGAGTCTCCTGTAAGGGAATTTCTTTTAGTCTTTCTATGGCATCTACCCATTCATCCTTATCTTTATCACATAGAAATGAACCCAAAACTTTGACTGTTAAGGGAAGACCAGCAGCATAATGTACAACTTTTCCTGACAGCTCTTTGAATTCTTGAGGTGGACTCGTCCTTCCAAATGCATGTCCACTGAGGAGAAAAATTGCTTCCTCGTCTGATAAGAGATCAATATCTAGAATCTTCACTCTGTGATCGACCTTATCGATATCTCGAAAGTTCACTCTGTGTGCTTGCAATACTTGCTCATCTCTTGTTGTAACGATAATTCTACTTCCCTTCTTAAACCAGTTAGTCTTACCGGCTAACGCCACAAGTTGGTCTATGTGATTCACATCATCTAGAACAAGAAGAACCTTTATACCGCGCATCCTCTCTTGCATCATGTTTTTCCCATCATAAACACTATCTAGAGTGACTTGTTCATTTAGCACTCTTGAAAGGATCTGTTCTTGTAACTTCTTCAAACCAGAAATAGAGGGTTCTGAAACTTCCCTCACATTCCCAACAAAGCTTTTAGCTTCAAAATCGTTAGATAGATGATCAAAAACAGCTCTAGCTGTAGTTGTCTTCCCAGCCCCTCCCATGCCTTTGATCCCTATCATCCAAACATCATCATCTATTCCCATTTCTAAAGAGTCAACAACATCCTTTCCTCGAGTCTCCATGCCGACTAACTTTTCATCGAAGCCGAAACTGATGGAGCGTAACTCTAGTGAAATCTCTCCAACAATTTTTTTGATAAATTCAGCTTCGTGCCTGTGTGCATGGTAAAAGAAGGTGCTGTTTAGCATAGTCTAAATACATAAACAATGTTTTAGATCTATATATATATAACATATATACAAAGTAATACTATGTAACATAATACTAGCAAGGATGAAGAAACAAAAGTAATGAATATCGCAAGTAGAGATATGTGGAGTAATTACCCATTAGCAGTCGCCTGCAACTCCCTCCCAACCAGATTTGATGCTCCTTTCAAAGCCTCTATCCATTTCCCAGCAGCGTCTTTGTTTTTGTTTTGCGAAAAGGCTTCACCAAATGCCCCACTTTGTTTGCGGACTTGGGTGGGTTCCACATGAAAAAAGACGGGATAGGCAGTCTGTTTGCCAGTCTTTTGACACTCCATGATCTCAACAAGCTCATCCAAGCACCAAGACGAAGAAGCATAGTTTTTTGAGAAAACAATGATGAAGAATCTTGAGTCTTTAATAGCTTGGATAAGCTGGTTGTCGATGGTTTTCCCTTGCTTCATTTCCTCACCATCTTTGAAAGTTTCAAGGCCTTTTTGCTTAAGAGCTTGATAAAGATGGCCGACAAAGGTTTTGCGAGTGTCTTCACCCCTAAAGCTTATAAACACATCATATTTAAATCTCTTTGGAATGGCCGATGAGCTAGAGGTGGACGCCAATGAAGTTATGGATGAAGGATCGGATAAACGCATCCTCTTGTTGGAGGACATTTCTACAAACTTGATAATATGAAGAAAAGTGAATGAAATGGATCGATAACCGTGATCAAAGCTAGGCGTTTACTCAGAAGACGACTGTAAAGAAACTTGATTGCGTAATCTCTTGTTGGAGGACATATATATGGTTGAAAGAGTTTATGTAAAAAAGTGTGTGTTTGTGTGGGTAAAATAGTGGAATGGTTGAGAAACAAAAGCTACTCGTTCCGTCTTTGGTCTAAGGCAGTAGAAAATTAAGAAAGAAAAATACAGAATGTAAAATAAGCTAATAACAACAAGACTCTATAAACAAATAGCAAAAGTAATAACCAAGGATATATACTCAGATACTGCAGGAAAAATGTAAACTTGAATCTGCCTCAGAAAAGTGTAGGGAAGCTTCACTCGCCGGAGGTGATATCCAATTCGCCGGAAAATTAAGAAAGAAAAACTGTAGCCGGATATTAACGCCGGCGAGTGGAGGCGCGTGCACGGGCTTTAAATGAGTCGGTATGAGGTGTTTTGGTTTAGAAAAAGGTAACTATCCGGTGGTGATGTTTAAAATCGCCGGAAAAAAGCAAAGTTGCCGGCGGCTGTAACAGTCGTGACAGCTAATGGTGGTGGTGTTTAAATTCGCCGGAAAAAATAACAAAGAAAATTTGTAGCCGGAAACTAACGCCGGAGCGGTGGTGATGTTTAAAATCGCCGGAAAAATGCAAGGTCTGTAACAGTCGCGTGGAGGCGCGTGACAGCTAATGGTGGTGTTATATTTTGTTTTGGGTACCGGAAAATTAGAGAGAGAGGTATTAGGTAAAATGAAATAATTAGTGGGAGCTTTAATTATACTAGCAGGGTACCCGCGCAATGCGGCGGCGGGTACCCGATAACTAAACGTTGTGGCGAGCAAATGTTGTTCATTTATATGTTTTTCTAACAATAAATTTACGAAATAACGACAAAATTTTATTAAAATAACTATAAACCATAACAATGCAAACTATTTCACATTCAAATAAACATAAGGTTCAAATTAAAGAGAGTAGCATAAGTAGCATCTTTAAGACATAAATTTAAGATAGACGTCAATACAAAATAAAATGTAATGTACATAAACAAAAAATGCCAACTATTAATATGAATTATCAATCTCAATCATGTATATATAGAATTCACAAATTAACTTTTTTATATTTAAAGTAGTAGAGATACACACTATAGAGTAGTAGTCAAAACTATAAATAAAACCCAATTATAAACCTTACACTTTTTCAATTCATATTCAGCCCAAGAGTTAAGTTCGTATTTTGTGGGTATCTCATAACCTCATCCACATATTTGATGGAATCTTGAAAAAAAAAGAAAAACTAAATGCCCTTCTTACCTTGCAAATATGAATCGTAGGCTTTTATCATAGGGAAATTGGATTTAAATAATCCCAACTCGTTCTCTTTGGCCGATAATAATCCCAACTCAACAAATAACCCACAACGAGCTAAACTTTAACACTATTTTCCACTGGCAATCCTCAGTTAACTTTTTACTAATAGGGTTAACTTCTGATGACGTGGCACGCTTAGGTGTCATTATTATTTTCCTTTTCATTATAGCAGGGTACCCGCGCAATGCGGCGGCGGGTACCCAGTGACTAATTTTGTGGCGCAAATGTTTTTCATAAAAGTATAAACGAAAAAGAAATGAGAATGTCGGAAATAATTCTTATAATGTGTTCACCGTTGTTTATATAAAAAGAAAATAATAGAAAAACATAATTAGAAAATAATGACATTTGTGTTTATTTGGGTCAAACCAGAAACCGAACCGAATTCAAATTCGGTTTTCACTTCGGTTCGGTTGAATTATAGTTAGGATCGGTTCGGTTTTCGGTTTAACCTAGAAATTTTTTTTAACCGAACTAACCGAACCTAATAAACCGAACAACCAGATAACCGAACCGATGAACACCCCTATCACCGATCCAAATTTTTTTAATACCAATCCACTTCCAAAAAGGTTAAGTGCCACTATATTTTGGCCCACAATAACAAATAACCAAAATCCAATATCCCCTTATAGCAAATTCGGATAAGCAAAGCCCAGCAATAGCAAATAACAAATCCTGATTACACACTATATAAGTACCACTATATTTTGTCACACGCCTCCCACAACCCTTCTCTTTCTCACAGCAATAGCAGTCACACTTCTCTTAACCCTACGCAGCCAAAATCAACATTTCATTTCATTTCATTTCTTACATTAACAATCAACAAACAAATCACAACTCAAAAATTCTTCCTTTCTTTTATCCTATACCGAATCACAAACTCACTGGTTCTCTCTTTCAACGGAATACAAACACATCACGTACTTTTAATATGTAAGGATGTGTTTGTTTTATTAAGATGTTTCAGGTTTGAATCTGACTACCACCTCTTAATGGTAAGAGGTGGCTATAAAGTCTGCATCTGAATGAAATAATGTCGTTTGTTTTTTTACAATTGTTTGAATGGTTTTAATTGTCCTTTTTTTAAGCATATATTAAAGCATAGCAATATGATTAATAAGTAGCTTGTGTAAACTTGAAATAAAATATTTTTATCATAAATTTATCACAATTATAAACCACTAAATAAATTATCTTAAAATAAAGCATAAGTTTATCGCAATGAAACAAGTAACTTATCGAATACCAAATAGTTCAAGACCTAGCTTGCATAATTTGTGCCGTGATTTTATCGCGTAAGTTAATCATATATTATTAAATCTAGATAACGATGTCTCTAAAATGACATATATACATAGTATAGTGAACCTGATGTGTGTATATCGTCTATGTTGTTTCATATATCTTAAGCTAGAGTAAAAGTATCACATGCCATGCAACTTCCTTTTTCTCTCAACTTTATGTCAAGATTTGACATACGACTCTCATTGTCCTACATGTTGAAATACCTAAGCATTGAAACTTCCCGAAATTAGGCAGCAAGTATCACTCTATGAATAACCTCACATACATACAAGTATATAACAAACTATAACATACACACAACTCACTATCTTTTAACAAGTTACTTTATTACATCCCCCAATTTCGTTTGATAATAGAAATGCAGCCCAAATCCTCCAGTGATACTATTAGGCCCAAAAGGATTATAAACTAAACCCATAAACCTAGGTATCTAACACCTATAAGATCCATAACCCTAATATACTCCTCACACACGCAGCCACAACACTCCTTTTTCACCAAACTTTTCTGTTTAACAAAAGTTCAGCCACCAAACCTCTCTCAAACAAATAAACACACGATTTGATTTTTGATGTTGATATTATAACACATGAACGATCGAATACCCCACGAATGGAAAACAAGCACTCGTGTAGTGTTTTGAAGGGTGTGGGAGGTGAATGAAGGTGGGCTAAGAGGGAGTAAGACATAATCCCCAAGTCTGATTCAGTAAGATGGTGCATGTCTGCCCGTGTCTGAATATTTTTTTTCTTCTTGTGACTCTTTAACCGAAACAAGTAAAGGATGTAACAGGTGTGTTATGTTCTTTTCCTTTTGGTTTCGAATATTAAAAGGAAGTTTAACTTCAAAACGATCTATGATGGTTAGTCTCCTGTGGGTTTGTTCTAAGAACGAATCTTTGATAATGATAAGAGAAAAAAACTGAGATATCCGGTCAAACAAACCCAACCACCTTATCGACCAGATCCGGTTTATCCGGTCATAACACCATAAAGTTACATCATTAGAACCACAAAAACACCACCGAGACCACGTAAACATAAATGAAACCACCCAAACTCAAACACCACCGAATTTAGCAAAAACCAGTTGTGTTGGTGGCGGGATCTATTGATGTTGATGGTGGTGGCGTAATAGTGGCGGTGGTATTAACTGGTGGTGGTGGTGGTAAGTTTGTGGTGTTCGTAAGTTTTTGTTTTAGAGAGATGAGAGAAAGGGACATCGAATGGACTGATGTGTGTTTATGTTAGTTTATATATATTTGTTTTGAGATTAGGATTGTTGACAGTTACTGACATGGTTTAAATGGGCTGTTAAAAGTTTTTTAAATGTGTTGTATTAATATCCTGATGTTACAAGTCTATAATTTAAGACATTTAATTTTTGTTGTAACTTTTAATTATCTGTATCATGTAAGCTATTGACTACATTTGAATGATGACTTATATTTGAAATGTGAGGCATGATTGTAGATGTACAATCCCTAAATTATAGCCTTTGAGGGTGTTACAAGTTTACATAATTTAAGACATTTAAATTTTTGGCTAATGACTGTTACAATACATTTAATTTCCTGGATGTTACAAATCTGAATTTTTAATAGCGAAATTAATACATTTAACTTTGGGCTGAAACATCTTTATATGTAACTTTCTTTTTGTGGAAATGTTTTTGGTCTTATTTTTTTAAGACTTCTAAATTTAGATGTCCTAAATACATTATAAGGTAGTAAAGATTTTCGCACTTTTTAACACTGAAATTTCTTTGTCATCTTTTATATAATAATAATAATAATAATAATAATAATAATAATAATATATATTTTCGTAAAGAAATAATGACTTTACTAATGGAAATTTCTTTGTCTTTTAATGGAGACTACTTTTTAACATTCAATTCTTACACCAATAATTCGAAAAAACGAAATTTCTTTGTCTTTTACAATAAAGAAACATCATAATAATTTGTAGCTATAGTTAAGTAAGACATTTGTAATAGCAAAAGAAACATCATAGAAACTCCTAGATAAACATATATGTCATGATAAAAGAAATATCTTGACATAGTTAACTAAAATTATATTTCGAGTTCAAAAAAAAGAAGAAAAAGTCATACCATGTCTTAATATCAACATAAATCAATGAACTAGCCAATTCCATGAGGTTTCAACTAAAAACGCTAGAAACTTCTTATCCCATACTATTACAAGAATGTAACTCTCATGGATATTTGCGGCGTAGCGTTAATTTTTGTAAAGGACATTTCTATTTTCCCTAAATGTACATGGTCCAAAAAAATATTTTTATTTTTTTATTTTTTATTTTCTCTTAAATGCGCATGGTTCCATCCCTAGTGTTACCAATGTGAGTCGGATAATCTTTTGTTTCATTAAACAAGGTCCACCACAACCAACTAGTACAATACTCGTGCATTGTTCGGGTATAACGATTCAATAATTTAGAAGAAAACAAATATTATAAACTTGTTGTCAGTATATTAAAAAAAAAGAAAAAAAAGTGCACAATCATTCTAATCGAATGATAAATATTAAATCTAAAACACACCAAATTACTAAATAAAATGATTTAATGCAGTAGCCGAATTTGCAGATTTGTTATTGTGACTTGAGTGAGAATATGTCACATTACATTACAAATTTTAGATTATCTATGAGCATTAGCATAAAGTTGCACTTCAGCTCAAAACCACTAATTGGTGGTTAGTTGAGAATGTAATTTTCCCTTGAGTTGGATAATATTAAAAATTTACTATTCTATTATTGATTCAAGTCTTAGTCATGCTTTTTTTTTCTTCCATATACACAATCTGAAAACATTTATAGCTTACTTATAAGTTACTTTAGTAGTATTTATTATTATTGCATACTTGTCATTTACAGCTCTTGATATTTTTTATCAATTCATTAAATTGTATCATATACCCAATCTGAAATCATTTACAGCTTACTTCACACATGTTTGACTTTTTAAGTTTCTATTCATTAAATTTCTCTTGATATTGGACATTGACAAAACATCATCAAGAGCATAGTTGTCAGGATCAGGATCCTGATCTTAGGATTTTACGATTTTACGATACTGCAAAGCAAAAACGATCCGGATCCTACATAGGATCTTTGCAAGCTTAAGATCTTATAGGATCCCGATCTTGACCATACGATTTTAAGATCTAATCCGGTCCGATCTTACTTTTCTCGGATTACAAACTAAAAAACTATAAATTTATGGGTTGTTTTTTTGTAGAATTCAAAAAACAACATGTTAATCTTTTTAAACATTTCATAATTATAATTTAGGACAATATTTCTATTAAACATTCATAATATTTTGTGTTTATAATGTATAATAATTTATAGATTTGTATAATATTACAAAAACTATTAAGAAGTAACATTAGAGTAGGATCTTAAGATCCCGACCCAATCTTACGATCACGATCTTGCAAAGACGAAAACGATCCTGGATAGGATCCCGATCTTGAAAACCCTGATCACGAGTATCATCATCTCCATCGAAAATGCACTCATCGTCCGAACTTTCGATTTGAATAACATCGTTCCATTTCCATGTCGCCAAGTTTGCTTCCCTTTTCCTTTTCTTAGATTCGCGAATCACCTCATCAACCAACGGTTAGGTATCAACTTTCACGTTGTCATCAAGCTGTTGTTTAAAGTCGGAAAACAACATTACGCCTTTATACGAATAAATGAATATCAGAAACGAAACCGAAAAAGTGTAGAAAGGAGTGTTACCTCATGATCATGAAGATCGACATTATCGTTTCTTCAAATGAAGAATAAAATGTCACGTATCGATAAAAAAAGTTTGACGTGAGATGTTGTAATATAACTTTACCTGAATTCCTTCGTTGATTGTCATTTTCGCAATACCGAACTCATTTTTTATTGCTACGATAGTTGACACATTGTTTGATTTGTTAATCTCTATAAATGCGCAAAAAATCAAATGTTAAAGTTACTACATAGAATTACTACTTTGATCTATAATGGATGAAAAAGAAAGCATTTGATTCATACCCCCATCTTAGTTGAGTGAAAAGGTATTGTTTTTGTTAGGCTAGGAACTATGAATGACTGTGAAATGAAGAAGAGTCGATGTTTATTTATAATGTCCATGCAAGGTTAGAGTATAGGCGCCAAATTGTTCGTTTCAAAAGTTAAATTTATAAAGATAAGATAAAATTTTGTTTGACTCATACTATGGAACCGGCATATGGGAAAAGAAGTGTTTTGAATTTACCATTATTTCCTCAATATTGTTACTAAAAGATAATTAGTGAATTTAAGTGGTCAAGATTTAATGTGTGATTGATCCAACTGACAAAAATGAGTTTCAAATGCATAGATGCGCCGGCGGCAATAGATAGATAATCATTCAACATTGCACAAATTAACCAAGTACAAATCTATGACATTACACTGCCCACATATATAAAAAATGCGCTAAACCAACATATAAAACAAAAATACTTATCAACTATGTTTGAGATCATATTTGAATATCTTGTATGTTTAATCACGTGCAATTATCCCTAGCACTCCGTATCAGTATCAAAATAAAAACTCTCATTAAAAAGTCATTATTTAATTTTCATATTCATAAACTTTTAGACTCGATTTTTAAAAGCGAGATATTTTTCGTCTGTGCATTGCTACGATTGTAAAAAACATTCATTTTATAGTTAAGAAATATGGACGTGATATGTAGTCCTCTACATTAATTTTTTTTTCGTGCATTTTTTTCGTATTTGATGTGCGTGTCGTTGTGTTCAAGTTTTAAAATTTATAAACACGATTTATCCAATTCTCTAATCACACATACGAGCAAGTATACTCGTTCGTGGTAGTAAAGGTGGGTAAGTCGAGATCGTCCCAAGGAAATTGGGGTTTAGGTTTAGTAAATAAGTTTTAACAAAAAGGAGTGTCAATCCAATTTAAAGTAAATTCTAAAAAACAAGCAAGGTTCAATCAATCAAAAACAAATATACTTGTGTGTAATTCCATGACAATTGTTTAGAGTAACCAACCAAGTTGGATGTGACTTGTAATGATGCACAACTTAAAATGAATGATTCACAATCAATGGTTTTTATCATGAGAAATCATATCTAAGAATTCAATCTCCTAGTTAATTCCTTTTGGTCATGATTAACTATTACGATAATTCTATTAAGCTCTTTTGTTGTTTGAAAGCATTTCTTATCTTAAGAATTCTTACGAATCCTTTCGGCCTTTTTCGTGATGAAATCGTTTCCAAATCCATTTTAATGAGTAAAGATGGTGCTTGTCACACACCACAATCCATACTAATTTGTGCACTAACTTTTTGGAATAAAAACATAAAGAAAACTCCTTTCGGCCTTTGTAAGTCTTTAAAATTGTTTTTACCAACCAATTAAGCAAGATTAGATTGTATTTCAACAAACTCATAAAACAATATATGTTTTCATGCATCACTATGATAAGATTACTCCAACAATTGTCACATCATTCACACACAAGTATAACTAAATCACTCCATAAAAATCATAATCAAACACAAGTAATTAACCAAACTTTCTTTTCATCATATAGTAAAAGTAAAAGTAGTTCATAATAACTCAACAAGAAATACCTAAATGAGGAATTACAAGAACTAGAATTGTGGAACTATAGCAATCCACACTCCTCCAATCGCCTATTATCACACGTAAACAACTCCAAACACGGACGCAACTCTTGAGACTCGAACTCAAGATCTCCTGGACGTTTTCACAGCAACTACAAGCTTTCGGGCAATAATAATAAGGTGGTGTAAGCTTTTTAGGTTATGTCACTTCCCCAAGAACTTCACTTTTTGTAAAACTAACCAAGGGTTCCTTAAATAAGTGAGGAAACCCTTATTCTTCAAGTAAAAACGTCCATAATAGTAAATAGCTGAGAAATGATAAGCCACAATGATTTATGGGCTTAAATTCGACTTTAAATGCAACTTTGTAACTCCAGCATTCAACTTAACTTCCATCCATCCAATTCGGATTCGGGCGCCATCCGATCGGATGGCCACTCCTGCCATGCAACTTTCATTTTTCTCTTTTCATTTCTCTTTACGTGCTTGATCCTTCGTTGTACCACTCGCTTCTTTCATAGTTTGGATTTTTGTTTTTGTGGTTATGTTATAGTTAGTGCTTAAGTAGAATGGAGAGTTTAAGCAATGTTTTGGAGTACTTGAAAATTTTGGAAGAGATGTTGAAAGATTCAGGAGATTCTTTGGAGCAATTAGAAAATATTTTGGAAGAAGCTAAGATGGGTTTAGAAGGAAAAGAAGAAGTTGGCGAAAGCATTGTTTGTCTACCTAAGAAGAAAAGGGTAGTTGTGTTTACACAAGCACCACCTAAAGAGTTTGATGTACCGTTTATGAGGTATGCTACACCATGTGGTGTGGAAGGTATAAAAGCTTGGGATGCTCAGCTTAATATGGAATATGGGGACAACTATATCACGAAAAATATGCTTGGTAAGCTTGGCTTTGTTAGACTTGAATATGAAGATTATGGGAGAAAGGTAGTGCGAGATGTGAATGTTAATATCCATGGTCATGTTTACAAGCTTTTTGAGTGAGTTCTACATTTGGACTTATGAACATCGATACTAGCCTAGTATGGGATAGGTTCGTATCAATTGGTATCAGAGCTAGCTTGATGCGCGTGATG
The DNA here is from genome assembly GCA_021014915.2 of Artemisia tridentata subsp. tridentata. Classification (NCBI taxonomy): domain Eukaryota; kingdom Viridiplantae; phylum Streptophyta; class Magnoliopsida; order Asterales; family Asteraceae; genus Artemisia; species Artemisia tridentata. The sequence continues at coordinate 513,121,551 of CP139509.1, read as the reverse complement.
TGTCGTTGCGGTTTAGCAGTATTAATGCCTACTCAAGTTTTAAATTTATATTTAGCCGACTTATCAATAACACACACACTTAACGAGCAGTGTACCCGGTCAGTATGAATATAATGGTAAGTAGAGTGTCGATCACTAAGAGTGGAACGTATTATCTAGTTATTCTAATCAGTATTTTAATATCCTAAGTTAGCTATACAACCTAATCTAACGCAAGGGGGTTCAGTCTGAGAGACTGGCACGGTTTGGTTATAATTAAATGTAAACTAAACTAATGAGCACGAATCAGCGACTAGCACACACGTACACAGATAGATATTTGAGACAATACGAAGACCTGTCCTGATAGTTAAGTAGCTTGTCACTTGTTTTATTGCTAGTTTTATATGAAGTGTATGTAATTAACCCTTTCTCGTTGGCTCTAATCTTATCGGCGAGTAAACTCTTAATGATTACTTATGTCTATCCCACTTACCTATCTTCCTACTTTTCTACAGACGATAGAATGCATAGGCGATAAAATAAATAGGCGAGGAAAGAGGCATGGCGACCCGATCAATGCTCAGCTAGACACAGAGGTTATCAATGCACTAATAAAAGTTACCAAAGACATCAACATATAAACTTTAATCGATGGGAAAGCAATATTAAGGGGGGTGCATTATTTTCCGTAGTCAAATGTCACAAGCCCATCAATCCTGATGGATTAAAGAGTACTATTACAATAAAACAAAACTACTTAATGAATTGAATACATGCAGGACCTTCTTACAGCTCTAATATCTTTGTTTGTGGTGTGTCTTGTGCTGCTTGGTCGTCTGAATTCGGCTTTGGTATATGGCTCTTGGTTCGGTCTTGGCAAAAACTCTTGAAATTCGTCTGACTTTGGGGTATTTATAGTTTCTGTCTGAGAGGTCGATGCGGCGCATAGAGTTTCCAGATGCGGCGCATCGACTTAACTTCGCGTGGGGTCCAAGATTAATATATTCAGGAATATTCGTACACCGCCTTCAGATGCGGCGTATCTTGTTCTTTGTATGCGGCGCATGAATCTTGGATCGTAACTGGTGAAATCTTGACAGACTTATGATAATGCGTCGTATCTGTTAAGAGAGATACGGCGCATCTTCTGAGTTCCAGCATACTTTTGACATCTTGCTTGTTTTGCTCCGTTATTAGTCCAAAATCGCCAAGTTTCATCAAATGCTTGTTTTAACCTGAGAATCGCTAAAGTAAACGTAAATGCATCGATTCTCATAAATAATATAATAAAACAAGTCAAATAAATAGGATAAATGATGATAATAAAATGTACTTATTTGAGTTCATCAACTTTGTTGTTTTGGAATACGGAAATGTTGATGAACCAGAAGTTATGTTTGGTAGAAGTTTTATGGTTAAGACTAAATGTAGGGTTGATTTTGCATTGGGAGAGATGAGGATTGACGTAGATGATGATGATATGGTATAAAAGAAGGAAGGACGAGGAGAGATTGTTAAAATGGGAAAAGCGAACAGAAAGAAAACACCACTTAACAAACTTACCCAACCCTCCACCCCTAAGAATGAGAGTTCTTCATCTAGTTCACCACCCAAATCACCACAAATAGTTAAACCATTGACTCAAAAGAAAAAGGAAGCAATTTTGGAAAACTTGGAAATGAAGTTTAAGGAGCTTATGGAAGAGAAGCCGGTTATTGAAGTGTTGAACAATTACATGACTTATCGTAAGAAGTTAGATGCGGTTATGATGGCAACAGCTAGGCTAGAGGATAAAAATTTTGATGAGATTGCAAGGGAGAGGATAGTTGAGAATGGGTTGCCTAAAAAGGAGAGCGATCCAGGAAATTTTGTGTTACCAATTAAGGTGAATGGAACCGATGCGATGTATGCATTGGCTGACACGGGAGCAAGTGTGAATGTGATGCCGTACCCGTTGTGCAAAAGATTAGGACTTGGTAATCCTCAACCAAATCAATATAATCTTACTATGGCTGATAATTCACGAGCAAAAGCAATGGGAGAAGTGAAGAATGTTAGAGTTCAAGTAGGATATCAAGCTTTCTTGGCCGATTTCCTTGTGCTTAACATCCGGTGGATAAGGAGTTACCATTGTTGTTAGGAAGAACGTTTTTGAGAACTTGCGGAGCTATTATAGACATGGGTAGAGGTACTATGACTATTAGTGATGGAATCTTGAAGCATACTTACTATCCTAGACCTAGAGGCAAGATTGTGAAGGAAGTGCATGAAGAAGAGGAAGAAAGTGGTGATGAGCGAGTTCATGGGACGAAGCACATGGAGTCCGATGGTTGATGATCATCGCTAATATGGTTAATGATGTTATGTTTCGGGTTTAAAAACAATGATGGTTGAATAATTTCTATTTCTATTTCTTTAACTTAACTTTCGTAGGATTTATTTGTTATGATTTTGGTTTGTTTTGGATTATTTTTATTTTTATTTTTTATTTTTATGTTTGATGTTTGTTTTAGTATTTTGTTTTGTTATTTTGTTTTGTTTGTTTCGAGCATAGTTTGCAGTGTTTGCAGGGGAAAATTTGACGGAAGCTTAGTGTTGATCAATATTTGGAGTTGGAAGAACTCATGTGATTACTTGTGATCAAATATGCCTATGCTAATTTTTCCCGGGTAGTTTTTTATATTTATTTTATTTTCTCTAATTTTTTCCCATTTCCTTTACTTTGAAGTTCGTTTTATTACATTGAGGACAATGCAAAACTTAAGTGTGGGGGAGGGAAGAAAATAGGAAAAATTGTTTTGATTTTTAATTTTTGATTTAGTAGATTTTGGATTCAAGTAACTAGAATGTGTTCGCCCTTGATTTTCTAGTTGTTAGATGAATTGATTCAATGGTAAAAATGAGGCTATTTGAAATTTTTTGGAATGTAATCAAGTTATGAGAGATATTGATAACTATTGCTAGTACATTTTATCACCACCTTAAAATTGTGAGGATTTAAGCCTTTTTGTATAAAGTATTTCTTATGCTTTATATTTCGTTATGAGTGTGCCGGTGATTATGTTGATTCTAGAACTTGTACTTGTTATGCATTACGGTTAAAATTACTTTCAAGTAATAAAATATATTCAAATGATAAGAGGCAAATTAGGATTTTCACCAAATGGCCATCCGTTTACAAAATATTTTTGCTGACCACATCGGTTAGTTACCCTATGTATTTGGAACCCATTTGTTAGCGTTATACGCTAGATACCCTTAGTTACACCTTTTGAGCCTATCTTTTCTTTTGATTTAATCCAGAGAAATTTTTACACCATACACCTTAGCCTTTCCCGAATCAAGTTCAATTGAAGTTCAAAACTATTTATTTTTTGATGATTGCATGTTGACCACACTTTGATATGTGTATATGTTGTTCCAATGAAGAAAGAGGTCGCTACTCTTATTTATATTTTTTGTAGCGTGTGCTCATCCAAAGTGTGGGGGTGATAAAAAATAAAAAAAAAAAAAAAATAAAATAAAATAAAAAATCAATGAGCTATGTATGAAAAAAAAAGAAGTCAATGAGCTATTATGGAAGGAAGGAGTTAGTATGAAATTCGGAATAATAATCGAAGAAGTTTGGTGGAGTAATCATTTGTGGTATAAAGAGTTGGGAACGGAGTTTGGACTTGATTCTTGTTTGATCTTTATTTTTGTAGAACCAAATCAAAATTCCCATGTCTTATCCTTACCTTTACCAATTACTTTATTCGTTGTTAGCTTTCGAGCATCCGGATTTAGTGATGGCTTTGTTTAGATATGTAGTGCATGGATGTTCTAGTGACCATCCGAGTTTTTGAATAGTTGAAAAACGTTGTTAGCGATCTAGTGAGTAATTTGGTGACCATCCGTTATGCAAGTAACGTCGTTAGCGAACCAAGGGACAATCTAGTGACCATCCGTTGCTTAACTAAACAAGAATTTGTTGTTAGCAAGCTATGATGTTCTTGTATGAAGTATTTACACATTAGCTAGGTAATCAAAACCCTTACCCTTAAAATCAAATAAAAGACCTATTTGATGTTTTATTTTGTTGTTTTGACACAAGTACAAGCTTATGGTAAGAAACATGAATCATGACTGAGCAATTGAGTGATTTACAATTAAATTTACCTTCGAGTGTTGTGTGAATTTAAAATTCCTTTGTGAGGTGCTTAGTGATGTTATGAGGCTCGATTTAACTTGCTTATGTTTCAAGGATTTTTTCATAATTAAAGTAAAATAACAATTGTTCCATTGGGATGGTTGTTAGTTTTTATAATCATAATGAAGATGCCATTGAGTTCAGTTTTTCTAAAAATTAGACTTGCTCGAGGGCGAGCAAAACTCAAGTGTGGGGGATTTGATAACGCTTAAATCTAACATGGTTTTAGGCGTGTTATTGTTAGTTTTGTGCATCATATTTGGTTATATTTGTGTGTATTTGTTGCTAAAGTGTGTATGCAAGTGAATATAGCCAAGTACAGGAAAAGTTGATGAAAAGATGAAGAAATGAAGAGATTATGCACATATGGAGAGTTACGAGAAAGAAGCCACACGATAATCCAAGGATTTGATTAGGTCAAGATTTCTATGCTTATATATCAAGAAAAGATCAAGTTCTATGGAAGGAATTAGTGGTACATCGAAGGATCAAGCACGTAACGAGAAAAGGAAAGAAAAAAATAAAGGTTGCATGGCAGCATGGCCCATCCGATCGGATGGTGCCCTCATCCGAATCGGATGGGAGAAACACAATTTACCGAGAGCTCCAACCGATCGGTTGGAGCCCAATAACGATCGGTTGGCCGAAGCTGGAGTTACAAAGTTGCATTTAATGATGAATTTAAGCCCCATAATCATGGTGGCTTATCATTTCTCGGCTATTAACTGATCTAGGACGTTTTTGCTTGAAGAATAAGGGTTTCCTCACTTATTTAAGGAACCCTTGGCTAGTTTACAAAGTGTGTAGTTTTTGGGAAGTGACAAACCAAAAAATAAACCTAGTGAAGGCTTACACCAAGTCTAGCTAACTTATTATTATTGCCCGAAAGCTTGTAGTTGCTGTGAAAACGTCCAGGAAACCTTGAGTTCAAGTCTCAAGAGTTGTGTCCGTGTGTGGAGTTGTTTACGTGTAATCATAGGCGATTGGAGGAGTGTGGATTGCTATAGTTCCACAATTCTAGTTCTTGTAATTCCTCGATTAGGTATTTCTTGTTGAGTTATTATGAACTACTTTTACTTTTACTATAAGATGAATGAAAGTATGGTTAATTACTTGTGTTTGATTATGATTGTTATGGAGTGATTTTGGTTATACTTGTGTGTATGATGTGACAATTGTTGGAGTAATCTTATTTCATAGTGATGCATGGAAACATGTCTTGTTTTATGAGTTTGTTGAAATACAATCTAATCTTGCTTAATTGGTTGGTAAAAACAGTTTTAAAGATTAACAAAGGCCGAAAGGAGTTTTCTTTATGTTTTTATTCCAAAAAGTTAGTGCACGAATTAGTATGGACTATGGTGTGTGACAAGCACCATATTAACTCATTAAAATGGATTTGGAAACGATTTCATCACGAGAAAAGGCCGAAAGGATTCGTAGGAATTCTTAAGATAAGAAATGCTTTCAAACAACAAAAAGCTTAATAGAATTATCGTAATAGTTAATGAAGGCCGAAAGGAATTAACTAGGAGATTGAATTCTTAGATATGATTTCTCATGATAAAAACCATTGATTGTGAATCATTCATATTAAGTTGTGCATCACTACAAGTTACACCCAACTTGGTTGGTTACTCTAAACAATTAGTCATGGAATTACACACAAGTATATTTGTTTTTGATTGATTGAACCTTACTTGTTTTAGAATTTACTTCAAATTGGCTTGACACCCCTTTTTGTTAAAACTTATTTTACTAAACCTAAACATCAATTCCCTTGGGACGATCTCGACTTACCCACCTTTACTACCGCGGACGAGTATACTTGCTCGTATGTGTGAATAGAGAATAGGATAAATCGTGTTTATAAATTTTTAAAACTTGAACACAACGACACGCACATCATTTCTACCCCCTCTAAAGTACTATGTATCCGTTGTGTTTAAAATAAAATTTACAAAACACCCCCTTGGTTCTTAAGTGGGATAATCAAATTCAAATTCAAAATTCAAAATTCAACTACAAGCGGGATAATTTAATTTCAAATTCAAATTTCATAGTGCCTATATATAGAACACCACCAGAGCATTATTATCACACACACAACTTACACACAGATTCTCAACAATGTCTCGCAAAGATTTCTCCCAACAATTCCCAACTCACCGTGACTTCTCTCAACAATTTCCTACTCACCGTGACTTCTCCCAACAATTTCCAGAACAACAAGACTTTACCCAGCAATTTCCAAATGAACCGGTGTTCACACCGGAAGATACCGGAAAATGAACCGGCCAGCAATCCAAATCCACCGGTTGTTGAACAACAACCAAATCCACCTGTTGTTGAACAACAACCAAATCCGTTTGGACTGAGTGAGGATGAACTCCGAATTATGGAGCAAGATGAGGAAGTGAGGAGAGAATTTGAACAACGCGAACTAGAAGAGGAAGCTGCTCGTATGGAGCGGGAGAGAAACTGGTTAAGAAATGATTGGGAGTTTACGTCCTCTTCGAGTGAGGACGGTTGGGTTTCAGATGATACATTCGGTTAATTTGTAGTTTTAGTTTCTATTAATCGTACTATGTATTGTGGTTTAACTTTAATGTTTAATGTAATTTGTGTTTTGACTTTAATGATTAATGTAATTCGTGTTTAAAATTTTATGTTAGTTGTTAAATGAAATATTAATTATAGTTTAAGGGTAGATTTTGAAAATAGTTGAGTTAAAGGTGAGTTAAGGGTGAGTTATAATTGAAAGAGTTAAGGTGAGTTAAGGTGAAAGGGTTAAAGCTATTGTGCGAGTGTTAAAAGTTTAACCCACTGTTATGGTTAGCTTATGGTCGGAAGTTCTAAAGTATAAAGAATGGTAACAGTAATAATGAATATAAATTGTTGATTAACTAACTTTACATAAACCGATTTGATAAAGTTAATCCCCAACTGGCTCTTTACCGGTAGTCAAATTCCTTTGTTTATAATCACACCCAGAACATTAAGGGAGGGTGAGGTTAGCCTTTTCTCTCTATCCTCTAATTAATACATAATTTCTAATCCCCGATCATTTGATTCATTCTACACATACTGATATACTTTTCCCCAATTTTAACCAAGTAGTAATTGACTATTTGGCGCCAAATTACAAAATGATTGAATCCTCAATTACTAGTGGTTCGGTTACTTGTATTTGGCGCCAAATGTTGTTATTGCTAGTACTGTTAATAATAAAACTGTTGATATTACTGAGCATGTTAATAAGGAAACTGCTACTGATAAGGTGAATAGTAGTAGTATTAATAATGGTGATAAGATTAGTGATAGTACCTCTTATGCAAATGTTGTGAACAAGAATGAATTTCCTCATGTTCATTCCAACTGTATTGTGGTAATGAAGTTGTAGTGTTTGATGAATTGCTTGTGAAGAATGGAAGTGAAAGGTGGTTACTAACACAGTTTATTGGTTATAATATGAGTATTCATGAACTAAGGTACGTACAATATAAGAAGAATGTGGAACAAGTTTGGTATAGATGATATAAGTGCTAGTAAGAATGGGCAGTATTTGTTTAAGTTTAGGGATGAGGAAGGTTTCAATGCTGTAATTGAGAAACGGCCTTGGATGGTCCAAAACAAACCTCTCTTTGTTCAGATAATAGAGCCTAAGAAGTTGCCTGTTTGGGTTAAAATCACAAATATTCCCCTTGAAGCTTGGAGTATGAAAGGGGTAAGTGCTCTTGCTAGTAGCTTAGGGAAACCTATGGTAATGGATTCTATGACTGCATCTATGTGTTATAGTGGAGTTGCCAATATTGACTATGCAAGGGTGCTAGTAGAGATTGATGCTGACAAGGAAATTAGGAATGAGATTGAGGTGCAATACAGAGATAAAGAGAAGTCAAAGGTATTAAGAAGGTAAGTGTGATGTATGACTGGAGACCTTCCAGGTGTACTACTGAGTGCAAGGTTTTTGGTCATGATTTTGTTCATTGCAAGCTTAACAAGGCTACTGAGGTTGGTATGGTAACATTAGCTGAGAATGTAAATTTGGAAAAGAATGACAAGGAGCAGAGTAGTATGAGGAGTAATGTGGAAGTTCAAGCCCAGAAGAAGCAAGTTACAGGTAATGTTCATAAGCAAACTGGTGTTAACAGAAGTTTCACACAGCTTACTCATAAGCAACAAGAATATAGGAAGAAGCAAAATATTGGGGAAGTTAGAAAAAATGGAAAAGCTGGTCCATCTGGTAGTAATGGGACTAATAAAAAGGGAGGGAGAGTAGTAACTGCTGAAAACAGTTGATGAAAATGAAGAAGGTTAATAATTATTTAAAACAAAATCAATCGCAGAGAGTTAGCATTTAGTGTTTTTGTAATAACCGGTTTTTAGGCTTCAATTATTGAGTTAGAAATTACGTGTTTTAGTATCTTCCCCTGACACAGATTAAGGCTGGCTTACATACCACACGCTCTACTACTTTTAGATAATTTCTATGTAAACTTATGCTGATTTGTAGGAATGGAATGCTCCAAGTGCTAAGCACGTTCGTTTATTAGAGGCTGCTTTGCTTCAACATATTGTGAGTAGGTGCTATAACATATATGAATTAAGTTCATCTAAAACTCGTTTCAACAGTTATTGTTTATGTAATCTAATACCCCATACTTTCTTTATAACCAGTCGGAGAAACAAAATTCAGATATTTGGTCTCCGTTGCCTGACCAAGGATGGAAACCTTGTACAGACTCGGCTACCGTTCCATGTGAGATCCTTATCCTGCGTTTTTTTATATTTTGTACCATGTTGTGAGTTATATAACTGTTCCTGTTTCATCTCTCATCATAATGTAATCGAATCCCGATTTTATTTTTCAAGCCATTCCAGAGAAATCACGGGGATACATTCAGGTGTTTTTGGATGGAGGATTGAACCAACAGAGAACGGGGGTACGCGCTATTTTATCTCTTATTTAAGCATAATGGGGTGTTTGGCTCATGGGCTTATTCTACTTTTGAAAAGCTAATAAGCTCAAATTTCAAGGCTTATGAACTTAGCAACTTGAACTTGTGGCTTATCTAATTTACTAAGCTCATAGGCCTAAAAGTTGAGCTTATTAGCTTTTCAAAAGTTGAATAAGCCCATACGCCAAAAATATAAGCTAAAGCAAACACCCCCTAAGAAAAAAAGTAAGTAAATAATAATAATTTTTTCCTAAATTTCTTGCCTGTGTTAAGGATTTGTGATGCACTAGCTGTTGCTAAAATCTTAAACGCGACGCTAGTAATACCACACCTTGAAGTTAATCGGTCTGGCAAGATACAAGGTATTTTTACGGCCGCTATTTGACTTTATATCGTGTTTTTAAGTTAACTCGCAGACTGGTGGTAAGATGTTACGTTTACTGTGCAGTTCCTTCACCGATATATTTGATGTCGACCACTTTATTGAGGTCTTGCAAGATGAAATCTCCATAGTTATAGAGCTGCCGAGCATGTACTCTAGGAGCACGAGGGATTACTATGGTACTGGCATACGACCTACTAGAATCAAAACGGCCCCTGTTCATGCTTCTGCTAATTGGTATCTGGAAAATGTGCTGCCAATGCTAAATAGGTTCGTTATAATCTTTTCTTTGACATTGTAATTCAATTCGAGCATAAACAATTTCAAATTACAATGTTTCAGTCATGGAATTGCTGCGATTGCCCCATTCTCGCACCGTTTAGGTTTTGATAACCTACCAAAGGAGATTCAGCTTCTTCGATGTAATGTTAACTTTCAAGCATTGGTTTTTGTTCCTCACATCAGAAGACTAGGAGACACCCTCGTTCAACGCCTTCGAAACTCTCCTACTACAAACAAAGGAACAACGAACGATAAATTGGAGGATGAAAGGGGAAGTGAAAAGTTTATCATTTTACATTTCCGCTTTGACAAAGTATGTATCCTTCCATGTCTCATGTACTGCTTGATTGTATATATCTTATTGTGATTCGAGAGTGGCATCAAGTGGGTCAAAATGGGTCGGGTTGACCCACCAACACTTGCCATCTCAATTACTTTTGCAAAAGTTAAAAATAGGTGATTGTGGGACTATGAAGGACATGTTGTTTACGATATTTTTATCGAACAGGATATGGCTGCCCATTCAGCTTGTGATTTTCGTGGTGGAAAAGCTGAAAAGTTGGCACTTGCAAAATACCGCCAAGTCATATGGCAGGGAAGAGTGATGAAAACTCAGTTCACTAACGAGGAGTTGAGGCATCAGGGACGATGTCCACTCACTCCTGAAGAAATTGGACTGCTTTTGAAAGCTTTGGGTTTTAACAATGACACACGCCTCTATCTTGCATCCCACAAGGTATCATCTAATCCACCCCATGGAAAATTTCAACTTTTAGATTCATACACGATTTGAAGGAATTATTTGACTTTTTTTAATTTGCACATAATTTGGAGAAATTTTTTAACTGTCTGATAAAATCTGCACAATTTGAAGAAATAATGTTACTTCTTCATCAAATGTCTAATCACCCTTCAAGAAAGACGATACACGAAATCTTCTTAGACCCAAATCAATATCATCAAATATATATATGGTATGCTGAGAATGGGCAAACTAGTATTTGACTATTTTATGACCTTACATCAAGTGTACCAAGGCTGAGTTTAGCAAATCAAACAGTCAAAACAGAAACTTTTACATTATCGGCTTTGCTTTATCCCTGAAACATAGGTATATGGTGGAGAGGCAAGAATTTCTGCACTGCGTAAACTGTTTCCGCTTATGGATGACAAAAAAAGCCTTGCATCTGACAAAGAACGGGTAGAAGTTGAAGGAAGAGCGTCGTTGTTAGCGGCTGTTGATTATTATGTCAGTATGCATACGGACATCTTCATTTCAGCTTCACCAGGCAATATGCACAATGCAATGGTATGTATGGTTGACCTCATTCAGCATATTCTCTACCTTTTTATTTGGATATATTCAGGAATGACCCTATAATTCGCAATATTAACTTTTTTAGGAAACAGCAAAAAGGTTAAAAGTGCATAATATTTGTAAAATTGTTTCGACTTTAATCACAATTTTTTTTGTTTTATTTTTGTCATAATTTATGATTTTTTATTGAAAATGTGAAAAATATTCCAAGTTTTTGACTTATTTGAGAATTTTATTTTGCAAAAATTTAATTTGCTAATTTTAAGGTCATTTGTGGATATGGACGAATAAAATGATTATTCCTTCATTTGTATAGGGGTTCACACCAAAAATCCATTTAGGTGATTTTGAAAATATGCAAATATGACTGTTGTACTTCACGTTCTCATAGAAAATTGCTCATTTTGCAAAAAAATTATTGCATTTTCAAAAAGAATGATGTTTTGCTTTAGAAAAAGCAATTTCAACCCATTTAAATAAAAACGGATAAAGTCTGGTTGACTCTTATTGATAAGGAATCTAACGGGCCAAATATTTAGTTTAATGAAAAAGTGAACGGGTTGAATGTGGTCTGAAGTGTATTCGAATTCAAAAAGACTTGGGACAAAACTGTGCTGGTGTCCAAATCTAACCCATCTAAAGGGCCTTTTTGACCCTTACTTATAAAACGAATCATTGTTCCTTGTTTTTCAGCTAGGGTATCGAGCATACAAAAACTTGACGACTATCAGACAAAATATGGTGCTCTCGAGCCAGCTCTTTCATAACGAAACTATGGACTGGCATGAGTTTCAGTGGGCTATACAAAACGCGCATAAGAATAGACAAAGTCAAGTTAGGTTAAGAAAGGAGACACAATCCATATATACCTATCCAATACCAGATTGTATGTGTCAACAACATTAATTGGTTCTTTTTTCAGTTTTGTAGAGTTAGAGAAATGTGTGTAAACGAGAACAGATAACAGTAAAACACAAATTCGATATGGATTTTTGCTTCTCTCTGAGGGCGTTATGTGCATCCACGATATTTTTTATAGGGTCGCAGGTCGGTAGGTGAATGATGCAACATATGGTTTGGTTTGCAAGTTTTGATCCAAATGTATGTTTCGCATGTGTATTTTATTGTTGCTGATTAGTTATATCAGATTTTGCTATACTAGATTTGTTGTTACGTGTTATCTATAGGAGGGTGTTCTAGGCGACTTACACATAGTCAAATAGATTGAACTATATATGGACGTCGTTATCAAGGAGTGAAATTATACGGCACACACCATTACCGAGAACACGTATATGGGATCTACTTCGGATATCTCAAGGATTGCCGCACGTGACGTGAACCATAGTTCCTATCAATGCCATGGTTCCTAGCCATCAGATATCGCAATATGTCAATGTTTATTAGAGGACATGTATTTCATTTTGCTCAATAAAGGTTTTAATCACAGTATGGTAATCGTTTTTTCCTCTCCTCCACCTCCACGGCCCTGGAGACTGTCCACAGCCGTGGTTTCAACTACTAGTGGAGGAAATGGTATTGATATATTTGACGAGGGTTTTTGCTCATTAAATATAATGTCCACAACCGTGGTTTCAAGTGCATGATTTCAAAGAAGAAAATGAATAAGAAGGTGAGAGTGGTGAGATAAAAGATTAAAAACTCAGTAGTAAAGCACATAGAGATCATTTCACACTACATATAAGTTCACACATAATTAGTTTACCTATGTCACAATATACATTCTACAATATTATCATAAGTTGGTTCGACGGAAGTACAAAAAACAAATTAGCTATATACGTTATAAATAGAAATAGTAAAACGATCAAACAATGCAAGATAGGCAGCTTCTACGGAGAGCAATAAGCAAGTTTGAACACACATCGAGACCATTCACCAACTAAACTTAACGAAGAACTTGTTAGCGTTTCCCATTCTCCTTCAAGACCATTTCTTATCTCACAACATTTGAGGTCAGGCCAATTTCCAAATTTGTTTTCCATCACCCCCATATCAATTAGCTTCAAGAAGTAATCAGCGGCTTTGAGCCCCTCATCTGAAGATGTGCCTCTATGTACAGGGGTTGGCAAATAGAAAACAATGCATTAAAGAGGAGTACCGACGAGCCTAGCTCGTTTAGGCCTATACTTGACTTCGTTCGGATCGTTAACACCATGTCTAGATCCGCCACTGCTTGATCCGCCGTTTATGCCAGAGTGCCACCTTAAAAACCAAGAAACTACTTTAGCTTATATGGAATTGCGCCATTAGTATGAAATTAAAATGCAATCGACAATAGAGAATCTTTGAAAACAGGTACAATAGTTGCATTTTATCCATGGACCGTCTACCATCTTTTTGAAACTTTAACATCTTTAACACAATAAGGGACCAAAAGTGTAACAAGCTTTATAATGGATACCGTTTATGTAAATTTTGGTATTTAGAGACCAAAAATGTAACTTGGTATAAACTATAAGGACCACCGTGTAATTTACTTTCTTTTTTCTTTCTACAAAACTACTACTATTATTTTGTTCCAATAATTTTTGTTGGCCTATATCAAATTCAATATTAAAATAAGAGAAAAATGAATTTAGAAAACAAGGAAAGTGTGTTATTTACTCACCGACAGTGACAGGTTGTATTCTTTATCCCTGAAGAAGAAGCTCTGGAGATGGAAAGATTTGCAGATTTTTTAAACATTCTAATTTTCCAAGATCCTCTGGTAGCTTCTGAAGAAGAGCACAATCCCAAAGGTAGAGAAACGTCAGATGTTTTAACATACAAATGCTATCAGGAAGATGTTTAATCTTCGTAGTTGATAAATTTAGAATCACCAGAGATTCTAACTGGCCAATGTTCTCAGGCAACTTCCCAAGACAAGAACAGCCTCCAACATCGAGCGACCACAGACGTTTTAGCGTGCAGATGCTATCTGGAAGATATTCAATCTTCTTACTCCTCACATATAGCTGTTCTAAACATTCTAATTTTCCAAGATCCTCTGGTAGCTTCTGAAGAAGAGTACAACCACAAAGGTTGAGATATGTCAGATGTTTTAACATAAAGATGCTATTTGGAAGATGTTTAATCTTTGTAGCCGACAAATCCAGCATCACCAGAGATTCTAACTGGCCAATGTCCTCAGGCAACTTCTCAAGACAAGAACAGTTTCTAACACCGAGAAACTTTAGACGTTTTAGCATGCAGATGCTATCTGGAAGATATTCAATCTTCTTACTCCTCACATATAGCTCTTCTAAACATTCTAATTGGCCAAGATCCTCTGTTAGATCCTCCAAAGGACCATAATTGACTTTAAGAGATTTGAGAAATTTCAACATATAAATGCCATCCAGAAGATGTTTTATCTTTGTAGAGAGTTTAAGGTCAAGGATCATAATTGACTTTAAGGGATTCGGAAATGCACTAGACACCTGAAGTTCTTCAGAATCAACAAAACCTTCAAGATTTGGAAACAGCTCAGGGTCAAGGCTACTCAACCTTGATTTACCCCAAGTCGAAGGAATTTGAGATTTGGACATGCACTAGACACGTGAAGTTCTTCAAAATCAACACAACCTTGAAGATCTAACTTCTCAAGATTTGGAAACAGCTCAAGGTCAAGGCTCCTCAACCTTGATTTACAAAGTTTAAGGAATTTGAGATTTGGACATGCACTAGACACGTGAAGTTCTTCAAAATCAGCACAACCTTTAAGATCTAACCTCTCAAGATTTGGAAACAGCTCAAGGTCAAGGCTCCTCAACCTTGATTTACAAAGTTCAAGGAATTTGAGATTTGGACATGCACTAGACACGTGAAGTTCTTCAAAATCAGCACAACCTTCAAGATCTAACCTCTCAAGATTTGGAAACAGCTCAAGGTCAAGGCTCCTCAACCTTGATTTACAAAGTTTAAGGAATTTGAGATTTGGACATGCACTAGACACGTGAAGTTCTTCAAAATCAGCACAACCTTCAAGATCTAACCTCTCAAGATTTGGAAACAGCTCAAGGTCAAGGCTCCTCAACCTTGATTTACGAAGTTCAAGGAATTTGAGATTGATACATGCACTAGACACCTGAAGTTCTTCAAAATCAGCGCAACCTTCAAGATCTAACCTCTCAAGATTTGGAAACAGCTCAAGGTCAAGGCTCCTCAACCTTGATTTACAAAGTTTAAGGAATTTGAGATTTGGACATGCACTAGACACGTGAAGTTCTTCAAAATCAGCACAACCTTTAAGATCTAACCTCTCAAGATTTGGAAACAGCTCAAGGTCAAGGCTCCTCAACCTTGATTTACAAAGTTTAAGGAATTTGAGATTTGGACATGCACTAGACACGTAAAGTTCTTCAAAATCAGCACAACTTTCAAGATCTAACCTCTCAAGATTTGGAAACAGCTCAAGGTCAAGGCTCCTCAACCTTAATTTACCCCCAAGTTCAAGGAATTTGAGATTTGGACATGCACTAGACACGTGAAGTTCTTCAAAATCAGCACAACCTTCAAGATCTAACCTCTCAAGATTTGGAAACAGCTCAAGGTCAAGGCTCCTCAACCTTAATTTACCCCCAAGTTCAAGGAATTTGAGATTTGGACATGCACTAGACACGTGAAGTTCTTCAAAATCAGCACACTTATCAAGAGATAAATTCTCGAGATTCGGAGTTAACCCAAGGTCAAACGTTCTTAACTTTGAGAAACTGATACGGAGGTAGTTGAGCTTTTGACAGCTAACAGGCATGAAAAGTTTTACTAAATTAGGAGAATATATAAGTAATAACGTCTCAAGATTCGGAGTAATCCTAAAGTCAAAGGTCGCTAAGTATGACCCACTGTGAGAAAGGAATTTGAGTTTTTTAAGAACCTGCCAGCAAAAATAAGACAAAAAGATTAATATTAGTGTAGTAACAAACCAATAAATTAATAGCATTATTAGGAATTATGCAAAACAACGAATCAACAATTATTCTACCATTTTTTCTCCCTCGTCCCAAAGTTGTACCATTCCGCTCCACTTCATCTCAAGTCCAACAAGATTGTTTGCTTGAAATGTTTTGGGTAAATACAAGAAAGGGTAACGAGTACATTTTAGATATTTTAAAGAGTTTAAAAAGTATTGGGCGGTATTATCAAGAACTTCGGCATAATCTTGATTTTGAAAATCCACTTGAAGATATCTAAGTTGCTTCATTTTTCCAAGACCTTTCATAACAGTTCCCGCATTTGTGTTCGAATAAGGAAGTTCTAGACATATTGTTGCTTCAGTACCCTGCAATACAAAAACAATGTCCATAAAACTGGAAAGTCAGAACAAATGCAAAGTTTTAGTTTTCTCTACATTACAAGTAAACTGATCTTTACCTTGTCATTAGCCAATATGTCTTCAATTTGCTCTTTAATCCACAGTCGGCTATGTTTGTTAGGTTCATTCGGGTGCTCACGACGAACAATGTTCTTTCCCATTTCTTCTATATGGTCATGCATGCCCAAAAACCCATTTTTATCAACAGTTATGAGAGATCTCTGCTCAAGAACTTTTAAACCAATTCTAGCATGAAATCCACAGCATTCAAGAATGCTGATTGCATCTTTTTTGTGCTTGCCTTTCAATATGCATGCAATGTCTAGAAATATTTCCTTATAATCTTTCTCCAGACTTGTATAGCTTAATTCTAGCTTTTCCTGAGTCTCCTTTAAGGGAATTTCTTTTAGTCTTTCTATGGCATCCTTCCATTCATGCTTATCTTTACCACAAAGAAATGAACCCAATACTTTGACTGTTAAGGGAAGACCAGCAGCATAACTTACAACTTTTTCTGACAGCTTTTCGAATCCTTGAGATGGACTCGCCCTTCCAATTGCATGTCTACTGAGGAGAAAAATTGCTTCCTCATCTGATAAGAGATCGATATCTCGAATCTTCACTCTATGATCTTGAAAGTTCACTCTGTGTGCTTCCAGCACTTGCTCATTTCTCGTTGTAACAATAATTCTACTTCCCGGCTTAAACCAGTTAGGTCCACCGGCTAACGCCTCAAGTTTTTCTATGTGATCCACATCATCTAGAACAAGAAGAACCTTTATACCGCGCATCCTCTCTTGCATCATGTTTTTCCCATCATAAACACTATCTAGAGTGACTTGTTCATTTAGCACTCTTGAAAGGACCTGTTCTTGTAACTTCTTCAAACCAGACATAGAGGGTTCTGAAACTTCCCTCACATTCGCAACAAAGCTTTTGGCTTCAAAATCAGCAGATAGACGATCAAAAACAGCTCTAGCTGTAGTTGTCTTCCCAGCCCCTCCCATGCCTTTGATCCCTATCATCCAAACATCATCATCTATTCCCATTTCTAAAGAGTCAACAACATCCTTTACTCGAGTCTCCATGCCAACCAACTTCTCATCAGAGCCGAAACTGATGGAGCGTAACTCTAGCGAAATCAATCCAACAAGTTTTTCGATTAATTCAGATTCGTACCTGTGTGTACGTAAAAACAAGATATGTTTAGTACTATAATAATAATCTCATATCCATGCATTATCCTTTTTCAACACATATTAGCAAGAAACAAAAGTAAGAAATTACCCATCATTGAGCCCCCAACCAGCCAGATCGGCTGCTTCTTTTAGAGCCCCTTTCCATTTCTCAGCAGCCTCTTTCTCTTTATTCTTGGAAAAGGCATTTTCAACCGCCCCGATTTGGTTTCTCACTTCAGTGGGTTCCACATCATAGAAAACAGGGTAAGCAGTGTGCTCATCCATCTTCTGGCACTCCATTATCTTGACAAGCTCATCCAAACACCATGACGAAGAAGCATAGTTCTTGGAAAAAACAATGATGTAAAATCTGGAGTCTTCAATGGCTTTGATTAGCTCATCACTGATAGTTTTCCCTTTACGGATTTTTACATCATCCTTGTAAATGTAAATGCCTTTTGCATTAAGAGCTTCATAAAGATGGCCAAGAAACTTCTTGCGAGTGTCTTCACCCCTGAAGCTTAAAAAAACATCATACTTAAACCTCTTTCGAATGGGTGTAGTCGAAGTAGAAGCCATTACTTTTGGTTCAGATGAGTTTGAAGAAGATTCTTCTTTTTTTGGTTCAGATGAGTTTGAAGAAGATTCTTGTTCAGATGAGTTTGAAGAAGATTCTTGTTCAGATGAGTTTGAGGACGATTCTTCTTTTTTTGGTGCAGATGAGTTTGAAGAAGATTCTTCTTTTTTTCGTTCAGATGAGTTTGAATAAGATTCTTGCTCAGATGAGTTAGGAGAAGATTCTTCTTTTTTTGGTGCAGATGAGTTTGAGGACGATTCTTCTTTTTTTGGTTCAGATGAGTTTGAAGAAGATTCTTCTTTTTTTGGTTCAGATGAGTTTGAAGAAGATTCTTGTTCAGATGAGTTTGAGGACGATTCTTCTTTTTTTGGTGCAGATGAGTTTGAAGAAGATTCTTCTTTTTTTCGTTCAGATGAGTTTGAAGAAGATTCTTGTTCAGATGAGTTAGGAGAAGATTCTTCTTTTTTTGGTGCAGATGAGTTTGAGGACGATTCTTCTTTTTTTGGTTCAGATGAGTTTGAAGAAGATTCTTCTTTTTCTGGTGCACATGAGTTTGAAGAAGATTCTTGTTCAGATGAGTTTGAGGACGATTCTTCTTTTTTTTGTTCAGATGAGTTAGAAGAAGATGCCTTTGAATAAAAGTAATAGATAAAAGTTGAAGATGCCATTAGCATAACTCCTAATAAAGCTATGGATGAAGTTGAGGTGGACACCATTATCTTTGGTGCAGATGAGTTAGAAGAAGATTCTTCTTTTTTTGGTTCAGATGAGTTTGAAGAAGATTCTTCTTTTTCTGGTGCAGATGAGTTTGAAGAAGTTATGTATAAATGATCGGAGAAGAAACGTAATAATCTGCTGAAGGACATTTCTGCAAACTGAAAGCAAAGAAAAGTGAATAAAACTTGATAATGTGAAGGTGATTGGTTAGGTGTAAATTATGATGAAACTGAAGCTGTTAAACGAGTTTATGTGAAGAAAGAAACTAGTTCCAGCTGCTGCATTTACGTTGAGAAACAAAAGCGGTCTTTTTGGTCAATGAAAAAGAAAGATAAGCCCTCATATGGTCTTTTGGTCAATGAGAAATAAAGATAAAATTCACCAAAAAAAATAATAAGCAACCCATCAAGACACAAATAAACTCCTCATATCAATCTATCCTTAAATTAAACATGATAAAATTTTAAATCTTTTTGGTTCTCGTAAGAATATAGTGATGAATTAACATAATTATAATCATACAGTTTAAAAAGGACCATTTTGAAACCCATTTGCCTCTTGGGTTTGAAAATAATACTTGTAGCTAATATAACCTGTTAGTAATAATATCACTATTAATCCATGAAACTTATTGACCAATATCACATAACTTGCCAATAATTTCTATAGTCAACGCTAGAAATCAACAAAAGTAACAGTGAAATTACAAACACTTGTGACATATAACTAAAAGCCCTTGGAATAAAATCAACAAATTAGACATTTAAAATCATACCTTTTGGTTATTCAAAGGGTTTTTCTTCTTATCAAAAGTGTGTGTTTAGTTATAAGTGAGATGAGTTTGGATATGTAACAGAAAAGTGTAGGGAAGCTTCACTCGCCGGAGGTGATATCCAATTCGCAGGAAAAATTAAGAAAGAAAAACTGTATCCGGATATTAACGCCGGCGCGTGGAGGCGCGTGCACGGGCTTAAAATGACTCGAGTTGAGGTTTTTGGTTTAGAAAAAAGTAGCTATCCGGTGGTGATGTTTAAAATCGCCGGAAAAATGCAAGGTCTGTAACAGTCGCGTGGAGGCGCGTGACAGCTAATGGTAGTGTTATATTTTTATTTTTTTTTGGTACCGGAAAATTCGAGAGAGAGCGTATTTGGTAGAATGAAATAATTAGTGGGAGCCTTAAAGGGATAATCACTTTTCTCATGGAAATTTCAATGGAATTTTAAAAAAGACCACTTTAATTATGTGCTTTATTAACACCACCAACACTGAAATTTCTTTGTCATCTTTTATATAATAATAATAAAGGTATATGCTTTATTAACACCACCAATTATACTCGAGAAAATGAAATAATTAGGCGTAGCTTTAATTATATTATTTTCCTAAAGACATAATGACTTTTACCAATGAAAATTTCCTTGTCTTTTAATCGAGACTACTTTTTAACATTCAATTTTTACACCAATAATTCGAAAAACGAAATTTCCTTGTCTTTTACAATAAAGAAACATCATAATAATTCCTAGCTATAGTTAAGTAAGAAATTTGTAATAGCAAAATAAACATCATAGAAACTCCTAGATAAACATATATGTCATGATAAAAGAAATATCTTGACATAGTTAACTAAAATTATGTCTCGAGCCCCTTTCAACCCCCCCCCCCCGCCCCCAAAAAAAATAATAAATAAAAGAAAAATAAAAGTTATATTTTGTCTTAATAACAACATAAAGCAATGGACTAGCGGAATGGGATCCTCTCAAGTTGAGAGGTACAACTTGACTCAAGTTGGATGATTTTGAGCCATTGGATTTGATCCAATGGTTCAAATCAAAAGAAGTTCTTTTGATTTGAGCCATTGTATCAAATTCAATGGCTCATAATGCCCCAACTTGAGTCAAGTTGTATCTCTCAGCTTGAGAGGATCACAGCCCTGGACTAGCCAATTCCATGAGGTTTCAACTAAAGACGCTCAAACTTCTTATCCCATACAATTACAAGAATGGAACCCCCATACCATTACAAGAATGGAACCCCCATGGATATTTGCAACATACCGTTAATTTTTGTAAAAAACCTTCTATTTTTCATAAATGCATCTGGTTTTAAAAAATTATGTTTTTATTTTTTTTATTTTTTATTTTTTTTCTTCTTAAATGCGCCTGGTTCCGTCCCTAGTGTTACCAATGTGGGTTGGATAATCTTTTGTTTCGTTAAACAAGGTCCACCACATCCAATCATTCAACATCGCACAAATTAGCCAAGTACAAATCTATGACATTACACTGCCCACATATATAAAAATGTGCTAAACCAACATATAAAACAAAAATACTTATCAACTATGTTTGAGATCATATTTGAATATCTTGTATGTTTAATCACATACAATCTTAGTACTCCGTATCAATCTATACTTACTAATATACAGCACTTGAAAAAGACTTTAAATGCCCTTTGAAAAAGTGAATGCTGAATTTTGAGGATGTCTACATTAGTCGTTTTACACACTAATTTTAAGTAAGAAAATCCTAGAGATGTTGGCCAGGATAAACCATTAATTAAGGAAATTATGTATTATTAGTCAAAGCTTGTGAGGTAAGCCGCCTAATTTTTGGGCTTTTCAAAACTCACATATCCTAAAAAAAAGACCGAATACAAGCTCTTCATTCCAAAAACCTCAACATCAGTGTCAATCATAAATATGTCATCATCAGATAATCGCATTCTCTCCTGCAGGCCTCAACATACACGAACCATAACTCCCAATCATCATCGGGAAAACGCAATACCTCCGGCAGCTAATCGCATTCTTTAGGATTGATTATATTCAGAGAAAGGATATTGTTTTATCAAATTAAAAAAGTATGTATTTTTTTCTTCTTTATTTTAGCAATTTTCAATTGTGATAAGAACAATCGTATATTTTTTATGCGAATCAAGCATACATTGTTATCTCGATATTATTTCTTTAAGTTTCAATTTCTTCTTTATTTTAGCAATTTTCAAATAAAATGTGAATTACGTGGAAATTTGGTTGAAGCAGTTGAAAGAGTTTATGTGAAGAAAGAAAGTAGTTCCAGCTGCAATGATGTTTTATGATGAGAAACAAAAGCCACTCATTTGGTCTTTGGTCAATGGAATAGAAAATAAAATTCACTTTTTTAACTTTCAACCAAATGACCAATACACACACACCATCTTTTTTATAGGGAAAATGATAAAAATACCCATTTTCACAAACATACTTCAAAAAATAACCTTTTTTTTTTTCAAAAAGCCAAAATACCCATAAACAAAAGTAAGAAATTACCCATCATTGAGCCCCCAACCAGCCAGATCAGCTGCTTCTTTTAGAGCAGATGAGTTAGAAGAAGATGACATTGAATAAAAGTAATAGATAAAAGATGAAGATGCCATTAGCATAACTCCTAATAAAGCTATGGATGAAGGATCTGAGAAATGTAATAATCTGCTGAAGGACATTTCTACAAACTGATTGCAAAGAAAAAAAAGTTGATAATATGAAGGAGATTGGTTAGGTGTAAATTATGATGAAACTGAAGTTGTTAAAATAGTTTATGTGAAGAAACAAACTAGTTCCAGCTGCGGTGACATTGAGAAACAAAAGCCCACTCATATGGTTTTGGTTAATGAAAAAGAAAGATAAGATTCACTGTTTGAAAAAGAAAGATAAGCCCCTCATATGGTCTTTTGGTCAATGAGAAAGAGAAGATAAAATTCACCAAAAAAAGAATAAGCAACCCAATACATCCTCTTGGAAACTGCTTATTCAAGCCAAAGTAATTTAATCTGTTTCTCCAAAAAGATGTTGTAACTAGAAATCCTACTTTATCATACCCATAAAACTGTAGATCGAATGGCATAAAGAATAGAAGATAATATGATGGAAATGAGAAATAGAATAAGATAAGATGAGTGATGACAGTAGAGTAGCAACAATGGAAAGTGTATTAGATTAGATTTGGAAAGAAAGAAAGAAAGAAAAGATACAAGATAAACACACACTCCCACACTTTACACTTTACTGCATACCGAACATATGTGGTGGGAGTGTGTGTTAAATACATAAGATAAATGCCCTAGTGGGCTTTAAGATTGGGCTATGAGTGGGCTTATGTTTATTCTTGACTTAAACATAAAGTCTTACATGTTTGCTAACCAAAAGCCCACTCATATTAGACTAAACTAAATATACAACACACATTTTACTTAGACATAAATGACCATCACTTTTGCATTTATAAATTAAATGCTAACAATCTCCCCCTAAGGGATGGTCATTGCAATGATGCTTCTAGTGATTGGTCATTCGTCTTTGTTGTCTTTAACTTTGTGTGTTGTAGAGTAATAGTCTTCATTCATTGTTCCTTCATGCTTTGTGATCTTCAAAGTATCGACTTTGAATGTTCTTGCCTTGATCTACTTCTTCTGATCAGATGCGTCTACGTTGTAGATGATGATGGTGAATGGACTTTCGTCAGTACCTGCATAAGACAGTTAGCAATAAATCGTCCAGCGGCCATCATGTCGTGAGGCAAGATCTAAAGATCTCAATAAGACTCATACAGCTTGTATCCTTTTGATGAACACAAGTGTATTGTATAGGAAGTGTTCCTAGGAGATCTTTGATGAATCTCATGTCTCTAGACTCAATTATGTGCATTTTGGTTTTAGTCATCGGAGGCATGGAGCAGAGTGCCACCTTTTCAATATCAACACATCTCGGAGTGAGAGGTCGATAGATTACGTAGTGTTCTCCGTGAGAAATGAAACAAATATCTTTTAAGAGATATCTGAGTGGATAGGAGGGGTGGTGCATTGCGTCACTGGGTCCATGACGTCTTGTCTTCAATACCAGTATCACCTTGGTGAGTACCGATAGCAGATGTATTGACCCGGTTTCTGACCTAAGTTTTCATGGAGGGCTATTTCTTTTCACCCTTACAAAAACTTTTCTTTTTCATTCTTCAACCCCTTCTTTCTCCTTTCTCATTATACTCCTTTTTTCAATCTTACCTAAGGACTTCTAATGCTAAGCTATTGTAGTTGTCCTTGGGTAGATCCCTCCGGTTCTGGCGGATCATTGGACATAACCTAACCATAATCACCTTATTACTCCATGATTATCCTAGATTATTTGTCACATGCCATTAAACCTTGTGAAAATCTCTCAACGTGTTTATAAGAAAACACATTTTGTTAACACATTAAGAGTTTTGCATTTATGAAACACTCCCCCTTCACATGTGCTCATGCATTTTTGTAATAAATTGCACATGTTGGGTAGAGATCGCACATTTGAAATGATCGACTTTCAATGAACACGACCTTCGCGAGACACGCTTACATCACTAGTTAGACTAGCTTGAAATTATTACCCGTCCCGGTCATATTCAATGATCATCTCTCGAATTGGTACATTCTACTCAGACAAGTCCTTTGCGAGACACGCTTACATCACTGGAAAACCAGCTTGAAATTATTACCCGTCCAGGACATGTCTTTTCGAGAACGGACATTTAGTTTCGTCAATTCGAGGGTTCATGCTGAGTCTTTTTGAAGAACTCGTTTTGAGATTCAAACGACAAAACTTCTTTTAGATCACATTTTAATCACGTCCTCTCCCCCATATATAAACACTTAATCTCCCCCTCAAAAATAGCATGAAGTGTTATTTTTGAAAACAGTTGATTAAAATGAAACTTTTTGTGGAGAGACGGACTGATTTTAGCATGAAAAATGGAACATTTTTCTTTTTATACTCCCCCTTAATAAGAGCAAATGGTTAAACTTTTGAGTTTAAAAGCATTTAGAGGTCTTAGAGGGAGTTGTTGTGAGCACAAAATTTATAAAAAACTTTGAAATAGCTTTTGATACAATTTTGATTAAGTGCTCACGGGTTTTAGCTTTGCGCCATTAACATTGCGAGTCCTGATTGGAAATAATCAGAAGTCATGAATCTTGGTCTTTAACAGCCAACCAAGGCCACCCGAACCACGAAATGCATGAATCTTGGTCAATACAATTGGTATCAAGAGCTAACCGGGGGAGATTCTTGGTGAGTTTACTGATTTTTGTGATTTTATATTGTTTTTGTATTTTTTGAAAAAAATTTCCATTTTTGTATATTCTTTTTGATGTTTTCAAAAAATGTATATTCACAAAGAATGATTAAGTATGAACAAGTAAAAGTGGAGTTAAGAGTGGATGTAGACCAGGATTTCCAAATGCGATGTTGGCATAAAGGTCTTCTCTTCCACATTCAACGTATGAACTTTCACCACTTTCACAAGTGCCTGCAATCACAGAATCCACAAAAGAAGAATTTGCACAAATAACAGTGTTAGAAGAACAAGAATCATCACATTGAGGGTGTCCACTATCAATGGTTGTAGTGGTTTCTACATCCTTATCCTGATGATTTTCACTATTACTTGTTGTGGTGCAACTATCAAGAATCTTTCCTGTGGGAATCCATCTAAGACCAACTGTTTTAAAAACTTTTCCCGTGGGAATCCACCTAGGGCAAGATCTAGGAGTTGTTTCCTTTTCAGATGCAGCGGAAGTCTCATTTTGAGAAACACTACGTCCTGTAGAGATCCACCTAGTTGGTTTCTTAGCCTTTTGCTTCTTAGCAACGGGTTTGTTGCTATTTGGTGTCTTAGAGGATTGTGCTTTAGCACTTGTATTTGCTTTCTTGATATACTGTGCAACACATGCATCATGGTTAGCAGAAAAAACACATTTTGGACATGTAGGACAGACAAATTCAACATTCTTGTTTAAAACGGCAACCTTAACGTTGTCACTACTGTCATTTTGAACCTGCTTTTTGTTTGAAGAGGAATTTGAATTCTTAGTGTTGGATTCTACGTGGATAACATTTTCTTTTGCGCAACTACTCTTAGGTGCAAGCCAATCCCTAGTCTTTAGTTGAATGATCCTAGGTAGAGGTTTACTACTACTAGCAGTGCTTTGCAATGTTGTAGAATTCATCACTATAGGTTTTGTTCCTAAAATTCCATCTTTTCGAACCTGTGCCTTTTGCCTAGCGGTTTCTAGGTAGTGATTGTGGACCGTGTTGTTTGAACCAACTGATTCCTTAACAGTTTTTATGGTCACATTCGGTGAGCTATTCCTAGAAAGGCCAGGTGCTTTCACTTTTGGTGTTTTAGGCAAGGGTGTTGGAGTGACTGGTTTTGTCAAATCAATTGTCACATCAACTGTTGGAACCGTTTGAGAAATTGACATTTTTGGTTGTTCCGAAGTTGATGGTTTTGCAAACTTAGTTTCCTCACCCTTCCTATTTTGACTTTCAAGCTGAGACTTCAAAAGATCAATTTTTTCTTGCAAACTTTTGTAAGAACGCTCATACGACAATTTGTCATATTTGCATTCTTCCTTTTTCTGATCAAGTTGTTTAAAATATGTGACATTTTGTTTTTCAACCTTTGCGAGCGCATTTTCATATTTTAAAACAATTTCAGAAGTCTCAGCACGGAGTCTTTCATCATCCTCGACAGAATATGTTTGGAAAATAATGGACATGATGTCGGTCGATAGAGCTTCGAAGCAGAGATTGTCATTATGCTTTTCCAAAACTTTTATGTGTTCCAAGTATTCATTAGCTTCCTTCACTAAGGATTTGTGGTCCTTAACAAATTCGGCTGACTCTTTCAAAAGACATCGTTCAACATTAAGAACTACCGCATAAATTGCAGCAATATGTGGATTAATTTCCGATTCAAAAATCTTTTTAATTTCATCCTGAACACCTGGAAACCATTCAAATTTTTTATTATTAGTTTTGGAAGCCACGACACTTTTAAGTGTTTCAATTCTCTTTTTAAGATCAACCAAATATAGTCTAGCTGCACTTGAATCATAAGTGTTTTTAGATGCCATTTGTTCGATGTTAGGCAGATATTTTGAAACAGCTTTTTGTTTTGTGAAGACCACTGGTCTTTGAAAAAACAATTGTGACTCCTTTTGAACAAGATGAACCCCAGCAAGTTTGTTAGCTTCATTATAGTCAATGGGTTTTATTTCTCTGTTCAATTGTCGCATTTTGTTTCTGCTCTTTTCGAAAAGCTCAATCGTTTCACTAGAATCATAACCCAGAGGAGGGTCATGGATAGCATTTATTAAATTACCATTATAAAGCACATTCTGTTCTTTTTGAGCTTTCTTGAGATTATAAGGGTTTTCATAACCGATAGCCACCTTTTTTAATGTATGTAAAATCGGGTTTGGATCGTTTATTAACAAGTTAACTGTTTGTGCAGAATGACCCGTTTTTACAAGCAAATCATCCAACTTTGCAATGGTTTCCTTTTTGTCATTGATCTCTTTAAGAAGATCCTTTTCACGTTTTGAAAACCTTACATTCAACTCGTTCTTTTCTTTTTCAAGACTAGAATAAGTTGATTTTTGTTTTGAAAGCTGGTTGGTTAGTTCAGAAATTTCCTTGTTTAAAGATTTTATTTTTTTGTTCAAATTGACATCGAGAGTGTCAAATTTGATTTGCAAACGTTTTTCTCTTAAAACAGAATCTCTTAAACTATTTTCAAGTTCTGACTGTCGATTGTTGTGAAAATCATAAGCTCGTGCATTCACCTTATAACTCTCAAGCTCAGTGGTCAATTTTTCATTCGCGGCTTTAACCTCGCGATTGATCTTTTTGACCTTTTCAATCTCAATTTGACAATTATGAAGTAATGATTCAAAGAGAGAACGGGTTTCCTCATCATTAGCGACATTTTGTGCAACTTGAACTTCATTAGGATCCATATCTGGATTTGTCAAATTAGTATTGCTACAACTTGGCGTGTCCATGTATGTATCATAATTAGGTTCGAGAGGCACAGAATGTGGCTTTTCATGAGTAAACAATGATGGTACCTCATGGAGTGGTTCTGTGTCATAGGACGGAGGAGTTTCAGAATCACTACATGATGTTGTTTGTTGATCAGGCATAGGATCGGAGACGCCAGTGACTTCTGTAGAATTATCATTGATTCTGGTTGAACGCAAGAAGTCTGATTCCTCAGCAGTCAACGATATTCCCGAATGTTCCTTGTTGGCTAGCATCAGCATGTACTGGAGCTTTTCTACTTTCGTCATTGCAGGAACATTACCAATTATGCCTATATCACTCATTTGGATTTCAGATGAAGTCATGAAACAATAATCTTCATTTTGATTGACCCCATTCTGATTCACAAACTGATCCATTTGATTTCTCGTATACTGCCCTGCATATTGCATTTGATTCCCAGTCTGTATACCCATAGCATTTCCTTGCTGATTCCCAATAACCTCAACCATTTGTCCTTCTTGACCCATAGATAACTGCGTATTGTCAGTGTACGGTGAATTCCATTGGTTGTTGTTATGTTGTTTGAAGTTTAATGCCTCGGTGAATAATGCAAAAGCATGTGCCAGATCAGTTGCCATATTGTCTTGTTGAGATGCCATTGATGATGACTGGTACGATAAAGTGGATACAGGATCTTTGCAACAAAGTAGGAGATGTTGTTGTTGAAGGTTAAACTTGGTTGTTGTTGTGAAGCTTTGTTTTGTTGATGATGATCGTTGAAGTTGTAGGTGGAATTTTGGTCTGGAAACTTAAAACCTCAATAACTTCATTCTGGAGCGTTTTCAGGCCTCGAAACTTGGGTTGAATGAATAAATTAATTCAACGTGTCCTTCTCCTCGGTCTCACGGTCGTTTTGACAGGTGTTTCGCTGAAAACGGAGTTACGGTTCAAAAGTTATGATCGTTTGAAGTTTCACAGAAGTACGAGGGCCAAAACTGCCAAATCTGAAAGTTATTTAAGGCTGCTGGAAAGTACAGGGACTGGAAATGACAATACTGAAAAGTTAGTTTTGTCCGATATCGCAATTGACGAGTTGTCCGATATCGCAATTGAGATCAGATATCGGATAGAACTGTGAAAATATCTCGGACAAAGCTAAGTGTTGAATTGCGATAAAGTCTGATGAAGTGCCAAGTGCGATAATTTTATCAGAAGGCAATTGCGATAACTGTCGCTGTTTGAACTGCGATAACTTCTGACTTTTGAATTGCGATAAGCCAATTGCGAAAGTTGTCTGAATTGCCAATTGCGATAAAGCCTTGCAGACTCCAATTGCGATAAAATTGATGAAATGCGATAAAACGCTGATTTTCACTGCAATTGCGATAGAACGAGCTGTTGAGGCCAAATGCGATAAAAAAGCACTTTTTACTAACTTTTTGACTTTATCCCTTACACACCCACTTGCAACCTTATCTTAGAAGATTTTGCCTGACAATTTTTCACCCACTTGTACTCACTTTGACTAATTCTTACCCACTAAAATCTTATCACAAACATATCCAAAAACAAAAATCTTATACAAGATTTTTCTTTTGTGTCGATCAATGAAGTAAGTAACAAACCAAGCTTCCAAAGCTGAATATGAGTGAAATAATATTCCCTCTTCACAAACCAAGTCGAACTAACTTGAACAAACACGACTTTTTCTTTGTTTTTGTAAGGATCGAATAGATAAGAACACAAATTGTAATTTTTCTAGTAAAAGAAAAATGACAATGGGTGTTTTAGTCTTTAGGACCTAACAAAAATACTCTTTGGTCTTGTGTTCGAAGTTCACAGTAAACAAGTAGCTCGATTCACAAAAATAAAAAAACGCTTGGAAAAGAATCGAATACAAAAGAAACTTCCTACCTCGAAGCTAGGCTCGTTGATACCACTTGTTGTAACTAGAAATCCTACTTTATCATACCCATAAAACTGTAGATCGAATGGCATAAAGAATAGAAGATAATATGATGGAAATGAGAAATAGAATAAGATAAGATGAGTGATGACAGTAGAGTAGCAACAATGGAAAGTGTATTAGATTAGATTTGGAAAGAAAGAAAGAAAGAAAAGATACAAGATAAACACACACTCCCACACTTTACACTTTACTGCATACCGAACATATGTGGTGGGAGTGTGTGTTAAATACATAAGATAAATGCCCTAGTGGGCTTTAAGATTGGGCTATGAGTGGGCTTATGTTTATTCTTGACTTAAACATAAAGTCTTACATGTTTGCTAACCAAAAGCCCACTCATATTAGACTAAACTAAATATACAACACACATTTTACTTAGACATAAATGACCATCACTTTTGCATTTATAAATTAAATGCTAACAAAAGACAAAAATAAACTCATCAATTTAACATTAAGACAAACATAAAACTACAAATTATTCACAGAAATCAAGCAGGATCAGTAGAATGAGTTACCGACTTGCATTGACTACTGTGTGAATCTCATCAATGAAGAGAACTATTTTTCCATTCAAAGCAGTAACAAGCCTCTTTAAGATCAGCTTTAAGTCACTCCTCAAAATCTCCTACGTACCAGCACGAACCCATATAGAGTGATATAAGCTGCAAAAGGATCGAAATTTATGAACACAGACTTGTGATTTTTGAGAATGAATACACAAACAGCATATCAGCACGAAACATATTAAAACCGGTGGTAATGACGGTGACAGCTAAGAAAAAACCAATTTTCCAATTTACCAATTTTTCAAGCACTCTTTTATTAGTTAAACACCTGTTGCAACCTATATAATTAAAAAGTATGACAGATAAGTACAACAAATGACTGTCGAAACTGTGGATCTCGATCATCTCAGCTTGGTGTTCTTTGAAGAATTTGGACTGGAGCTGCTTGAGTTCTAACCCTACTGCTTCATTTGGTTGTTGAATTTATGTTTCGTCAAGATATGTTTTTTATTATTGAGTTTATGTTTCGTCAAGAATTTGGTTCTTGAATTTATGTATTCATTGGTTTTTTTATTATTGATATGTTTCGTCAAAGCACTGCTTTCTAAAGGGACGACATGATGAAGTACAAACTTTTGTAAAATGTTTTCTTCAAAAGCGTTAAAAGTTGAGCGAGAGAAAGAATACTGAAGAGGCTTTATTAGCACATTATAAGCTAATCAAGATAGTAATCTGGTTTTACAGATCAACTTTTTACAAGCTGTGTCACAGCTAAACTACTACTAATGAGCCTATTGAACAGTCATATATTCAATTATCGTTTACTAAGGATAGAATAGTTTTTTCTGTTATTTAGATAATATCCATTCAAAATAATTATCAAGCTGTGTATGTACATAACCTGATAACCATCGAATCATAAGCAACGTTAAATAGTTTTTTACATTTGTTCCTAACTACCTCCTATGACATTATCAAAATTTATATTCATATTAATCAAAATCCAAATAAAACATACATACAGTATTCAGTACGGGTGTGTATCCATGTACAAAACTCCTCATATCAATCTATCCTTAAATTAAACATGATAAAATTTTAAATCTTTTTGGTTCACGAAACTCGTAAGAATATAGTGATCAATTAAAAATAAATATGATGAAACCCTAACATCAAAGCATCTACAGTACAAGCAACACTAATTATCGGTAAAGAAAATGTACCAAAATAAGAAGCTGTGAGCAATGATGAAGATAACTAAGCGGATTATCGGCCGCTGTTTTCGAAGATCAGGTTCCGGCGATGACGTCATTCGTTATGATGACACCGGAAATGATTATTATTTGGATCTGTTCAAGGGACTGTCTATAAGAAAATGTTTATAAGAAAATGTCACTAAACTTATTACCACCAATTTAATTCTAAAATTTGAAAAATAAAAGTGTTAACCATTTACACTATTAATAATTTAGAAGTTTTACTTTTGAAAAACATAACTCTACTACTTTATAGTATTTGGGACATGCTAAATAAAGAAGTTTAAAATGAAAAATATTTGCTCGTCACAAAATAGTCACCGGGTACCCGCCGCCGCATTGCGCGTGTACCCTTCTAGTAGTATATAATACACTTATCAAGCAAGAAATGTTATGATGGGAATAAAACTCAAGCGAAATATTTGTGCTTTTTAAATGGTTCAATTGTTAGAGTAAAAAATATCTATAAACTTTGGTGTCGTTTGTTTTTTCCTAATAAGCACTTTTTCCCTCTTTTCACTTCTTTTGTCTGCGGGAGGGCAGAGCTTTCTGTTTGTTTTTTTGTAGACATAAGTGTTTCATTTCACTTTTTTCCTCTTCTAAATTCCAGACATAAGTGTTTCATATATTCAATTATCGTTTACTAAGGATAAAATAGTTTTTTCTGTTATTTAGACTAGCAGGGTACCCGCGCGTTGCGGCGGCGGGTACCCTGAAATAAAATTTTTCCGTGAAATAAATTTTACGGATATCAAGAATTTCGTTTTGCCCGTGCCCGTTCGGGCTCGAGTCCGTTGGCTCGGGTCCGTTTAAGCTCGAGCCCGTTTGGCCCGTGTCTGTCGAGCTCGAGCCCATTTGGCCCGTTGCCCGTTCGGACTTGAATATTTGTATAATGTGCTTTATTATTTGTATTAATGACATTTAATGCAGGAATTGTGTTTAAGTTGGTTGTACAATATGTTTGATAATTTGTATTTCTTATATAAGGGGTGTTTTAATAACTGTATTAATTGTATTTATTGACCAGTTAATTAATTGTATTTAATGTACATAATGATTTATTTAGTGTATTTAATGTTAGTATTTCTATTTTAATTAGTTGTACTTTGAGCTTAAGAACTTGTAAATGTTAGAAAATGTGTTTTAATTACTTGTACTTTTAGCTTTATAACTTGGATTACTTAATTTTAAGAGTTTCCATTATTAGTAGGCCTTAATGCTTTATAATATAGTAAAATAATATCCATTCAAAATAATTATCAAGCTGTGTATGTACATAACCTGATAACCATCGAATCATAAGCAACGTTAAATCAATATGTCATAGCAAACAATCAAAATTTGTTCCAAACTACCTCCTATGACATTATCAAAATTTATATTCATATTAATCAAAATCCAAATAAAACATAAAGTATTCAGTACGGGTGTGTATCCAAGTACAAAACTCCTCATATCAATCTATCCTTAATAAAATTATGCACTTAAATTAAACCTGGTAAAATTTTAAATCTTTTTGGTTCACGAAACTCGTAAGAATATAGTGATCAATTAACATAATTATAATCATACAGTTTAAAAAGGACCATTTTGAAACCCATTTGCCTTGGTTTACTTGAGTATCATCTTGGGTTTGAAAATAATACTTGTAGCTAATATAATAGCACTGTTAATATGAATCATAATCAAAACTAATAATATCACTATTACTCCATGAAACTTATTAACCCAATAATTTCTATAGTCAAAGCTAGAAATCAACAAAATTAACAGTGAAATTACAAACACTTGTGACATATAACTAAAAGCCCTTGGAATAAAATCAACAAATTAGACATTTAAAATCATACCTTTTGGTTATTCAAAGGGTTTTTCTTCTTATCAAAAGTGTGTGTTCAGTTATAAGTGAGATGAGTTTGGATCTGTAACAGATAGTTTAAGAGATATGGTAGGCGCTTGTGAAAAGTGTGTTTTAATATACCGTAACATTAAGATGTGGTATTGGGCTAAATCAGTTAACAGTGCTTATGGGCTGGATCCGAGATAGTTATGATTTGGGCTGAACGTATTTTTTGCTTTTTTTCTTCACTTGGGCCTATTGGACTTCTAACAAAAAGTGAAAAGTGTGTTTTAATATACCGTAACATTAAGATGTGGTATTGGGCTAAATCAGTTAACAGTGCTTATGGGCTGGATCCGAGATAGTTATGATTTGGGCTGAACTTATTTTTCGCTTTTTTTCTTCACTTGGGCCTATTGGACTTCTAACAAAAAGTTTACAAGGGTGGTTATATTTGTTTGGTTAGAATTATCTTATTATAACATTAGAAGATATATATATAAACCAACACACGTTTGCTTTTTAGTTAATGTTAATTACAGTCATGTATCAAGAGTGTATTAATATGATGTATCAAATTATTCTAGATTTTTGCATCCAAAACACCTTTTAAACAGTGTGTGCATCTATAAAATCCCAGTTAATGTTTATCACATGTTCAATGTTGTTTACCGAGAAAAGAAACCATATTGAATTTGTGGAGCAACAATTCATATAACATCTAAATTTTTTGTAGCCTCTTTTATATGTTATATTAGCAATTGACATAGTGAATATCTCAATGACTAGAAATGTCTACAATAGATAATACTTATAAATATTTAAACTAAGAAACATCAATTTTAGTTTTTTATAACGTTATAGTAGTTTTAGAATTTTTTTTTTTTTTTTTTTTTTTTTTTTTTTTTTTTTGAAAAGCTGAGAAGTATCATTAACAAGAGATCCCAAAAAAGGGGAAAATGATATACAAAACCAGGAGAAGCAGGGAATAAACAAAACCAAGCAGCGAAACAACAAAGACTAGACTAAAACAAAACAAGTCAAAAGGCTTTGCAACCCAGTTCATCCAGTTTGGAGACATAGACTTCAAACGATGTCATCGAGAGCCTTTGAATAGCTTGAAAGATGTCTTCATCCTTGATCTTCAGGACCTCATCCGGGTGGGCATTGACCAACCTATTTCTCCAATTCCAAATAGACCAGATGGTGGTTAAGAGGACACCATGGACCACCTTTCTGATGCGAGAGCACCCATTTACACCCCATGTTACCTTTAGCAATATCTTTAATCGAGAAAAAGGGAAACGTAACTAGAGCAGGCAATTTCTGACACGGACCTGTTAACACGACACGACACGACATGTTCTTAACAGGTTTCGTGTCAGGTCTTAACAGGTTTCGTGTCTTAACATGTCCGGACCTGTTAAGACACGAATGAAATTAACAGGTTTCGTGTCTTAACAGGTCCGGACCTGTTAAGACACCTGTTAAGACACGAATGTTCTTTACTGGGGCCCATTTGTGAATGACCAAACACCAGCCCAACATCAGAGCCCAAAATCCAATGAAATAGACCCAATCCAATCGAAGACGTTATAACTTGTGATACCCAGACTCCTTGTGATAACCCTAAATCACATTACACAAACATAATGCCTACCACTCTTATTTCTTCTCCCAAACTCAGACAAAAAATCTCATCACACAAATAATTATCATCAATCGATCTCATTTCCATATATCATCATCATAACCGATTCAGTCATCATCAACAGCAACTAAATCTCAACAGATCGAGTATCTCAAAACTTGTAACCGTACCCTATGTGTAATCAAATATCTGCTCAAACCAAATCAATAAATCCTTTTAGAAGGCTTCAAGATCATTAAGTGGTAAAGTGTAAAGCCGCAAAGGGTAAAGCCGCTGGATCGGATTCATTGATGATGACGGCACAGGAGCATCTTTATACATAAGCTGCTTCTTCTTCTTCTCAGATTCATTATCTGATGAAGAAGACGAAGATGAGTCATCTCGATGAATCTTCTCAGTAGCCTTGTCCATGAAAGATTCAACTTTTGGTTCGATTTCGTCACTGTGTTCAGCCATAGTTTCAAAACCCTTTTTTTGTTTCTTTATAAAAGTGTAGTACAGAGAGATCGATGAAGAGTGTTTGTGTTTGGAGAGGATTTAGGGTAAAGACTTTACCCTTTACCGTTAATTTTGTTGTTTGATTTGGTTGTGCAACCAGTTAATTTTGTTGTTTGATTTAGTGG
Source organism: Artemisia tridentata subsp. tridentata (assembly GCA_021014915.2). NCBI lineage: Eukaryota > Viridiplantae > Streptophyta > Magnoliopsida > Asterales > Asteraceae > Artemisia > Artemisia tridentata. Next base: position 513,085,958 of record CP139509.1, on the reverse strand, counting down.
GATTAGATTAGTCGGATTTGTTGTTTGATTTAGTGGGATTAGATTAGTCGATGAGATGAGATTGATGTTCGATGAGATTCGTGTAACCTGTTAATTTTGTTAACATGTCCCTTAACAGGTTCCTTATCGTGTAACCTGTTAATTTTCGTGTCGTGTTCGTGTTCGGAAAAAGTGACACGATTTGTTATCATGTCGTGTTCGTGTTCGACCTTAACAGGTTCGTGTCTTAACAGGTCGTGTCTGACATGATATGCCAGCTCTAAACGTAACCGAGGGAGACAAATTCCACCAACTCCAGATTTTATGCTAGATATTGTTTAAAGAACAAAAATATGTTGAATCAAAGTAACACCATCAAATCATACAAATTCCAAACTTTTTGAAACTACGTGGGTAGTGTAATTGTTTATAGGCGTGCCATAATATCTTTGGGGCAATAAACATATCAGATGGTGAGATCTAACTCGGACGACCTGTACCAATCGTCTGCAAACCGAGCTGTTTGATTGGCTGTATAATTATCAATTTAATCTTGCATTTCACCTGAACATGCAATGTGTTTTACTATACACTAGATGTTCTTGACATCATACAAAACCATAGAGGATATACAATTCCAATTGCATTGCCGCTAAATAACCATACATGAGTTTGGTATCAATTTTCACTAGCTTGATAAAAAAGATAATCTACAAAGAAGATAAATACTACAGTAATATTCTATTACATCAACGAAAGGTGTTATGACATATGTCATTAGAATAACTTTGCTTAGTTAAATAGATTCGGATTAGTTTTATGTCGTTGGTTTCTAGTGTTGATATTGTTTTGAGGGAAAAAAACAGTAACAACTCATAGTGACTAGCAAGTTATATAAATTCCAAACTTTTTTCCGTTTCTTTTATATTCAATTAGTTGTCACCTTAATTCCTTAATTCCTATAAGTAATTAACATGTGAAGCTACATCCCAACGACTCTAATAATAATAATAATACTTATGAATATTTGAACTAAGAAATTTTAATTTGATTTGTTTTAGGGTCCGTTTGGTTGCCGTATGTTGGCATTAGGTTAGGAGATTTGGTAAAAAAAACTAATGTTTGGTAGGTGATGGTGGGGCCACCTTTTCAATTGAATTGTATAAAGATTTGTCTTTTAGTAATAAAAATGGGCCCTACTTTAAATAAAATCACTTTTTCATACCTCTTGTTGTATTTTATAATAGTATTTTTTTTACTCGTATATTCATTTACAATATAATAAATATTTTAAATAATTATTTTTTTCTCTCTCATTATTTAATATCAAATCCAAATCCAAATTCAAATATAAATCTAAATTCAAATCTAAATCCAAATCATAAACCCTTTTACAAACCAAACGGGCCCTTAATGTTGTGGTCGCTTCAAAAATAGTATACTTTAATGTGACAATAAATAACTTCCGAAGTTTATCTCTCAACTTATATAAAATTTGAACTTTTTGTAATTTTTACTAAAACAAAATTCGAACTTTTGTAATTTTTACTATAACTAGACGATTACTCACGCATAGCAGCATCGATGTATAGTGTTCGCCAAAATTTAATTGCATCGATCTGGTGTGATACGTGTGCTTCTCTTTTAATCATTTATTTGTGTAGCGTCGAATCATTTTAGTTGCGAGCTTGCGATTCGATATTTCTCTATTTACTGAAATACCACCAAAAAATCTTATATTCTTACACTTTCTATCCTAAAACATTTTTCAAAAAAGTCAAAAGTGAGAGGTGATAGGTTAGAAGAGGATCTGAAGTTAAAGTCGATGTCTACCCTCTCACGGGCATGTCAGAATTCAGTATCCGCATGTTGTATACTTGTATAGTTGTATGTGTATAAACATAACGCACATCTAAAATGTGTAGAAATAAAAAAGGATCTTACGAATGTGATTACTAATGTGATAGTTTAGAGGTCCACCATAATAAAAATATAAAACTCATCATAACTCTGGGTATAATGTCTGGATCTTAAGACGATGTGTTGAGGTTTAAGTGTCTAATTCGGACAACGTGTACCGATCGTCTATAAATTAAGCCATTCGGTGAGCCGTGCATAAATCAGTTTAACTATATAATTAACCACAATATGGCATTTTTTTAGAGTAAATTGCAAAAATAGTCCCTAAAGTTTGGCCAAATTGCAAGTTTCGTCCCTGATGTTTGGAAAGTGCAAGGATCGTCCCTGTGGCAAACTTTTGGGGCAAAAATCGTCCCTGACCAACATCAAATGACTAAAATACCCCCGCCTTTTTCTTTTTTTATATTTCTTTTCAGTTTCTTGCACAAATGGTCCTTGTGTTTCGCCAGGCTTTACAAATTTAGTCCTTTTTTTTTTAATTATTTATTTAACTATTAATATTAGTATTATTTTTTTTATACATTTTCGTCCGCATTTCTTATGTTTTTGTCCGTTTTTCTTACGTTTTCATAAGTTTTTGTCCGTTTTCTTACGTTTTCCTCCGTTATTCTTAGGTTTTTTTTCGTTTTTCTTTAGTTTTCGCCCGTTTTCATACGTTTTTGTCCATTTTTTTTACGTTTTTCTTTAGTTTTTGTCCGTTTTTCTAACGTTTTTGTCCGTTTTTCTTACATTTTTTTCCGTTTTCATACGTTTTTGTGTTTTTATACGTTTTCGCCTTTTCATCGTTTTATACGTTTTCGTCCCTTTTTTTGGTTTTTGTCCGTTTTTTTTGCTTTCATACGATTTTATCCGTTTTTATACGTTTTCTTACGCTTCCATCCGTTTTTATATTTTCGTCATTTTCTTACGTTTTTGTCCATTTTATCCGTTTTTGTCTTTTCTTACGTTTTGTAGTTTTCCGTTTCACAGTTTTTATACATTTTGCCATTTTCTTACACTTCATCCGTTTTTATACGTTTTCGCCTGTTTTCTTACGTTTTTGTCTGTTTTTATACATTTTTCTTACGTTTTGTCAGTTTTCTTTGTTTTTTCTTTTTTTAATTTTTTCGTCTTTTTGTTCATTTTTTTATACATTTTTTGCGCCCGTTTTCTTACGTTTTTCAATCCATTTTATTTCATTAAAAAAAAACAGGCGAAAGAATATAAAAATGCATGAAAACAGAAAAAAGTAAGAAAAAGGGACAAAAACAAAAGAAAAATGGACAGAAACGGATAAAAATGGACAAAAACGTAAGAAAAATGGGCGAAAACGATAAAAATGGATGTAAGAAAAACAGATGAAAACGGAAAAAAAGTAAGAAAAACGGACGAAAACATATAAAATCAGATAAAAAAATGGGCGAAAAAGTATAAAACAAATAAAAACGGACAAAAATGTAAGAAAAACGGACAAAAATGGATAAAAATGGACAAACATAAGAAAAAATAAATAAAACGGATGAAAACGGGGTGAAAACGTATAAAAACGAACAAAAACGTATGAAAATAGAAAAAACGTAAGAAAAACGGATAAAAATGTACAAAAATGGACGAAAACGTAAGAAAACGGAAAAAAACGTAAGAAAAACGGACAAAAAATAAGAAATACAGACGAAAATGTATAAAAACGGACAAAAACTAAAGAAAACGGACGAAAACGTATAAAAACGGGCAAAAAAGTATAAAAACGGAAAAAACGTGAGAATAACGGACGAAAACGTAAGAAAACGGAAAAAAAAACGTAAGAAAAACGGACAAAAACGTAAGAAACACGGACAAAAACTAAGAAGAAAAACGGAAAAAAAAATGAAAAATTGTAAGAATAACGGACGAAAACGTAAGAAAACATAAGAAAAATGGACAAAAACATAAGAAATATGGACGAAAATGTATAAAAAAATAATACTAATATTAATAGTTAAATAAATAATTAAAAAAAGGGACTAAATTTGTAAAGCCTGGCGAAACACAAGGACCATTTGTGTAAGAAAATGAAAAGAAATATAGAAAAAGAAAAAGACAGGAGTATTTTAGTAATTTATGTTGGTCAGGGACGATTTTTGCCCCAAAAGTTTGCCACAGAGACGATCCTTGCACTTTTCAAACATCAAGGACGAAACTTGCAATTTGGCCAAACTTTAGGGACGATTTTTGCAATTTACTCTTTCTTTTATTACATTACACCAATTTTCTTGACATTTTAGCCAATCTATGGGATATTCAACTCCAATTGCATTGTCTATCTTTTATATGCAAATTAGTATGTCTGTAAGCAAACTTTTTATATGTGGTTACTTTTGTGAAACTTCCCACATTGAGTAAAAGAGAAGAAGCTCTGCTTACTTTTATATTGTGGTGAATATGGATTGAATAAGTTGAGATTGGTATTATGTTGTTGGTTTCACATGTTCGAAATTGTTTATGGAGAAAAGAAACATTATCGATCTTTGAATCTAACAATTCATATAACATCTAAATTTGTTGTCATCTTATTGAGAAGTCTATCTTCTATATGCAATTAGCAAGTCACCTTATCCTTAATTTCCTGTTAGCAATTGAGAAGTCTATCTTCTATGTGGTCCTTGTGTTTAAGTACTATTCATGAATAGGGTAAGGAGGTGATATGTGTTAAATTACACATATCTTTTACCAGATAAAACGGACCAAAAAGACCAAAAACATATAAAAAATGCCATATATATGCTTGTTTTGGTGTTTGTACATGTGCAGGTACGGATATGAGATAAAGACAAAAAGAAAGACAAAATAGTAAAAAACCGAGCACGAGATTGGAAAGAGCACGGAATTGCGAGTCTATCGTTAATTTTATTTGAAGCATCGAGGCAAAAGAAGAGAAGTTTAAAGATTATTTATTTCAAGGACCAATGAATTAAACATAAAGAACGATGAGGGACCAAAAGCGTTTAATTCATATGAAGTTTTATAAGACAAGGACTAAAATTTAAGACCAAGGGTGTGAAATGACAAATCAAACCAAAGTTGAAATAAATTACCTTCTAGAAGGTGGGTCCCATGGAGCTAGTACAAGTTGCGTTTAAAATTGTTATTTGTTTTAAAAAGTTGCAAAGAAGACGTGAACCATTTTATTTTGCTGTGGGATCACGACAAAATCAAGAAAAGAAGAAAAAAAAAAGAAAGAAGAAAAGATAGCATGGCACGTGATCCTCACTGCTTAAATTAATTCAAAGTGGCGCGTGGCCTTTGTGCTGCCTCCACTCTCATCTCCACTAACTCATCTTCAGCCAACCAACAAGTGCCACGTGGCATGGCTTTGAGAAAGTGACCGACTCACTCTGCTATAAATAGCACAAGATCCGTAGTAGTTTGAGGAGCAGTTTTTTTTAGTTAGCAGTTTTTTTTTTTTTTTTTTTTTTTTTTTTTTTTTTTTTTTTTTTTTTTTTTATAGCTTTAATTTTTTTCTCTTCGGTATTTTTATCTTTCAGTAACAGTCTTTAACATTTATTTTACACAATTCAGTTTTTTATATATTCAAGTATCTTTTATTTTTTTCTTCATTTATTTTTCATTTGTACTTCTTTGAATTAGAATAACAGTAGTCACTCTTCAGTTTAATTTTCTGCAACAGTTATTTCTTTCAATTTATATTATGTTTTAACTTTATGTTTAGCATTTAATTTCTGTTTGTGATAAAAGAGCTTTTATGATGGTGTAGGTGTAAAATCTTGTTTTACACATTGGTCACACACACTCTTTTACACTTTTACTTTTTATAAAAGTTTATAAAATCTTGAACAATAAGCTATTTAATAGCTTGTTCATTTAGATCTAGTCCTTAAACATACCCGATTCGCGTCTATTCTTTGGAGTGGGCAACTTAGTTTCAGGTGGACTTAGAGCTAATAGTTTTAGTTATAAAGTTTTAATCTTTTTTTACCTTTTAGACTACTTTTAGTTTATTTCATATAATAGTATTGCTTATTATTGTTTATTATTGCTAACCTTTAATAAAGTTCTTGTTTTTTTTTTTGATCTCTTATCTTTCGCGACCTAAGGCGAGGAGCTTAAGGGTCTTATAAGCATAAAAATCATTAAAATTTACAACTTTAATAACTTTTATTAAGCTCTTTAGTTAACAAAGTTTTCAACTTTATTAATTAATTAGTAAAATTAAAGTTAACAAAGAAATAAACTTTAATTATTTATTTAGTTTATAAGATCGGGTGGTTATTCTCTCGTATAAATCACCGGGTCTTAATCTCATTCCTTTTTATCATTTTTAGCTTAAATACTTAGTTTAATATTTTGTTTACTATTGTAGAATTAATTGTTATTAGTTTAATTATTACTTAACAAGCATATATTTTTATTATCTTATTTTCTAGAGTTCATTATTATCTTTGTAGTTTTGCTTAATTAATCTAGTTTTTTTTTAATCACTTAAAATAGTCTTTAATCTTTTAGTTTAAAAACAAAACAAAAAGTAAAAATCATTCTTTCAAGCATTTTAATTACAAAACTCAAACGAGATCCTCCATTCACACCTCGCTGGGAAACGACCCGGGTAACACTTGCCCGGTATCACATATATCTTACTTGTGAGTTTTGCACATTGACCTTTTTCCCAAAAAGGTGACTTGTCGACTCGCACGTATCATGTATATTTGATATATATATATATATATATATATATATATATATATATATATATATATATATATATATATATATATATATATATATATATATATATATATATATATATATATATATATATATATATATATATATATATATATATTAAAACCGATCTATTTTTGGCGCCGCTGCCGGGGAGGTTGTGTTGCGACAATATCGTTAAGGTTATCAATTCGTGTTTTGAAAACCCTTCCTTCCTTGTGAAGTTTTCATTCTTTTTGTGAATATTTTCTTAAAAACCAAAATAATATATATAAATAAATAAATAAATAAATAAAAATAAAAAAAATCAACAAAACAAATCGTAAGTTAATTGTTTTCGGATTATCTTGAAATTACAACCTATACAAGTGGTTTAAGGATGGTTTGACATTAAATTGACAAACCGAAAGAGGCGGGTTTTTAATCAGCTTTCGAGCGGACCTTTGCTTCTCCGCCACTCTGCGAGTAGTTTTGAGAGAAACGTATAGCGGTTGACGAATCGATACCAAAAATATCGTGTTTTTCAAATTTTTCTTCAAAAATCCAAAAATATTTTCATTTCCAAATTCTGTTTTCTTTTTAAACTTTCAATTCTTTTTGGTGTATGAACACCCGTTCTTCTTCTTCAAACGATCTTCTTTCACCTTTTTCAGATCCCGAAAGAATTATTCGTCACACTCACCGTGTTGAATTTTTAAACGTTGAAAAGATGGATGATCATGATAATTAAGATCCAGAGCCAACTCCCGTTCTCCGAACGATGGAGGAATTGTGCCAACCGACTATGGACGGACGGGGTGGCCCGATTGCCCCCGTTAATATCCAAGCCGCGGATTTTGGACTTAAACACCACATGATTCAACAAGTCCAAAATTCTTGCCAATTTCACGGATTACCGGGTGACGATGCAAATAAGCATCTTGACAAATTCCTTTCCGTCACCTAAAGTATGAAACAAAATGGGGTCTCCGATGACGCCCTTCGCTTATATCTCTTCCTATATTCTTTGACGCATCATGCCACCGCATGGTTTGATCGTCTTCCAAAGAATTCAATTCATAATTTCGATGAAATGGTGTCAAAATTTTTGGCAAAATATTTTCCACCGTCAATGGTGACGAAATTAAGAAATGATATAAGTAACTTTCGCCAGCTTCCCGATGAATCATTATTTGAGGCATGGGAACGCTACAAGCTTTCGATTGATCGGTGTCCAAATCACAATATGTTACTTGTCACCATAATAGATACGTTCTATAATGGTTTAACATTGAGACACCGTGACACAATCAATGCTGCAGCCGGTGGTACTTTTATGAAAAGGAGACCCGAAGAGTGTTATGATCTAATCGAGAATATGACCGCCCACCATAATTATTGGGATTCCTCTGCCGAGAGGAACGAGTCAGCTAAATCTACCACTACTTCTTCTCCCTCCGAAATAGCCGCACTCACTAAAAAGATGGATGATTTGTCCACAGTTGTGCTAAGAATGCATCAAAATCAGAATCAAAATAACAATAATCATCAAGTCAATGTGGTCAATCAAAGTTGTGAAACATGTGGTGGTCCTCATCCGTATTCCGAGTGCCCAGCCTCCGGTGGCTTCACTCAAGAGAGCGTTTATGCTGCTGCAGGATCCTATAATCATGGAGGTAACGGTTACCAACCCCAAGGAGACCGTAATCTTCTCAGCTACCGTTCTAACAATTTTCTCGGACCACCCGGTTTCAATCCTCAAAATCCAAATGGGCAAAACCGAAATGCCCAATTTAACCAAAACCAAAATCGGATGAACCAAGGTTTCCATAACCAAGGTTTTCAAAATCAAGGTCAAAACCAAGGTTTTCAAAACCAAGGAAATCATAACCGAGGTCAAAATCAGGGAAACTTTAACCAAAATCTGGGGAATGTTCAAAATCAAAACCGAGGGCAAAATTTCAATCAAAACCAAGGTTTTAATCAAAATCAGACGTCCTCGGATGAGTTGTTAAAACAGTTTATGAAATCCCAAGATGAAACCAATCGGTTGTTGGTTAATCAAATCATTGAGATCAAAAAGTCTTTAAATGATCGACCCTCGGGCTCAGGAACTCTTCCTAGCAACACGATCGCTAACCCGAGGGGCGATGTGAAGGCGATCACAACAAGAAGTGGTAAGAAAGTTGATGGACCCTCGATTCCTACTACCTCTTCGGTGAGGGAAATGGAACAAGAGACTGAGGTAACTAAGGACAAGGAACAAACTGCTAGCCCACAAGCTACAGCACCAGTCCCACCTCCAATCCCACCAACTCCAATTCCGGAACCTGAAGTTCTGAAGACAAATCCTAAGCCTTCAATTACATATCCTTCAAGGCTTAATAATCAAAGGCTCCATGAGAAAACTAACACCCAAATGATGAAATTTCTGGAAATTTTCCAGAAATAACACTTCGATATTAGTTTTGCTGATGCTTTGCTGTATATGCCAAAATTCGCTTCTCAATTCAAAAGTCTTTTAAGCAACAAGGAGAAATTGTTTGAATTGACAAAAACCCCTTTAAATGAGAATTGCTCAGCGGTACTCCTTAAGAAACTTCCAGAAAAATTAGGAGACCCTGGTAAATTTCTCATCCCTTGTGATTTCCTGGAGTTAGAAGAATGCCTAGCCTTAGCCGATCTCGGTGCTAGCATCAATTTAATGCCTTTTTTCCGTCTGGAAAAAGCTTTCACTCCCGGAACTTACTCCCACAAGGATGACTCTTGAATTGGCGGACCGAACTGTTACTATTCCTAAAGGCGTTGCTGAAGACGTTTTTGTCAAAGTAGGAAAGTTTCATTTCCCCACCGATTTTGTAGTTGTGGATTTTGAATGCGATCCCCGAGTTCCTCTCATTCTCGGGAGATCTTTCTTGAGAACAGGAAGTGCACTGATTGACGTTTATGGGGAAGAATTAACTTTTTGTGTTAATGACGAATCCGTAACATTCAATCTGAATCAAACTTTGAGGTACTCCTCAAAACATGACGACATATCGATTAACCGGATCGATATTCTTGACAATACTTATGAGGAGTACGCTCAACAAGTCCTCGGATTCTCAGATTCTTCAAGTGGCAATCCCACTTCTTTTGATCCTATCATCGCTCTCTCTTCTCCCTCTCTCACTCCATTTGAGGGAGGTGATTTCATCTTGGAAGAGATTGAAGCTTGTTTGTCTTGTGATTCAATTCCATCGGGAGTTGATGATAATGTATTTGACCCCGAGGGAGACATACTTCTCCTTGAGAAGTTACTTAATGATGATCCATCTTCTCTCCCTCCAAAAGAACTTCATAATGAGGAGATCAAACCAATTGAAAATTCTAATGATCCTCCTGAGGTCGAACTTAAGGACCTTCCACCTCATCTTGAATATGCATTTTTGGAGGGAAACGATAAATTTCCCGTCATAATTGCTAAAGACTTAAATGCTGAGGAGAAAACCGCTCTCATAAAGGTTTTAAAGTCGCACAAACAAGCCATTGCTTGGAGACTTTCCGACATTAAGGGTATTAACCCTCAATTTTGTACCCACAAAATTTTAATGGAGGAGGACTATAAACCAGCGGTTCAACATCAAAGAAGGGTTAATCCCAAGATCCACGAGGTTATCAAAAAGGAAGTTCTCAAACTTCTTGATGCCGGATTAATTTACCCTATCTCTGATAGTCCTTGGGTGAGCCCTATTCATTGTGTTCCTAAGAAGGGTGGTATCACCGTGGTTGAAAATGATGACAACGAGTTAATTCCAACTTGATTGGTTACGGGATGGCGTGTGTGCATCGACTATCAAAATTTGAATGACGCCACCCGTAAAGACCATTTTCCTTTACCCTTCATGGATCAGATGCTCGAAAGACTAGCGGGAAACGAATACTATTGTTTTCTCGACGGTTTCTCGGGTTACTTTCAAATTCTCATTGATCCACAGGATCAAGTGATGAACTCAAATAAGGACATTTTATTATCATCATTTATCCTATTTATTTGACTTGTTTTATTATATTATATATGAGAATCGATACATTAATGTTTACTTTAGTAATTCTCAGGTAAAAACAAGCATTATGTGAAACTTGGCGATTTTGGACTAATTATGGAGCAAAACAAGCGAGATGTCAAAAATCTACTGAAATCCAGAAGATGCGCCGTATCTCACTCAACAGATACGACGCAATATCATACTTAGATGAATTCGAAGACCATTGCCTGACTTTGAAGAATGCGCCGCATGCAATTCTGTCATGCGCCGCATATGAAACTTTGGTCAAAGAAGAAGATCAAGCTCGTTCTACTCCAGATACGCCACAATATACTTCTAACATACGGCGTATCACTATCAAGATTTCACCAGTTACAATCCAAGACAGCTAGAGTACATGCGCCGCATACAAAGATCAAGTTACGCCGCATCTGAAGACGGTGTACGAATATTCCAGAATATATTAATCTTGGACCCCACGCGAAGTTAAGTCAAGGCGCCGCATCTATCAACTCAATGCGCCGCATCGATCCCTCAGACAGAAACTATAAATACCCCAAGGTCAGACGAATTTAAGAGACCTTTTGTATAACCCTAGAGCCGAATTCAGACGACCAAGCAGCACAAGACACACCTCAAACAAAGATACAAGAGCTGTAAGAAGGTCCTGCATGTATTCAATTCATTAAGTAGTTTTGTTTTATTGTTTTAGTACGCTTTAATTCATCAGGATTGATGGGCTTGTGTCATGTGACTACAGAAGATCATGCACTCCCCTTAATATTTCCTTCCCATTAATTAAAGTTTATATGTTGATGTTTTGGTGACTTTTATTAGTGCATTGATAACCTCTGTGTCTAGCTGAGTCTTGCTTGGGTCGCCATGCCCCTTTCTCGCCTATTTATTCTAGCGTCTCTAGAAAAGTAGGATAGACATAAGTAATCATTAAGGGTTTACTCGCCGATAAGATTAGAGCCAACGAGAAAGGTTTAATTATATACACTTCATATAAAACTAGCAATAAAACAAGTGACAAGCTATTTAATTATCAGGACAGTTCTTCTTATTGTCTCGAGTATCTATCTGTGTACGTGTGTGCTAATCGCTGATTCGTGCTCATTAGTTTAGTTTTCTATTTAATTACAACTAAACTGTGCCAATTTCTCAGGCTGAACCCCCTTGCGTTAGATTAGGTTGTATTACTAACTTAGGACATTAAAATACTGATTAGAATAACTAGATAATACGTTCCACTCTTAGTGATCGACACTCTGCTTACCATTATATTCATACTGACCGGGTACACTGCTCGTTAAGTGTGTGTGTTATTGATAAGTCGGCTAAATATAAATTTAAAACTTGAGTAGGCATTAATACTGCTAAACCGCAACGACACATCACGCGCATCAAGTTTTTGGCGCCGCTGCCGGGGAGTGAATTGTTATTATCTGTTAATTTGATTAAGTATTTTAATTAGGTTTTTCTTTTTAGTTTTTTTAGATTCTAACCACTAACCCTGTTGTATATTAGATAGATTGCATTCATTGTATAATTTGCATATTTACTGTTTTTGTGTGTTTTTGTTTTCTGTAATTTTTGTTTCTTTTTGTTTGTTTTTATTTTTGTTTTCCTTTTTTCTATTTTTCTGCATTCTGCTGTCGTTGTATTGTGCTGATACAAACGATACGGGGCATCTGTTTTCACAGATACGGCGTATTGCGTTTAATTTTTATAAAATACAACGCGTTTAATAAATTCGAGTACGACGCATCTTTCCCCAAGATACGGCGTATTCTGTTTTTAATAAGAAATTTTTCTAAACCCTAACGCCATACGACGCATCTGTTTTAACAGATACGGCGTATTTTCTATTTAAATTAAAAACAGTTTTTCGAATTATTAAACAGAAGCGACGCATCGATCTTTATCGATACGGCGCATCTACTAAATCAAAAATCTTGTATTTTGAAACGTAACGAAAATACGGCGCATTAGCTTTTGTTAATACGACGCATTTAATTTTAATAAATATAATCGATTTTTGATAATTTAAACTTGATACGGCGCATTCTAATTCATAAGCGGTGTATCTGTTTTCTGAATAAAAGTCTGATTAAATTTTAACGTAATAAGATACGGCGCATCGTTTGCAGATATCAGCAACTTTTATTTTTCGTATTCCGTTTTCGTTGTTAATTTTCTGATATCATACTTTCTTGAACATACCCTACTGATGCTTTTGTGATGATTTCAGGAAGTGCATGACCAGGAGTTCAACTAAGAACTTGATTAAACCTTTCGAAGATCCTGAACGAGCCTTACATTCGCTTAAAAGGCTTTTCAACACAAAAAGCTTTGAAATTTCAAGTTCGTTCGAGCTTGATTACTTTTCTGAAGAGAAGGAGAAAGAAGAAACAGAAACAATGACGGAAAACACTACTATGGAGGAATACATGAACAAAACCCGTGCTGATTACAGTTCAGGAGTTGCTAGACCGAAGTTTGATGAAAAGTCAAAGTTTGAGTTGAAGGGTCAGTTTCTCAAGGAGCTAAGAGAAAATGCTTTCAGTGGAACAGAACATGAAGATGCTAATGAACATGTTGAAAAAGTCCTCGAGATTGCAGATTTGTTTACTACAAAAGGAATCTCTGACGATCAACTTATGCTAAGAATCTTTCCAATTTCGCTTAAAGGAGCTGCTAATAAGTGGCTAAGGAATGAACCTGCTAGTTCAATCACAACATGGGAAGATTTGAAGAGCAAATTCCTGAAAAGATATTGTCCACCTGCTAAAACTGCTAAAAAGATGGAGGCTATCAACAATTTCAAGCAAGAGCCAGATGAAACTCTTTATCAAGCTTGGGAACGATTTAAAGACTTATTGATGAAATGCCCTCAACATTATCTAAATCGAATGCAGGAGATAATATTGTTCTATCAAGGATTGGACGTGCCTACTAGACAAATCTTGGATGCTAAGGGAGCTGTGCCTCAAATGAGTGCAGCCGATGCTAGAAAAGCTATCCAAGAAGCTGCTGATCACTCTCAAAAATGGCACGACGGAACCTCTACTAGATCTAAGAGTAGCACTAATTTTGACGGGTTTGCTGCAATTCAAGCTCAATTGGATAAAATTAGTAGAGAGATGAAGAAGCGTGATGAGAAAGTTTATGCTGCCCAAGTTGGATGTGAAAAATGCGAAGGACCTCACTACACTAAAGATTGCCCTAAAATGAATGAAAGTGAGACTTTTGAAGAAGCATACTACACACAATTTGGACAACCATTCCAACCTTCAGGAAGATTTAGGGAAGCTGCTCCGGGATACTATCAAAAGAACAACTATAATCCCACTTATCAAGAAAGGAGGCAGACTTTGGATGACACTCTAAAGCAAATTACGGCCGATGCTGCTAAAAACATGAAGAGAACACTGCTATGATCAAAGAAATCCGAGCCTCAACGGATACTATAACAAGAAATCAAGGAGCTTCGATCAAAGCATTGGAACAACAAATCGGACAAATGAGCAAGGTTCTTCAAGAAAGGGGATACGGAAGTTTACCTAGCTCAACTGAAACTAACCCAAGAGATCATGTCATAGCCATATGCACTACTGAAGAAGTCACGCCTAACATACCTTTTCCTAGAAGATTGATGAATGGTAATGATGCTGCAAAGCCTGAATTTTTCTTTAATTCTTCAATCAGTTTAAGGAGGTTAATCAACGAGAAGGCAAAGATTGAAGAGAAGATCAAGGCTACAATGAAAGAAGAGAGCTCTGCAACCGACTTACGTGCCTTGCCTCATAAAGAAAAGGACCCAGGAAGTTTTACTTTACCTTGTTCAATTAATGACATATCTTTCAATAATGCATTAGCTGACTTAGGAGCTGTTAGGATCTCTGAGAAATAAGGGATTTCTCATTGCTGCCGATAGTGAAGCTGGTTCCTGCCGATAGTTATTCATTGCTGCTGCGGTTGGTTCCTGCCAATAGTTTAAGTTTGTTTCTGCCGATAGTGTTTATTGCTGCGGATAGTATTGTTTGTTATCCGTATGTTTAGTAAGGTTGTTAGATTTATTTTTAGAAGAGATCATGTTTATCTCTTCACACGTTTTCTTGTAAGACGGGTTAGGGTTAGGGTTTCTTATCATTATAAAAGAAACATCCCGTCCATGAGTTTAATGTACCTTGATCGATTATAACATTCAATAATAACATAATTCTTAGTTCATAGTCTGATCCATAGAGGATCATTGTCTTTTCTTCTTTAATATTCTTGTTGTTTAGTTTCCGCATAAACACAAGTCTTACACCTAGAGGTTCTCGTTTAACCAAGCTCAATCAAGCTCGAAGTACTCGATCCTACAAGTGGTATCAGAGCCTGGTGAGGATCTCTGTCGAAGAAGAGGAGTTTTGGAACTGATCTGGTAAATTATTCGATTAGTTTGGAGGTAATCGTATTTTTTTTGTGGGCAGATCTGATAAGTTTTATTTTCAACCGAGGTAATCGTTAAATTATTATAGTTTTGATTCTCGAATCATTATTGTTATTAATTGGTCGGTGGAAGTATTAACGCAAGGACTGACAAAAGTAAAGGTTGGTGTACTGTTATTGATTGATACGAATTGACGAAAAAGAAATTGATCAAGGCGTTGTTGTATACTGATTGGCTGCTATTGGCTGTTAATCTTTGAATATTCGTTTGTCTTGTACTCACAAGTGGGATTGATTTCAATTGTGGGGCTGCGTCAGACGCTAGACGAAAGTGGTGGACAAAAGCAGTATTTATCATTTTTCGTTTGTTAAGAACGAGAATTAACTTGTGGTTTATCAATTGAATTTGTCGTATACTGAAGTGAATTAATTGGTCGTAGCTGCTGCTATTGATTTATTTTGGGGGTACTGTTCGAAGATTATTGGTCATTTGGGTTTCATCAGTAAGTGGTGGATTAATTTCAATCAGTGGGCATTAATTGTGGTCTCTGAGTAGTTTTGCTGTTAGTGTCGAAGAAGCCTTTTCAAACCATTCTCTTAAACCATAATAAAATGACTTCATCCGGAACTAATGAATATGAGAAATGGGCTAAGAAGATGGAACAATGGATCTCCAACAGAGATCATAACCTCTGGAATGTTATTCTTAATGGGAACAGCAAGAAGAGGATTGAGAGAGATCAGGAGGGGAAAATAATCATACTTCCACCTGTATCAGCTGAGGAGCAGGTTGCTGTGCAAAGGGAGACCAAAGCAAGAACTCTTTTGCTTCAGGCTCTCCCAGCAGACCACATGGGTGATTTTAAACACCTGGATGATGCTAGGGAGATCTGGCGTGCTGTAAAAACCAGATTTTTAGGGAATGATGAGTTCAAGAAGTCCATGCTCAAGCAGGAGGTCCAGGAGTTCAAGATATCAGTGGCTGGAGACTTTGCTTTGATGGGTTTTCCATCTCAGGTACCAAAGTGTCATTTTGGTTGTCATGATTTATATGCTTTGCTTAAGAAAGATTTTGATGAAATGAAGCCTAAATATAATGAATTGTTTGTTGAAGTCAAAGCGTATAAAAATGCTGTTAATACATTAGAAAAACAAAAAGTTTGGTACCAAAATAATCAGTTAGCTTATGAGGAAAAAATAAGGGTTTTAGAGAGGGACTTGAAAAACACCACTAATGAGCTTAAATATTCTGAGTCTCAAAAAGCTAAGGTGGTGTTAGAGAAACAGGATTTGCAGACTAAGCTAGACAATACCTTGGGTAGGTTTGATAAATGGAAAGAAACATCTAAAAACCTAAATAAGTTAATTGATAGTTCTATGTCTGTCAGAACCAAACGTGGTTTAGGGTTTGGAGACTATATAGGGCCAGATCAAGTTTATGACCCTAATGAGTATAGTGTTTTTGACCCTGAACCTGTAGACTATCAAATTCCTGTTAAGTTTGTCAAGGAAGGAGAATTACATGCTGTTCCTCCTCCCATAAGAGGAGTGTTTAAACCTGTCCCTATTCACTCAGACCTTGACATTGACTTAGATGAGTCACACATGACATATGGCAAAAAGTCAAAAGACTTATCTGATTCTGAGTGTAAAACTGATGACTTTGTCTCTTGTTCTACAAGTGACAAGTCCTATGAATCTAAGTCCGCAGACTATACCTCATGTGACTCAAGTGAAAAGTCTACAACACCCAAGTCCCATGACTCCTGCTCAAGAATTGCTGCTGACCCTGTCACAAAGACTACCACTAAGGAAAACAACTCTTTGAATTCTGCTAAAAACAACTCTATTCCTAGTTTTGGTAGTAATCAGTGTGTGGGTAATAAAACGTGTCATGTTAAGAATAAAAAGATTAAAAAGAAATCATGTTTTGTTTGTGGTAGCTACTCTCATCTTATTAAGGATTGTAATTATTATGAGAGTAAAATGGGTGTGTGTGCTGAACAACGAAAACCTAGATCAATATGGAAAAATGTAGAGAACATTCCCCCATTTGTCCCTAGAGCAAATGCAAAACGATCAGCGGATGGTGCTGATGGTAGACCTTTTAGACCTGCAGATGTTCCTGCTGGTAAGCCATTTAATGCAGGAAAACCAGTTCCCGTTGGTAAGTCTGTTCCTGCTGGTTGGAAAAGAAATGTTGCTAGACTATTCTACAGACCTACAAGCACTTTCTTTTAAAATGATTATAGGTTTGGTTACTATGGTCCAATGCATATGAGGGGGCAAAGATGGGACACTGCTGTTCAATCCTCAGCAGGTTGTTCTTGGAGAATCAATAACCAACATATGAAAATGGGGTCCAAGATCAATGGTGGATCTCATCAATCTCCAGGGTTTAATTCTTATTGATCCACTAGGCAGGCTCAAGTCAGCAATGGCTTGGGTCTCTCTTGTATCTAATGTTGTATATGTATTCTTTGTATCAGGATTTTCCTTTTAGAAGTAAAGATGTTGGCATTGTTGACAGTGGATGTTCCAGAAGTATGACAGGAAATTTAGAGAGATTGCATGACTTTGTGCCTTTGAATGGAGGTACTGTGACATTTGGAGGAGGAGATGGAATAATTACTGGGAAGGGAACTATCAAAACTGCCAAGCTGGACTTTGAAGATGTCCTTTATGTGAAGGAACTCCAAAATTTCAATTTGTTCTCTGTCTCTCAAATTTGTGACAAGAAGAACAGTGTTCTCTTCACTGAGACTGATTGTTTTGTGTTGTCCAAAGACTTCAAGTTGCCTGATGAAAGTCAGGTTGAACTCAAAGTTCCAAGGACTTACAACCTTTACAGTTTCAATCTAAGTGATGTTCAGCCTGAAGGTTCTCTTGCTTGTCTGGTGGCAAAAGCTTCTGTGGATGAATCTAATAAATGGCACAGAAGAATGGCTCATGTGAATTTCAAGACCATTAACAAGCTGGCTAAGAATGGTTTGGTTCAAGGGCTTCCTTTCAAGATCTTCTCTAATGAACACAATTGTGTTGCCTGCAACAAAGGAAAGCAACACAAAGCTTCATACAAGGCAATCACAACTGTGAGCACCATCATTGAGCCTCTGCAGCTTCTCCATATGGATCTCTTTGGTCCTACTTCTATCAGAAGTATTGACCATAAGTACTACTGCCTAGTGATTACAGATGATTTTAGTAGGTTTTCTTGGACTTTCTTTTTGGGTACTAAAGATGAATCTTATCCAGTTATTAGGGATTTTATTGCTTTAATAGAAAATCAGCTAAGTAAAAAGGTTAAGTCTATAAGGTGTGATAATGGCACAGAGTTTAAGAATTCTAATCTTATAGAACTCTGTGGGAGTAAGGGGATAAAGAGGGACTATAGTAATGCTAGAACTCCACAACAAAATGGGGTTGCAGAAAGGAAAAATAGGACCCTAATAGAAGCAGCTAGGACTATGTTAGCTGAATCTAAGATGCCCACTATGTTTTGGACTGAAGCAGTATGCACTGCTTGTTATGTGTTGAATAGGGTATCTATTACTAGTCCTCATAATAAAACACCTTATGAACTTTTGTCTGGGAAGGTTCCAAACATTAGTTAACTTAAGCCTTTTGGATGTCATGTCACTATTTTGAACACTAGTGATTACCTAGGCAAGTTTGATGGGAAGGCTGATGAAGGATTTATTGTTGGGTATTCTGCTCATAGTAAAGCCTATAGGGTTTATATTCTGTCTTCTAAGAGAATAGAAGAGACTCTCAACTTAAGATATCTTGAAGATAAACCTAATTTGTAGGGTGCAGGTCCAGAGTGGTACTTTGATCTAGATTATCTGACTGACACCTTAGGTTATAATAGATTCAAAGCAAATCTATCTGTTGGTACAAATGTTTCTCAATCTAACAATGCAGGTACCTCAGATGATGATTCTGATGCAGAGAGTGATGAACGACCTATAGTTGTTCCTTCTTTTCCCTCTAACAACATTTCAGGTTCAAAGCTCAAAGATTCTTCTGATATGGATGGAGGTGATTCTAGTTTTGCAGAAGATCTTGCTAGGCTTCAAAGACAAGAGTATAATGCCAAGAAAGCTGCTGAAATGTTTGGTTCTGGGTTTTCTAAAGAAACAAAGGAGATTTTGAGAAATGCTGAAGCTGAAGTTCGAAGGGAACTGCATTCAGCTGGTGGTATTCCTGTTCCTGCTGATATCATTTCTGCTGGTAGTGAATCGGTTCCTGCCGATTCTTCTAAAGTTTCTGCTGATGTCTCCATTCCTGCTGATGTTCCTGTGTCTTCTCCAACTGTTGACTCTTTGGGTATTGATAACTCCCCTGAAAGATTTCCAATCCCTTCTGATCTTGGAAATTCAGTCTCTTCAAGAGATAAGCTGGAAGATCCTCATCATCAATCCAGAACAGGGATTTTCACTTCTTCCTCATATGATGATGACTTCAACCCCTCAATTACTAATCAGGCATCCTCCATTGATGTCAATCCCATTGTTACCAAGAGGATCAATACAGTTCATCCTCAGTCCTTGATCCTTGGAGATCTAAATTCTCCTGTTCAGACAAGAAGTAAATTACACCAACCTAAGTTTGGAGAATCTGCTTTTCTCAGTTATATACAGGATCAGTTAAGGAGCAATCATACTGATTACTTACATTGTCTCTATGCTTGTTTCTTATCTCAAGTTGAACCAAGTAGTATTGCTCAAGCTCTTGCTAATGATGATTGGGTTGAAGCTATGCAAGAGGAAATGCAGCATTTCCAAAATCAGAAAGTATGGATGTTGGTACCTTTGCCTGCAGGAAAGCATGCTATTGGAACTAAATGGATTCTAAAGAATAAAAGGGATGCTAGGGGAATTGTGGTTCGAAATAAAGCTAGGTTGGTAGCTCAAGGTCATAGACAAGAAGAGGGGATTAATTATGATGAGGTGTTTGCACCAGTGGCAAGAGTTGAAGCTATCCGATTGTTCTTGGCTTTTGCCTCATTTATGGGGTTTGTAGTATATCAGATGGATGTGAAGAGTGCATTTTTGTATGGAAGGATTGAGGAAGAGGTTTATGTTACTCAACCACAGGGATTTGTGGATCCTCAGAATCCTAATTTGGTTTACAAAGTGGTTAAAGCACTTTATGGTCTTCATCAAGCACCAAGGGCTTGGTATGCAAGGCTATCAGCCTTTTTGCTAAAACATGGTTATAGAAGAGGGGCTATTGATAAAACACTTTTTATCAGGAAGAACTTCAAAGATATCATTCTAGTACAAGTTTATGTAGATGATATCATCTTTGGTTCCACTAATGAAGCCTGGTGCAGGGAATTTGAGGAATTGATGAAGAGTGAATTTGAGATGAGTGCTATGGGTGAAATGACTTTCTTCTTGGGTCTTCAGGTTAAGCAGAAACCAGATGGGATCTTTATATGTCAGGAGAAGTATGTTTATGACATACTTAAGAAGTTTGATATGGAAAATGTGAAAACAGCAACGACTCCTTTTGAACCTCCAAAGCCTAAATCCAATAATGAACCTGATGCTGCTATTAATGTTCATCTATACAGGTCCATGATTGGATCACTCATGTATTTGACAGCTTCTAGACCTGATATCATGTTTGCTGTCAGTGCATGTTCTAGACATCAGGTTACACCCTTGACTTCTAACCTAAATGCAGTCAAGAGAATCTTCAAATATTTAAAAGGACAGCCTAAGTTGGGACTTTGGTACCCAAAAGATTCTCCTTTTGTGTTGGAAGCCTATAGTGACAGTGATTATGCTGGGGCTAACTTTGATAGAAAGTCAACTACTGGAGGTTGTCAGTTTCTGGGCAAGAGATTGGTTTCTTGGCAGTGCAAGAAACAGACTATAGTGGCTACATCTTCTACTGAGGCAGAGTATGTTGCTGCTGCTAGTTGCTGTGGACATGTTCTTTGGATGCAAAATCAGCTGTTGGATTATGGGTTCAACTTCATGAACACTAAGATCTTTATTGATAACCAAAGCACCATGTGCATTGTTAAAAATCCTGTTTATCATCAAAGGACAAAGCATATTGAGATTCGACACCATTTCATAAGAGATGCTTATGAGAAGCATCTTATTCAGGTGCTTAAGATTCATACTGATGATAATGTGGCTGATCTGCTGACCAAGGCGTTTGATGGACCAAGGTTTAAACATTTGGTGGTCCATATTGGGATGGTCAATCCCTAGATACTGAGCTTGAGGGGAGGACAAAGCCTAAGGGGAGGCTTCTTGTTGTTGTTGTATATCTTTTTATCTTTCTTTTGGTTTCTTTTCTTATTTTCTTTCTTTTCTTTTGTTTTGTTTCTGTTTTCTTTTTCTTAGTTAAAAATAAAATAAAATAAAATTTGTATATTTTGTGTGCTAATAAGTTGGTTTTGAGCAACACCTTGCAGGTACAGTGTTGGTGTTTACACCTTCACAATAAATGGTACTCAACTCACCATGTCTTGCAGACTAGAAAGAGTTGACTCACCATGAGGGTATGGCTCTGGTGTGATTATCAAATCCGTTGATAGCTGTAATAGCTTGCTCAAAGCTATAGGGTACTTCAACTCACCCATGATTCAGTTCTGAGAGTTGAAAATGGTTCTCAATTCACCATGGATGTAACAATTTATGGGATCCAAAGAATTGGCTAGTCCACAAAAGTATGGTTTGTGGTAAAGACACTTGGTATCCATATTTGGTATTCAATTCACCAAGGTTTGCTATAACCTAAGAATTGACTAGTCCTGAGCAAACGGCTACAGGTAAAGACAAGTCAAATCCGTTTATAGTTGCTGATTTGCTAATAAATCAGATGGTTATCAATGTACCATGGTCTAACACACCTAAACATTGGCTACTCCAGTAGTGATGGCTATTGGTAAAGAGACATCAAATCCATTAATTTTCAATGATTCACCTCTCACAGGAGTTAACACACCTGGATGTGATGACAATAGTATGAAACTTAAAGTGATTTGATGTACATATTGTCATAGTAGCAGCCAAACTCAAGTGAATGTCATGGTGACCAGTTTACTCATTGCTGCTGAACTATCGAAGTTGCTGCTGCATGTTATAGAAGCTGGAATCTTGCAGGTTATAGATGTTGCTGCTGGTTACTTATAATTG
This sequence comes from Artemisia tridentata subsp. tridentata, assembly GCA_021014915.2. Lineage (NCBI taxonomy): Eukaryota > Viridiplantae > Streptophyta > Magnoliopsida > Asterales > Asteraceae > Artemisia > Artemisia tridentata. Next base: position 513,063,751 of record CP139509.1, on the reverse strand, counting down.
TTGCTGCTAAGTCGCAGTCCTCAAGCCTGAGAAGTTACAGCTCTATCACATTGGAATCTTGCAGGTTAACCTAGTCAACCTCAAGATTAGGGGAGGATTGTTAGGATCTCTGAGAAATAAGGGATTTCTCATTGCTGCCGATAGTGAAGCTGGTTCCTGCCGATAGTTATTCATTGCTGCTGCGGTTGGTTCCTGCCGATAGTTTAAGTTTGTTTCTGCCGATAGTGTTTATTGCTGCGGATAGTATTGTTTGTTATCCGTATGTTTAGTAAGGTTGTTAGATTTATTTTTAGAAGAGATCATGTTTATCTCTTCACACGTTTTCTTGTAAGACGGGTTAGGGTTAGGGTTTCTTATCATTATAAAAGAAACATCCCTTCCATGAGTTTAATGTACCTTGATCGATTATAACATTCAATAATAACATAATTCTTAGTTCATAGTCTGATCCATAGAGGATCATTGTCTTTTCTTCTTTAATATTCTTGTTGTTTAGTTTCCGCATAAACACAAGTCTTACACCTAGAGGTTCTCGTTTAACCAAGCTCAATCAAGCTCGAAGTACTCGATCCTACAGGAGCTAGCGTTAGTGTTATGCCCCTTAAGACATCCACTACCCTAGGACTAGGAAAATTAGCACCAACTAAGCTGCTTATTGAATTGGCTGATAAAATGGTAAAACGACCTGAAGGGGTTGCTGAAAATGTGCTAGTTAAGATTGAGAAGTTTTTTTTCCCCGTAGACTTTGTTATATTAGATATGCCCGAGGATGTTTAGATTCCTTTAATCCTTGGAAGACCTTTCTTGTCTACCGCCCATGCTAAGATTAATGTGTTTAAAAGAAAAATCTCATTAAAGGTAGGGACCAATAAACTAGTCTATAAGTGCCAAAATCCTGCTAAGAGCATAATTAGAGGCGTCTATGTGCTAGGATTAAGAGAACGTATGGACCTCGATCTAGAAGTGATGAACTCAAATAAGTACATTTTATTACCATCATTTATCCTATGTATTTGACTTGTTTTATTATATTATATATGAGAATTGATACTTAATTGCTTACTTTTGTAATTCTCAGGTAAAAACAAGCATTTGGTGAAACTAAGCGATTTTGGACTAAAAATGGAGCAAAACAAGCAAGATTGGAAAAGTCTACTGAATTGAAGAGATTAAGGACCATTGCCTGACTTTGAAGAATGCGCCGCATGGATTTATCCCATGCGCCGCATATGAAACCTTGGTCAACGAGAAGAACCAACTTGTTTTACTCCAGATGCGCCGCATGAAGCTCCTGATATGCGGCGTATCAATCTCAAGACTTCACCAGATATCCAAGATATTGAAGAATATTCGCAAATATTATAATCCTGGACCCCACGCGAAGTTACCTTGATACGCCGCATCGGACCAATCCGATGCGCCGTATCGGCCATATACAATCCTTACCAAGAATTCAAGAGATCAAGTGAAGATTAGAAGCTTAATGAAGAAGTCAAGATTACAAGTCGACACTTGAAGATGCTTTCGTATTTTGGCCATAAAATCTTCATCCGGACTCCGTTTTAGGTGATTCAAGCGGCCACGGAAAGAGAAAAAGGAGATCTACCTGTATCTGAAGGAGATGCGGCGCATCTGGCCCTTAGATGCGCCGTATTGGGAGATGAGGCGCATCTGGTATTTAGATGCGCCGTATTGGGTCAGTTTCAGACTTGGAGGCTACGTTTACTTATAGATGCGGCGCATCTAACTCTATAGATGCGCCGTATCGACCCAGATTTCAGAATCTATAAATACCGAACTCATTAACGAATTTGGGCATCTTTGGGAACCCTTAGGGCCATTCCCAGACGATCAAAGCCTCTCAAAACAGCAGAAGATCACCCTTGAAGACCCAATTATACTTGAAGAGCATCTCTTATCATTGTTATATTACTTAATCATTCGGTTAGCGTATCGTATTCACTATGTTTCACACTCTATTCGTCTTGATTATGTTTTTGTATTTTGTTACAGAGATTATGGGCTAACACTCTTATGTTTTAGCCAAGTTTATGAGTATTTGATGGTTTAATTAGTTTCTAATTCGATTGGTTGCTTGGTCTTCGTTTTGATTACTTTATTAGTTTATACTTCATTAATATCGTTTGCATGATTAATGTAAGCCCCTTAAGGGCTAAATAATATATAAACGTGGTAATCATTAAGCAGCTTTATACGGGTTCTGATTAATTGTGACAGGATTAGTCAGTCAAAAAGACTTAAAATGGAATCTAGAATAGGATAGACATAAGTAATCATTAAGGGTTTACTCGCCGATAAGATTAGAGCCAATGCTTTGGTGACTTTTATTAGTGCATTGATAACCTCTGTGTCTAGCTGAGCGTTGATCGGGTCGCCATGCCTCTGCCCTCGCCTATTTAGGATAGACCGCGCCTAGTCGTGAGCACCATCACTACATGTCTTAGAAACTTATCAAAACTTAATCATATATGACTGAACTTGGTTAACACGTTCTTCTTATTTTTGATACCTTCAAGCTTCTAGCGTTTGTTTAGCTTAGTTTAATTAGTTTAGTATAAAACCAAACTCGTGCCAGTCTCTCAGGCTGAACCCCCTTTACGTTAGTTTAGAAGAGTCGAATACCTCTAGAATTAGTATATTAGAAATCTCACTCTTAGTGATCGACACCCTACTTACCAACTAGGCTACATTGATCGGGTACACTGCCCGTTAGTGTTGTTATAGGTTAAGTCGGAAAAATATAAATGTAAAACTTGATAAGGAATAATCACCTATACAACGACACATCAAGTTTTTGGCGCCGCTGCCGGGGAGTGAATTTATCTATTTGCTAGTTTTATTGGTATTTTTCTGTTTTTAGTTTATTTTTGTGTGTTTGGTTTATTTGTTTTATCGTTTGTTTGTTGTCTGTGTGTCTGTCTCAGAAGGGAGATACGGCGTATTCTTGTCTGTGAATACGGCGCATCTATCTGTTTCAATACGGCGTATTCTTGTCTGTGAATACGGCGTATTGACGCTCTGTGGGCATAATTTTTTTTATTTTGTGTGATTTTTTACTTTAAAATTTTCTAAAAAAAATTTTGTTGCAGGAAGCTAATGCGACGTATCCATTGTCTGTTGGATACGCGAATTGGCTTGTGTCGATACGGCGTATCTATTGTCTGTTAGATACGGCGTATCGATCTTCTGTGACCCCAAAAATATTTTTTTTTTCGTTTTTTATTTTTTGTGTTTATTTAATTTTTATTAGTTTAGTTTTTATTTTTATTTTTTTGTTTGGTCTATTGTTGTTCTTCTTGGTTGTTTTATTTTTCAGGAAATCATGGTGATCGAGAAAAACATTAATGAACTGACCATGGAAGAATATTTCCAATATGCAAAATACGATGAAGAAAAGTGGTACACAAGATTCAGGAGAGAAACCAGGTTTGAATTAAAAGGGCACTTTCTAAAGGAGCTACGCGATAATGCTTTCAGTGGTGCAGAAAATGAGGATGCTAATGAGCATGTTGAAAAAGTGGTCGAGATCGTTGATTTGTTTCATACACCTCATGTAGGGAAAGACCATATAATGTTACAATTATTCCCGATTTCACTCACTGGACAAGCATATCGATGGATTAAAACTATTCCTGCTAGAAGCATCACTACATGGGCCGATCTGAAGGCTAAATTTTTGAACAAGTATTGTCCTCCATTAATGACTGCAAAGAAGGTTCAATAAATCAACAACTTTAAGCAAAGACCGGAAGAAACGCTTTATTTGGCGTGGGACAGGTTTAAAGAATTACTTTTTAGATGTCCTCAACATTATTTAACTGACATGCAGGTTGTGATTGCCTTCTATATGGGTTTGGATGTGGCTACTCGGATGCTTTTAGATTCTCAGAGTTTTATACCTAAAATGAATGCTAAAGACGCCTTAACCGCTATACATGAAAGAGCTGACCACTGTTTAAGGTGATATGATGGGGCATTCAAAAGACATACAGGTAATGATGATTCTGAAATTTTAGCTACAATTACTGTTCAAATAGATAACCTTGGCAGGGAAATAAATAAGATGTATGAAAGGATATATACCATCGATAATCGCTACAAGGGATGCAATGGACCTCACTCACCTTACCCACCAACTCCACCACCACAAAAAGAGATCTATGACTTCAAAGAAGCCGTTACTAAATTTATAAAAGATGGTGAACTATCAAGAAAAGAGTTGGTAGACACAAGTTATCATGAAGCACTTAAAGAGCACAATAAAAATACTACGGATTCAATACATCGTATTGAAGAACATTGCCGTAATATTATAAGCATACTTAGTGTCACAACAAAAGAAAAGAGTATGGTGGAAGGATGTAATGAGATTGATGCTATTATACGTGATAATGTACAACCACAACATGATGAGATAAGTAATTCCGGAGTTAAGCATGATGACAAGGAAACAATAGATAACCTTCTTGTGGATTCTCAGGAAGAAAATAGGAATTCAGATCTCACAGACTCAGAAAGGCTAAACAGGTTTCGGGCTAACCAACATAAACCTGTCCCTTTTCCTAGGCCAAAACCGGAGGTACAATATCAGTGGGAAAAAAATGGAAGAACTTACTTTAGCAATATTCCACCATCCGTCCCTTTTCCTGAATGCTTTAAGGTAAGTGAACCATATATCCCACCCGGCCCTTTCCCTAGACAAATAAAGAGTGGATGCATACCCATTCCTTTCACTGGACGACCGAAGGTGGAAAACAAAAAGAAGCCATACAAGAAGAAAATAAAGAAGATGAAAGCTAGGAATCAACGGATAAAAGAATCAAAAATACAAGCTCATGTGGAATCTACGACACAAATAGGTAACACCCTTGATTCTCCTTTTATTTTTACTAATGACATTGTTAGTGTTTCTAAACAGGTTGCAAAGCCGAATGACGATGTGGTGGAATCTGTTACCTTACAACCTATCATAGACATCACACCACACGATGACACACAACTAGCACCTGTTAATGTTATCCACCAAATTTTGGTTGAACCTACAAAAGAAATAGATGATGAGCTCTTGGATAATACCATGGTTGAAGAGCAAGAAACTTTGGACTCTACATGGAAAGAAGAGGAGCTCGAAACGATACTCACCATAGACTCTTTCACATCTTGTATAGAAGTTGAGGGACGCCTAACTACTGACAAGATTAATGAAGAACAATTCATGCACCCTCAATATATTAGTCTCTCATGTGGAATGTTCAAGACATCTAATTTATCAACCAAATCCGGAAAGGTAATGAGTGGAGATCACTACCCACTAAGGTACCATTTTTACTTGACATATCTTTCTACTATAGCAAATTTACACTCTTATAGTGTTTATTGCTATTTTCACCCGCACTTGATTCCAAGTGGGGGGACGTACACCCTATTACCTAGTAAATAAGGGTGGAGTCAGGCTCGTGACTCGAACAAAAACAAGCGCTTCGTGGGAGGCAACCCATGCTTGTCTTTTATTTTCTTTTTAGTTTATTTTACTTTCTTGTGTTTATTTTTATTTGTTTTTTCTGCATGACTGCTGTCCGATACAAACGATACGGCGCATCTGTGTACTAGATGCGGCGTATGGCATTTTAATTTTATACACAGCGCATTTAATAATTCGAGTACGGCGCATCTATCCCCTAGATACGACCTATTCTGTTTTTAATCAGAAAAATTTTAAACCATAACCGACATACGACGCATCTATTGTACAGATACGGCGTATCTAATTATTTATTAAAAACAGTCTTCGAATTAATAAAATAAGAAGCGACGCATCAGTTTCTATCGATACGGCGTATTATCCCATTGCATGTAGTTTAATATTTCCTACAGGTTGTTGATGCGGCGTATCCAATATTCCATGGATGCGGCGCATAGACACTCTGACCTGTAATTTTTCGTAGTTTTATTTTTCTAACCAATGATTAACGAGATGTTCTCGAGTCTATTTTTCTGTGGTCTCTATATTTTTATAGGTCTGGACAATTGAAGATGTTGATGAACTCCCACATTTTATATGCTCGCATTCTTACATGGAGGATCATTCCGAGCAAATCTCAGGGGAGTTCTCCGTTCTAATTCTTTTAATTTCCTGTTTTTAATTTCAAATTAAACAACGAGGACGTTGTTTATCTTAAGTGGGGGGATGGAGAATTAGAACGTTTACTTGTCCTTATTTTTCAAAAATATGCTTAATATGTACTTAATATGCTTAAATTTAAAATTTTTCTAGCATGTTTTTGTTTAATCTAAGTTGCATAGCTGCACACATGACGTTATTTTCAAAAATTGTGATTTTTCAAAATTCACAAATCTATGAGTGTGCCGGTGACTTGTAAACTTTAGAACTTGGCTTGTATACTATTCGAGACCACCATAATAAGTATTATTTTATATAATTGGAATGACTTGTCTAAATTGGTAAAATTCTAGGATTACACCCAAATAGCCTTTATATGATATGTGTTATTAGCTAACTACACTGGTTAGTTAACCCCGTATAAACCCTTTTGTTACTCTCATTTTTAGAGTAAGATACCCCTAGAAAAACACTCAGAGCCATTCCTTTCGTTTCTTACACCTTTGTTTAAAATGTTTCGTTACACCCTTACACCTTAGCCTACCCTGTAGATTAAGATCCGTGGTTGGTTAATTGCTATAGGCAAAGTGTGTTTCCTTACATTACCTGTGTTCGCGTGCGTAATTCATTATCTATGGTTAGGTCGGAAAATTGCACAATGCAATTGGAGTGAAAGTAAATATTGTATATCTTTGAGTTTATTTTTCGTGTGTTTACTACTTTCACTATTACCGTTATTTCTGAAGTTATGAAAAGTATGGAAAAATTATCCAGAATTATCATTATAGTGATGTGGTGAAATTTTACACATCTATGTTTATGTTTAAAGTTTAAAAAAAAAAAAAAAAAAAAAAAAAAAAAAAAAAAAAAAAAAAATCGAAAAAATGAGAAAAGAAAAAGAAAAAAGAAGAGTTGGATGTTTGTTTTAACCAACGATGTAAAGTTATGTAAGTGGTCGATATCACCACTAATTGTTGTGTATTATATCTATGGATTGAATGGGAGTTGGCAGTTATGGGAACGTCAACTAAAGTTTATTCTTTGATTAAGATCTTGTTGAGTATAATTCGTGTCTACCTAAAGCGTGTGTTTCAAGTGTTAAAGCGTGAGTTATTCAATGATATGAGTCTTATTTATGGGATGGTTGGGATAGTGATTAACCACACTTAGGATTTAAATTTATTTGTTTTGTTTATTTTTTATTTTACACCAATTTATATCCCAAATATTATCCATACCCTTTATTATTCTTTATCCAACCAAACCTTTGATTTATTGAGATTAGGGATTTGAGCAATATTAAGTATCGTAGTCGTGGATTCGGCTATGTATTTATGATTTTGTCGCCCTTTTTGATATATTATTATTGGTGAAGTTTGGACCTATCTTTAGCCTATTCGAGTTAAGGATTTGAGCAATTGCAAGTATCGTGTTCGTGGATTCGATCATGTATTTGTGATTTTGTCGCCTTTTCTGGAATTTGAGATCGATAGAGATTAAGAATAATTAACCCTTAAGCCTAAAAACCCTTTTTACCACTTTAGACTTGTTATTCCTTGGCTTTAGTGGAGGAGATGTGTATACTTGCCAAGCTTATGATAGAATATTCGTCACGACTGGACAGTTAAACGATTAGATTTGCTTTTATCAAGTTATTTTATTTTACTTCTAATTCGTTAAGTGTTTGGTTGTGTGATTATGACAAAAATGAATACATGCTTAAATATAAAAATAAATCCTAATATCTTTTAGGATACATTTTCATAAGATTTAATCTAAGGTTTACTTCGGGACAAGTAAAGTTCAAGTGGGGGGATATTTGATGAACTCAAATAAGTACATTTTATTACCATCATTTATCCTATGTATTTGACTTGTTTTATTATATTATATATGAGAATTGATACTTAATTGCTTACTTTTGTAATTCTCAGGTAAAAACAAGCATTTGGTGAAACTAAGCGATTTTGGACTAAAAATGGAGCAAAACAAGCAAGATTGGAAAAGTCTACTGAATTGAAGAGATTAAGGACCATTGCCTGACTTTGAAGAATGCGCCGCATGGATTTATCCCATGCGCCGCATATGAAACCTTGGTCAACGAGAAGAACCAACTTGTTTTACTCCAGATGCGCCGCATGAAGCTCCTGATATGCGGCGTATCAATCTCAAGACTTCACCAGATATCCAAGATATTGAAGAATATTCGCAAATATTATAATCCTGGACCCCACGCGAAGTTACCTTGATACGCCGCATCGGACCAATCCGATGCGCCGTATCGGCCATATACAATCCTTACCAAGAATTCAAGAGATCAAGTGAAGATTAGAAGCTTAATGAAGAAGTCAAGATTACAAGTCGACACTTGAAGATGCTTTCGTATTTTGGCCATAAAATCTTCATCCGGACTCCGTTTTAGGTGATTCAAGCGGCCACGGAAAGAGAAAAAGGAGATCTACCTGTATCTGAAGGAGATGCGGCGCATCTGGCCCTTAGATGCGCCGTATTGGGAGATGAGGCGCATCTGGTATTTAGATGCGCCGTATTGGGTCAGTTTCAGACTTGGAGGCTACGTTTACTTATAGATGCGGCGCATCTAACTCTATAGATGCGCCGTATCGACCCAGATTTCAGAATCTATAAATACCGAACTCATTAACGAATTTGGGCATCTTTGGGAACCCTTAGGGCCATTCCCAGACGATCAAAGCCTCTCAAAACAGCAGAAGATCACCCTTGAAGACCCAATTATACTTGAAGAGCATCTCTTATCATTGTTATATTACTTAATCATTCGGTTAGCGTATCGTATTCACTATGTTTCACACTCTATTCGTCTTGATTATGTTTTTGTATTTTGTTACAGAGATTATGGGCTAACACTCTTATGTTTTAGCCAAGTTTATGAGTATTTGATGGTTTAATTAGTTTCTAATTCGATTGGTTGCTTGGTCTTCGTTTTGATTACTTTATTAGTTTATACTTCATTAATATCGTTTGCATGATTAATGTAAGCCCCTTAAGGGCTAAATAATATATAAACGTGGTAATCATTAAGCAGCTTTATGCGGGTTCTGATTAATTGTGACAGGATTAGTCAGTCAAAAAGACTTAAAATGGAATCTAGAATAGGATAGACATAAGTAATCATTAAGGGTTTACTCGCCGATAAGATTAGAGCCAATGCTTTGGTGACTTTTATTAGTGCATTGATAACCTCTGTGTCTAGCTGAGCGTTGATCGGGTCGCCATGCCTCTGCCCTCGCCTATTTAGGATAGACCGCGCCTAGTCGTGAGCACCATCACTACATGTCTTAGAAACTTATCAAAACTTAATCATATATGACTGAACTTGGTTAACACGTTCTTTTTATTTTTGATACCTTCAAGCTTCTAGCGTTTGTTTAGCTTAGTTTAATTAGTTTAGTATAAAACCAAACTCGTGCCAGTCTCTCAGGCTGAACCCCCTTTACGTTAGTTTAGAAGAGTCGAATACCTCTAGAATTAGTATATTAGAAATCTCACTCTTAGTGATCGACACCCTACTTACCAACTAGGCTACATTGATCGGGTACACTGCCCGTTAGTGTTGTTATAGGTTAAGTCGGCAAAATATAAATGTAAAACTTGATAAGGAATAATCACCTATACAACGACACATCAAGAAGCTAGGCTTATGGGAGAAACCTTGGTAAATAATGAATCACTTGAGACCTATAGTGGAGACTACATTGAATTAAATGATCTTAATTTACCAATAGGAATCAATGATCAATTTATGGAGGATTTTGAACCCGAAATTGAAGAAGGAGAAATTATGGATCTACCTAGAATCAATATGATCAACACTAAGAATTATGATGAATTTGAAGGATATCCTAGTTTCTGTGATTATGGTAGAAAGATCCATGTAGATTGTGCTTATAATTTACAATTTCTTTGCATGATAGGATTTAAACAGGTTAGTGCCAACTTTTTCCCTATTTTACCAATTAATGTAATGTCAAAAGATTTCTATAATTCTATAATGAAAAACAAAATTGAGTATAGAGGGAAAAACGTAGTTGGAATATTTATGAATGTACCTATTTTTGTCGGGAATTTAACTATTGTTACAGATTTCACCGTGGTGGAAAACATGGATACTTATCGTGATGTTGAGATGGGTGACGTGATCGTTGGGAAACCATTTTGTAAGAAGGTCAAAATTAACGCTAAAAGATTTGAAGGAAAGATCACCTTTCAAAGTGGAAGCAACGTTATCACTTACATGATGCCTCGTGCTCACCCAAGGTTTAAACATGCCCCTAACAAATTTTGTTACAAATTTACACCATTTCTTTTTGTAGATGAAAATGACGCTGAGGAAGGGATCGAGTATCCGTACCAAAAGATGAAAGGATTCTACAAAGGTGTACTTGAATTGGGGCCGGAATATGTTCGTGACGAAGTAATTCGCAACTACATCGTGCACGGACATGTGGGGATCAATAGAACGAAATAAGGAGCTGAACGTGAGTCTAACTTGAAGACTCTGGAATAAAGACAAGTGCTGACCGGGAGACAACCCGAAGGAAAAATTTTTACTTTTCTGTTCTGTGTCGAGTCTGTCAGACCAGCAGAAGATGCGGCGCATCTCCATCATAAGATGTGACGCATCACCTGCACTGGTCATATCTTATTTCATTTTCTGCATTTTTATTTTTGACTTTAAAACTTTCTGTCAGTTTATTTAATGCGGCGCATCCCTGGTTAAGGATGCGACGCATCTTTTATTCTGATTCGTATTTATTCCAGGCTCGATACGGCGTATCTTCTTCCATAAGATACGGCGTATTGACTGACCTGATGATTTACAGTTTAATTTTTTAGGTTTTATTTTTACTAACTACTAATGTATTATGCAAGTTTGAACCTTCTTACCTCAGGTGTGTTAAAGTCTAAATGGTATTATAGATTCCTGCATTTTTGTGGATACATCATTTATGAAGCTTAAACGTTCTCATCCACAAGAAAGTTGATTTTTGCTCTTATACGAATAATGGAGGATCATACCGAGCAAATCTCAGGGGAGTTTTTCTGTTCTAATTCTTTTATTTTCCAGTTTTTAACCTTTGACACAAACAACGAGGACGTTGTTTAACTTAAGTGGGGGGATGGAGAATTAGAACACTTACTTGTCCTAAACTTTTTCAAAATATGCTTAAAATGCGCTTAATATATCAAAATTTAAAAATTTTTTTTAGCATGTTTTTGTTTAAAGTCTAAATTACATAACCGCACACATAACTCTATTCTTTAAAAAATATTAAAACTTTAGTGTGCCGGTGACTTGTAAACTTTAGAACTTGGCTTGTATACTATTCGAGACCACCATAATGAGTATTATCTATATAATTGGAGTGACTTGTCTAAATTTGTAAATTTCTAGGATTACACCCAAATAGCCTTTATATGTTATGTGATATTAACTAACTAAACTGGTTAGTTAACCCCCGTATAAACCCTTTGTTTACTCTCACTTTTAGAGTAAGATACCCCTAGAAAAACCCTCAGAGCCATTCCTTTCGTTTCTTACACCTTTGTTATAATGTTTCGATACACCCTTACACCTTAGCCTACCCTGTAGATTAAAATCCGTGGTTATTTGCTTTAGACAAAGTGTGTTTCCTTACATTACCTGTGTTCGCGTGCGTAATTTATTATCTTTGGTTAGGTCGGGAAATTGCACAATGCAATTGGTATGAAAGTAAATATTGTATAACTTTTAGTTTATTTTTCGTGTGTTTGCTACTTTCACTATTACAGTTATTTCTGAAAGTATGAAGAGTATGAAAAAATTATTCGGAAAAATAGTGATTGAAAAGTTGTGAAATTTTACACATATATGTTGATGTCAAGAAAAAAAAAATTGAAAAAAAAAAGAAAAGAAAAAGGAAAAGTTAGAAGTTTGTTTTAACCAACTTATGTAAAGTTTTGTATTAAGTGGGAGATATCACCACTATTTGTTGTTGTATATTATATTTATGGATTGAATGGGAGTTGGCCGTTATGGGAACGCCAACTAAGGTTATTCTTTGATTGAGATTTTGTTGAGTATAATTCGTGTCTACCTAAAGCGTGTGTTTCAAGTGTTAAAGCGTGAGTTATTCAATGATATGAGTCTTATTCATGGGATGGTTGGGAAAGTGATTAACCACACTTAGGATTTTAATTTATCTGTTTTGTTTATTTTTCATTTTACACCAATTTGTATCCCAAATATTATCCATACCCTTTATCATTCTTCATCCAAACCTTTGATTTATTGAGATTAGGGATTTGAGCAATCTTAAGTATCGTAGTCGTGGATTCGGCTATGTATTTATGATTTTGTCGCCCTTTTTGATATAATATTATTGGTGAAGATTACTTGGTCCTATCTTTAACCCATTCGAGTTAAGGAATTGAGCAATTGCAAGTATCGTGGTCGTGGATTCGATCATGTATTTGTAATTTTGTCGCCTTTTCTGGAATATGAGATCGATAGAGATTAAAAAGGATGATCAACCCTTAACCAACAAACCCTTTTTACCGCTTTAGACTTGTTACTCCTTGGCTTTAGTGGGGGAGATGCGTATACTTGCCAAGCCTATGATAGAATATTCGTCACGACTAAGCAACTAAACGATTTAGAATTGTTTTACATTAAAAATTATTTTGGTTTCTACTTCGTTAAGTGTTTGGTTGTGTGATTATGACAAAACGAATACGTGCTTAAATATAAAAATAAATCCTAATATCTTTTAGGATACATTTTCATATGATTAATTCTAAGGTTTACTTGGGGACAAGTAAAGTTCAAGTGGGGAGATATTTGATGAACTCAAATAAGTGCATTTTATTATCATCATTTATCCTATTTATTTGACTTGTTTTATTATATTATATATGAGAATCGATATATTAATGTTTACTTTAGTAATTCTCAGGTAAAAACAAGCATTATGTGAAACTTGGCGATTTTGGACTAATTATGGAGCAAAACAAGCGAGATGTCAAAAGTCTACTGAAATCCAGAAGATGCGCCGTATCTCACTCAACAGATACGACGCAATATCATACTTAGATGAATTCGAAGACCATTGCCTGACTTTGAAGAATGCGCCGCATGCAATTCTGTCATGCGCCGCATATGAAACTTTGGTCAAAGAAGAAGATCAAGCTCGTTCTACTCCAGATACGTCGCAATATACTTCTAACATACGGCGTATCACTATCAAGATTTCACCAGTTACAATCCAAGACAGCTAGAGTACATGCGCCGCATACAAAGATCAAGTTACGCCGCATCTGAAGACGGTGTACGAATATTCCAGAATATATTAATCTTGGACCCCACGCGAAGTTAAGTCAATGCGCCGCATCTATCAACTCAATGCGCCGCATCAATCCCTCAGACAGAAACTATAAATACCCCAAGGTCAGACGAATTTAAGAGACCTTTTGTATAACCCTAGAGCCGAATTCAGACGACCAAGCAGCACAAGACACACCTCAAACAAAGATGCAAGAGCTGTAAGAAGGTCCTGCATGTATTCAATTCATTAAGTAGTTTTGTTTTATTGTTTTAGTACGCTTTAATTCATCAGGATTGATGGGCTTGTGTCATGTGACTACGAAAGATCATGCACTCCCCTTAATATTGCTTTCCCATTAATTAAAGTTTATATGTTGATGTCTTTGGTGACTTTTATTAGTGCATTGATAACCTCTGTGTCTAGCTGAGTCTTGCTTGGGTCGCCATGCCCCTTCCTCGCCTATTTATTCTAGCGTCTCTAGAAAAGTAGGATAGACATAAGTAATCATTAAGGGTTTACTCGCCGATAAGATTAGTGCCAACGAGAAAGGTTTAACTATATACACTTCATATAAAACTAGCAATAAAACAAGTGACAAGCTATTTAATTATCAGGACATGTCTTCTTATTGTCTCGTGTATCTATCTGTGTATGTGTGTGCTAATCGCTGATTCGTGCTCATTAGTTTAGTTTTCTATTTAATTACAACCAAACTGTGCCAGTCTCTCAGGCTGAACCCCCTTGCGTTAGATTAGGTTGTATTACTAACTTAGGATATTAAAATACTGATTAGAATAACTAGATAATATGTTCCACTCTTAGTGATCGACACTCTGCTTACCATTATATTCATACTGACCGGGTACACTGCTCGTTAAGTGTGTGTGTTATTGATAAGTCGGCTAAATATAAATTTAAAACTTGAGTAGGCATTAATACTGCTAAACCGCGACGACACATCACGCGCATCATCAAGAAAAGACTACATTCACATGCCCATACGGAACTTTCGCATACCGACGCATGCCTTTTGGCTTGTGCAATGCTCCTGGAACGTTCCAACGTTGTATGATGGCTATTTTCCATGACATGATTGAAAAAACAATGGAAGTCTTCATGGATGATTTCTCTGTCTTTGGGAATTCGTTTGAAACATGTCTCTCTAATTTAGACAAAATGCTTCAACGATGTGAAGACACTAATCTGTGTCTAAATTGGGAGAAAAGCCATTTTATGGTCAAAGAAGGCATTGTCCTTGGCCATAAAATTTCTAAAAGCGGGATTGAGGTCAACAAAGCTAAAGTCAATGTAATTGCAAAGCTACCTCATCCCACCACTGTCAAAGGTGTTCGGAGTTTTCTTGGTCATGCCGGTTTGTATCGTAGATTCATTCATGATGTTTCAAAAATCTCCCGGCCAATGACTCGTCTCTTGGAAACGGAAACTCCATTCGTTTTTTCTGAAGAGTGCATCAAAGCATTTCAAACTCTAAAGAAAAAACTCACCGAAGCACCGATCTTAGTTGCCCCCGATTGGGACCTACCTTTTGAACTTATGTGTGATGCAAGTAATTTTGCAATAGGTGCGGTCTTGGGGCAACGAAAAGCCAAACACTTTCAGCCTATACATTATGCTAGCAAAACTATGACGGAAGCTCAAGCTCATTACACCACAACGAAAAAAGAATTACTTGCCGTGGTGTATGCTTTTGAAAAATTCAGGCCATACCTGATATTGTCAAAAAGCATAGTGTATACGGACCACTCGGCTCTCAAATATCTCTTTGCAAAACAAGATGCAAAGCCGAGATTGCTCCGATGGGTTCTCCTCCTTCAAGAATTTGATGTCACAATTCGTGATAAAAAAGGAGCCGAGAACCTAGCAGCTGATCATCTGTCTAGATTAGAGAACCCTCACCAAAGTGAGCTTGAGAAAAAGGAAATTAATGAAACATTCCCTCTCGAGACACTTAACGTGATATCTTTTCGTGGAGATTCTAGTACCCCATGGTTTGCTGACTTTGCAAACTACCATGCGGGTAATTTTGTGGTTAAAGGGATGTCATCCCAACAAAAGAACAAATTCTTCAAAGATGTGAAGCATTACTTTTGGGATGACCCCTATCTGTTTAAAATCTGTGCGGATCAAGTCATCCGGCGGTGTGTATACGGCCAAGAAGCCGTTGATATCCTTACAGCTTGCCATAATGGACCCACTGGGGGACATCATGGTGCCAACTACACCGCTAGGAAGGTCTTTGATTCCGGTTTCTATTGGCCAACTATCTACCGTGATGCTCACGACTTGGTAAAGTCATGTGACTCTTGCCAACGTCAAGGAAAAACCTCGCAAAAGAACGAAATGCCTCAAAATGCAATTCAAGTCTGCGAGATCTTTGATGTATGGGGCATCGATTTTATGGGGCCATTCCCGTCTTCACGAGGGAACAAGTACATACTCGTGGCTGTCGATTATTTGTCAAAATGGGTTGAAGCTAAGGCACTTCCCACCAACGACGCCCGAGTAGTTGTGAAATTTCTGAAGAATCTTTTCTCTCGATTCGGAACTCCCCGTGCAATCATAAGTGATCGCGGTACGCACTTCTGCAATGACCAATTTGCAAGGGTCATGCTAAAGTACGGTGTCACTCACCGTCTTGCTACCGCTTATCATCCACAGACCAGTGGACAAGTGGAAGTTTCAAACCGAGGTTTAAAAAGGATTTTGGAAAGGACAGTAGGAGAAAACCGTGCCTCCTGGTCAGATAAATTAGATGATGCACTTTGGGCCTTCCGTATAGCCTACAAGACACCCATCGGGTGTACTCCATACAAGCTGGTATACGGAAAGGCGTGCCATCTACCAATTGAGCTCGAGCACAAAGCCTACTGGGCCTTGAAACATGCAAACTTTGACCTTCAGTCCGCGGGTGATCACCGCAAGGTTCAACTTAATGAATTGAATGAACTTCGTGATCAAGCGTACGAGAACTCTTTGATCTACAAAGAGAAGACAAAGAAGATTCATGACTCTAAAATCAAGAACCGCGTTTTCAACGTTGGTGGTCGAGTCCTTCTTTTCAACTCTAGATTAAAGATATTCTCGGGTAAACTTAAAACCCGTTGGACTGGACCCATCACCGTTGCAAAAGTTTTTCCATATGGTACCATCGAGTTATCTCAAAACGATGGACCAAACTTTAAAGTGAACGGTCATAGGTTGAAGCACTACTTTGGAGGGGACGTACCACCCATGGTTGTCCCGGATCTCCAAACTTTCCCCATGGACCAATGAATTCGGGGTGAGTCAAGCTAATGACTCGATCATAAACAAGCGCTTCGTGGGTGGCAACCCATGCTTATCCTTTTATTTTTATTTGTGTGCCAATAAGAGTGACGTGAAGAGTTCTATCTCTTCCAGTTCTTGTGTTTTGTCTCTGTTGTTTTGTACAGGATTGGCCCGATGTGTAAAAAGAATCTCGTGTTCATGGTTTTGTATATGAGAAGTCCGGTATCCTTTATCTTATCGATTAACGTTGTCTATTTGGCATAATTTATAAACGGCCTTAGATTTGCGTAGGATGACCCTTACCCTTTAAAACATTGAGGACAATGTTTCGTTTTAGTCTGGGGGGTGATCTTTCGATTTGATTTTGCCTTGCATTTTGTCGTTTACTCTCGCAACCCTATTTTTCCACCAAAAATCCAAAAAAATGAGAAAATTTAAAAAATTTTGCAAAAATATCATAAGTGTTTTGACACATTGTTGACTTTCCGTTGGTTAGAGTAGGAATAAAATTTTGACTTGACCAGGCGTGTTGAGCCCTAGCTTGTCTCCTTAACCATTTTGACTAAGCATTCGCGGATCTTTTTATTAAAGATTTTAAATTTGCGAAGAACGAGAAATGATAGAGTTGATTATAAGTTGTGATGCTAAGCAAGGATTAGTTGGTTATCTTAAAGGTTCATCAGTGGAATTTGTAGTTTTTCCTCCTATAAGCTAAATTAGTGTTGTTTTCAAAATTTTAAACTTATAAATCGTTTTATTACAATTTTTTATACAACTTTGATATAGAGTACGAGTTCAACTTTTTATTTAAATTTTCGAACAAGCATACTCTCTTAAAATCGGAATAATGTTGCAAAAGCAAGTGAGTAAAATCACAAGTATAATGCAAGTATGTATATGTAAAAAAAAAAAAAATGAAGAAAAAAAAAGTGAAAAATGAAAAATGAAAAATATGTGTTATATGAGTAAAAATGTTGTTATGAATAAATGTATGAAGCTTGCTTTTTCTTAAATTTAAATCGGAAGTTGAACTAGTATTCGTTAATTTTGTGTTAAAAGTTTAACGAGAATTTGGTAGATTATTGATTTCGAAAGACTCCGAAAGCTCCGATACTATTCTCGAGGGTGTAAAAACCTAGCCTCCTAAGCTTTGCTAAAAGTACAAGCTGAGAAGAAAGTCGCAACATGGAGTGATCTCATCTTTGCGTCTTTAATCTCCAAATGATCGTTGGTTATTGTCTATTTAAGTATTTAATATTAACTTAGCGGGAATTTTAGAAATCTTTGAAATCGAAATCCCGCTGATTCCGGTACTATTCTCTGTGGGGTGTCAAAAGCCTGGTCACCTAAAATCAACTGGTTTGGGATGTGCCGAGAAGAAAGCCGCTACATGGAAAAGGCCCTTTTGATCCTTAGATTTCAAGATTCCCGGTGAATTAATATTTGACTTAAATAAGTAATAACCTTAATAATGTCGATTTCTTTGATAAAACTTTTGAAAATGAGCACACGTACCAAACGTATAGAATAATTGGGGAGTGAAAAATTTACAAGTTACATTCATGAGTAGCGTTAGCATCTTAACTTGTATTTAACAATGATTTCGTTTTTAAGCTTGGTTTGGGGACTTGTGAAAAATCAGGGACGATGAATTTTATCCGAATGGTCACTTCTTTATGAGTTGTGTTTCCTACTCTGTGATCCTAAAAGTTATTGTGAAATAATGAAAGTCAACATCCCGTCACAAGAAAAAGAGAAAAGTACAAAAATAGAATAAGTGTGAATAAAATGGAAAAACGGGGCGTTTTTAGAACTTTTGATATCTTAATCTCTTTTGAATATTTTGCTACTTTTCAAAGTTAGTAAAAAGAGGTTTGAAATTTTTTGTTTCAAAAGCGTGAGTTGATAACATTGCGTGAGGACACTGCAATACTTTAGTCTGGGGGATTTTGATATGTGTTAAATTACACATATCTTTTACCAGATAAAACGGACCAAAAAGACCAAAAACATATAAAAAAATGCCATATATATGCTTGTTTTGGTGTTTGTACATGTGCAGGTACGGATATGAGAAAAAGACAAAAAGAAAGACAAAATAGTAAAAAACCGAGCACGAGATTGGAAAGAGCACGGAATTGCGAGTCTATCGTTAATTTTATTTGGAGCATCGAGGCAAAAGAAGAGAAGTTTAAAGATTATTTATTTCAAGGACCAATGAATTAAACATAAAGAACGATGAGGGACCAAAAGCGTTTAATTCATATGAAGTTTTATAAGACAAGGACTAAAATTGAAGACCAAGGGTGTGAAATGACAAATCAAACCAAAGTTGAAATAAATTACCTTCTAGAAGGTGGGTCCCATGGAGCTAGTACAAGTTGCGTTTAAAATTGTTATTTGTTTCAAAAAGTTGCAAAGAAGACGTGAACCATTTTATTTTGCTGTGGGATCACGACAAAATCAAGAAAAGAAGAAAAAAAAAGAAAGAAGAAAAGATAGCATGGCACGTGATCCTCACTGCTTAAATTAATTCAAAGTGGCGCGTGGCCTTTGTGCTGCCTCCACTCTCATCTCCACTAACTCATCTTCAGCCAACCAACAAGTGCCACGTGGCATGGCTTTGAGAAAGTGACCGACTCACTCTGCTATAAATAGCACAAGATCCGTAGTAGTTTGAGGAGCAGTTTTTTTTAGTTAGCAGTTTTTTTTTATAGCTTTAATTTTTTTCTCTTCAGTATTTTTATCTTTCAGTAACAGTCTTTAACATTTATTTTACTCAGTTCAGTTCTTTATATATTCAAGTATCTTTTAATTTTTTCTTCATTTATTTTTCATTTGTACTTCTTTGAATTAGAATAACAGTAGTCACTCTTCAGTTTAATTTTCTGCAACAGTTATTTCTTTCAATTTATATTATGTTTTAACTTTATGTTTAGCATTTAATTTCTGTTTGTGATAAAAGAGCTTTTATGATGGTGTAGGTGTAAAATCTTGTTTTACACATTGGTCACACACACTCTTTTACACTTTTACTTTTTATAAAAGTTTATAAAATCTTGAACAATAAGCTATTTAATAGCTTGTTCATTTAGATCTAGTCCTTAAACATACCCGATTCGCGTCTATTCTTTGGAGTGGGCAACTTAGTTTCGGGTGGACTTAGAGCTAATAGTTTTAGTTACAAAGTTTTAATCTTTTTTTACCTTTTTGACTACTTTTAGTTTATTTCATATAATAGTATTGCTTATTATTGTTTATTATTGCTAACTGTGGAGTTTATTAGACTCCTTGGATCGTTTTGAGCCTTAGGGTTCAACAATAACAATGAATAAATATGCAGCGGAATAAAACAAAACAATTGTTATTGACACAAAGTTTTCACCAAAACATCACTTCAATTATATTAATAACGTGTTACCTAATCTATAACAAGGATCAAACTGATCTTGAAGTGAAATAAACAAAACCCTAGACGTTTTCTATGACAAACGTCTAGAACACACACACACCCCTTTAGACTACATTGTGGAAGACTTATGTAAAAACCTACACGTCTATGATCTCTTTATAAAGGGAGAGATCAAGACTTACATAAGAAGATAAGTATAAAACAAATAAATCTTTTAAATATTAAACAATATCTTCTGATATCTTCCATCTTTGTAGATTTCCTCTTTGTCATAAATAGTCCCTCTTGTTTCATTCTTGGTCGTTTTGTCTCATCAAATTAATAAACCCAACAATCTTCGCCTATTTGATGATGACAAAACAAACACCGTCTTGTACGAACTTCCCTAGACGAAGTAGCAGAAGTTGAGATGTAATCATCTCCCTGAATGAAACAAACTGTCTTCCCCTTAAACCATGCCATGCCACCACCACATCTCTTCCCCTTTTTGTTATCAACAAATAGGGAACATATGAAAACATGATCTTGACCACCACTAACCAATATCACAAACTTCCAATCCAAGTCATCCAATGTTCAAATTTCCCTCCATGAAGCTCAAATACAAATAATGAATCTAAAACAATAGAAACTCCAACTAGCAGTAGTAATAATGATCAACAATAGTAAAAATCAAACACTTCCCCTCGAGTGGTGCATGAACATCAAATGATTATTCAAATCTATAGGCTTTATGTATTGTTGAAGAAAAATAATCATCACCAATTTGATGCTGAAGTAGAAGAAACCAACCCTGTGTCCTATGCCTTGTACTAAATACGACTTCGAACGTATACTTAACGTATAGGGAGACCGCAATCTCTTGACAATAATCACTGAGCACAAATAACGTAACTCCTTCAAGTGTTTTGTCAATTCGTAGTCACTTGAACGAACAAACAAGTTACCTTTAAAGTGTAACACCCACCTCAAGATGTAATAAGACACAACCTTGATAAATTCCACCGCATCATCAAAGAAATAATAAATAATCCTCTCCTCCAATAAGAAAATTAATGCGAGCCTTTAAATCTTTTAAGAACAAATAAACAAACTCCTTCGTGTGTGTGAACTTCCCCTGTGTGTGTGTAAACCAATAACCATACTTACTTCCCCTCACTGCTCATAAATAATGCAACTATCAATCGTGTAAACCCAGCAATAACGAAACATCAGAGAGTAAGTCCATCAGCAGAATCAATATGCGTAGCAGCAGAGTAAATTCACATCGAACAGCAGAGTTATATAACAAGCAGCAGAGTGTATCATACTTAGCAGCAGAATAAAATAGCATATCAGCAGAGTAAAATAATGCAGCACTAGATCACGTGCTCTCTCTATTGACCCCACATACTCATGAAGTACGAAGTATCAATTAAAGTATCCAACAGTGCATCTGCTCTAACCTGCTACTTTGACCAACACCAATTCTCAATTCGCAGCAGCTTTAACCAATTAATTCAAACAGCCATTAATGCAATAATCGACCTATTTAATTCTCAATCCTATTCGAATAACGCCAAGCACCGAGTATTAAATAATCAAAAACTGATTCCTTGTAGATTCGACCCAAAAGTTAATAAATAATAGCAGCAACTTTGACTAAGACCATATCATTGCATCCAATCAATTCGACCCATCAAATAAACCAATTTAATCCAATTGACATCAGTGAACAAAATGCCAAAACCCTTTAAGTGATAAACCACATGCGGCAATCAAATCATCCTCAAAACGTCAACACCAATCAGTAATAAAATAATGAATCAGTCACAAGTGACAGCTGAATTTAATCGGCACTCATCCACTTGCACAAATATACGCCAACCCAAATCATTATTTAATTGATCAATTAATGAGAGTACGAGAATAATTTATTGAAACAGCCATGTAGTACGAGGTTAATAGCCAATCATCCATCCACAAACACTTTAAACCATCTACCCACTTGTCGCCAATTAATTAAGCAATTAATATCAGTACGAGAATCATCAACCAGTAAGCGACAAATTAATATCTCCAATTTACCAATTGCATAAAACGACAATCAGATTAAATACACCATAGCACCACCGATTTATTAATTAAAGTGCAGTACGAGGTTACATCCACTTGCTATCTCAATCGAACAATTAATATCACATGTATAATATGACAAACAGAATACTCAATTAATACCTTTGTCACCAATCGATTGATAGCAACATAAAAATTACGATACCTTTTTCTCCAAATGAATCCCTAGGTAACGAGCTCCCCAATCTCTGATACCAAATGTGGAGTTTATTAGACTCCTTGGATCGTTTTGAGCCTTAGGGTTCAACAATAACAATGTATAAATATGCAGCGGAATAAAACAAAACAATTGTTTTGACACAAAGTTTTCACCAAAACATCACTTCAATTATATTAATAACGTGTTACCTAATCTATAACAAGGATCAAACTGATCTTGAAGTGAAATAAACAAAACCCTAGACATTTTCTATGACAAACGTCTAGAACACACACACACCCCTTTAGGTTACATTGTGGAAGACTTATGTAAAAAACCTACACGTCTATGATCTCTTTATAAAGGGAGAGATCAAGACTTACATAAGAAGATAAGTATAAAACAAATAAATCTTTTAAATATTAAACAATATCTTCTGATATCTTCCATCTTTGTAGATTTCCTCTTTGTCATAAATAGTCCCTCTTGTTTCATTCTTGGTCGTTTTGTCTCATCAAATTAATAAACCCAACACTAACCTTTAATAAAGTTCTTGTTTTTCTTTGATCTCTTATCTTTCGCGACCTAAGGCGAGGAGCTTAAGGGTCTTATAAGCATAAAAATCATTAAAACTTACAACTTTAATAACTTTTATTAAGCTCTTTAGTTAACAAAGTTTTCAACTTTATTAACTAATTAGTAAAATTAAAGTTAGCAAAGAAATAAACTTTAATTATTTATTTAGTTTATAAGATCGGGTGGTTATTCTCTAGTATAAATCACCGTGTCTTAATCTCATTCATTTTTATCATTTTTAGCTTAAATACTTAGTTTAATATTTTGTTTACTATTGTAGAATTAATTGTTATTAGTTTAATTATTACTTAACAAGCATATCTTTTTATTATCTTATTTTATAGAGTTCATTATTATCTTTGTAGTTTTACTTAATTAATCTAGTTTTTTTTAATCACTTAAAATAGTCTTTAATCTTTTAGTTTAAAAACAAAAAAAAAAGTAAAAATCATTCTTTCAAGCATTTTAATTACAAACATCAAACGAGATCCTCCATTCACACCTCGCTGGGAAACGACCCGGGTAACACTTGCCCGGTATCACATATATCTTACTTGTGAGTTTTTCACGTTGACCTTTTTCCCAAAAAGGTGACTTGTCGACTCGCACGTATCGTGTATATTTGATATATATATATATATATATATATATATATATATATATATATATATATATATATATATATATATATATATATATATATATATATATATATTTCATTTTGATTTTTTTCATCTCTTTATGATATGCTATCTTCCTTTAGCCAGACTTCCCGCATTACTGTGATCAAGTATCGTGTATATTTGATATATATATATATATATATATATATATATATATATATATATATATATATATATATATATATATATATATATATACTTTAAAACCGATCAGGAGGAATAGGAAAAATATTTGAAGCTAACGCAGATTGGGATTGTTACAGAAATATTACAGGATAAAGGTTTCATACGGTAGAAGGGTAGTGATTACACTTAGGTTACATTCATCGTAACTAAGGTAAAGATTGGAAAGGCATTATAACTTAGAGAGTTCTAAACCTCAATTTATTTATCTCCTACAGGGATTTATTTTCTTGCTTAACTTAAGGGTCATCCTAGGACATGGTTGGGATTCCTTAATGAGTTCTAGTTTTCTTTTTCACTAGTCTTGGTTTTCCAATTGGGATTGAAGTTTGGGCACTGACTCTTGTAGTGACCCTTTCCTCCATATTCGTAGCAAGTTAGGTTTTCGGATGGTTGGTGCTCTCCTGTTGCTTTACAGTCTTTGGTCTGATGTCCAGTTCTCTTGCACCTTGTGCAATCAACAATGCAGGGACCATAATGGTGCAATAAACATTGGCTGCACAATGGTTTTCTTCCGGCATAACCACTTCCTTTAGCAGGTGTGGCTGCATGGGTCTTGGCAATTTCCTGCTGATGATTCAGTTGGTGATGGTAGTTGATACGATCTTGAAGATGCTTGCGGTAGCAGTCGTGGGCGTTGGTGTAGTTACAGTAGGTAGGGGTGAATGGTTTTATTTCATTGTGTTTTCGCTTTTGGTTATTTTTCTTAAATGTAACACTTTTCTTAATCCCTAGGGCATGCTTGATGTTAGGTTTAATTGTTTGGTTTGGGCCCTTAAGGTTAGCTGGTCTATATCTCGTGAAACTTTCAGGGGTATGCTTACAAGACACAGCCGTCCTCTTTTCTCCTGTGGCCATATTGTTACTATTCTGATGAGCTACTGCAGTCACTTCAAGCACTGCTGTCATGAAGTTAATTATCAACCTTTGAACAGCTTCCGGAGTCATTGGTGGGGTATTGGTATTGTTCATGCTAGTTGTCCTCTATCATTACCACAAGAATTATGGATTTAAAACTTATAAAATGACTATGTTATCATAATTTGAGTAAACCTAATCTTAGCAACTTTCTCTTCATTCATCAAGTTTTTTTCCAAAATTTTTCTTAGAGGGTTCTATGGTTATAGCCTAGTTATGGTAGGTTTATGGAATTATAATAATCCTAGGTAAAGTCATAGTAGGTCTGAGTATAACTTCTGAAAGTTACATGATATTAATAACTTGATTGATTGTTTTTACATAAAACAATTAATACAAGGTATAAGGATTCTATGTCTCTAGTGTGAATATTTGGGTTTTTGGTACAAGGTAATGAGTAGTCATTACATGTATGCACAGCATCATAGTAAGACATAATGGAATAAGTTTGTTCACAACAGAAAATATATAACAAAATTAGATTGTTATAGATTTATAAGTTGATTACAACTCTGAAGGCTTCAGGCTTATTTAGAAAATACAGGAAATACTAACCAAATACTATTTAGTTTAGTAGACACAACATCGATACATGTGAATTTAAGATCAGTTACATTCTTGACGTAAATGCTTAACTTCAGCCTCGAGTTTCAGTTGTGCAATTTCCATTTCTAAGAAGCGCTCCTGAAGTTCCTGGTACATCCTCAATTGATTGTCTAATACGGCTTCTAAGGCGAAAATCCTCTGATCATTGTTTCTTGCCATTTCTCTGGCCATCCACAGGGTCCTTGCAATATCCTCTACTCTACCATTCAATTGACCATGCTCTCTCCTCGAACAGCGGATCCTGGAATCTAAGCTTCTAAATTTATGGTTGCAAGTATTCTTCATCTTTTCGACCTTTACTCCCAAATCAAACACTGCTCGTCTCTCAGCATCGACCCTTCTAAACAGAGTGTTGATATTACGGTCGTACCATTCGAAACGCAATGGTTGTAATCCTTCCAACTGTTTAGTATGAGCGTCGAGAGTATTGGCTTGTTGATAAAGAAGGGTCCACATTGACTCACTGGGGTTTAAACTAAATTCGGGGGAATTAAATGAAGATATATCATCTAGGTTGTCTGGTATTGGGGATTGTGGATTGTCAGGTAATGGAGAGTTTAGACCTTCATCTTTCTGAATTGTTTCTTGGTGTATATCCTGTCCAACCTCAAATGCTGTTGGACAACCAATCAACTTTTCATGAGATTCAGTTATTCCCTTAAGTTCCTGACATGGGGAAGAGTGGGTAGGTGAGAGTGGTTTTGGGGTAGTTTCGTTAACATTAGGGGTTTCGGGATACATGGTACTGTAATAATTTGCAAATAATAATTATAAGAAATTATTATAAGAAATTAATAACATTAGGGAAAAGAAACTAAAGGTGAAATGTAAGAGTGAATATCAAGAGCGCGAAGTTTAGTATAAAATGATCCTAATGAGTAAAGCACTAAGTATGGTATCATCTGGATGTCCGAGCCTGGACATGAGAGGGATAGGATGAATAGGGGAAATCAGGATTCTGTAACCACTCTATAGTTATAAATATTTCATTATGCAGCTTAAACGATTAACAATAAATTACGTACAAATAACGTTTTAGTAGTGGCGTGGCACGGAGGACTTTGGTTAAGTTTTTGTGGAAAACGGTTATAGTCCAATGTTTGAAAACATTTGGTTCTCTATAACCATGAGCTCTGATACCAATCTGTAACACCCCCATTTTCAATATACGCAGCGGAATATAAGTTTGGGGTGTTACTTCATGGTTCATAGTCATGAAAATAGAAAACGACTCAAAAAGAGACGTTTTAGATAAAATTGTTATCATTCATTATTTAAATCAGAGTACATAATATAGGTCCCAGAGGGAGGTTCGGAAATACGTTGTAAAAGTTACATTATTCATTTGAATGATAACATAATGGACACTCTTTTTATAAGGAGAAAGTCCACAGCCACTCCGTGCCAAGTTCGGTCTTTTACTTACCTGAGATAAACATGCTAAAAAGTCAACACAAAGGTTGAGTGAATCCATAGTGTTTTAAGTTATAATCAATTTGAACACAAGACAAGTAGAAAGTAAATTGGTAATATCACAGTACGGTATATTGCACTAAGCCTCATGACACGCAATGCGTTGACAGTGTCCAGGTTCTACAAACATAATTAAATGAGAGTAGTCTTGCCCTCGAGTAGGAGTCTGCCTAGAAACTCTTTATAGAAATCAAATATAATGCATTTGCATAACCAGCTACCCCTAAGGGTATCCATCCGGCTAGTACAAATGGGTCGTCAGGCCAATAGATCTATTCACTATATTCGCGCTCACCCTGCGGGTGACTAATGGTGCATGATATGAGGGAATTTTTAAATAAATATGAATATAAATTCAAATAGGCAAAAGTTAACCTAGTGCAATAACAATTAAGAAAATACTTGTGTTCGGTTTAGTAGCTTGTATCTCCCCACAAGTTTGGAAAACGTATAAATAAGAGTGGGACTATGAACTCACCTTGATAGTCTAGATGGAAAAAAATCAACTAAAGTTGATAAACGTCTCCGGTACGTAACCTGGGTTGGTATATCAAATTTCAGTAATCGTTCTTGAGTATAAATATGTTCTAGTGTTCGTTTCGTAACGTTTTTGGTTGTTGATTAAATGTTTAATTGAGACAACATGAAGTCTCTTCAAAATTTGGATTTTATCTTAGTGTTCGTTTTTATGTTTTTCGTTCGTTCGTTTATTTGTTGAATATATCTCGTTCGTTGATTATCGAAGGAAACGTATTATTATCTAATATATTAAAAGATGAGAATTTGCTACAGTACATAAACAGTTGCTCTACAGTAGGCTACAGTGCAGAATAGTAGCATACAGTGCAGAATAGTAACATATAACTGACCCATAACTTGCAGCCCAGTCCATTTAAATTCATAGACCCAGCCCAGAAACCAAAAGATCTGTAATTAACATGTTTAAGATTTTCTTTTTATTCCTAAAAAATTCCAGAAAATACACACACTAAAAACACATACTAATGCAGATTTTCTTTTTATTCCTATAAAATTCCAGAAAATACACACACTAAAAACACATACTAATGCATCTATAACCATCGAACAACAACAACAACCATCAGAATCAGACCTAACTCATCTCATTCAGATTCGATAATTAGAAGAAAAAAAAAGGAGCACAATTCATTCTATCCTATTCTACACCATCAATACCACAATGCCCCATCAAATCCAGCATCCAACACACAATATTACCTACTGCCTCATCAATCTATACTAAAATCTGAACTCAACATCTAAATCCCAACACAACCACAAATAAATAATTATACAACCAAATCGAATGAAAGGAAAAATAATAACAATACAACAACCCAATCGAATAGAATAAATAAAAATAAATAAAATTGATAAATAAATAAATAAATAAATAAATAATGTCCAAACCCTAACCCTAAGTCTATTCCCAGTTCTGCCGTGACTCAAAGAGTCACGGTATACGAGCTCGAAGCTCTTCGGCTTCAACCACCAGGACCAACTCGGTCTATACTTCAATCCGTGCTACAACAGTTGCAGGTGAATCAGAAATAATGAAATAAATAAATAAAATAATAAAATATAAGTATATACGACGCATCCCGAGTCAACGCGAGTTGACTCGGTGAGTTACCCTCAGTCGGACTGAGTCAAGGGTTACACGGCGAAATAACATACGTTTTTAAGTTAGATCGAAAGGTTTTATTATGTTTTATTAAATAAAAAATAATATACGAAACTAGGGTTTCGTATTAAATCAAAAATAAGAAGAAATAGAGCGCGTGAGGTACCTTATAGAAGAGAGAAAGAGGTGGGGAAGCTCGGTAAATAGTGGCGGCTGACAGTGGTGGTGGTGGTGGCGTTGGTGGTGCTAGACTTCTCGGATGGAACTGATACTTTCCAGATCGAACAAGGGCTTCCTGATCTATCGTTCGGTGTATGGGTTGGGTTCGCCAGAAAATTTTTCCGGCGACAGTGGTTGCCGGAAGTGGTGGTGGCTGCTGGAGTTGGGGCCGGAGGGGAAGAGAGAGACGGAAGAGAGTATAGAAGAGTGTGTGTGTGACAAAATGAATAAAATAAAAAATTTCAGCCTTTTATACCCAAGGAGGGGTCTAACTTGGGCAATTACAAAGTTGAAGGGGTGCGTGGTAATTATTGAGCGGGGGTAGAAACTGTCATTTGGATTAAACTTTTGGTTTATCACTGTGGGGCCCATTCGAGGTACCAAACGAACTTGAAAAATTACTAAACTTGCACCATTGATTCCGAAATAATTTTTCTAATAAAAAAAAGTATAAATATGCATAGCTTTCTTGAAATCAATTTATTATATCTATATACTAAAAATGGGAAGGTCCACTGTAGCCGAGCATTGTAGCTGCTATAGTGGACGAAACAGTAGCCATGTGCAGTTTAGCCCCTACGGTGAAAATATCTTTGCAAGGTAGGTCCTTCGGGGACTAACGATACAATGCACTGAGAACTTTATGGACTTTTTACATAAAAAAACATATTATTTTCAGCATTAGTTTTCAAAAATAGTCCTTTGGTTTATCTATTTTTTTCAAATTTAGTCCATTTTCAAGAATAGTCCTTTCGTTTCCTTCGGGGACTAACGATGCAACGCGCTGAGAACTTTAGGGACTTTTTACGTAAAAAACCATATGATTTCAAGAATTAATTTTCAAAAATAGTCCTTTGGTTTATCGATCTTTTTCAAATTTAGTCCATTTTCAAAAATAGTTTTTTGGTTTATCGATATTTTTAAAATTTAGTCATTAATGACTAACTTTCAAACAAGACTTAGCACCGCACTCCCGCGGCAACGCGCGGATTTCTCAGCTCGTTTCTATTAAATCGGAAGTAATAACAATAATATTAACATTTATAAAATGTTATGTTTTTGCTCCTAGAGTTTCATATGTTGACAGTTCATACTCTTGAACCTTTACAAAATTACAACTTTTACCCTTGAACTTTGGTTAAATGACAGTTTATATCCTTTAGTTTCAAAAATGACACTTTCTACCCTTATTTATTAATCGTTGACAAAAATGGTCCTTGATTTAAATAACTTTGGGAAATTGACAATTTTGGCCCATAAAAACTCTAATTTATTAGTCTTGAAAATAAAATGCTACATATTAAATATGTTGCGAACAACCATTTTTGAACACCAATAAAACCGAGGCGAAGGCTTGGTTTTACGTTTTTCTTTTTCCTACATAAAGTTAGCTGGGTGGTCTCGTTACAGACCAAATTTCATAATTTTTAAAGGCTGTTTGGTTATCGAAATAAATCCTCAAAACCGGTCGAGTAGAACAAAAGTTAAATAAATCTAGAAAAGTTAGTTTTGGGTCTAGCGATGGAACAATTTTAGAACTTGATAACTTTTTAACCGTTAAACCTTTTTACGAGATTCTTGTTCCTAAAAATAGATAGCTAGGTGATCTATAGTTAGGCAAAAATTTAGATTTTATCATGGTCGTTTGAGGGGTGAAACTAAGGTCCAAAGTTGGGTCGTTGGAACAAAAAAACTAAAAGGAAATAAAATGAAAATCTTGATTTCCAGTTTTAGCGATAAAGGCAGAAGTTTAGGGCTCGATAACTTTTTAATCATTCAACCTTTTTACATGTTTCTTTTTCCTAATATTGGTTAGCCATGTGGTCTTTTTATCTGCCAAATCTCAGAATTTTTAGAGGTCCCCTAGTGGTCGGTTTTTAGGTTACAAGTTGGGAGGGTGAAGCTGTTTAGCGATAAGATTCAGAAAAGGAAACCCGATTTGGGTTTTTGATATTTAAGGTTCTTAAATAAAATTTTAAAGCATGTTAGCATGATTATAAGTGTATTTAAATTATATCTGGTGTATTTTAAGGTTTCTTGAATTTTTTTTATAATCTAATTAGGGTGCGTTTGTTTCCTGTTCAAACAGAAAGGAAAGAAAAGAAAGAGCACATTGGTTTTTGATCATGGCTTTTTATTAAGGATTATGTATTAACATTTTTAAGAGTTATTTGAATCATATAAGAAAATGAAAAATGGACCAGAACACTTTCTTAGTATCTTGGTCGACTAAGGTTATTTGTGTCGAATTTGGACTTGGAAATAGACACGAGTACTTCTCCTTCTTCCTAGGTTTCTTAGAGTTTTCTTAGGCTTATAGGAGGATTGTGTGATCAGTAGATGTGAGGTTTTTTTTTTTTTTTTTTTTTTTTTTTTTTTTTTTTTTTTTTTTTTTTTTAGTGTTGGTTCGAATGGGATGTGAGGGAAAAGGAAGAAAAAGGGTTCGATATATATAGAAGGATGGGAATTAGGGTTTTCTAAGTATTATATGTCACCTTGTGGGTTGAGGAGGGGACATGTGAGATGTGGCTTATGGATTTGAGGACAAGTGTTAGGAGGGGGAAAGGAAATCATGTAGGGTTTATGGAATGGTGATGTGGTTTTCTAAAAACCATACAAGTATCTACTTGAGGATGTCATGGTGATGTGGAGGAGGGGGAAAGCTAAGGAGGGATCATTTGAGGTAGGTGTTTATTAAGAAACTAATTTAGTTAGAATTCATTTAGGGTTCGAACCATCGGCGGAACCAGGGGGGGGTCCGGAGGGTCCGTTGACCCTCCGGCCGGCTAAATTTCTAGAAGACCGGTATACTCGACGGAATTATTTTTTTGAGTTGGACCCTCTCGATTATACCCAGTGGAGTACTTAAAGTTGTGTTTATATGTTGTGTTTGAGTAATTCTGCGATGTTTCTTTCTTTTTTTTTGTGTCTGTATGTTTTTTTGCAGGTATTTGACTGTTGAAGGAAGAAGACGATATGTTTAGTTGGGGATATGTTTGTTTCTTTTTGTTGTGCATGAAAAGGCATCAAGGTGGATTTAAATGTTTCTTTGGAGTCCGTGGTTAAAAAGGATATTTGTGCATTTTGATGTATCCATCTTGATGTTAGCTTTTACTTTTGCTTATGTCTCATTTTTAATTTACTAAAAATAATGTGTCTAGGAGCATAAAAGGTACGAATAACTTGCTAAAATTCTATTAATTCAATCACATAATAAAAAAAAAAAAAAAAAAAAAAAAAAAAAAAAGAAAGACGACGGCACCACATTCTCTGGTGCCGTGGGTACCGCCCAAAATGTGGTGTCGTGAGATTTCTGGTGCCATAGAGATTTTTGCTGACGTGGAAGGGAATTTTAAGCCATGGCTCCAGGGTACCCACTGCTCTAAGAAATACCAGGAAGATGGATGGAAGGACTTAATGAAAGAACTCACTACATTTTGTTCTCAAAAGGAGATTCATATGCCTAATATGGAAGACGTCATTCCGGGACGAGTTAGAAGGACAATTAATGATGAACCACAAACATATCTTCTACGACCCTCTAATTTCAAATTCCTGGTTCCGCCACTGGTTCGAACTAGATATAGGAGATTTGGACCGAATGGTTCTTGTTTGTTGTACATTAAGCTATTTTAGGTTGTATTCTAGGTTTTTGGAGGGGATCTAGTTAGTTTTAGTGTAGGTAAATGTTACTTAGATATTTGTTTAGGGTTTTCATATTTACATATTTATATATGTCGAATCTAATTAAAGGAGAAAGAAATGGATTTTGTGCTTAAGGGAGTTGTACTAGAAGCTTAATAGGGCTGTAATTAGGGTTTAGAAATATAGAAATTATAGTTTTAGTGTTTCCTTAAGTTATATAATTTTTATGTAATTTTTATTATGTTTAAAATGTATATAAATGGGATTTTTGGATTTTGTGCATTAGGCACTTGTACATTAGGTTTAAAGACTTGTATTTATATTTAATGAGTTTAGGAAAATTAATTTTTAGTGTTTGTGTATGAAAAACTTGTAAATTGTGCTTTTAAATAAATACATTTTGGGTTTTAATAAGGTTTGTATAAATATTTGGTTTTTATGCATAAAAGACTTGTACCTTGGCTTAAATGACTTGTACATTTATATTTTATAAAAATCTCATACAAATAAATTAGGGTTTGTAAATTTAGTTCATAAAATCAAAGTTTAAATAAAATTTGGGTTTTACCGGAAGTTATTATGGAATTAGTGTTTCTGAGCTTTAGACACTTGTACCTCGGTTAAGATGAGTTATACTTTAGTATTTTTAGGGTTTTGTTATTTAAATATGTTGTTATGACAGTTTAGGGTTTTATAGAACTCTATTTGATAGGGAACGTTCAGTTTTAAACGTACGTTAACGAATTAACGTAAAATGGCAAATGGGATATATTAATGTTTCATTTGATAATGTTTACACAAAGTAAACATTAAATACATTGAGGTTAGGTTGCATGCGAGTACGTTTATCGAGGATGTGATCTACGTCACATAAGATAATAGTCATGATCAAATAATAATAATAAAAATTTTACACGTAGAAATGGATAAGTATTATGAGAGATAGTTTATTTTAAATGTGGGATTTTCACAATGGTTACAGAGTTAGCTTGTATACATATTAACTGATCAAGATCCATCATTAACTGATAAAAGAACCATCACCATAAGAGCTTATTAAGCTTTTGACCTCAGGCGTTGACTTTTGACAAGTCAAGGTAGAGATGAGGGTTTGAGGATTAAGTTGGTAATTTGAGATGGGTTTTTGATGGTGAAGATTGTTGTAAGAAGAGATGAGTGATGGATAATCTGATGATGGTGAAGATTGTTGTAAGAACAGATAGGTTTGAGGATTATCAGGATGTTCATGGTTCAGATTGTTGTAACGTATTTGCTTTGCTTTAGACTAGGTGAGTTTACTTGTTTGAAATATGATGAATTTAGTTTATATGGTTTTGGTGTTAGGAAGAAATGTGATAGGAGTGGTTTTAAGTTAAGTGGTAGGTTGTCGGTTTCGATATCGAAGCTTACGGAGTTTAGGGTGTTGTCATTGCCTTTTAATGATTTGAGTGGTAAGATACCGGATGAGATTTGGGGTATGGAGAAGTTGGAAGTGATTGATTTAGAAGGGAATTTGATTAGTGGGAGTTTGTTGTTTCGGTTTAGTGGATTAAGGAGTTTACGTGTTTTGAATTTGGGGTTTAATAAGGTTTCGGGTGAGATATCGGAGGGTTTATCGGAGGTTAAGAGTTTGCAGGTGTTGAATTTGGCTGGGAAGCGCTCGAGGTGTTTCGGGAGATGGTAAGGAAGAAAGGGGCATTTTAATTAATAATAATAATAATAATAATAATAATAATAATAATAATAATAATGAAGGGGGCATTTTAGTCAATGTATATCATCATCAGAGGGGTTATTTTAGTCATTTTATATTTTTTTTAACTAGTCAAACTAACAGTCAACAAAAAATGGACCAAAAGTGTTACGGGTCATCGGATCTTGGACTGGATCCGTTACTTTTCAAACTATTGGACCAAAATCGTTACACCCGGTAAACCACAAGGACCAAAAATGTAGTTAACTCAAAGAATTATAAAGAGAATACGGACAAATAAATTACAAATAGTAAAATAGGGAGACCTAATTCATATGACTAAATTCATGCTTAATTAAACAATTCATCATGGAGTATACATTTTCTCTTTCATAATCCTCACTACTAATCTTGTCATGTGTCGTGATCTTAGAGTTAAGCATGTCTTTAGGCATCAATTTTAGTCATGCAAATCATTTTCCATAGTAAAAATGTATAGAATGAAAAAGTATAAACCTCATCATACAAATGAGGTTAGTTGTAGCACACTGTAAAAATCCGTCAGTAATTTGTAACTTTGAATAAATGTACTGTTCAATATTACTACTATTCACTATGCCATTTTTTAGGGTAAATTTGAAATTTTTATTTATTACGATAATATATTACGAACGAGATCCCATTTTGTAAAAACATGAATCGAGCTCACACGCGAACCACGGAATTCCCGAAAACTCAAAATTTCAAACTCACTAATAACTAAATTCGGGTACTGTTCACCCAGCCCTATTACTCAGCCCAACACAAAATAACCAAATCCAAATTCACTGGGCCGAGTTACTGTTCATGGCCCAGTGTTATATTTTTTTTTACTTTGCCATTGCCTACTCGATATACATTTTGGTTTAGCCATTTCATTTGCTATTTCGACAAGTAACTCCCCAAACAAATTCCACACTACGATTCTTGAGACTCTCAGGAATCTATAGAACCAAGACTCGTAACGTGACTTGATCATTTGACCACATTTCGAGACTAAAACCAAAATGTATGCCATATTGAACTCAATTTACATTTTTGCATACAAACTCAAATTTAATTCATACTTAACTAATTACAACTATCTATTACACATTATTAATCATACTTAACTCATATTAATAATGTTATACATTTTTAAAACCTTAAATGGTCCCTTCGTGATTAAAAAACCGTTCGACAAAACGCCCCTTTTGAATTTTATATCTAACGACCTAGCTAAAGTATCCCACCACTCAAGATTTACCTAATATGATCACTATAGAAACAGAAAGCAATGAGAAATGAGTGTATCATCAATAACTCAGCATAAAATAAACAAAAGTTAGTCATTTATATTACTATATGAACCGAAACATACAATGAGCAAAAATCACACTATCTCAAGTATACACAATCACATTATAGTCCTATACAATCATGGTGAAGAGCTGTTGAAGTCCAGAAGGTGTGCAAGTCAAGCGGGTTTTAGTTTTGGCGTCGAAGGAGTCGTTTGGTGATTTATACGAGTAGAAATTAGCGAATACATTTGGTTCTAGCAATCCTTCACGTATCACAGTCTCGTTCTTACTAGTTGTACGTATTTCAAACACTACATGCATCCATAATATCGTATAGAAATTGATCCATGCATGGTTCCTACAAAAATCTATCGTACCACTTTCTATAATATGTATACGATGCGTATTTTGTATTTCTTAGTGTACATACGTATAAAATAACTTAAGGGACTCAAGAACATGATTATATAACGTGTATATACCTTAGAAAGGTTAATTCGAATCAAGTTGGACAAATATAGTCAACCCGGGTGTTAATAGAAATAAAAACTAAGTATTTTGTTAATATGGATATGCCTTGAACCGCCTAGTTTATGCCTTGTTTATTTCGATTTTATACACACAATGTATCAATTTTCTTGCATGTTTCGATAGTCTACATAGGCTAGTGTATTTTTTCGTATTCTAATATTTTGCTCAAAAGCTTATCTCGACACTCTAAATGAACCATGTTAACTGCTACTCGACTGAATCCAAATGACTTAGAATTATTTTTTTGTTTTCCCTTAAAACTGTTGCGACCAGCCTAAGTTATACACTATGTAATTCGAGATTGATACATATAACGTGTGATTATTTTGCATATATCAAATATTGACATGACTGACTATGATTTTTGTGCTTTGAATTTTTCATGATAAGCCAGAAATAAGCTCTTAATCAGCCCTAGTAATAAGCCACTTGACTGACTTTCCAACACCTAAGAGTTTTCCCAGTTTTAAAACTTGCGAATAGGCCATAAACTAATAATGTATCTTAGAATTTCCATACGTGACACCTAGTTATTCTTGCACAAGCCAATAGACGACCTGGAAATCTACATGTTTTGTGTTTTAAGAGTCCCACTATAAACTCAAACCGTCACCTAAAATTTCCCATTTAAAACTGTCCATCGCAAATTGTAACTAGAACTTAATTTCAGAAAATTCTTATTTATTCCGGTTTGGGCTAACTTAAAGCCCAACAAGACATTGCGATAGCCAAGCCCAACAGGCCAATATGAAACATTTTTAGAATCAAAAAAATAGCCCAAGTCCAGGCCCAAAACTATTTTCATGCCCTCGCCTCTAATTTTCTTAATGGGCCTTAAATGCCACGTTAAGCGGCCCATTGCCTTAAAAATAAGCACTTATTTGAAATAAGCAGTTTGATTAGACCTTAATAAGTATGAAAAAGCCACAGAAACTTTCGAAATTCTTTTCCAGTGTTTTCGGTGAAAAAAGGACTAAATTCGTAATGTAATTTGACGTTTAGGGACTGTTTTTGCCAACTATGTAAATTAGGTGTTTAAACTGTTAAAACAGGGTAATGAGGGACTGGAAATGTTAAAACATTAAGTATATTGACCTTTTATGCCATTTTGAGAAGTTGAGGGTTAAAAATGTAATATATGTTAAATAAAGGACTAACGATGTAAACTTAACGCCGTTAGGGTAAAAATTGTAAAAATGATAAAAGAAAAGGACCAAGGTATAACTTATTACATATTTATTTTTACTTCACATTTTTGTAATCATATACACTTTTGTCGCTCATATTTTACATATATTTGATTAATTCACATATTTATTTTCGTTAATAATTAAAACGGTTAACTATTTATTTAACGATTTTATTAAACAACGACCGAGAAAATTATTAATTATGAAAACCTGTAACGTAATCATATTTTAAAGTCTATTTCATAAGTATCATCATATTGTTAGTATCATGTACATCATTTCACTTATTTTATCGTTTAAATGATTCAACTACTAATAGAATACTTAACGTTATAAATCGTCGACAATTAATGAAACGCTAATACTAGAACCCATAACATATAATTATGAAAATAACATTATTTTTGAATTGTAATCATTTTAAGCATATCAAACTCATTTTCATCAAATCATTATCCGATTCACATTCGTTACTCATGCTAAACCAAAACTGTCGAAACTCAGACTTTATCATTATTCAGGTTGCATGTTGGAGCCATAACTTATCGAATCTCATATATCTTATCACTTATCTTGCTCAAGGTGAGTCATAGTCTCACTTTTACTATTTTACTCATTTTTATAAACTGGGGGAGATACATGCTACAAACAGAACACAAGTATTTTTCTGTATGCTTACCAGACTGATATTGCCTAGGTTTACCGCTTTGTCATAAAGACCCTCCTATCATGAGCCATTAATCACTTGCGAGTGAACGCGAATATAATAAGTAGATCTACTGAGGTTGACGACCTATACCACTAATGCCGGATGGATAGCCATTAGTTGCTAGCCGGATTAGTCGCTATATATTATATTTGACTACACAATGGGAACTGACAAACACCCACTAGAACGAGGGCCATTTACTCACTCTATTAATTTAGAGTGTTGCTTGCCGTTGCGACGGTACACTGTTAACTTTTGAGTTTCATGAGGCTTAGGGCAATATATACTACTGCGATATCGATTTATTAAACATGATTGCAATACTCAGGCAATCACTACTTGTGTTCAACCAAAACTGATTATATTTACAAACTCTATGATTCACTCAACAATTTTGTTGACTTTTTAGCATGTTTATCTCAGGTAACTAAATGGATGCAGGCATGACACGGAGTGGGCATTTAACCTAAAGACTTGCATGGTGTTTTTAAATCATTTTATGTCATTCGGTTCAAAAACTACTATTTACTTTTATGATTCACGCACTCTGATATTTTATTTCTGTAATTGAACTATTTTGAATGACATGTATTTTCAAAACTGCTCATTTTGAGCCGTTTTCTATGACTATGATTCGATCCTCCCCGTAACACCCAAAATAGTCTTCCGCTGTAAAAACATGATTTTTGGAGGTGTTACATTAGTAGTGTGATTGTTTATAAGTGTACCATTTCGTAATAACACTTGGCAATAAAAAAGTATAAACCTGCATCATACCTTTGGTGTAATGTGTGCTCGGATTCATTGTGATGTCTAACATGCCAATTTTTGATGGGCCGAGCTGCTGTTTGATGGGCCGTACATAACTCAGTTTAGTTTTGCACTTTACCGCAACATGCCAATTTTTGTTGCGTTACATTGCATGTTCTTGACATTATGCAAAATCTACAAGGATATCCAACTCCTATTGCATCGTCACTAAACAACCATACTTGAGTTTGTATCAAATATCAGTAGCTTTGATTAGAAAATAAAATCCATGCGTAAAAAGAAGATGCAAAATATTTGATTGTGTCAACACAAAATCTTACGTCTCTAGAACAACCTTTTATATGGGCTTAATTTGAGAAACTTATTTTAAGTACTTGATCCCACATGGATAAAGAAAAGAAGTTTTTCTTTTTTATATAGTGTGGTAAATGAGTTTTAACAAGTTGAGATTAGTATTATGTTGTTGGTTCAATGTTGGATGTTGTTTAAGAAAAGAGTAAATTACACCGTTCGTCCTTGTGGTTTGCGTTGACCACAGCCTTTCGTCCTTTGACCAAAAAAAATGCACCGTTTGTCCCTAAGTGGCAAATGTTATCCGTCGTTGGTCCCTCACACTAACGGATCTCAGTAACTCTCGTTAAGTACTCACACGTGATTTCTCACGTGAGGGTATCTTTGTCTTTTTACACAAACTTTTTTTTCTTTTTTCTGGTTTTTCTTCTTTTTGTCCTTATGTAAATCCATTATTAACTCATTTATTTTAGCTAAAAAAAAATCTCATTTATATATAATTTTATCTTCAAACTTTTATCCCCATTCTTCAAATTCTCATCTCTTTTTTCAAGTATTCATTCCAAATTAAATATTGGTTTTTACAATTTTTCACTTTCGTATACTCATCTCTTTTTTATATATTACATTTACATCCGTTTATTAGTTTTTACAAACATAATTATATATCCATCTCTTTTTCATTTCTTTCTTGCAACTACATATATTTATTATAGTACCTTTTTTTATAAACAATATTCATATATGATAATGATATACTAAAATTTTGGACAGTGTTCATCATAACTCCAACACAATTTATATAGCCCTTCAACACAAACAAATTTTTTTAACATCACCATTTTATTCACAAACAAATTAAGAAAAAAGGAAACATGAATATTAACTTGTCCGCTGAAACTGCTAGCTTGTGGTGGACTGGTGGTGGTTGATACTGACTGTGGTGGCGCGGGTCGACAGCGGTGGCTAAGAGATAATGGTGGTGGCGGTCAACAGTGGTGGTCGGCGGATGTTTCAAGGTGGCTAGCGGTTTTGTGGTGTTTAATGAAGGTGGCTGAGAGAGACGGTAACAGTGGTGGTTAATGAAGGTTTTGTTTTGTTGTGGCTGAGAGAGAAATAGAAAGAGAGAAGTGAAGGTGAAATGATGGAATTATATGTGTTTTAAATGATTAGTGGTAGATGTAAAAAGATAAAGATACCCTCACGTAAGTATCACGTCTGAGTACTTAACGAGCGTTACTGAGATCCGTTAGAGTGAGGGACCAACGACGGATAATGTTTGCCACTTAGGGACAAACGGTGTATTTTTTTTGGTCAAAGGACAAAAGGTTGCGGTCAACGCAAACCGCAACGACGAACGGTGTAATTTACTCTTAAGAAAATAACCTTAAACATAGGTCTCTCAACTCTTACAAATTTCGAATTTTTCCTCTCATTTTCACTACAATTAGACGATTACTAACGCATAGCAGCACCGGTGTATAATGTTCGACAAAATTCAATTGCCAATGCCCTAAGGGCATTGGTTAAGGAGGGTACGGACCCACAAAAAAGCACTAAAAAATATGTTTTAATTTAAAAAGTGTACTTTGTGTGTGGGCCTTTGGATCATTTTATGAGGGTTCATGTCTTCTTAACCAATGCCCTTAGAGCACTCGGTGTCTTAACGCGACACCCAAGTGAAACTTTCACATTTTCTAGTTAAACCCAAGTTAACCATACCGTGTCCCTGCGTTAAAGGCAAACTTTCACCTCCACGTTAAAACTTTAACGTGCGTTAAAGTGTTGGTTTTTTTGTGAGTTAAGGTTTATGTAACACCTCAACCCGACAAGGGTTAAGATATCACATTCATGGTGTCAAACAGAACATACACAAGTGGAAGACTTTAATAATACAATCAAATTCAAAGGTTACAAATGAAATTTAAGGTAAATGGAATACAAGGATTTCAACAAAGGTACAATATGTCTGGTAATGAAAATATCCAAGTCAACTCTAAACCAAGGTAGCTATCAAAGGTGTAGTCCTCTAAGGGCTCTTATGCACTCTTCACTCATATCCCAGCTCCCCTCTAAAACCTGTCGCAGGAAAAGAAATGCGGCTGAGCTTAAAAAGCCCAGTGAATAGATATATATGATAAACGAATAATCAAGCATGTATATGTAAAGAAAAAGGAAATACAGACTCCTGCTGAAATGAATATTATCTGTCAAAAGAATGAGAGATCAAGATCATCTGAACAAATATCATAAGTCAACTGAGATGGAGAAAACAGAATATGGTGCATTGGGGAATAACATAAGGTATATCAAAATGTATCAAATGTGTAAGGGTTGTCAGAAATCTACCACGAGCCCAGAAACATATCATAACATAACATCATAATCATAATCTTCATAAGTAACCATAAGTAACATAATGGAGTGATCAGCTCCCAGAATTTTGAAAGGCGTGTATTGCACACAGCACCAGTCACCAGAAATATCTCATATACATAGCAGATCAGATCTAGGATGCATCCATATGCCCCTGCAGAAATCATAATCATCGTAGCCATATATATATATATATATATATATATATATATATATATATATATATATATATATATATATATATATATATATATATATATATATATATATAATATATATATATCATAATAAAAGGGACGGGGTGGAACATCACTCAACCACCCTAGAGTCATGCCATTGGTGCATCAATGACATGGTCATGGAACCCCCATGACTAGTGATACAGATACAGAATACATAATAAGAGCCATCATAATTACATCAAGGGTTTATAGCAAAGGTTCATATCAAAGGGTACATAGCAAAGGTTCCTGGCAAAGGGTGCAAAGAAAAGGTTGATATCAATGGGAACATAGAAAAGGTTGATAATCAATGAGAACATAGCAAAGGTTCATAATCAGAAGTTAAGTAAATCAAAAGATATGAAAGGGATTATGAGGAACCTTATAAGAAAGGTCAGAATATTTGTACCTTATGCAAGCAAATCAAACCAAATAGGAAAGCACTCGAAAAATAGGAACTACTCCTTCTTCACGAAATCTACACAAGTTAATAATCATAAATTACTTATAAGTTCATTTTATAAGTTTAGTGCGTATAGTTATCCATATTAGGGTTTCTTTCTATTTTTAGTAACCTTCCTTAATTAGTGAGTTTCCATATTCAGTAACTTTAGAGTAAAATCCATTAATTAGCTAACTTAGTGGTTTACAAATAATAATAGGTTTAATTAAAGGCTTAGTTTTTCACTACTACAAAAAAGGGCATAGAGCCCGGTTGAAAAGGTGCAAAGTGCCCGGTTTTGCATGAGGGCACAAAGGGGGGGGGACTCTATTCGAAAGCAAATAGAGCCCGGTTTTGGAAACGGGCTCTATTACCTGTTATAGAGCCCGGTTTTATATCAAAGAACATGGCTTTAAGTGAACAAAAATAATTAAAAAAAATAAAATAAAAAAAATCCTTCCAAACATGAAATCAAATTCCATTTGGAAAAATGAACGTTGTTTTGATTCAGATAAAGGAAACTCATATTACAACTTACTTTCTATTGATACATCGAAGTTAATCTTGTGACTGCTCTTGCAAACAGCACATTTGAAAAAGCTACAAGCTAACATAATTGACTACTTGAACGAAACTGAAAGCGAAAAATACACCATTGCGTTACTGTCAGGTCTTGTTATTATGCATCGCCCTCGAGTAACCTGACCGAAAATAAGGAATGACGTCTCGGAGATAAGATATGTTACTGATACTTGCGGACCATATACTCTTGCAGACCTCATATTTGCAGACCACAATCTGAAATGCATACAGACACACATTCTGTTACAGATACAACTGAGAACATGAACTTAAAACAAAAAAGGAAATAACCTGAACTGAAAACAAGAGCAACTTGGGTTTTTAATTTTAAAAATTAAAAGCAAAAACAATGATTTTTTCTCAAAACCTCTTGAAACTCGAAGCAATTTGGTTAAGTTTTGTTGGCACCTACTCTTCTTTTTATTAATCTGTAGTTCATTTGAGTATCTACACTTTCAAAGCCAACACTACAATGTATTTGTGAAACTCAAATATGAATTCACTTAAATGGATCATGAACAACTCAAAATTATCTAAGCAAAAGTATTACTCCGTATATTAGAAACAGATCATGAATTTACTCAAGTATTGATGTACTTAAATGGTTGACCTATTGGATCTTGTAAGATCAATGAGTCCAACTTTCGGATATAGTGATATACTGATCGGACCGAATCGGATCAACATCAGACCTGACCCATTGAGAAGCCAAACCCCACATGCCCTTAAGAAGAAGACTATACGTTAATACCTTAGTAAGATCGAGAAGAGCAGTCTTCATGACGCCGTACGCCTGTACACAGCCAAGCCAGCTGGAGGATTAAAAGCACTGATTGAAGAAATGAAAACAATTGAGAACCCTTTTGTTAAGTGAGGGGATGCATCCTGTTTATAAAATGGGGAAAAAA
Source organism: Artemisia tridentata subsp. tridentata (assembly GCA_021014915.2). Taxonomy (NCBI): domain Eukaryota; kingdom Viridiplantae; phylum Streptophyta; class Magnoliopsida; order Asterales; family Asteraceae; genus Artemisia; species Artemisia tridentata. The sequence goes on along the minus strand of CP139509.1, from coordinate 513,020,331 downwards.
AGAACACAATACTGAGCCCATTAAGTATATAAATTTGATGCTTTCCAAAGTTTGACTACTATGGTCGTGACTTGTGAAAAGAGACTGTCAACAATCATTCCAAAAATTTACGTCAAAATGGTCAAATTGTAACCTACTCTTTTGCAACTGATACTACTAACCATCTAGTCCATTTGAGCAAATGTATTACTTTTCAATTGTGATTAACTGATTCTCACTTCTAGAATATACAAGGGAAGATACAAGTCATGATATCATGACGCTCTTTGTTGTACATGCAATTAAAACCTCATAGTTAGTCATCCTATAAATTATAGACTTACATACAAACTTATATGATGGTGTTGAATCTGAAGACACACTTCCCATATATGATGACAGATGAGAGCGCAGGTGACATCTTGTAAAATCTTCTTGTATCACCTACATAAAAATCATAGATTACAAGATATAAAAAGATCATTATACTCAAAAGGGATATCATATGCTAAACATCTAATGGGAATAAATTGTTTCATCAAAAACAAACACAAGAATGTATTACCTTCACACGTTGTGTACTTGCAAAGCGATCAGTTACAAGTGCAGCCATGTAAGTATCCTACAGTACAGGATAAGCTTAAAAAAAATCGCAACCACTTGAAAGCCATAAAATACACTCCAACAACCAAATTCACATGAACAATATAGGAAAAATAAACATGTAATGCTGCATCACAAAGGAACAATTTCAAAAATTAGAGAGCAATTCATGACTTTCTGTGGTGAACTAAGATACTTTTCAGCTTAATTTCCTTACTAATCAACTCTTAAAACTCTATGCATTATCATTTCAAATAATTTCCACTAACATATTTTCAATTTTGTTTCTTTATGCTACAGGGTATGCAAGTGCATAACTTGTCTCTACACCAACCTACCACGAACTTTTGATGTTACAGGATATGACATTGTGGATACTACAACTGCAAGAAATGTAACTAATGCAATCAACAAGTAAAGAATTTTAGTCTAAATACATATTGACAAAGCTGGTGTGTTTGATTTTAAACTTTAGCTCTACACGAATCAAAGTTAATATTCCATATTTCTACATGAATCTGATTGGTAAACATGACATAAACTACACACAACAAATTCACTTAGGCGCGTCAATTGCTTCCTTATAATCTTTAAGTAACCATGACAAAAAGTCAAACTCTACTTCACAAGAATCCATTAAAAAATCAAACAAAAGAGAAACAGTCAAGTAAGTAGATGAGTAGAAGATACCAAGCAAAATCTTTGTACATCCTTGTGGCTAGAGATCGACGCATAAACAGGATACAAGCCCCCAAACTACAATAAATTCCCAATTAAATAAGGAAAAGGAATCGTCATGACAAAAAGGTATTAACAGAACATAGATTAGTAAATAAACAGATAAGAACAAGATACCTTGAGCGAGATGAGATTAGCAGAGGTAAAAATGGTGACGGCAGTGGAAGGAAAGATGAGTCCAAATGCGAGATGGGGGAAATGGTAGAAACCCTAATCAATTTAGGGGGAATTGAAATATTTGAGCAAAAGGGGGGAAATGAAATTAAAGTTGAATTTGATGTAGAAAACAAATGGGAGTGAAGGATAATGAATATGCGAATTTGATTTTTGATGAAAGTTTTGAGCGGGGCTAATGGAAATGCTTAAAATATAGCCCGGGTTTGTATAAGAAAAGAGGGCTCTAATGGTTTACTACATAAAGCCCGGTTTCATAGTAGAGAACATGGCTCTATATTAGTAATAGAGCCCGGTTTTTTCGAATAAAACATGGCTCTATACTTTTTCAACATAAAGCCCGGTTTTCTTAAAGAAAACATGGCTCTATACCCTTTTCCTAAACGTGAGATGTCTTTAGAGCCCGTTTTTCACAAAAACCGGGCTCTATTAAGGGGGCTCTATTCACAAATCTGTAGTAGTGGTTTAATTAAAGGCTTAGTTTGTCAATTATCATGGTTTAGGTCTTTATATGACATTTTAGCAAAGTTTGGGGTCTAGCATGACAATATTTAAAGTATAAGGTTAGATGTGTCAACCATCAAAATTTAAGGGTAAATATGTTAATTTAGTTTTTAGGCTTGCATTACCATAATGGTGACTTAAACGAATCTGGTAACATATAATGAATTCGACTGAAGGGACATATTCGAATAGCACAACTAAACACTCTTGGTAGAAACCATCCCGTGACAGAACTCAACACGTAACACGTTCGATAAGAAACTATGCCGACATACTCAGTATCTCATCAAATCTTAACGAGCGACAAACCAAACCCATCTTAGATTAGACCCCATGGGGTGGATTGGTTCTTAGTTCTTGCACACAATCAAACTTGTATCTTATTATACAACTTTAACTTATTAACATGTAACTAAAGTGATACTTTATTAGTAGTTTAGTTGAACTAATAAAGATATTAATTGAACAACTAGTACTTAAGAAAAAAAATCGATTATCTAGTTGTTTTTTACACTTTCATCGACTGATCATATCATGATCAAATGTTTGGTATAGAAAAACTCATATATATTGAGTTATCAACATTATCCACTTACATACATTAACTTGAGTTAAATCTCTCTCGAATCCATTTCTAAGAGCTCATGCATAATTTAACAACTGGACACACATGTAAGTCGCATACATACGAGTCAAATTTACCCTCTCGTATATCTATCCAGCGAGACCAAAAATAGGCAAGACCAAACTAGGACATAGCTCACTTACGCGAGGCAAAAGAGAGACATGCGAGGGTTTCAAACGAGGTAGCAACAACACGAACTAACACCAGTTTACCACGACCATAGTAACAAGTTTAACAGGTTTTAGACACGCCCATACGACACCCAAACAGCCCATATACTACCAGTTTTAACGAGCCATAAAAGATCTCAGGCGAGGCAGATTTTAGGGCTCTCTTATGGTTATACAGAGGTCGACAAAGGGCTGGAATAAATGACACAAAACATCCCACAAAACCGACACCAAAGACGATAACATAGGCGTATAGTTTTATTATTTCATGTGGTGTTCGTGATCAAATTAACGAGGCAGCCAACATGTATATTCATGATCGTTTAAATGTTTATATGGCATTGTCTTAGTCTTGTCTACACATGTGAATATGTCGAATAAAAGCTGGTAACCATGGCACAATCAACACAACATAACGCGACACAAAAACAGTCCCAAGATTGTGATAATTTATACATGAGTCGTGATTAGTGTTTTTACCTGACATGTGGTTATACGAATAATGACGAATATCAAACAAGTTTTTGGGATACATTACGATCGGATTACACGGAATGAATGAGATCAAGAGATGTATCTAACCCCACGAACCAAACCAGAAACGAACCAAGTGTACCGCGATCAAAACACTTCTTCACTTGGTTACTGTCTTTCATACTTCTTTTTCTTGGAGGCTAGATGTGTGGGTCGGTTTGTTGTTTGTTGTTGTGTGTTGCTTTGTTTTCAAAGGTCACGTATGAAGCAAAAGGAGAGGTGTGGGTGTTTAATTTGTACGTATAAGGGAGAGTCACAAACAGAAAGTCAATCATTTGTGCTTTCTATTGAATCAGTTTGTTAGAAAAAATGCCGAAGATCACGTGGGAATAAAGAGAGGTTTAACATTTTCAAACTTTCCATTTTTGATATTGGATCGGTAAGAATGATAGGGAATATTTAGGCGTCTAAGTATAGGGAGGAAGCATGTTGGTAGATATGGAAACCAATTAAAAGCGTATAATCATCACTTTAATGAAACCGTATTCACTTTCATATGTCATATCTTAACCTTATTCATCGTCGTGAGTAAACTCGTACAAAATTTAATAAATAACTGCATTTTGAGACTTACATGTATTGGTGAAAATTTTTGAGTCATGAAACGTAAGTATTAGAGTAGTTTATTTTATTTATTTGGAAAAATCATTGACAATCTCAACTTCGAAAATTAACAATTAGGATGATCACCTTTCAC